>FR989926.1:21961784-23161784 GCA_905404155.3 Plebejus argus
GGCGATCTCGTTTCTAATTATTTCAATTTTTCCTACAGTTATTACCCAAAAAATAGAACGAATGCGAATGATCGCCGGCTGTCAGAACATAATATGAAAGACAACAACGAAACTGATCTTTTTTGCGGCTATATTTTATAGACACATTTCTAATGTTTTTCGATGCCATAAAGTATTAGAGAATTTTTGCTACCAATGGCATATCGGGACGCCACCGCCCACCTGGTACGATTTGGCCATTGTTCTTTACATAAGTCACAAATGTCACTTTTTATAAAAAAATCAATAAAAATGTGACTTCTGTGTGAAATAAAGTATTTTAAATATATTTCGCGACAATGGTATTGCAAAATAAATATACAGCATGACTGGTGAGTCAATACCGATATTTAAGGAGAGTATTAAGTACTCGATTCTCATTATAAATATGTAATAAAATTAGGTTCTTAATTTTTTTCGAATTTCCCAAAAATTAATGAATTATGGATACTAAGTAAATTACGAGGCTAGGCAAGTAGGCATACTATGCGGCCGGTGCAGAGGCGTACGCTACCAAAGAAACACCACACAACTACCCCTCCCGCTCGCGGTGTCCATGCGTTGGGTAAATAATTATTTAACATTTACTCAGTGATCAATTGATATTATTTTTTTATATTATTTTTTTCCAACTAATATAATAGCCAAATATCACGTCCTCAAGTATTGAACATGTCTCACCAGTCACGCAGTAAATAAATTTATGTAGTAATAGTATGAAATTAGCTAATTAATGTCGATTGTTTTTTTGTATGGAAAACGAACCACCTTAAATCATTTTATACTTATTTTTTATGTATGCACTTGCACGTCCTATTATAATTGCGATGTGAATGGCGATGTGATGATAAGCCGAGAAAGCCAGACACGATTGTGTTAAACATCCGTATTATGCTTGTATTATGTTACAAACATGAAACAACGCATAGCTGAAGCGTATCAATATGACACTGATCTAAAATATCCAAAAGGATGAGCTAGCGAAGCGAGCGAGCAAAAAATATATTTTGTGTACCATTTTGTACATGCTTATAATTTTTCATTGTCGATTTTTATGTCGAATACAACTTTAGGCGAAACCGAAAGGGACACGAGTGACGAGTCACGACACGGCGCGACACTAAACTTCCATAAAACTGACGTTTGTAAAAAGTCAAGCCGCGCCAGTCCTCTGGAAGTGAAGTGTCGCGCCGCGCCGTGTCGTGTCGCTCTAGTGCGGGAGGAAAGCCATTACGTATGTGCATTTTGGAGCGTGGAAACCACCACACCCTTAAAATTCTGTAATTATTTCGAGGAAACAGTGTATCAAATTTTCCTACCAATTTTGAAAACATATAATTATAATGTAAAAACTTGGTAAAAAACATTATTTTGCACGACATATCGGACCGATAACAAATCGGTCGCGTGTGAGGACGAACATAAACAATATCTATTTCCATCATAGTATAGCAGCTGCAACATTCATCACTTTGGTTTGGAAGTAATAAAACAACACTATCATGTTGGTAATATGATGGGTAATATATATAACTGTCAACATTTAAATCTGAAAATCACGAAGTTGAAGTATGTAATAGGTATGTGATGTCCTCACACAAAATGGAAATATGGGACGGTGGGGTAAAGTGTACCTCACACGGACACCGTACATCTATTTCAAAGCTGAACTTGTTGACAAGAGTTATTTATTAAAAAAAACTTCGTATGCGCAGAAAAATCGTTAAACTTGACAGATATTGTATGGAGAATCTGATTAAAAAGTTGTGGATAGCCTGTCGGCTATCCGGCACTTTATCAGGAAGTAGTGAAACAGGCCCTAAGTGATGGATTAACAAAGAAAATCTATCAGTTTGTCCGTAAAAACTGTCAGCGTTTCTATTCTTTCGTGTATTTCTACTGTGGCCATGCTAAACCTGCAAAAGGATATTTTTATCCCATAAAAACGTATGGTTTCCGCGCGATAAACGAATTTCGGCGCAACGGGGTTGCGACTTACGGGCTTCATCTTGTGTTGGGTCGTAGGCTTGTGCTAAATATTTTGTGCAGCCAAAGCCTGACGTCATGAATTCATGAGTGTGTAATTAAAATTTCGTAGAACAATGGCGGGCAGCAAGTGTCGCGTTTTTTGGGACACAATGTGCAAATTAGCCGTCACAAAACTGCAGCTATTCGCGTAATTTCATACCAAACATTATTTTTATTGTATTTTATTTTAATAGGGATGATGACAAGGTCAAAGATTTGCGAATTTTGTTTTTAAAATAAAGAAATAACGGTAAAAAATAAGTGTTTCCAAAATTTCAGCTTGATAGCTTTTGTATTTTTTTTTGTTATGCGCCTTCAAAGTTGGATATTTGAGTCAATTTTTTTTCAATTAAATTTCTTAATAGACGGTATTTGTATGTAACCATTCGATAACTTATATAATTTAAAGCAACTTTTGTTATGAAACCACTTTCATAAACGCAATAATTAATATAGCTACCGAACAAAAATCTCCCGCGATGCCTACAAACAACTCTAAGGCAGAGGTTACACGATCAATTTTTCATCAATCTGATCCATCAATCTGATTGACGGAATATTGATGGTTATGAAAAAGTCCATATTAAAAAAATGATCAATCCATCAATCCGTGGGTTAGACGATCAATTTTTCGTCAATCTGGATCGAATTGATGGATCAGATTGATGAAAAATTGTGACGTCATAATCGAGTAGCATTTTGGATGGAGCGTTTCGGGCAGGTCTATTTTATAAGATGTTTGAATTGTCATAATATCTTGGTGAATCTTTAAGGGTCTTTCGATTACCAATTCGAAAAAAAAAAATAGTCATCATGCCTATTATAATTATTATGTTCATTAAAATTCTTTATTCATAATAAAAAATAAACTAAACAATAATAGAAACAACAAAAGAAGCTGTCCAGATAGGCGATTATACCTACTATGTATTAAGAGCATGCTGCTAAAACGCTAGCCCCGCCCACACATCCCGCTATCCTCCAATCGTGATACAATGATTCCATGAATCGTGCTCCCGAGCAATGTGCTTTACGCTGCAGCTAATAGTGAACAATATCGCGTAACAACGGTCCCCGCATTATAGCATGAAAGTAAAGGTCGTAAGTCCCAGAACAGTTTTTTGGTGATTACTTAAAAACTAAATACAATACAAATATTTCCGCTAGCTATTATTTTATAAAGTGTATGATTGTAGTAGTGCATGTTATTTAATTATAGTAACTCAATAAGTGTAACAGATATTCGTTGAAAAGCTCAAAAATATTCATAATTTCGAAAAATAAAACTATCGAGTCAAAATAAGTGAATCGTGTTTTCCGTAAGTTAAATATCAGATAAATATAAAATGATTAAATAAATCTCAATTTCATTGGAGTCAATCGTCTTCCGGGAGTGTAATACTTAGTAGAAAACACAGCAAAAAATGACAGCCCGGTCTTAATAGCGGTTTCTTCCAGACTTTGGTAATGAGGCAATCAATTAACCCGTCGATCGTGGAAAAACGAAACACAATAGAATGTCTATTGTGTCTCGGTCACCGGTGACCGATGGGGCTTACTGGGGCTCTTGGGACCGACTATATCTTTATGGTATGCGCGTACGGCGTAACACAATATGTAACAATAATAATAACAATTAAGAACTATGAAAGTCTGCAAAGTCTGAACCTTATTGTGACCTTAGGTACTCCTTGCCTTGCCCTCCCCTGTTGTAATTAAACACTGTTGTTTGATCTACTGTCAATAAAGTTTTATGGAAAGATCACAATTCGTCATATCAAAATATTAACATAATACACCATCATTCTGAGTATTTTAACCGAAGTTCTAAATGATAAGAGATAATATTTATCATTTTATTGCCTGATATAACGACTATCTAATCCATAATTAGCCCAATTCGAAAAAGTACTCAAAAATTATGTAAGTATATACTGCTGTATAGTCTGTCAAAAAAGTGAAGAAATTAAAAGTGGCAACATCGTAGCGTCATCCCTTTCAAATCAATCCAAGAAAAAAGGGATGACACTACGATGTTGCCACTTTTTAATTTCTTCACTTTTTTGACAGACTATTAGTACGGGAGCCCTAGAACAATTTTTTGTGATAACTATCATTGCATTACTAATTTACTAACAAGCAAATTTTTTGTGAGTAGCTACATTTTGATAAGACGAACAATATATATTTTTTCCTAGCCTATGCTGTCCCACTGCTGGGCAAAGGCCTACATATTTTTTATTTTCGAAAAATCTCGAAAGTGGTAGCTAACAGAGATAGAAAGGATTTCATACTTTGATTTGATGGTCGTAAATATGGATTGTTTTATTTGTAGGACAAGGTTACTCTTAAATTATTTATACCCAACTGACACACTCAGAGTGGAACACTACGAATAATTTTAAATGTACTTTAATTAATTAAAAATTTTGACATACGCCCCATACATAAAGGCCGTCACAGACTTAGCTATAATATATATTAATATATTTATAGCTGGGCATATTAGGTACTATATATTTTCTATACAATTTTCGCGTGACCACACACTCAGCTATAATATATATTTCTGGTCTCAGTGTGTTTAGTACGGTATATTATATATTTTAGCTAAGTCTGTGACGGCTTTTAAATTGAAGGATTTGCCGCCGCCGTACTCAAAGACATTTAATAATAATTAACCTTAATTATTATTAAATGTCTTTGATAACGGCGATAAGTCCTAACTCCTAGATATTAAACAAACGCTTCTAAAACGCTTATCAATCTTTACAGGCACTAAATCATTACTTTGGAACAAACCCAAAATTTTTACTGGCCTAACGCATTCAAATGAAAGCTGTTAAATTACTTCAGATTAGTACAAAGCGAACGTATGATTAAAATGTTAGTTTAGTTTGTTTCAACGGTGGTGGTAATATTGTTCGAGGTAAGGCCAGCCTAAAAGTCTAGCCAAATCTCCAGGGAGGAAACAGGGGACAACGTTTGTATGGAAAAACGGCTGTGTGGACTCCTCTTAATGATACCTAAATACTTCTGTATGGCCTTCCTTTAGTTCAAAAGTATGGTTCCCGGTTTTTGAGGTTTTAAGCTACCTATTGCATAGCTTTTACCGCGGGCTTTGAGCGCGGCAACTAAATCAAGGGATTCCGTAACGAAAAAACCTAACACACCCCTCCTCCGACCAGCATGGTGCGGGTGCGCCGTTTCCGTGCATCGTCATTATAAGTCTATACTCATTACGCCGCGGCGGTAGCTACGCTCCTGCCCATAAGTTTTTGCTCTAATATCCAGATTTTTCATAACCCCCGTACTAATTCAAAAGCTCATTTTATTTTTAGAGCAGGCAAATTCAACTATTACATCGATTTTAAACCTATGTAATAATATATTGTATCTTGAATACATAACAATAACTTCTATGTATGTATGTGATATTCGTTGCGTAGAACGGATAAGTTTTATTACATTTTACAAGGGTCTCCCTGCTCTAACCCTTGAATTTCCTTCAATCAAATTTCCATGTTAAACTATACCTAGTAGGTATAGCCCGCCTTGAGCTTCTGAAAGTTTGTACGAAAGTGATCCTTGTACGGTTGAAAATATAAAGGTCGTATCGGAGGTAAAATAATTTTGAACGGCCCTGCCACGAACAAATCTATATTTTATCATAGAAAGTTGAATGGTTTTTACGAACCTCATTTCTCGTAGATCGTATTTGAGTTCTTACTTCAATTTATTATCAGTTTCTATCTATCCATATTCCATACATTCATACTGGTTTGTCCCTGTCCGATATGTTAGTAAAGTAGCATGGCAGATAAGAACGAGTGTCACTGTAAAACTACATCGTCTGCATACACAGTGTAGTTCTGTTTTCAAAGGGGATATACGTACCTATAGTTATACAGGTATAGGTCTACCAGAATCTGATGGCGAAAAGTGAAAAAGTAAATTGACTTTAGCAATACTGGGGAAATTGGAGCAAAACTTGTTTGATACTTTTTTTCCTTAGGGCTCCATTCCATCCAAAATATAGGTATGCGACTGTGTCCACTGCAACCCACGGACACGCTACGCACGAATTGACTCAAGTCAAACTTCAAAGAAATAAATCCGTGCACGTCCACGCGTGCGCGTGGCCGTGTACAGCGTGCGCCGCGGTGGAATGGAGCCTTTATAGCAGCTGATTCTGTGTGTGATACATAATATGCAAATGTAAAAAAATATTATGATGACAATAATCAAAGATATTTTATTTATTTATTTATTTATAGGAAAACATACAGCAATTTTAACACATAACAACACAATAAAAAGGACTCAAACTTCAAAGTATTTCCATACCAAATTTCAGCAAAATCGATTTAGCGCGTTTCCTCTTCACGCTGCTACGCCGTAGCAGCGTGAAGAGGAAATGGACGGACAGACACACTTTCGCTTAATTTATATTGTAATTAATTATAATTTATAACTTAAAAGTATGGAAGTATGTATGCATCACTAGGTGCATCTTGCACCCTGCTTGCGATGCCTTGTGTCAAATTCCAATCATTTTTGACTACACTATCGAAATTATCGAAAGTCGGATGTAATTTGACTAAATACCCTGCATCGTAAAGTATTTCAAGAAGCCCGTAGCCCCACGCTACGAAGTGCTACGAAGAGCTACGAAATGATATAAATTAACGCAAGATTTAAAGCTGTGTGTGTGTTGTATAATAATAATATTATAATGAGTGTGTTATTCCATTAATGGCCCTGTCCCATGTGTTTTATTAAGTAATTAAAATAATTTAAAATAAAGATTAATAATTAAAAAAACTCACAATCAAAAGTTTAAAAACTGTTTTCTAGGGTGGATTGCATCAAGCGTAGTTAAAGTTAAGGTGAAGGTTATCGTCAAAATATATGGCGTCCATAATGGACTTTTACTAGAGATTTGACATTTCAGACTTTTTGTTAGGTTAAAGTTATAGTTATTAAGGTGAATTGCACTAGAAGTGTAGTGAAAGTTAAGGTTAAGGTTATCGTCAAATATGGCGACTTTTGCTAGGGATTTGACAGTTCATTTCACATTTTGTTATGGTTAAAGTTAAAGTTATAGTTAAAGTAAGCCGGTGCAACCCACTCTAAGGGTGGGTTGCACCAGAGGCGTAGTTAAAGTTAAAGTTAAGGCTATCGTCAAATATGGCGTCCATAATGGACTTTTACTAGGGGTTTGACAGTTCATTTGACTTTTTGTTATAGTTAAAGTAAGTTGATGCAATCCACTCTTAGAGTGAGTTACATCGACCTACTTTAACTATAACTTTAACTTTAACCATAACAAAATGTGAAATGAACTGTCAAATCCCTAGCAAAAGTCAAACATAACAAAATGTGAAATGAACTGTCAAATCCCTATCAAAAGTCGCCATTTTTGACGATAAGCTTAACCTTAACTTTAACTACGCAATCTGGTGCAATTCACCCTTAAAGGTGTAGTTAAAGTTAAGGTTAAGGTTATCGTCAAATATGGCGACTTTTGCTAGGGATTTGACAGTTCATTTCACATTTTGTTATGGTTAAACTTAAAGTTATGGTTAAAGTAAGCCGGTGCAACCCACTCTTAAGGTGACGCCATGTTAAAGTAAAAAACCGTGTTGGATGTGTTTTAGATTGCTTGTTTTCTATGCGAGGCTGGCCCGGCATCTCATAGAAAACAAACAATGGAACAGCAAAAAATTGAAAGGGCGTAGCGACAAAATGGTTTTTGTCGCGTAATTTATAAACCATAAATACATTTCATATAAGCTATGGACAAATTAAAGTGTAAACTAGAATCAATTTATGTACAAATTTTGGAAGCTTATATTATCACTCTCCTCTGTTGGCAAAATAGGAATCCCTTTTTTTACAGAGGTCTTTTTGATTAATTATTCTGTGTTATAAAAGTTGACCAATCGTGTTATGCTATGGGTAATTCAAAGACAAAGACATGATGAATACTGACAGTGAACTTTAATTTCTTAGCTTTAGTCATTGCTGAGAAATTATCAAGGCGTCACCTTAATGAATGCGTTGATTTTGGAACACCTTTACATTTTACACCTTAAAATAAAATAGTAGGTATATAATATATCCCACAACCTGTACATTTTGCGGTACACTTTACGGAAAAACTATCACGCCTATCGATTTGTACTCATAGTAATTTTATTTATATTATGTAAATGTGTAATCATCAGTCAGTCAAGATGTAAAGTCCTCACATAATAATTAGTAATTACATTCAAGTAATAAATCACTTTTATCGGTTTTTTTACAAAATTTCAAATTCTTGTTATCGATTTATTGGTGTTATCGGCCAGTAACATACATTTTCGTGACTGACTGGGCACATGGACAACGTATTTTTAGAGTTCCGTACCCAAAGGGTAAAAACGGTACCCTATTACTGAGACTTCGATGTCTGTCCGTCTGTCTGTCTGTCTCCAGGCTGTAAGTCAAGAACCGCTATAGCTAGACTTCTGAAAATTTTACAGATTATGTAGGTATTTCTGGTGCCGCTCGCGCTATAACAATAAATACTAAAAACACACAGACAGACAGACGGACCTACAGAAGAGTAACTGTTCTGTTTGTCTGTCTGAAACCTCTTCACAGTTAAACAGTTAAATCGATATTGATGATCCTATGGAAATTCCTTGAAGATCTTCTAAGAACACTGTTTATCACAAAAATGTGTGGTTCCCATGATGAATTTCCGCGCGAGCATTTCGGGCAATATCTAGTAAATGTAAATATTAATACCTAATTTTATGTATAAATACATCGGTTTATAGATTACTTATACATACTTACAAAGATTATGATGATTTCTAAATATTTTGCTTCATTACTTATATCTCAATACTTAGCTAGGTAGGTAGGTATGTTTTTTAAGCATAATATTTTGTTAGCTTGTGTTTGGCGATGCAAGCTCTTTTGTATATTATTATAAATTATTATGCTACACTATCACTAAACAATGTAGATTAAAAATTATACACGACAAATAATTTTGTAATATAAATAGTTTAATAACAATAAAGTAGTATTTCATGGGTTTTCTCAGAATTTCAGTTTACGCTTCAAAATAATAATTTATGTAAAACATGTGAACGTGCATGGGTACGAAAAACATTGCAAAGCATGAAATTGTTAAATTAAAAACAAACTTACGTGTGTCAAATGGACTGTTGAATTTTCGAGTGATTTTTTAATTTGGAATGCACTTTTTTTACAAATCACAAGCAATATTGCACTGGACACGAAATGTTTCTGGTTATCGGGTGTGCGCGGAAGGCGCGCGTTTGCCGTGCCTTTCCGTCGGTATTGGCGGGCGGAGTGCGCGCGCAAATCGTCGCGTCGCAGCGCACCCCGCATTGACGTGACGTATTGTGTCGACTGTACCGTAACCTTCAGCGAAAGTCTCCGAAAGCTCATGCACAGAATCCCTGCTAGCTGTTTTTCCAGAATACCCGCGCCGTCATATTATTGAGAACGTAATATTTAATTGCGTTGACATAATATTGTTTTCTCAGGTTTTTTATTCATGATAAAGGTTAAAACCTCGTTAAAACACTTAAAATTGGTGGCTTAAGACGCTATATTGATAATAACGTCCTTTTTGAAGTAATACTATAGGACCCTCAGAAATGTTACAAATCTGGTAATGAGATATACATATCTTCATAGCCTTATCTAGGTTTGAGAAGAACCAGAAACACGATTAATGTATTTTGCCTCGATACATTTTTCGATCGAAATGACCTCTTAAAATACGAATTTTGAAGATTCTGATGACATACAGACAGACAGACGGACGTCGGACAGACATCGAAGTCTTAATAATAGGGTCCCATTTTTACCCTTTGGTACGGAGTACTATTATATTCTGTGCCTTTGGGTACGAAAGCTTAAAAACGTATACAGTATTATTAAAGAATTTGATTCACAGACAGAGTGCGGACCTTCGTAACTTGGTTGGGTTCTCAAGCCCAGTCGACAGTTACGACATAATAATATTACGTACATTTAGATATTGCACATAATAATATTATATTACCCCACCTGCCACCAAATAACGAAGGTAGGCTATGAATCTTTATTCAATTTATCTGATCCTACATACGGTAACCCTTTAATTAACCTTGTTCGTATACTAATTTCTTTCTACTTACATAATAATAATAAAATGACCAAAACGCCTTATTGAAATAAATAGCAAAAAGTGCTTACTAAAGCAGTTGTTGCTTTTTTTATAACATAGGAGTTTATATTATGCTCTAAAATCTAAATGGGCGATTCCATTAATTTTGAATTGTTCTTAGACCAGACATAACTGCTTTTACAGTAAGAAACAAGTTTTTTTAGATATCAAGAATATAAATATATCATATATAAAGTAATTTTGATCTAGGCAAACTAATTAAAAAAAACGAATAAAAAAACTAAATATATTATAGTCTAGACTCTAGCTATTATCTTTTTTGATGCGCAGGGGAAACCCGTCATGGGTCCCCCGGGTTGGGGATGTTCAGTTAATAAGCTGAAGCACCCCGGGGGTATGTGGGACTCTTACCCACTAAAGCCACCTGCGGTTCGCCTTCAGCCTATAAAGGAGGGATGTCCCGGATCTAACATTCCCTCTTAAAAGGCGGGCCGGCAACGCACCTGCAGCTCTTCTGATATTGCGAGTGTCCATGGGCGACGGTAGTTGCTTACCATCAGGTGACCCGTTTGCTCGTTTGCCCCCTTATTAAATAAATAAAAAAGGACTCCATCCACGACCGGCGGGTCTACCTCAGAAGGGACCGGAGTCCGGTCACCGGACTTCCACCAAAGTTAGGGAACGCTTCGACAAATTGAAGCGTTCCCCTTGGCGCCGGGACTGGCTAAGCCAGGGAGATTCCCATCCTCTCCCGGAGCCCCGTTAAACGAGAATTAGGAGGTTCGCATAGCGTCGCCTCCGCACTCCCGTCCTACGCCGGCGGAGCGGCAGAAAGATGGAATCGTCCTCTCTGTCCCGCACCGCGGCCTCTTTCTGCGACATATAACAAATTCGCAGAAAGAGACCGCCGCCTGCCAATTATAGTCTAGCCAGACCAGTGGTACTCAACCCAACCAACCCAACTCAAGTGGTATTATTTCTTTTCTATCGGCTACTTGTGGCTTATCTCTGGCCTTGAGGCGAGAATTTTAAATAAGATATTAAAAATGCAAATTCGAGCACAATGTAGTGTTTCAAAATCATTTCCTTCTTAGATACCTAATTTGATTATAGGAATGGATTAATTACATTTCTCTTAATTAATTTTATAAAAAGATGATTTGAATAGACTTAGGATATCTTTAAAATATGCGTTTTTCTCGAGATACGAAAGAATTGTGGATAAATGAAAAAAATAAAGTTTGTAATTTTAAAATTTACTTAAACATGTCACATGTAGACCCAAAACAATATAAACAAACTTCTAATCGCCATCTGTAGGGGCGCCGAAACCAAGGACCCAAAAATTTGCCTAAAAGGGCGCCAAGGTAGCCCTTACCATTACCAGTATGTTTTTAACTTTTTAGAGAAAATGAAGATAAGATTTAGCAGTCTCTATTCTTTTGTTTAAAGAATCATTACTTAGGTATACCTACTTAATAGAAAGTGTCACACAATCAGAAAATAAATAATCAATTGTCATTGAATGCCCAAATCATAATACATCATAAATCATATAATATAAGCAACGAGATTGAAGAGCAAAATGAAATCATTAAGCTAATAACTAATAAGCTTAATGATTTTACATTAGATCACAAAGGTTCCTTGCCACTTTAGGATAGTGAAAACTGAACTTTATAATCAGTACACAAAAATATAAACATTTCAAGCTTTACCTTACAACGCAATACGGCACTGTTCTCGCCGCATCATGTACTAGTAAATCTTAACTTATTTAATAACCGCATAGAAATAATTTGTGATAATTATACTAACATATAAAATTATGTACTACTAAACAGCTCATATATGTTTGCCCCCAACAGCTTCAACTTTTCATTCAATGTGAGCTGTAGGGTCAGCAAATCTGGAATGTTAGTGTTGCCTTTACATGTATTTTTTGTTATGAGTTCATTTACTACTGGTAACAGTTTCACAAAATGCATGTCAACTTGGTTCACGTCTATGAACGGCTGACTGGGACCAGATTTTAAAGCCCCGTTTGTAACAATATGGTCATCGACAGCTTCAAGATGATTCTTAGTTGTAGGCACCCATTTTGAGACAAACAAGTTAGCCACTTCATCGACAACGGAGGAAAAACTTCTACTGACTGTCGATACAGATATGGATATGACTTCATCACTCTCCAATATATCCATTGTCTCCTTAACAAGTGTATCAAACTTTGCCTCATTTATTTCTGTATGGTTAATTAAGTAGTGGACCATTTTCTTTACAGGATCGCCATTATCTGAATCAGTGCAAAGGATAGTTTGTATTGACCAGAAAATCTGTTCAACCTCTTGCACAGTAATCTTCTTCTTCAATGATATGGGATCAACAACCCTTTTCACAGCCTTCTCAATTTGCTTCACTAAGTCCTCCACCCCGGGACCAACAAAATGGTGGCAGAGAGACAAATATTTTGCCTGCAACTCACTATTGATCATAGAAGGACCTTCATCAAGTACGGAGTCTCGATATAGATAACCACCAATTATGTTAAGTTGGATTCTTAAAGTAACATTAAGTATAGATAAAGCATACACCAGTGCACATATTCTGGTGAATATCATAATTTTCATTTGTTCCCATAGCGCAAGCTTATTTTCGGGATTCTCTTGAAGTTTCTGGACGATTTCTTCTGTGTTCAGAATGTTTAATATGCTTTCAGAAACTATTTTTGATAGAGAAAGAATAGTTTGATTACATGTACGCTCAGTGCTTTCAAAGTGTTGTTTCTTTCTGGTCATTTCAAAGAATTTTTTGGCTTCTCTCTCCTGCCATTCTCTCAGCCTTTTCTGTGCGTAGCTCAGCAACAGATATATGGAGCCGATCACAGCTCCAGTGACGAAGAACTTCCTTCTGTGGCGATGCAAAAAATTCCTTATTGATGAAAACATTGTTACTTGCTTCAAATCTTTTTAATGGTACTGAAATTTGTTTTTGGTGTATACTTTTTTACTAAACTTGTGTATTCATAAGACGTTTCGTTGTAAAAGTGGCGTCAATAAATCTCACAACATATCCCATGATGCATCCTTCAGTTTTGGAGATGAAAGGTGTCCCACAAAGGTGCACGTCCTAATAAATATTAGTGAGATCGTGGTCCAGCTTCTGAAATGTTTAACTTGGCTTAATTTAAAACAATGTAACATAAACACGATACAAAAGGCCAAAGGTTAAAGACATACATGTATTAAAGTTTATACAATTTGTCAACGGATAGCGGGAAGCAGGCAGGACAACATAACGATTTCTTAACGGCAAAAGGAAACTATGACGAATAGTAATATTATATAGTTTACCTGATATCGTTGCTTTTGATTCAGTTTTAGTATGAAGCTTGCCAATTCTCGATCTTTGTCGACTTCTGTCATAATCAAATTAAAAATATTATGCAAATACTTGTTAATTCAACATCGAAATTATATTATGTGGTTTAATTACACCACACATTAGTAATATTTGGTTGAAAATATACAGTTTTAGAATGGTTTCTTTTAGAAACCAACACAAAACACAATCGTGGAAATGTTTTTTTTCTACATTTGGATTTCCGATTTTGGCACTTGGCAGCTCAGTTTTGACATTGACATAAAACAAATAGTTTTTTTTAAGTGAAGAGGATGCTTTGAGGACACAGGACATAGAACACAGTATAGCAATATAAGAACGAAGTTACATACATATACCTTAATCTGTGGTTACAAAAAAGTAAACAGTCATCAGATTCTATTTGGATTAGGGATGGGCAAATGGAAAAAATATATCGATATATATCGTATCGATACTTTTCAAATGTATCGATATATATTTTTAAAAAATATCGATATTTCGATATATCGATATTTTTTGCTCAAGCCTCGAGCCTCGAGAAGGTTATCTATATAGTACGGAAGCCCTAGAACAAATTTTTTTTGTGATTACTAACAAGCTAATTTTTTGTGAGTAGCTACATTTTGATAAGACGAACAACGTTTTTATTTTCGAAAAATCTCGAAAGTGGTAGCTAACAGAGATAGAAAGGATTTCATACTTTGACTTGATGGTCCTAAAATATGGATTGTTTTATTTGTAAGACAAGGTTTTAGGGTTCTGTAATCAACAAAACTTGGTTGACTACTGTACCCTAAAACGGAACCCTAACCAGCAGATTTTTTGTTATTTGTAGGATAGTTATATAAATTATAAGTAACCTTGTCCTACAATTAGAACAATCCATATTTTAGGACCATCGAGTCAAAGTATGAAATCCTTTCTATCTCTGTTAGCTACCACTTACGAGATTTTTCGAAAATAAATATAGACATCGAGGCAAAAAAAGTATTTGTCGAAAATTCGAAGCGAAATAATATCGTTTTTGATATCCGAAAATAAATATCGAAAATCGATATATAAAAAAATAAAAAATCGCCGATATATATCGATTATTTTCTGAAAAAATATCGATATTTTGATATATCGATTTTTTTTACCCAAGCCTAATTTGGATTCTATTCATTCATATTTTGTTTAATATTTTGTGTTATTTTGTATTCTAAAAATTGATTAAAAGTTAAAACACCGACCATTACATTATCATTACATAAACAACAATAAATTCATAAAAAATGAGTGATATAATGGAGTGGAAATACCATGGTGAACATAGTCTCAATGGCTATACCGTGATCGTTCCTAGTGTGGCTGTTGGGAATGTTGGTCAGCTAGCTTGTGACCTGTTGATTTCTTCCTTGAGGATGAAGAAGATCGCATCTCTGTATACTCCCGCTTTGATACCAGTCCTTGGACAGGATCCATATGATCTAAAATCAAATAACCTTTGTGGTTCATGCGATATGTACAAGTCTGAGAAAGAAAAGATTGTTGTGGTACAAATAAGAGCACCACTTATGTGCAAATATGCGAAAAAATTCCTCGAAAGCCTTGCGAATCATTTTCAAAAGATGCAAATAAGTGACATTGTCATATTGACTAGCAGTTTTGCCCATGAGAAGAAAAACATTATGAGTTCACCGTTTAGGTTCCTCGGAACTAGTGTTTATGAGAAGAATTTGAGAAGCATAAACATCCCAGAGCACGAATCAGTAGATGATGAATTAAGAATCTATGGAGGAGGCTTTGCATGTCTCTTTTATAAAATATGCAAAGAAAAATCATTGCCATGTATAGTACTGTATAAGTATTGTTCCGAAGGCGATAATATTCCAGACGCTTATGAAATGGTGTACTTTTTAAATAGTTTGAATGCTATATTCTCTGAAAAAGATGTAAATGTGCAGTTGATACAGCCAATGTCTTGGAAATTATTATTTGGAAGACCACCACCTATTGATATTTATTAAATTAAAAAAAAATTACATGGAATTTTATTTTTTATTACTCATTAGTCATTACAGCATGGTGAATGATGGTGATGCTATTTTTTGTGTTTTACCTTTGATTTATCTTATACTTTGGTTACCCAACAGAACTTCATTTTTGCTGTGCATGTTGATATTACACTACTCTTACAGTGTTCTGTCGAAGTATGTAACCCAATAAGTAACATGGCTATTGGCTTGTAATAGCAACATCTAGGAGTTAATGAATACAGTTTAAAGCTTTACAGCCTTAGAGTTACTCAAAAGTTACCTTGTCTATGTCTAAGTCTTTTTGATGTATAAATATTGCAGTTAGATGCAGTTTATTAATTCTAAATAATTTGTATACTTATTACACAAAATGCAAAATACAGTAGTAATAAAATTATGAAATTTAGTGCCTTAAGGGCCCCCGAGACGATCAAACGGTTTGATTCAAACCTTACGTGTTTGATGCAACCGCTTGATGTCGGTTGGAACGGTTTGTCAAACGACACTGCGCAGTTTGGTTCAGTACGCGCTGTGGAGTACACGTCTTGTGACGAATAAATATTATTTTATAAAAGATAAAACAGCCGGCCGGTTCTGGAAATAGTACATACATACGCGTCGAATTGATAACCTCCTCTTATTAGTCGGTTAAAAATAATGTCCTCCAAAGAATCATAAGGGCCCCCAGGACGATCAAACGGTTTGATTCAAACACGTAAATTTTGGTTTGACTCAAACCATTTTGATCGTTTGCAAAGCTTGTTTGAACGGTTTGTCAAACATTTACGTGTTTGAAGCTTGTTTGATGAAATTTCATATTTTTGTTGTGTTTGACGCGCCGTTTGATCGTGTTCCGACGCGTTTGATGAAACCTGGCTTAGTTCAGTACTGGATTTTGAAGAAGAAAAAAGAAAAAAAAAGAAAGAAGCTGTAGTTTCTAGCACTTTCTGTAGATGTTCGTGGGTAAAACGATATCTTAGTTCATTACCATTCTTTGGACCAAAGTCTTTTTATTTTTTTTATTTTTCGACAGAGGACAGTGACGTTATAAACATAAGAAAATCGCGGTCCTCGTTCTAAAATCTAGATTCTAGACTCTAAAGCATCTTGTCTGCATCACAAGACGTGTACTCGACAGCGCGTATTGAATTAAACTGCGCAGTGTCGTTTGACAAACCGTTCAAACCGATATCAAACGGTTGCATCAAACACGTAAGGTTTGAATCAAACCGTTTGACCGTCTCGGGGGCCCTATACAAAGTTTGTTCAAACGCATCGGAACACGATCAAACGGCGCGTCAAACATAAAGGGCCCCCGAGACGGTCAAACGGTTTGATTCAAACCTTACGTGTTTGATGCAACCGTTTGATGTCGGTTTGAACCGTTGGTCAAACGACACTGCGCAGTTTAATTCAATACGCGCTGTCGAGTACACGTCTTGTGATGCAGACAAGATGCTCTAGAGTCTAGAATCTAGATTCTAGAACGAGGACCGCGATTTTCTTATGTTTATAACGTCAATGTCCTCTGTCGAAAAATAAAAAAATCTACAGAAAGTGCTAGAAACTACAGCTTCTTTCTTTTTTTTCTTCCAAGTTTGATCAAACGCGTCGGAACACGATCAAACGGCGCGTCAAACAAAACAAAAATATGAAATTTCATCAAACACGCTTCAAACACGTAAATGTTTGACAAACCGTTCAAACAAGCTTTGTAAACGATCAAAATGGTTTGAGTCAAACCAAAATTTACGTGTTTGAATCAAACCGTTTGATCGTCTCGGGGGCCCTTAACAAAAATATGAAATTTCATCAAACGAGCTTCAAACACGTAAATGTTTGACAAACCGTTCAAACTAGCTTTGTAAACGATCAAAATGGTTTGAGTCAAACCAAAATTTACGTGTTTGAGTCAAACCGTTTGACCGTCTCGGGCCTTTAGTCCAACGAATAATAGATGGCGCTACTAGTCACAAGGTGATTTAAAACTTACGGTTAAATTAAAGTTTAACTAGCTAAAAGCTGAGCTCTGTGATGGCTCGCGAGGAGTAAATCTGTTCTGTGGGCTCGCGTCGTCACAGTTCACACCTTGACTGACTGACTGATGATAATACATCTACATAAAAATAAAAATTTCCCAAAGTACCTAATGATCGTACAGTAAAAATGTTTAGACGTAATTTATAGTAAAAATGTAGATAGTTAATGTAGAAGTCACTAAACAGATAGGTATAATAAATAATTTTCGAGTCACAAGCAAAATCTTTGAAAAAGAGAAATTTCTCCCCCTTCCCCACCGCCGCGCCGCCTCTTGTCCCACCCCCGGAAACTTTTAGTAGGTATAATTATTCATCTGGACACCTTTATGAATAACTGTACTATCAACTTTCAAAACTACACGAATTGTTCGGTCTGAATTCCTTAATTTTCCCTTTGTTTTAAAGATTGGGGGTTTAGTTCCATTTTGCACCATAAAAATAAATGAGGAAAATTAACTAAACATCCAACAAACTCACTCTTGCTTTTCCCTCTCACAATACCGCTCACTACGACTGTTCTTTTACCATATCTGCGTACGTTTATGGAACGCTCTTCCCGAAACCATCCAAAGATCACCAACAATTAATATTTTTAAAAAACGAGTCAAAGAATATTTTCTGAAACTGTCATGTTAACTAGCATTCTACTTCTTTCATTTTGTATTAAATTTATGTAAAGTTTATGTAGTTTATATAAATATAAATATTTTATGTATCTTTAATATGAATATTATGGTATATAAGTAAGATATATTAATAATATGTAGTATTTTTAGCCATAAGGATTATTTAGATTGTTTTGTTTTTAAATATTGTTTTATATTATTACTTCAAGGTTTTGACGACCTCTGTGGCTCAGTGGATAGCAGTTAGTAGCTTAAGCCGGGGGTCGCGGGTTCGAATTCCGCCGACGGAACAAAAAGTTTTCAAAGTTCCTGGGTCATGTATTAACTATATTTATCATATAATAAAATCTTAAATATATGTATAGTATAAATCATTTATAAATATATTTCCGTTGTCTGGTACCCGTAACACAAGTCCTTCAGGTACTTACCACGGGGCCAGATTGACGTGGTGTGAAGCGTCCATAGATAAAAAAAAAAGGTTGTCTGGAAGAAACCGCTATAAGCGGTAAGACCGCCCGTTTGTACATTTTCCTATAACTATTGTTTTATTTTAAATTGTAATTTACTTTAAGTTGTACAAATAAAGAATTTTCTATCTATCTATCTAAATTCTAAACGTTACCCTAAAATGGTTAACAATTTTCTTACGACAATACTGTAACAATAGTAGTTTGTGGATTTTTCGAGATAGCTAAATCAATATCTATTTTAAGGCGAATGTAAGAAAATTGAAAGAGACGAAGTAGAGAAAGCATAGTGTGAAAGAATGTAGAGCTTATTATTGTATTAAAGGGAAAATAGAGATTTTCATTTAACTTGGTGTATTCTTCATGGTTTTATAAAATATTCTGTAAACGTAGTCTTTTAATTAATTAGCTATGGCGAGGCGAATGTTCACTCTGTGAATAAAATTCGAAGCATACCTACCTGTCTCAACCTGCACACACTTGGGCGCTATAAAATTACTCCTGCGTAACTGGCCTGGTTTCATTGAAACCGGAGTGCTCTTGTGTATTGCACATACACTTGGGTGCTATAAAATTACTCCTGAGTAATGGTTTCAGAACGCGTCGTGGCCGTTTTCATTAGGGCCACAACACGGAATTCGCGACGTGGCTGTTTTTAAATGCTTAGAACGCGTCATGGCTTTTCTCGATTACCACAACGCATTGTGGTCGAATAGCACGTCAGCCACGACACGAATTTCGCTATGTGGTATTTCTGTGATTACCAGAACGCGTCGTCAGTCGTGGCCGTTTCACCATGACCACAACGCATTGTGAGCCATTTTTTCGCTCACTGAGCGTTTATATATATGTATTCTGATGCTGCGAGTGTCCATGGGCGACGGAAGTTGCTTCAGGTGACCTGTTTGCTCGTTTGCCCCCTTATTTCATAAAAAAAAAACATCAGACAGACATGCAGACAGACAGACAGACAGACAGACAGACATACTTACAGACAAAAATTGTAAAAAATGTTGTTTTGGAGTATGTAGCGTAAGGTACCACCTATGTAATAAATTCATATTTTGCATTATGCAATATGCATGTAGTAACAAATGATTCTTTCAATATTAGGTACAAACAGACACTCCAATTTTATATGTATAAATTATTTATCAAAATATAGTGCCAATTGCCAAAAGTACACCCTTCTCGTAGTTTTATGCTCATGGCCACCTAATGAGCTCATAGAAAATTCTAGGAAACGTAACTATGTACTTCTTGTTTTTTATGTTTAACAAAGAATAACCACATTATTTTTCTCATCTCAAGCCCTTATAGGGCTGTGTGTAACAAATAGCCCTTTATCGCCTCTGCCAATACCAGTCTAACGACGCTATAAAAGTAATGTTATCTTCCATGGCGTTTGAATATGACCATAAGTATTCATGAGATTTTTATATCCCTAATATACGTTACTCGCGGTTCCGTGCAAAACAGCTCGCCGGAACCTTGCTGTGGGAATAATGCATGGAGGCCCAAAGGAAGATCTTCCGACCGAGCGAGGTGGTATGCTCGGTCAGGCCGGAGCCCACGTGATACATTTCAGCTGTCGTATATATGTCGCAGTCATCTGGTTCAATCTGTGATTCGATTGAATGACTAGCGTATTCATTGAATGACACCGTTCTATTGAATGACTGAAGGACAACTAGTCAAGACGCTGACTGTAACGTTTAACGTCTTGACTAAACGTCATCATAGTGAAGTCGTTAAATGGAATGCTATGATTATTTTAAAGTATTTGTTGGTGGCGTACTAATAGGTTAATCTAGAAACTGACTTCAATTATGAGGCGACGGCTACTTCTGGGTGGTTTAGAAAAAAAATAACCACGATGGCTAAGGCGGGAGCTTCGCTGCGCTACGCTCCCGCCTTGCCATCTAACCTAACCAAATCCAATCGTATTGGACAGACGAAGTAATAAATACGTTGCTATTAATTACCTAAGAATTATATAATGTTCTTATACATTTCCTATTCCGTTAAAAATAAATACATTCAATTACCTGACTAATTTCATATCCGCTCTCTTCAAAGGGTTATGTTAAAAATCGCTAACTAGTTGAACGTTGAGTGACGATTGTTCAATCAACGTTCGGCCGAGTCATTCAATTGAATGGAGTCATTCAATGAATGCGCTAGTCATTCAATCGAACCGCAGATTGAACTAGATGACTCCGACAGATACATGACGTCTTGAGCATTGTCTTGAGCATTGGCATACTGGATTTTATTTCGGAATTTAGGCACAATATTTCGTAAGCTAGATATATATCACACACGTATGTCATGCCGCGTGATTTATTCACGCAATTACCACGCGCTGTGCGGATCTCAAACCAAATAAAGAAGCGGAGGCAGCGGCAGACAAACACACAGCCTGAAATTTGAGGAGATTCCCCTCTCACACGAAATTAGTGGGGGCAAAACACAATAGGCACAAAAGTCTAGTTGCCTAGATTTTTTTATGCATTGCCTCCATGTTTATTAAATATCTATAACAGAGCTACAATGGAGATTATTACTAACTTTAATGAATATTTTGACACAGGCCCCATACAAACATACTTTTTAATTTTTATTAACCTGAACAAATGACGTAGATTCGTCAACTGCCTAGCAATTTCTTCGATGGTAAGTACGTAATAAACTGCCAAAATAACTAACTACCTGTTGTAAGTTTGTCGGAATAAAAACCTTGAAATATTCAATACATCCCGCCAGCTAATACATGAGTTAGGGTGTAACGAAGTTACCGCCATGTAGAGATTACGCTTAACTCGCGACCCTCGCGGGACTTCTGAGTAATTTCGTCGAGCTCGCTTTTGGACGCGCCCTTAAATAATAAATAAACTTGAACTCATCATACCTGAGATATTGCACACTACCTTATAACAAGTATACTTCTATGAATCATATTATAATCTAAAGATTTTGTTTGAACGCAATCTCTTGAACTACATGTACTATCAGAGAAGTTGATTCCTAGGCAGATGGGGACCTACGTATAGTTTGTTCGCGTTACGTCAAACCCAGCTAACATATCTGGGCCTGTAGACAAGTGGCAAAGCGCTAACGCTAGCGCTACAAAATGTATGCGATTTGACATAAGTCATCGCTTCGGCGCTTCGCTAGCGAATACTAATGATAAATCCATACATTCTGTTTTGCCACTTGTCTACGGGGGCATGTCAATTAACATTGAATTGACATGATCCGACCAAATGACGTTGGTCTGTCCACTGCCTAGGAATCAATTTCCTCAGAATTGATTGAAAATGTGGAATTTGTAAGTTTATTATTAATACTATGAAGCTGAAGAGTTCGTTTGAACGCCAACCTCTTGAACTACTGGAACTATTTTTAATGTGGTTTGACATTGATGTACAGTAGATCACGGGTAAGGACATAGGCTACTTTTTGAGTCAAAATTATTCCGCGCGGATTCCGCGCAATTCCTTATTTACCCAGGCAAATAATAATATAAAATAGTTAAAAAAATAAAAATATAAAAAAGCTTTTCTAGTTAGTCTTCTTTTTCCGCTAATCGAGCAAAACCGTTGGTAACCAGTATAATAGCCAGTCATCATTTAAACGGTCTAACAAGAACTACCTTAATTTGTTTCCCTGAAAACTGAAAACCACTGGAACCATCTGTAACATTCGAATTAAACTCCGTAAATTAAATCAATTGATAAAATTATTTGTTACTTGCAATGGATTGAATGTTGGTTTCTACTTACCTAGTTCATACCGAAACGAGCCGCAATCTGCAAAACGGCAATGCATAAAAGCAAAACAAAATTGTAATGTCAAATGACATGACGTCGCTTAATGCTATTCACTTTTATTGCATTACCGGTTTTGGAAAAACTAACATTTCACACTAAAATGCATGGTCTAAATAATGTTTTTAGGCATTGAAAATAATTAATCTCGTCATCTTACATGTATAGATTTAAATAAATATACTCGTATTCCAAGAGTGAAAAATTAGAACCCAGGAAATGAAGTAGTGACAGTGAAAAGACTTTGCTTTAGAGAATTAACTGCCGCATTTTAATTTTAATTTAATGAAGATTTTGACATAAGCCTCAAACATTAATATTCGCCAAACTAATAAATGAACGAAACAACTAATGAATTAAATTATAATTTACGCAATTTTGGCGCAACGGAGTTGCGGGCATCATCTAGTATATATAATAAGTAATAACATATATACATAATATACAAATTGTATATTCCTGGAAGACTAACGCCTGCAAGAATTCCAATTATTTTCACAAACAAACTTTCCCCATATTCGGGCGAAATGCCGGAGGGAAGTTTTAGTTTTTTCGCCGAAAATCCCGTTGATATTCCACACACGGAACCCGCTAATGTGCCGGCATGATACATACCATGATACATACCACTAATATTGAAGCTCCATGGCTCAGTGGTTAAAATAGTGAGTTCGATGCTTGAATAAAAATTATTTTTTCTTTTCACTTTGTCCAAAATTTGTTACGTATTGTCCATACGAACAAAGGATATTTTCGCGCAAAAGAAAATCCTGTAAGAAACGTATATTGTGTATAAAAAGTTGCCTGTATACTCGATAACTAAGAATGTGTTAAAAACTTAAAATTAATTAAAAACCATCTAACAATTTAAGTAAGATACAAACTTATACCTTTCGTTAGATAATAATATTATAGTGCGTTTTGTCTTTAGCTTCCAATATACAGGACATAAGAAAACTAAATGATAAGTGATAAAGAATAATAATAGTTTAGTTAGGATAGTTAGGATATTATGTGTGTTTCTATTTTATTAAGTTCACAGTGAAAGTAGCAACTAACAGTTCAGTAACAGAGTTACATTTTTTGGAGTGCCGTACCCAAGGGAAAAATCGAGACCCTATTATTAAGACTTCGCTGTCTGTCTATTTGTCTGTCTCCGGCTGTAACTCAAGAACGGTGATTAGCTATAAGGTGTAAAGTTTCACAGATTATGTACTTATTTCTGTTGTCGTTATAAAACACTAAATACTAAAAACATAATAAATTAAATATTATTAATTATTATTATTATTATGGGGTATTTCTCATAGAAACATAGATATCTCAAAACTTCAAAAGTAACTCTTTCAGCCTTCTCTAAAGTAATTATCACTTAGTTTTATTACACTCTGTATAAGAAATAATGTTATCATAGCAAAAAAAGTACGCTGGTATTAATAATTATGATAAGGATAATGTATCCTGTTTCTTTTGATATCTTCATATTATAATAATATGTTTCTTATTTATATTTTGTAGACTTAAGTGGATTAAGTGGGTAACTTACAAATTGAGTTTTCGTTTTTTTTTTTTTGCCATAAATGGAGGGTTTAGGACCGGGAAAATGATTCGAAATAAAAAAATGTGAATTTTATGAATAGCCAGAACATATTTGCTACATGATGAAGCAAGTAAGTAAGTTATAAGGTTTGTTCAAATTATAAGGGGATAAATTAAGTAATTAAGCCCTTAAGTTAAAAATGTTAGTTATCCATTTCATCCCCTTACGTCTTCGGTGTTTCTTTGTACCGCAATGCGCTTATCGTATAAAGCTGGTTTTCGGTAAATTCCGTTCAAAGGTGTTTTACCTCTGCGATAATCTTTATGGCGAATACTTAAGGATCAATTTGAAAGTAAATTTTATTCTGAAGGGTGTATCTAAATACACCAATACACCGGTTTGCTTTGAAGTTTTGTTATTGTAGACACGAAGTTCGTGTCTGTTAAAACATAGCTCTACCTAAATATAATATCTATGATGTGATACAAGTAATTAATGAGAAAGTGAGTGTCGGCCTGTACCTGCAACCTCTGCATGATCTGCATGTTTTGCCAATTAAAGTATTTCTACTTCATCAGTTGATACAAAATCTTACCCCCTCTTTTGTCCCCTAAGAGAGGTGGGGGAAAAAATTTATAGACCAGATGTTAAGTTGAAAAACACAGTTAATAATAATATGAAGTAAGTCATTAAAGAAAAAAGTTTGATACAAAATCTGACCCCCACTTTCGTCTCCTTAGAGGGGTGGGGGGAAAATTTTTTATACACCAGATGTTAAGTTGGAATAAGACAAATATATCTGCGATAACCGCATTCAAATCGGATCAGTAGTTTTCGTGTGATAGTGGAACAAACATACAGACAGACAGACAGACAAAAAACTAATCACATTTTAGGCTTCTATAGCGATGTAGTGACACCCCCCGCTTATTATTTTTTGAATATCTTTAATGTACAGAATTTTCATTTCTACAGATTTATTAATTTAAATATTTGAAGTAATACTATAGGACCCTCAGAAGTGTAACAAATCTGGTAATGAGATATACATATCTTCATAGCCTTATCTAGGTTTGAGAAGAACCAGAAACACGATTAATGTATTTTGCCTCGATACATATCTTGATCGAAATGACCTCATAAAAATACGAAATTAGAAGATTATTTTTAAACGAGAATAGATGTATTGTAGGAAATTAGTCTAATTAATAGACACCTTTGCAACTCAAAATCGTATAGAAGCATTTTGCTTAAATGCTCCTAATTATTGTTTAAATAAATAAAATTACGTTTTTTCGCATGTTTTTCGAGTGAGCCGATAGCTGCTGGCCGTAGCGTATTCACGACTTTATAATCATACAAATTAAGTATAAAATTGCCCTTGTGGTAAAATTACTATCAATATAGCGTCTTAACCGTTGAATAGAGATCTTGCTGAAATTCAGCATGAAAACTTTGAGTTCCGGTATATTAGGTTCAGTTTTTATCCTGGAAAATGTGCCGAGAGAGGAAACATTTAGCTATCGATAAAGCTTTGATAGAGCAGTTTTTTCCAAGAATGCTGGCTTGACAAGATAAGTAAGTCCGTCGAGAATTATAAGTGCCCGTTTTGTGTTTTACTATGCTGAACCGTAAACGCGTGGCCGTGATGGGATTTCCTTTTTCCTTCTGAAAAAACGCGGTCGAAGTTCGGCATGATTACGCCTGCAAATTTTAAATTACCGATGATACACCGTCGGCCTAAACGGCCTAGTGTGTTTAGACACTAAGAGCAGAAATTACGCGGCGGAAATTCTGTTGCGTAACTTTGTCCGAGTATTCAGTGTTGTGTCAAGAAAAGGCTGATAATGTTGATGATAGAGTTCACAATTAGCTCCTGTTTCCCTGACCCAATCTAAGAATATAGGTCACAGGTCAACTAAAACCGAACCCGAGCCAAATTGGACGCTACAGAAACGATAAGATTTGTTAACCTGGATTTTATATAACCTGGATTAGTTTTATTTGGCTGTAGTCTTTTGAATAGGTTAAAGTTGTGATTTATTTAAAAAGGTTTTTTGCGTATATTGCCTTTAAATAAAACTAGCCAAGTGGGAATCTATAGAACTTATGGATAACAAAATAAATTCCCCGTATTTGGGTAAAAAGTGTAGAAACATTTTAGATCGCTTGAAACAGTGGACACAAACTTATATAAGCAAAGTTCTACTATTATGCACAATTTTCTATTCTATATCTAGTTTATCTACTATGATACTTACCTAATTTTATTACATAATTATAATGAGAATCGAGTACAGATTACTCTCCATAAGTATCGGTATTGTCTCACCAGTCATGTTGTATATTGATAAAAATGTACTGTTTGGTCACATACATATTATTTTATATAAATGTAAATAACTTGACCACTTCTATAAGGAAAAAAAAATCGAAATGTACCTACTTACACGAAACTCACTTGCCGCCGATTTCGCGTCTTTTACATTACCTGGCATATGAAAGACAGGCGTAAATGTGAAGAGAGAAGGACGAGATGTTTGATTTTTTGATTTATTCGCTCTCTTAATAATTATTATAAGACACATTTCAGATAAATGTATGAAACATACGAATATTGTATAATGTGGAAGCGGCTCTGAGCGTATTTTGTGAACGCTTGAAATGCTGTCCGCCGCGCGGGGGTCTACAAAATAAATATTTGAGCGGATGCGATATTCCGCCAACATAGACATATACAACAGATGGAGATATGTACCAATCCTTTCGTGGAAGATATCTTTAAAGCTGCAGGTGCGCACTTGCAACTTTTCTGATGAAGCGCGTGTCCATGAGCGACGGTAGAATTGTTTTCCATCAGGTAAACTGTTTGCCCATAATTAATGCTATAAAAATAAAGTATCTAGATTTATAAACAGATTACCCACGTTATATTTTGGTCAGTTTATCTCAAGTCAATGTATGATACTGTCGGCTGGGCTTGATATGGTCTAATTAAATTACGTCAGTCAGCCATCGGCCCATGAATCAATTTCTCTGGTACTTTAACAACTCTCATTTGTATAGGAATTAGAGAATGGGAATTACGGAATTTCATGGGCCTATGACATTTAACATGAACTATATTGTGCCTCGATTCGCCGATTGGACTTTAGCCCACGCACAGTGTTATGAGCAGATAAAACGGTTGTTTTTTTGTTACTATTCCCAAAAAATTTCTACTGTCTAGCTATATATAGGACGGACGAACGGACAGCGAAGTCTAAGTAATAGGGTCTTTACCTTAAGGGTGTACACTGTACGGGGAACCCTTATAATTATTACATGTATTTTAAATATTAGGAAACTCAGTCCATCCTCTATGTCCATATTATAAACGGCTATGTCCGCGGTAGCAAAAACCTGATATACGAGCTCACCTGTCCGCTGCTGGGATTATAATTTATGTCCAAAAAGTGTAGTTTCAGTTAAAGTGTTAGCTTCAATTATTTGAGAGGTGTCGAGTGCGCGACTATGTTTTTAACTCAACAGTTTTTTAATATTAAAAATACAATAAATAATGTATGTATGTCCGATTAGATACATAGAGTTAAAAGCATTGAGAGAGAAAGACAAGTCTTATATTCTCTGTTTACGCGTAAACCGCTGTACTGGTATGAATGATATTTGGTATGTAGAATGTAGATCCAAGATACCTCCAAAGGCCAAAAAATTAACAGTATATAATCATCAAAGTCGTAAAATTATAATGCATATGAGTTAAAAGATGAAAGACGTGTATATTAACTAGACATTAACTCTGAAATACGGATAATATATTTGTCCTTAACCTAATAGGCAGACAGACATTAAAATTTTTAACAATCTATATGTTACTATATGCAAAGCCTATCGACGCCCGTCAGTGTCAGGTCGCAATCGATGCAGCCGTCGTCGGTCAGCCCCGAATATTATACAATTATACATTATACTACACTATCAACACTATTCACGCCTTGGTTCCGTATGACTGAAGCTTACGGGCCTAAGGCTAAGTTTCCACCAGAGATGTGTTGCGAGGAATGTGTTTTTGAGAACCAATAGAATCGCTTCATTACCATGACCTCACTCAGCGCAGCGATTCTATTGGTTAATAAATTAAATTAAGAAATTAAAAAACCCCCGCCAAAAAACTTTAAAAAGTAATGAAATAACATTTCCTGACTTTAAGATTAAATCATTCCTAAGAGTAAAGTAATATTTTAGTCCATAATTGTTGTCAAGGTGTGTCGGGGGACCGCTAGACACTACACACCGCTAGACAGACAGACACGTCAAACTTATTATAACACCCCTCTTTTTGGTCGGGGATTAAAAACACATTCCTCGCAACACATCTCTGGTAGAAACGCAGCCTTAGGGCTATACTGATGATGTTAAAAGAAGTAGCTCGCTAAAAACTTGACTCCGGATGGTGGAAAGTACTACGTCCTTTCCCGTGGTAATATGTAAGAGTCTACGGTCTAGTTTACACTAAACTTCATCAAAACCTGATGCAGCAAAGAAGTTAGCACCCAAAGTTTAAAAAGAGTTGAACACAAAGTAACCGCAACAACTGCAAAGTGCAAACATAGGTCAAACAGTACATTGGTATGTGTGCACGCAATTCAACGACGTTATTAAGACATTTTAACTTACAACTGGTTGTGCGTCAATTTTGTCAACAATACATTGAGATACAAATTAAATACCGTTCAAATATTTAATATCAGGCTCAGCTACTAAAAGTGTGTTTGAAACTCTTGTGACAACAGACTTAATAATGGAGTGAAAATATATTTTCATTTTGCTCAAACGAATATTATAATGAACTATCAAATAACAGATCAGTCGAGCGAGCACGACTTTGTTGAGACATCCAGCGAGACAGCTTGATATTATAACAAATATTATATTAATTCACGATGCTGCCTATTTAGATCAGTACATTGCAATCTTATTATGAACAAATGTTATTAGATTTCAAACAAGTTCCGCAATGGATACTGCTACAATACTCATTCACGATATAATCTTCCACCCACTAACTTTTACTTATACGTTGCTGCTTTGACCTAGACGAATATTGCTAAAGTTCCACCTTAATCGGCAATGGATATTATTTTGATCGATACACTCGTCCGTCGCTTGAACACATCGGCTGGGTTAGCTACGAGCTACGGCAGTTGCCTACGGCTCGTAGCGCCGGGTGCTACGCGCCTACGCCGTAGCACATACGTCAGTGTAGCAATAATACAGTACATTATTATTATATCAATAAAAGTGTAATAATAATACAATTATAATTAATAATAGTATAGTAACAAATAATTTTAAAGTAAAGTAAATATTAATAAATTAAATGTGTTTGAAACTAATTAAGTGATTGCAAGTTTTGGTTAATTAATTTATAAAGTAACGTGATTAACTTGATGGATTGTATTACAATATGATAATGCAATTAAATTTAATAGCAATATTATAATTTGTTTCGTTTTTAATTGAATGTGAATAATTCTTTTTAGTTTTTAACAACAATTTTATCGGACTTAAATGCTGATTAAATTTCCTTATTGTTTTAAATATAGAATACTAAATTTTTGTATATATCTTTAATACTAAATATCGTCGTGTCATTATTAATTATAATAATATACTTTTATTTCATTCATGTTATCTATTTGCTATACTTACATTAGTTAGGCCGAATAGTGACAAAATAACTTTAAAACTAAAAATATGATTATTTAATGCATAAATACAATAAGTAATTTCATAATAATCTTGTCTGTAGTCCTTATTTTTAGTATTTTAACATTCTGCAGTGAAATTATTATATTGTAGGTACTGATGGAATACAAGAATACCAAAATTTATTGTATTTAGTATTGCAAACTCGAAAGTATAGTATCGTGAGAATTAAATACTCGAAAGTACGTGTATCATGAGTATTAAATACTTGAAAGTATCTTATCGTGAGTATTGAATACTCGAAAGTACTGTGTCGTAAGTATCGAATACTTGAAAGTACTGTAACAATGTGTGCGGCGTGGTATCTGAGCGTGCTAGTGCTGGCGGTGGAGGTCAACTCTGCAGTTTTGGATATTAATAAGAGTAAGTATAAAAATTAAGTAAACTTTGTTAATCTATACATATAATAAAACTGTAGAAATGTGAATTCTGTACATTAAAGAGCTTCAAAAAATAATAAGCAGGGGGTGTCACTACATCGCTATAGAAGCCAAAACTGAGGTTAGTTTTTGTCTGTCTGTCTGTCTGTATTTTTGTTCCAGCATCACACGAATACTACTGATACGATTTAAATGCGGTTTTCGCAGATATATTTGTCTTCTTTCAACTTAACACAGTGTATAAAAAAAAATCCCCCCACCCCAAGGGGACAAAAGAGGGGTCAGAATTTGTATCAAACTTTTGTATATATAACACGAAAACTACTTTTCCGATTTGCATACGGTTTTCGCAGATATATTTGTCTGCTTCCAACTTAACATCTGGTGTATAAAATTCCCCTCCCTCACCCCTCTAAGGGGGCCAAAAAGGGGTTCAGATTTTGTATCAAACATTTTTCTTGGACTTACTTCATATTATTTACTGTGTTTTCCAACTTAACATCTGGTGTATAAACCCCCCCCCCACCCCTCTTAGGGTCAAAAGAGGGGGTAAGATTTTGTATCAACTGATGAAGTAGAAATACTTTATATGGCAAAACAACGTTTGCCGGGACAGCTAGTAATATTATAAACTAGATAACACCCGCAACAAAAATTCGTTTATAGCGAGGGAACCGTACATTTCTACGAGATAAGAAGTATCTTGGTTATTGACTACCTCTGTAGCTCAATGCCAGTGCGTATTGTATTATTTCAACGGATCTGCCGTCGGGATTAAACCGGAAACAAAAAGTTTTCATTGTTCCCGGATCATGGATGTGTATTAAATAATTATGTGCTTCATAAAATTAAAATCTTAAATATGTATTATGTATGTGCATTGTATAAAAGTGATAAATATTATATCAAAGTAATATCACCGGACCTTTACGACGGAGACAGCGTATTCCCTCTAAAGTGCCCTGTAAACGATCAAAGTTTGAAACTTGTTTGATGAAATTCACTTTTTCACTGAAGATTGTTTAACAAACGCTTCAAAAAACAATAAAACGTAAAATTTGACAAACAATTTGATCGATTACAGGGCACTTAAGGCTTAGAGGGAATACGCTGTCTCCGTGCAGGTTCGCCGGTCTTAGGCCCACTTGCACCAATCTGGGTTAAAGTTAACTGTGAGTTAAACATCATGTCATATCTGTCACTCACCAAGTCAGTGATAGGCCTTAGAGTCTAAGCTATCAAAGCAATTACTCTTCTGATGATGCGACGCGAATTTTCATAGGCGACAGTAGCCTTCCACCAGATGATCCGTTTTCTCGTTTGTCCTCTAAAGTTATATAAAACAAGATTGTCAGGTACCCGTATCTTCAGGTATTTAGCACGGGGCCAGACTGACGTAGTGTACAGCGTCCATAGATGTTATTACTGTTTACAATATTGTGTAAATTACATTATAGTTAATTCAGCCTTCAGGCACTCCATCACGCCTCTGAATTAGTGATTAGCTGAAATAGCCGCCATTAATATGCACTTCGATTGGAGGAAACGTATTCACTATTCATATAATATTACGTCAATGTTATCCATAATCCTGTAAGAGCCTGTTTTTACCACTTCCTGATAAGTGCTGGATGGGCTATCCACCAATTAACTTGACAGATAAAGTATGGAGAATATGTAAAAAAAGTTGTGGATAGCCTATCCGGCACTTTATCAGGAATTGGTGTGTATAACTCTGGCTGGTTAGGATTAAAAATCTATATCTGTGACAATTTGTATTTTTATGTTGTCAGAAAAACATTGTGAAATTATTGAGAATATATCGGATTGCATCAAGACATGGTTTTATTTATCTAAGAAAATATCTAGCGGTTAAACATTTGGTCGTATTAGAGCCGGATGGAAAATAGTATCAGTATGGATACACTACTAACAATTCAGGAAGAATTGAAAGGACAACTTTTAAAATTGAAAATAAACTTTAAAAAATGTTCCAAGGAAAGGATTACAAGAGCGTATGTAGAAACAAGAGCGCAAGCCCTAGAGGCAAAATGGCAAAAATTTAATGATAATCATTTACAAATTATATCAGTACGCGGCAAGGAACAGAAATTGGCATATTTTTCAGACGATACGTACTCAGAGATGGAAGAATTTTATTTAGAATTCAAATCGGAATTACAACACCATTTACAGGAATTTGCGACAGTGTATAGCGATAAAACCAGGGAAGAAGACTGCGCTGGAAATTCTAGACAGACCAATTCGTTTGTAAAGCTGCCACAGATTAGTATACCAATTTTTTCAGGTGTCTATACTGAATGGCTCAGCTTCCGGGATTTGTTTATATCACTGATCCACAACAACATGGCAATAGACAAAGTCCAAAAGCTGCAGTACCTGAAGGCCCATCTCACCGGAGAAGCTGCGCAACTTATAGTTCATTTACCTATTACCAATGATAATTACGATCAGTGCTGGACTTTGTTGGAAGAGAGGTATAATAATAAACATTTCTTGGCTAATTGTATACTTGGGGATTTTTTTAATCAAAGCGACCTTCCAACAGAGTCAGCTACGGCTGTTAAACGATTATTAGATAATACCACTAACATGTTGCACTGTCTTACGAATTTAGGTATTGATACAAGCACGTGGGACATAATTGTCATATACGTAGTAAGTATGAAGTTAGACAGGGAGTCCAGGAAACTGTGGGAGGCACGGGTAAGCGAGTTTACCAAATTTAATAGATTAGCTACTTTAGAACAATTCAAAGATTTTTTGTTAAATAGATTCCATGCACTTGAATATCTACAAACAAATATGCCCGATTATGTACCGAAATTTCAAACAAATAATAGTAAAATTAGGCCTGGTGGAGTAGTACACTCCTTACACTCCTACAAGATTCCTTGTTGCTTTTGTAAACAAAATGATCACAAAATAAGTAGATGTCAAGAGTTCATAAGGTTGTCAATCGCCCACAAACGTAACTTTGTCCAAGACAATAAATTGTGCTTTAACTGTTTAGCCAATTATCATATTGCGAAAAATTGTTTGAGTTCAAATCGATGTCGATTTTGCAATAAGCAGCACCATTCGCTCTTACATTTTACTAACGATGATGGTATGAATCTATCGGTTAATAGTGCATCGGAAAAATATATTGCATCGCAACATCACAACGATAGGGAGGAGCCTTCAACAAATAGTTTTTTATCTCAAAATAATGTAAGTTACTATTCATTATTAGCAACGGCGATCGTTAATGTGAAGTCTGAGACAGGAAGGATTTTACAATTACGGGCTCTGATTGATCCAGCATCACACATATCATTTGTGTCAGAGGCAGCTGTTCAATTACTTAGTTTAAGGAGATCAGTAGTTAAAGAGAACATATCAGGAGTAGGAGGCGTTCCATCTGTTGTAGTGAAGTCGAAAACTGAGCTTAATCTTTATACAGCTGATAGTACAGTCAAAGTCGAAGCGTTCGTTTTAGACCAATTAACAGGCTTATTGCCACCTAGGAGAGTAATGATTGAACCGTGGCCGGTTCTGAATAATGTCCATATGGCTGATCCGGAATTTTACATACCTAATAAGATTGATCTTCTGTTAGGAGCGGATGTTTATGGATTAATTTTAAAGGAAGGTTTATGCAAGGGCCCTTCAGGATCTTTAGTCCTACAAAATACGATTTTCGGTTGGATAGTAACTGGGAGCAATGAAAAACGTCAAAGCCAAGAATTTTATGAAAAAATAGAAAACTTAAGGAATGGACAGGGATTTAATAGTAAAGGGTTATGCGGGACCACTTAATCTAAGGCTGTCAAAGGGTGGCGGAACTAGAGAAGGGACATAATTATTGGTCTTTTAACTTTTTTATGTAGTGGCTAGTGGTTTGTCATCTAAAGGTTTTTGGTGGCTTTTAGGAGGTTTGCTGCTAGGAGGGGGCATTGCAGTGACTTGTATAGTGATAATTCAACATCGTTAAGAAACATATACCGGGTCGGACAAGGTTACGCAGATGGTAAAAATAAAATGTAAGGATACGTGTTTAAAGCGACCTGTATCAAAAATTTGTGTTTTACCTACTGCCGAATAATATTTGGTTGTCTAGAATATAATTAATTGTTTATTTTTTTTGTGATGTTTAAAGTTAATTTTATCTATTTTTAGAGAACTTGTAGGTGTTGTCAATGTATATTCTTATAAGGTACTTTATTTTTCTAAACTATGACGTGTATGGTAAGAAGCGACCATATTTTGATTGAGATACAGTCCACTTAATTAGTATTCTGTTATTATTTTAAATGTTATGTAAACATTTTTAGTTGTTATTTATCTTAGAGTGCTATCTTTTTCTGTATTATAGTTAAAGACTGTCGTCTTTGGGGGGGGCTATGTATAACTCTGGCTGGTTAGGATTAAAAATCTATATCTGTGACAATTTGTATTTTTATGTTGTCAGAAAAACATTGTGAAATTATTGAGAATATATCGGATTGCATCAAGACATGGTTTTATTTATCTAAGAAAATATCTAGCGGTTAAACAGGTGAAACAGGCCCTTAATGTCTCAATGTATCATCATTATCATGATTGTAAGTTGGTAGTTGTTACTGCCATTCTATTTATTTGGAAAGCTTATGTTATGTAAAATACAATACTTGATAACATTTTATTTATTTAATAAGATTCTAACTCAAAGTCGTTAAAATTCATGCTATAAATGCGAAACTGTTTCTGCCTCTCCGTTACCTTTTCACGCTTAAAACGCTGAACCGATTTCGTTGAAATTTGGTATGGAGATAGTTTGAGTCCTCAGAAAGGACAATATGGGATATAGGACTTATTATCCTAGAAAAATGTACGATTTCTACGCGATAAAAGAACTTCTGCCCAACGAAGTTGCGGGCATCTAGTATGTTCATCTAAAACGAAAAATTCTACTACTAGGTATATGTAACGTTTTTTATAAAAGACTATAATAATAGTCAGGGTGCCCTAGAACAAATTTTTTTGTGATTACTAACAAGCTAATTTTTTGTGAGTAGTTACATTTTGATAAGACGAACAACATTTTTATTTTCGAAAAATCTTGAAAGTGGTAGCTAACAGAGATAGAAAGGATTTCATACTTTGACTTGATGGTCCTAAAATGTAGCTACTCACAAAAAATTAGCTTGTTAGTAATCATAAAAAAATTTGTTCTAGGGCACCCGTACTATAATATTCAAAATGCTTAAACTCTAATCACATGATTCATGAAATATTAAAAAATACGTGTGTCCCGAACAAAAACCTTTTATTTGTTTTCAGTCGAACATTACAAAAATGCCTTTGCACATGACAATCACAAAATTGAAAAACAATTCCGTTTATAAGCTCAGCCTTTGATGTCGACAGCGGATTGAAACTTATAAGTTATAACACTAGACCAGGGGTTCTGAAACTTTTTAGTATACATTGCAAAAAGACGACAAGCCATAGACATTGCCAAAAAAAATTTTACAAAATAAGTAGACAACAAGCGCCTATGTTAGGGGGACGAAAAAAAAGTACAAATCTATCAATTCAATGTGTATGTTTGTGCGTTGTAATAAACTTCAGTTTTGAATGGGCCATTACAAATGCATCGACACGTATGTGAACTGACCCTTACACGTATACAGGTAAACTGTCGCAAACAATACCTTCAACAGATTATACAGGGGGAGCTAATAGGACCGCATCATAATTGCCTCGCAGCCAACAATCTAAAGTCGATAGCATGTACATGACGCTTGTTCTCTAACATTGTGTATTGTGTGCTTGTGTTGTGTATTCGACTCTAGAAATTATATTTCAGTTATTTATCTATACAGGGTGTAACAAAACAAGGATATAAGAGACACAGCCGGACTCGGCACGAAGGATTTTGTTCCAATTAAGCGAATATGTATATATGTTACTGTAAAAGCTCGAACTGCAGTAAATCCTAAGATTTTCTAGTAAAACCTAAGATCTACCAATTCCTAATGATAAATGTTCGAAAAGGTTTACTATATGAAATTTTACCACCATATAGTTGGTGAATCTTAGGATTTAAGTTAATGGCATGGTATATTATATTGAAAAAAAAACGGCAAAGTGAGAGTTCCGTGTCGTTATAGCGCAAAAACAGGCCAGAAATTGTATTTTTGGTATGGAAGGCCCCCTTAAATCTTTATTTTATTTTAATATTATTATAAATTATTAAAGTAGTATTTATTTTAATGGTAGTTTAATGGTAAATGTTCGAAAAAATCGTCGTATTATTAGAAATACTTACATTTACCAACTCGTGTCGGTAAATCCTAAGATTTACACTTAAATCTTAAGATTTACCAAAGTTCGAGCTTTTACAGTAACATATAATATACAAAAAGTATATGTTTTTTTGTACGAACTCCTCCAAAACGGCTCAACCGATTTTAATGAATTTTTGTATGCTCATTCGTTATAGGCTTGAGAAGTTAGGTTAATCTACTTTTAATATTGGTACTAGAAATTATTTATATGGTAAAATAACGTTTGCCGGGTCAGCTAGTATTAATTTTATTTTTATTATTTAAAAGCAGACAGACATGCGGATAGACAACGAAGTCTTAATAGGGACCTTATTATCCTTTAGGTACGGAACCCTAAAAGTTGTTGATCAATGATCACATAATATATTACGCGTGATGTTGTCGTAAAAATCTGTACATGCGAACACAATCAAAAGTTTTCAAATTAAATACCTGAGCGCGGGTGTGCGGTGAACAAAAATCAAAGTATTTCATTGTTTAACGTGAATTTAATTAAAAACAAATTGAAATTTTTAACGGTCTTGTTGTCGGAACGTTGTAAATTTTCACAATATTTGGCAATGAACGGGATCGAAAGTTGTGTAGGGTTAGGATTATAGGTACTTAATTGAATTTTTGAGTGTCCGCAGTGCGAATTTTATATTTGCAGTGTAGACAGTCCCTAATTCTCACATACTCTCACCTAGTCAAAATTTCGCCTGCAAAATTGCGTGTTCGTAAATGTGTGAACGAAAAAAAAATTGACTAAGAAATAAATAAAACTCATAAGAAGATAAATCACAAATTTTCCAGCAGTTAGCGAGCTGAAGATAAATTGTTGCTAAAACGTTCTTTTGATTCCCTCGCCACGTTGCATTTTAAACTGATTCTAAGTGTTATTTTCATCACTAATATTTTTACCGACTTCTTCTACGAAAAGGAGGAGGTTATAAGTTCGTCTGTATATTTTTTAATTACAAAAATATACGAGTAAGTACTCGTAAATATCTTTAAAAATGCCATGCTAAAATATTAATATACCTCTTTACTGTGGTAATACCAAACTATAATACTAAAAGAAAAATATGTTTACGAGGCTTTCAGCCACAGTTTATTGTACAAGAGCACTTACGTGAGTATTAAGAAAGTGGGTACTTTCATATAATGCAAGCGGAAACCTATGTACGTTACTTACTTTTTACTGAACTATTTAAGCAATTTACTTACCATAATATTATGTACAAAGAATATGTAAGCTTAGAGCAAAAATTTCAAAATATAACTCCCCTTTTATTGCAGGGTCTACCGCACAGAAATAAATCAAGATAGAATGGCCACACGCGTCCTTTGCTAAGGAATCGCGCGTGTCAATTTTTGCTTTGCTTTTAGTTAGAACAAATAACTTGCCCGTGGAAAGAAATACCTCCTTTTAACCGATTTACTTTCGTACTTCTGTTTTTACAATTAGACACTGCACAATGAGGCATTTTTGCACATCCCCTCCGGTGTAATTAAGTCGAGACGTGCGCGATGACTGAATAAACGTTCAACGAATTTTGCCCACTTGTGCAAGTGACTGACGGACGGACAGATGGACAGATGGACGGACAGGCAACGAAGTCTTAGTAGTAGGGTCCCGTTTTTACCCTTTGGTTGCGGAGCCCTAAAAACGATAAATTATGTACGATACCTAATTGATAGTATATTAATATTAACTAATAATAAACTACGGATCAGTTGTTATCATGTAAACATTCCTAGATAATTAGTATAACTAAAAAAATATATTCATATCGATACACTTATCGATAACCTGATGCAGCCCTAGTGTAAAATAGATGAAAATTGTTTACACAAAATATCCTTAAATTGTGCACCATGGCTAGTCAAGTTATGTTTTACATATAAATAAACATTTAAAGAAGTGAATTATCAAAATCAATACCAAGAACTCGTAGGGAATTGGCAAAAATAAACTTAAAATTAGGTCCTGTCGGTGTAGGATAATTCACCTGTGAAATGAATATTTGTCCGGGTTTTTTCTATGTGTTGTATTACACCCTATTACTGAACAAGAAACCATGTTTCTAGAGCATTATTTCTCAAAATTATTCACTATTTCACTTAAAATCACAATTTTTCTGAGAGCCCAAATTGACAACGGGTTGACAGGGGCTTACCGACTATCAAACAGATCAAAAAAAAGTTATACCACCTCAAATCACGCTTCTCTTTCTACCACGCAGTGTTACTGATAGTGACATCTCGCTTGCTCAGGCCTTTGTTTCTCTATTCCGATAGGTATATTAACTTTATGGAAATTACAGAATTGTACTCTTTGTTCTTTATAATACATCCTACATGCAAACATATATTATTGAGCACAATGTATTTATTATATAGCAAAAACTAATCATATTATAATATTAAAAACCGGCCAAGTGCGAGACGGACTCGCGCACGAAGGGTTCCTTACCATCATTTATAAAAATGGCAAAAAATCATATCTGTTGTCCGACTCGCACTTGGCCAGTTTTTAGTGTTTGTTATTATAGCGGCAACAGAAATACATCAACTGTGAAAATTTCATTTCACAGTTGTTGTATTTCTGTTTGTTTAACTTGTAGCGGCAACAGAAATACATCACCTGTGAAAATTTCAACTCTTTAGCTGTCACGGTTCATGAGGAACATCTAAAAAACCAGCAAAAAAAAACACGTTTTTTGTATGGGAGCCCCCCTCAATATTTATTGTATTCTGATTTTTAGTATTTGTTGTTGTAGCGGCAACAGAAATACATCACCTGTGAAAATTTCAACTCTTTAGCTATCACGATTCATGAGGAGCAGCCTCCGAAAAAAACCAGCAAAAAAAATCACGGTTTTTGTATGGGAGCCCCCCTTAATATTTATTGTATAATGTATTCTGGTTTTTAGTATTTTATGTTATAGCGACAAGAGAAATACATCACCTGCGAAATTTTCAACTCTGTAGCTATCACGGTTCGTGAGATACAGACGAAAAAACTACTGAACGGATTTTGATTTGACATAACATTGACAGCACAGGGTTTTCAGGGTTGCAAACTTGGGTGATAACTACTCTCAAGGGACCTAACAACATAATATAACAAAATCGTAATTACAATCGCTTTTGCAATGTTTGATGTCGCTATAGACGGGCCTAATATACTACCTAATTAGAATAAAAAGAATATTAACAGAAACGTTGTCAAACGTCGAACAAAACTTTTGCAAAAAAATTACGGTTTCCGCACGATAAACGAATTTCGGCGCAACGGATTTACGGTCTTCTACTAGTTTATTTTAAATATTTTTTCAAATGACTTAATAAATTACTTTTTTAAATATTTATTATCTTTCGTTTTAGGTATCGAATTGACCCGCTGCTACCAGTGTGTGAGCAGCAACAAGACGCGGTGCGAGGGGGTCGGTCCCTCAGTCGTGTGCCCCGCCGGCCGGGTCTGTGCGACCACTGCTGCGCCCCCGGGTAAGTTTACAAAAATATTGAAAGGTAATAGAGCAGCTGTAACCTTAGAGCGCTTGAGTATCTTGCAACAGGTAAGAGCGCTTACAGACGAACCGCACTTGTCGACGGCACGCGTCAACTGGCGTCGACAAGACGTGTAAAAAAAATCAATGAAAAAAAAAATCCAGCGACTGCCGTCGACAAGTAAAGTCCCGTTCTACGAAGCAAAAAGCAGATTTTTCAGATAGATTTTTAGCTATAAATTATTTAGATTTCAAAATATCTGCTGTCAAACGCCGGTTGCTTACCTGTCGCAAGAAACATTACGTTGCCATTCTAGTCTCTTGGAAAATTATGACGAACCCATTATAGGCTGACCACTTTAAGCGCAACCCTCGTAGCATATTAAAAGCATGCTACGAGGGTCACGCTTATACTGGGCAAACTACTTATTCATAAAAATTGACTCAGTAGTTTTGGCATTACGGTAATATACGTAGATTGCTACCTCCTAATTCTACCTACTTAATTCGTTTTAGGGTATTTCTTATAATGATCTTGAAATAGCGGATAAATCATCATTCTAAAGCGATATTTAGTCGTTCCTTTATGAACTCGTAAATCTAGTTAGAGTACCTAAAACTGTCTCAATCACTTCACCTCGCCCAAAACGAGGAAGTGATAATTGATTCACCCCTCGGCGTCACGAGTCCAGACAGCCGGGATTAGAGCACGCGCCGAATTTTTAATCGGACATTTTTCACTTTTAACACCTGCCAGATGATACTCACTGATATTGATACCACTATTTTAACCGACTTCTAATAAGAGGAGGTTATATGTTCGTCTGTTCATATTTAATTGAGACACTTATGTACGGTATCTGCACGATAATCAAATTTAGGTGCAATGAAGTTTCGGGCGTCGTCTAATTTTGTTGCATTTTAGTACATTCGCGACGACACTACTGCTGGCAAAAGTGTAGCAAATATACTGCAATTAAGTCGCTCGTTTGCACAAAATCCGGATATTTTTAAAATAAACTTTAAAAATATCTGGTAACATATTATACTCGCACGGATATAAAGGTGCTCCATCACTGTTGACAGGTTACGAGTCATCGCTCACGTGCGCGGCGGCCGCTCCATCCTGCTGGCTGTCGGGCCTGCGCCTGACGTGCACCTGCGACGGTCACCTCTGCAACCGACCCTTCACCCCCCACCTCACCGAAGAATTGAAGAACCTCCCTGAAAACACCACTCTTGAAGCCTTCCTCAATTCGACCTTACTTGCGAACGTGACTACGACATTGTATGATACAATAACGGTTCAAATTTCGAATTTCTCAATGCCGCGAGCGGAGGCTCTGAAGCAGGTGACTCTGTCGCCTGATGATGAAGATGATGGGGAGGGGAGTGGCGCGTTCGAGGATAAGGTCCCTTCGGCCCCCGCCGCACCAAGCTCGTTCCTGCCTTCGGAGCACAACGACGCTACCGTTTTAGGGTTAAAATCACTCCTGCTTTTACTACATATTACGCTCGTGCTAAAGTACTCTTAAAATCGTCTGAGGAAATTTAATATTGTTTATCATGTACATAACTAAAGGGAACAATCTAAAATTGTAGAGTTAAATACGGATTGGCAGTTAAATGTTTAAAGATTGTTTTAAAAATGTTTTCAAAATTAAATGTTCCCGATTTATTAGATGATAGTCTTTTCCGAGATAGTTCCATTAAAATTTTGATGTAATTGTATAAAGTTAGTACTAATATTATCTTTATTAGTGTATAGAAATAGTTTTTAGATGTTTATTCTTTAAACTTACAAAACAATTTTTCTTTAAACAAATTTTTGTCTCAAAGGTACGTTTTAAAAATAATAAAAGATCACATTGCATGAAAATTAATTAATATTAATAATTTAAAATTAATATTATTAATTTATTAGCTTAAGCTCTGAATTGATATGATATAAGTATAATTATTTATAGGAAAAGTAATAGAAAACGACGATCGAGAATTTATGATAATAACCAAAAAATTGGTTTGTAATATTAATAAATAAATAGTCTTTTCATATTTTTAGGATATAAATACCTACTCTAGAAAGAGCATGAAGAATCGCAGTTACTAATTGCAAAAAATACGGTTACTTTTAAAATTTCAACCCTAGAAAAAACATAGGTACCTAATATTATGACGATTTTCATAATAAATATTGTGCTATAATACAGTATACAAAATACGTTTAGGCTAATATAAGTTGAAGACCTAAGTGGATGAAGTGGGTAACTTGCATTTTTGAAGAAGTTTCTTTCATAAATGCAGGCTTTAACTTTCAAGTCTGGGAAAATGATAGGCAGTCACCCAAAATATAATATGGATGTTATGTTGCTTAAATGTATACATAAAATGTATATTTTTTTATATTTCCTTTCCTAAGTCTCTGTTTATAGAACATAGGAAGTTTATCAAAAATCTTAAGATAACTTTCCGATCTTTGCCGCGAGCGACCGCGACCGACAAAAATTCAAATAAAATGCCACTTTATGACATAGGCCATAGGTTTTATTTTACTCTACGCCACTAGCTTTTACGCCAAAAGCGGTGGCAGCATGGGTCGCCACACACATGTCAGTAGAAAATGATACGTACGTTCGTACGTACGTTTATGTTAAAAGTGGCATTTTATTTGACTTTTTGCCGGTCGCGGCTAGCCGCGTAAAAGACCCGAAAGTAATTTTTAGTTACCTACTTCGTTTACTAACATCTCCAATTATTGTTATAATCGATCGATTTAAATATATTTTGCTCAAGTTAGATGTAAAGAACCCTGCCGAGTTAGATTTTTCTGGATATTCGATAATACCTAGATACCATTTAAAATGTTCAATATTAAATAAATTCACAGTACTGCCAAAACCTTTCTATCACACTTGTAAACTTGTATATTATTTCAGTAATAAATAACAGAACCTTTATTTTGTTTCATTTGCCTTAATATATTTAAATAATAGTCAAAAACCCAAATTAATAAGTTAAGAAAATAAATGCTAGCTTATCCCCTCACAGCTCTATTAATAAAAAAGTTACACAATGAATAAGCTAAGTCAGCCATTCTCAAAGTGCGCTTCCCTGGTGCTCTGCAAAGGCTAATGCTCTTCGAGCTGCCCCACGAGCCATATATAAATTGTTTTTAGAAATGCCATCAGACACCAGCATACAGATAATTCATTCTAACTCAAAATATTATTTTTCGGGAGGGGGGTCCGTCATTAACGTCTCTTCTTGAAAGGGTTCTTCCACCAAAAAAGTTTTAGAGCCTCTGAGCTAAGTATACAATGTGTGTCCTTGTCTTTCAAGCGTCTATATTAAGTATCAGACAAGGAGTAGACAAATTTTTGCAAATCTACAGGATGTAACAAAAATAAGTGATAATACTTTAGGGTGTGTAATATGTGTTCCTTATAGAGAGTTCACTGTGAAAGTAGCAGCGCTGAAAAACCAAATTATTTTCTCACTTTTGTATGGGCAAGCGTCACGAGTTTCCCCATACAAAAGTGAAAAAAAACTGGTCTTTCAGAGCTGCTACTTTCACAGTGAACTCTCTACAAGGAACACATACACACCCTAAAGTATTATTACTTATTTTTGTTACACTCTGTATAGTTATACGAGGAATTTTTTTAGTAAGAGAGTTTGTCTATTGGAAATACGAGTAGTTTCATTTTTCAGACTTTAAAACATTAAAATTACTTAGATTGGCATATTAGAATGTTATTTTGATGTTCAATAAGGTTTAGACTGGATCAAAGCAATATTAATTTGACGGAATTTTCAAAACTAAAGTTTGAATTACATTTTACATTATTAACAACTAAAGTTTGATTAGCCGAAAGAGCGGTTTAGTCGCTACAACGACCGCACCGTTATTTACCTACATATTGCCACGGCCCCCGCTACCATATGTGCAATGTGTGCAATGCACACGGGCGCCATCCTGTAGGGGCGCCAAAACCAAGGACTCAAAAAATTTGCCTAAAGTTACATGCCGGCATAGAAGAAGCATATTCTAGAAGCATATTAATATGCTTCTAGATTTTTTTTGTTATAATAACTATGCAGAAAACTTTTTTATAATAACTATTGTTTTTTTTTATACTCTGTAAACTCAAAACTGTATGGAATTCAATAAAGCTAAATTATTATTATTATTATTATTATTATTATTATTATTACATGCCGGCTACAAGTTGCAAAGGCTACGGCTAAAAGAAGTACATAGAAACCTGTAGTGTCGCGACGACACGTCGTCAGCGGTTGTTTCATGTCGCCCGCTGCCAACCGGCACCTTCGCGCTCCCCCAGCACTCATTTTCAATGCTACAATTAAAAATGTATGCGTAAATTTATCATCACTCAGGGGCCTCCTTCCGTGGTTCAACCCAACTCACTTCACGCCTTTTGAACCTTACCCATATAGTTATAAGGTGTATGTTAGAGTGGGTTTCCACGTGAATTTTAAATATCGCCTTCGTGTATCATGCGAAGAAACTTCAGCTTTAATATTACAAGGTTATGTATAAGCTGCCAGTTTGGTAGGGACGTTGATATACGCGTATACCAGAGTAGACAGAACTAAGGAGTACCTCGACTTCAAATAAACGGGCGAATATACGCGAGTTGGGCGCTAATGTCATTTTCAACATGTTTCACAATGCTTATATTAGTTAGTAACGCATTAGACGCGCGATATTTATAAATTTAGAGATCTCTTCTGAGTCTCGGCTTACTCGTCAGATTGGTTTACTCGACTGTCTCTTATATAATCGACTATTAGTCCTGAGTTTTGAACTGAAACTTTAAAGTAGTTTCAATCTGTCTGTCTGTCTGTCTGGCTCTCTTTTACCTCTTAACGCCTAAGCCGCTGAACTGATTTAGCTTGGTATGGACTATGGAGATACTTAGGGTCCATTGTATGATACTGATACTTTTTATATCTATTTTTCATTCTCAAAATAACGTGAAAAACTGTGTACAATTGTCTACGAAAACTGTGTGAGTGTCTACGAAAAACTGTGTAGGTGTCTACGAAAACTGTGTAGGTGTCTACGAAAACTGTGTAGGTGTCTACGAAAAACTGTGTAGGTGTCTACGAAAACTGTGTAGGTGTCTATGAAAACTGTGTAGGTGTCTACGAAAAACTGTGTAGGTGTCTACGAAAACAGTGTAGGTGTCTATGAAAACTGTGTAGGTGTCTACGAAAAACTGTGTAGGTGTCTACGAAAACTGTGTAGGTGTCTACGAAAACTGTGTAGGTGTCTACGAAAACTGTGTAGGTGTCTACGAAAACTGTGTAGGTGTCTACGAAAACTGTGTAGGTGTCTACGAAAACTGTGTGAGTGTCTACGAAAAACTGTGTAGGTGTCTACGAAAACTGTGTAGGTTTCTACGAAAACTGTGTAGGTGTCTACGAAAACTATGACTAAAAGTATCTCCATGAGTCTAAGTATCTGCATACCCGACAAAATCGGTTTAGCAGTTTGGGCCTGAAGAGGTAACAGACAGAGAGACACAATTCAGCTTTTATAATATTAGAATGGATTACTGATAAAAGCACCGCTACAAAACTCATTAACACCAGTCAACAACTCTATAAAAAGAATAGAAAGATGAATGAAATAATCAAAATGGCACCTAATAATTCTCATTTAAAAGAAAAACTATGTCGCGTAATTTGCACCGACACTTCAACTGCAAAAAGAACATATTTTATGGGAACTTAGCCAGCTAGTATTCGATAATTTTAACAGCAAAATTAGAAATTAAAAACGAATGGGATTTGACACGGTAATGCAAATGCAACGACGGGTTATGACAATACATTTTTTATTTCTTAGTGTCTAAACACACTAGGCCGAAGTTACGCGGCGGAAATTCCGCATGATTACGTCCGCAATGTATTTTAAATTAGCGATGACACACTATTCCGTCGCGTTCCATCCGTATATTGATGCGTTTCACATTGCGGGCGTAATCATACGGAATTTACGCCGCGTAACTTCGGCCTAGTGTGTTTAGACACTTAGCCCTTAGGCTTCAGTCTCAAAAAGTCTACGAAAACTGTGTAGGTGTCTACGAAAAACTGTGTAGGTGTCTACGAAAACTGTGTAGGTGTCTACGAAAACTGTGTAGGTGTCTACGAAAACTGTGTAGGTGTCTACGAAAACTGTGTAGGTGTCTACGAAAACTGTGTAGGTGTCTACGAAAACTGTGTAGGTGTCTACGAAAACTGTGTAAGTGTCTACGAAAAACTGTGTAGGTGTCCACTAAATCTGTGTAGGTGTCTACGAAAACTGTGTAGGTGTCTACGAAAACTGTGTAGGTGTCTACGAAAACTGTGTAGGTGTCGACGAAAACTGTGTAGGTGTCTACGAAAACTGTGTAGGTGTCTACGAAAACTGTGTAGGTGTCTACGAAAACTATGACTAAAAGTATCTCCATGAGTCAAAGTATCTGCATACCCGACAAAATCTGTTTAGCAGTTTGGGCCTGAAGAGGTAACAGACAGAGAGACACAATTCAGCTTTTATAATATTAGAATGGATTACTGATATAAGCACCGCTACAAAACTCATTAACACCAGTCCACAACTCTATAAAAAGAATAGAAAGATGAATGAAATAATCAAAATGGCACCTAATAATTCTCATTTAAAAGAAAAACTATGTCGCGTAGTTTGCACCGACACTACAACTGCAAAAAGAACATTTACGGGAACTTAGCCAGCTGGTATTCGATAATTTTAACAGCAAAATTAGAAATTAAAAACGAATGGGATTTGACACGGTAATGCAAATGCAACGACGGGTTATGACAATACATTTTTTATTTCTTAGTGTCTAAACACACTAGGTCGAAGTTACTCGGCGGAAATTCCGCATGATTACGTCCGCAATGTATTTTAAATTAGCGATGACACACTATTCCGTCACGTTCCGTCCGTATATTGATGCGTTTCACATTGCGGGCGTAATCATACGGAATTTACGCCGCGTAACTTCGGCCTAGTGTGTTTAGACACTTAGCCCTTAGGCTTCAGTCTCAAAATCAGCGGGCAGCGGAGTGGGAGCGGCGCGTTCCAATCTATAGATATTTATGGAACTAGCATCGAAATTCGAAAGCAGCGGCGCGGCGAGCGGGGCGAACTAGACGGCTTCCCACGCAGCCGCAACCGCTCCTGCCCCGCTGCCCGCTGACTTCGTGACTGAACCCTTAGGCCTCAGTCACGAAATCAGCGGGCAGCGGGGCGGGCGCCGCTCCCGCTCCGCCACCGCCGCCGTGGCGGAGCGGGAGCGGCGTGTTTGAATGTATAGATAGATTTATATGGAACTGGCCTCGGAGGAAGCGGCGCGGCGAGCGGCGCGCGTCATACGAGATGGCTTCCCGCACCGCCGCCGCCGCTTCCACCCCGCTGCCCGCTGATTTCGAGACTGAACCCTTAGGCAGCAACGTCGACATATAGCGACCCATGCCACCGCTGTTTTGTAGTGGCATAGACAAGATAAAGCCTATTATAGCCTTCATAAAGTGGCATTTTATTTGAATTTTTGTCGGTCGCGGTCGCTTGCCGCGAAGATCGGAAAGCCACCTTTACTCCGCAGTCCGCCGTGGAAATAATCGAATGTAAGTTGTCTTAACATCCTGTTTTATCTTCTAAAAGGAAAACTACGTAGTTTACACCGATATTACAGCTGTAAAAAGAACATTACCGGCTCTTCTGGTGGACTAATCAGAGGGTAAGTTATTACTAGTCGTCACAAAATAAAAGAGATGAGATATAAACGTGGTGGTTTTTCATTTGTAGACCGTACTGCCTTAGCAATAAGGCTGAAAGATGATCATATTGATAGTACATTGTTTTTTCACTTTTCGATTATACCTCTACATTTCTTTGTCCTTTATTTGTATGGGATTATGCTTTAATTTTAAATTGTGTTGCGATATTTTATTTATTCAGAAGTTCTTTTCCTTTTTGTTCTACTCGCCCTGTCAATCAATGGTAGACTATCGAGTAAGATTTTTTTAATAATTAGGGGACAAACGAGCAAACGGGCCACCTAATGGAAAGCAACTACCGTCGCCCATGAACACTCGCGACATCAGAAGAGTTGCAGGTGCGTTGCCGGCCTTTAAAGAGGGAAGACGTTCTTTTTTTTTTCAAAGTTTGCTATTGGTCCGGATATTATAATAATTATGAAATAGTTTCTAATTTGAAAAAAAGATTTTGGGCTTAAAAGCTTGTTCCTTTTGGATTGTAAAGCTCTAAATAAAATTAGGCCCAGATAAAAAGACTAGGTACGTGGAAAGACGCATTCTATTTAATATCATAACAAAAGGGTTTCAGTATAATAATTATTGTACGCACACAAGTACTGCTAAAGTTTCTATTCCTTTTCTAGACCATTATAATTGTATAAATATAGGAAAACATCGAGATCTGATGTCGACAGTTCTCTCCGGAGGCTGCAGACAGCAGTACTAATGTAATAACTCCCCTCTGACGGTATGTCGTTGACGTCCCATCTATGGACGTCAACGACATACCGTTAACGTAATGTTTAACGGACTCTATTTTCAAATAACTAATCCCTGAGATACGACACTAAAATGGCATATTATGACTTAAAATAAAACGTATTTGCCTGTTTCAAAATTCGCCTTTAAAAGTCTATTTCTCAAATTGCGTTTGACAGTGTTGATAGTGAAGTTATGCAAAGAATCATTCACTTATCATTTTTTTAATTAATCAGAACCCAGTTCCAAGTTACAGAAAAGTATAAAAGTATTCAATTTTGGTACTATATATCTGCATTTTTGTGAATAAAGAATTCGCCTGAAATTCAGTTTCTCTTCTAAAGTTTTTAACTCTTTGTTTCAGTTTACACATAATTATTATATTATTTTATTGATTGTACTGTATGTTCTTGGAAGAAATTCATAAAAGACTGTTTCAAATTAGTACTATACTTATTAACCTTCAACTGGTGACGTGAAAATAAGTCACAGTACTGGTGACGTGCCGTCATTTTGACGTACATTTAAAAAGCCAAAATACTGGAGACTACCGGCCCGGGGGGGGGGAAATAAATTACTGAATATCCAAAATGAGGACATTTCCTTTTGAATAAGACACTTTTATTGCATTTTAATAGAATCATTTATTTAGAAAAAGCTTATACAAATTTGGTATCAATTTTTGGACTTTTTTCATAGGCATGAGATCAAACAACAAAAACTAAAAAAAACACAAAAGAACACAAAGGTATTATATTTTTTCTTAATGTTAATTAAGTAATTAATGAAATTAGATTAAGTTTGAATACTAGTTTCATATAAAAAAAGAAAATTAATCATCGTAACATCTGACACAAATTTTTTCCAAGCAATCAAGGCATGCAGGTTTCTTGCATTTCTTACATAGGTATGATGTTCTTTTTTTCTTCATTGCTGGACATATTGAACAAGTACCACGTTTTTCTAGCTTATCAGATGTAAAATTGCGGTAAATAACAAGCATCCAACTAAAGCACGTAGTTCTGTAATATCTAAGTACTTCAATGCTGGTCTTCTTTTGTATAACATTTTCGCCTCATTTCTTATAACTTTCTGTTAGTGTGTAAAACAATTGTCTGTAAAATATCTTTCTACGTTTCTCTATCTACGTTTTCAGTGCAATCGCTCGTTTTACTGGACCTTTGAACTTCGACAATATTATGTCTCGGAGTTCTGACACTGCTTCGGTGTGGATTTTTATACCACTTGAACGGCTGTATATTTCCAACTTTTTCCCCTAAATAATACGGCCTGTTGCTTGCAAAACTAATAAGCGGCTGATCATCAGAGTCAGAGGATGGATCTTGACATTCCTTTTCTCCCTCAGACAGCTCACTTCTGGTATCGCGATCGGATTCCAAGCAGTAATTTTCATCCAAATGATGATCTTCAGAGTCACTAATATCGCTGGCACTTTATTTAACAGTTCAGTAACAATACGTTCAAAATCTTCGTCGTTTGGATTCATTTTTAATCAAAAATAACAACTAAGTAACACTAAAAAATCCTGACACTATTGGTGAAGTAACGTCAAATTGACGTCGGGTACCCACTATCTCCTGACTGACGGACGTGCGACGTGTAATTTGGGCAAAAGCGGACGCCAAACTGAGAAACAAGCAGCTACTAAGAGGAGCGGGGTCGGGGAAGGAGCCGTTCGAAAGATATTTCGTTCTTTTTCTCGCGCGACGTCAAATTGACGGCACGTCACCAATTGAAGGTTAAGGCCCTATTTCACAACTTCCTGATAAGTGCTGAATAGGCTATTCACCACTTAACTTGACAGATTGTATGGAGAATCTGTCAAAAAGTTGTAAATAGCCTATTCGTCACTTTATCAGAAAGTGGTGAAACAGACCCTTAGTGTTTTTCAGCAATTTTAATGAAATACACTCCGATTGACTCATGTCGTTTAAATGTCAGATCACTTTGTTTTCTACACTACTATTATAGAGGAAAGATTTGATTGTTTGTTTGTTTGTCCTGAATAGGCTCCGAAACTACTGGACCGATTTGAAAAATTCTTTTACCATTGGAATCCTACATTATTTCTGCTGAAAATAGGCAAAATTTTACTTTGGAAAAAAGTAGGGTTCCGTAAGATATTTGGGTTTTTCGGACGCAAGGTGTAAAAAATCAACCAGAAAAGTTACTTATTTTCCGTACGCTGCCTAAACTATAAAAGATAGAACCATAAAATATTCTAAGTAATTGTAGATCTTATAAATATCTACAAAAAAGTCCGCGACACACTATACCTATGTCGAGTGAGGCACAATAACCATTTTTTTATTTAAAAATCTTGAATTTTTTTTGGACTACATTTAAACGTGTTTATTTTAATTATGCTATTAATACTTATCAAAATAAATTATTTCATCACTAAGTACAGCTTATGTAGATAATATTTGGTCTGTGAATGATTAAAATTGGACGTTTGGTTTTGAAACTACGGCGAAATTAAAATATTACGATAGTGGGCGTCACCAAGGCGGAGTGGTTTTTTCTTTAACACGAAAACTACTGATCCGATTTGCATACGGTTTTCACAGATATGTTTGTCTTCTTCCAACTCAACATCTGGTGTATAACCCCCCCCCCCCCCCCCCCCCTCTGGGGACCAAAGAGGGGGTCAGATTTTGTATCCAACTTTTTTCTTTAGTGGACTTCATATTATTAACTGTGTTTTCCAACTTAACATCTGGTGTATTTCCCCTTCCCCTCTTAGGGGACAAAATAGAGGGTAAGATATGTATCAAGTATCAACTGATGAAGTGGAAATACTTTAAATGGCAAAACAACGTTTGCCGGGACAGCTAGTAGTTTATAAATACGATGTCCGTACCATTATGGGACATCGGTAGTGTGCGGATATAAAGGGGCGTTACAGACATATCGAATTTGCGAATCTGTTTGTTACGTTTTTGTCATTTTGCCCGACTGCACCGCGCTAATGAGCGTAATGTTTGTCGCTTTTAAGCATCGTTTTTAGTTTTTTTCGGTATAATTTTACAATTAAATATAATAATACAATTAAACTGGATATACATGCGCTCGCCCAGTGGTAGGGCAAAATCTTAATATGATGTGGGCAAGATACTTTTTGGGGACCTAATGGATGACGCCAGAGGACTTAGGTTTAGTTAACTTTAGCGTTTTTCTTACAATTTTTTGCATATCTTTTAAATCCTAACTTTATAAAAATTGTCAGTCGGTTTATTTATTATTTACAGCTAGATGAGTATTTATAAAGATTTTATCTTTATAAGATTATGAGGCGCGAGGCCCCTTGGACCGCGAGGGCGATTGCTCACACCGCCCACGCCTACAGCCATGAAACACGATGCAGTGTGACGACGCGCGACGGTGCGGCGCCGGTCTCGCCGGAGTACCGGCCACACGGTGAGTGCGGCCGCGGCACCGCAACGTTTTGCAGTACTGTAGCAGCGACGGACTCGAGCTCCACCAATACATACACCCCTCCCCGCCTCGTCTCGATTCCGGTGCGCGTGCGGTGCAGCGCCCGCGGCGGAGCGCACCGGACGGCGTCGTGTGCCATACCATGCATTTTTATATGTAGGAAACCGGAGCAGCACGTCAGGTGCCGCACCGCCGCCGCACCGCACCGTGTGGCATAGCACTTAAGCCGCCTCTCGCTCGCGCGGATTTGCGGCTGCACCTGGCAGCCCTAAAAGTGGAAATAAGAATAAGAATAAGAATAAGAATAAGAATACTTTTATTTCCAGCATCACACGAAACATCATAATAATTAAACAGTATTCAGTGGACCAGTTACTAAGATCTAGTTACATTAATTATATTATAATGCTGTGTGATGCCAAAAATTGGCCCCAGCTCAGCAAACGCAGCAAGCGAGGCCGCTGCACTGATATTCTGCTGGGGCCAATGAGTGGCTTCACAACACTAATACTAAACTAAACAATAAACATACAGAAAGGAAACAAATAATAATAATGACAAGGAACCATATACATTTAAAATACAACTAAATAATCTTAAGATAATAATATATCGAGTAAGTTTTTATGTGCTGTTGGCTAAGTATTACATTTTAAGAAGAGATAAAAAAAAATTAAAAAATTAAAAAGTCAGATTTGACAGGACGTAAAAATAAATGTACTTATTTTAGGTGGTTTGACGTCTGTGTAAAACGTTGAGGTTATTTCATTATTTAGACTGCAAAACGTGGTTTTTGACGTGGCATTATTAGAAAATAATAGGTATAAATAATACTTATCTATAAGCGTGGGAGTATAAATACTATTTTAAGGTCTTGAGCAGTTACGAGTGTAGTAGTAAGACAATATACAGGACACCAAGAAAAAAAACAATTGGCCATTATGGGGTATCGAAATACTGTGCCCAGTGCCTCACGCAGTTCGACAACCTTCAACTACAAGCCGGTGGTGCATACACCTCAGGTATTTACCACTGTCCTTTGAATTGAAAGTAGGTGACATCTATAATGTAAACTAAAGGTTTTTTTGGTTTTCAGCGCCCGGAGAGGAGGTGGGAGGTTGTTCCAACAGCGAGAGGCCGCATACTTAAAAGATCCTCGAAATTTGGCCGTCCTATGCTGTGGTGTCAAGATGCGGTACCGGGAGGCTCTAGTACGAGTATTAACCTCACTTGCCCAGGATAATTTTTCATACAAATAGGAAGGAGTTTGGGTGCTTATGATGTCAAAAAGGAGTACGGCAAAATGGAGTTTTCTGCGTGCTTTCATCTTAAGGAGGTTAGCATTATTAATAAAAGGTGTAACATGGGCACGAGGAGGAACAGTGAAGCAGAAACGCACACACGCATTCTGGACTCTTTGGACAAGTTTCTCTGTTCTGGCTAACAGACTATTACCTATGACAGTGTCTGCATAGTTCAGCTTCGACAGCACTAATGTCTCGCATAGCCTAATTCTGAGGTCCTCAGACAGGTAAGGCCGGTACTTGTACAGCATTTTGAGTCGGTAAAAACAGCCCCTAGTAACCTCTAACATGTGTTGCTCAAATGTGAGGTGTGAGTCAATTACCACTCCCAAATTACGTGCCGTACTTACCTGCTCGATCTGCCGTCCAGAGACCATAATAGTTGGATGCTTAGCCACGATATCAGCGACCTGTTTTTTTGAGCCCAGAACTATAAATTTTGATTTTATTGGATTTAGGACTAGCCCACTAGAGTTAGACCATTCTGTGCTAGTGAGTGAGTTTACCGGAGGCCCAATCCCCTACCCTTTTCCCTTCCCTGCTCTCCCCTATTCCCTTCTCTACCCTCCCCTACCCTATTACCCTATTCCCTCATAAAAGGCCGGCAACGCACCTGCAGCTCTTCTGATGCTGCGAGTGTCCATGGGCGACAGAAGTTGTTTTCCATCAGGTGACCCGTTTGCTCGTGTGCCCCCTTTTTTCATAAAAAAAAAATAATATATCTAATAAGATAATACACGTACAATAATTCTCTTGTACATTTACGTTCGCACTTAGATAAAACTTTAATGAAGATTTTGACTAGTAACGAGAAGAATAATGGGAGGAAATGAGAAAAGTGTCATTGTGTATTGCGCACACTACTAGCCATTATAAGATCTTCTGTGTAGCCCTAATTTTAATGAAAGCGGGCATAAGCGAAACCCGTTATTATTATCCTCACAAAACGATCCATCATACAACATAACATTACAACAATCAAAGGGGAATCTTCCGGTCTTGTTTATCCCAAAACCCTCATAAGTCACTGCCAAAACTCTTATTTTGTTTATATATTTGCTCCACATATTTCAGATAAGGATATTATAATGGACTCTTGGAAGAAGTTTATAATGCCTTCCACACCGGTTTCTAGTACACACGAGCCTTCGTTAACTATTATAGCCCAGTGGGAAAATTTATCGACATACCCGCACTCAGTGACATTTAATTAAACTTCAATTGATAATGAAGCGTTTGATAATGTATGGGGTTTTATGTCAATAATAAGTAATAGTTAAAAAAACTAAAAACACGCTTTTTATATAATGGGTTACAAACAAACATACAAACATACAAATTGAAAAATGGAATAATTATATCAAATTAGTGTATTGTCATCGGTCTTCGATAAATCTACAAATTTTGAACGAAATCTGGCCGTTTAAAGTGGGTCAAAATCGCGCCTAAAGAAGTCGGTTACAAACATGTTACAAACAAATATACAGGTGAAGCTATTAAAAAGCGTATAAAATCTGAATTAATTACAGTCAAGTAAATAATATTCGTCTCGGAGTGCGGCAATACAGAATTTGATAGAAATAATGGGCCAAGTGCGAGTTGGACTCGCGCACGAAGGGTAGCGTACCGTTGTAGAGCGAAAATAGGAAAAAAAAATGTGTTTTTGTATGGGAGCCCCCCTTCGTTATTTATTTTATTTTAATTTTATTATTTAATATTAAAGTATACATACAATTGAGGATTTTGTGAAAATTTCAAGTGCCTAGCTGTTACCATTATTGATTACAAGCAAAAAAGGCCAAAAAAATCACGTGTCTTGTATGGGAGCCCCCCTTAAATATTAACTTTATTTTATTTTTAGTATTTGTTATAGCGGCAACAGATATACACAATCTGTGAAAATTTCAGAAGTCTAGCTATAGCAGTTCTTGAGTTACAGCCTGGAGACAGACAGACAGACAGACAGACGGACAGACAACGAAGTCTTAATAATAGGGTCCCGTTACCCTTTGGGTACGGAACCCTAAAAAGTATAAAGTTAGTGTCGAAATTTTAATTGAATTAAAATTATTAAGCAATCATTAAATCTCTCAGTGCGGCAATTAAAAACCTCATTCAGTTGTGCTTCAGCCATAAGAAGCTATAATATAATGCTAATGATTTATTCATATCTCCAATCACTTACAAAAATCAATTTCGTCTGAAATCACGTATTTGAATATCATATTTTTTCTGACAGGGAAATGAACGTAAATTAGCAAAATTTACAGATGAAGGGAACAATATATTGTTTACTGTATGTGATACTACTGTATGTGGGTTTGTGTATTATAATAATTGTACGAGAGACACCAATATAGAGGCAAATCTTTAAATCGCATTCGAAATGTTGCAGGTTCTATCCAGTTATTTTAAACAACACATGGCTGCTGTTGTTTCGATTTAAGTGAAGATTATTAATTCTACTATTTATTTTAAAATCCATGTTTTGTAAGCAAAATAATTTAACATTATTAAAATTAAAATTGAATGTATTTTTAAACGCCATAAAAATCTCAGCATCTTTAGTTTCTTCACAAGTTTCATCTTTGTCAAGAGAATAGCATTAAATATAAAACACTTGGCCCTTAATTTATTCGTTTCCATTCTCTCACTCAGTTGGCACAACAAAGAAAGCTGCAATTTCAGAACTGCACTTGATTTCCGGTTTGTTTTCGCACTGTATTCATAATTGAAGTTCCGGTGTGTCTCTACGGGATAGAAAATGTAACAAAATGTTAGAAGGTAGAGAACACTTGAAAATGTTTTAGCTTTTGCAATATAACTTGCTTTGGGAGATTTTTGTCGTATATTTATATTACGTTTTGTCGTGTATAATAACCTAAGGCCAAAAAGTAAGTGTTTGTGTTTGTTAGCTCTGGCAAACGAGCAAACGCGTCACCTGATAGAAGGCAACTCCCGTCGTTCATGGACAGTTGCAACATCAATTAAGTTGCAGGTGCGGCCGTTTAAGAGGGAATACGCTCTCTTCTTGAAGGTTTGCATGTCGTATTGGTCCGGAAATACTGCTGGCAAAGGATTTTCGCAGGATTTGCACGATCGAATCCGAGAACAAAAGCTATAGTACATTCTTCGATTGGCAAACAAAAATGGCGCTTGTTAGAAGTAAAACAACGAAAGCCGCAGTAAGAACTTTGTACATAAACATTCACAGCCCATAAAGAAACCAGCGGCATGGAACTGAGGTTCAGTACACTCAGTTACAATTTACAAATAAGATGACGTCACTAGACCACTAGATGACGCCAGCAACTCCATTGCGCCAAAATTCGTTTATAGTGAATAAACGAATAATATTATAATCGGTTCAGCTGTTTAGACGTAAAGAGGTTACAGACAGATAGATAAACAGAAAGACACACATTCGCATATATCATATAAAATATTAAGTATAGATACGCAGAAATTCGTAATTCATTTTGGCTAAAAGTAATAGAAGAAGATATTAATGATGATAAGAGGTAACAGACGTTTTTTCGCATTCATCATAATATTAATATAAGAATTAAATAAGAAATAAAGAAATCACAATAAAAATTAAAGCAATAAACAATTTAGGCCTTGAAAATAAGCCTTTAAAGAAGACAGGAGAGAAAAAAGTATAGCTGATATCAAATCAATTTTAACCCATTGTTGAAAACGCTGGAGATTTTCATATACTTGTGCTTACAACTCTACTATATTTAAGTTTACTCTAGAAATATAAAGATGCCGAATGAATCCAAATCGAATGAAAAAATTAAACTTTATTTTGTTTGTGCAATTAACTGTCCGACTGTACCACAGTAAAGTTTAAAGTCTTGTACGATCACTTGTAAACTAATTAGTAGTTGTGAGTGTACCTGACCCTTCTTAGCCTGAAGCCTCGGACTACACGATACTGATGAATGAACTTTTACAATAAGGTTGAAATTAAAATACACCACATATGACATTACATCATTGTTAAAAAAAATAACGAACTGATACATAATGTATGTTGCATGGTAGAAATACTCGGGGATATCCAGTTCTACTTACTAGCCCAGCTTTCAAAAAGATGAAACATAATATAATAATTCTTAATTTAAATGAATAATATTTAAGGGGGACTGCTATACAATAAACGTGATTTTTTCCGCCTTTTTTGCTCGATATCAATAATGGCAACAGGTAGGCATTTGAAATTTTCGCAAAGGCCTTAAATATAATGTAATATACTTTAATAATTAAAAATAATATCTAAATAAAATAAAAAATTGAGGGGGGCTCCCATACAAAAAACACTATTTTTGGCCTATTTTTGCTCTATAACGGTACGGAACCCTTCGTGAGCGAGCCCGAATCGCACTTGGCCGATTATTTAGAAATGGAACGTATATTCTCAGCCTTAAAATCCCGGGGCATTAAGTTTAAATAACGAAGTGAGATGTGTGAAGTTAGATTGTTTGTACTTCAACCCGATTAAATAAAGAGAAGGCCTGAGACAAGTATAATATCCATGGGCACCGGCCGAAATAATTTCCAAGGGGTGCAGATTTAAGTTTTCTTTCTTTTCTTTTCTTTTTACTTTTAACAAACAACAGTGACTGTCTATTTACACGTCAACATAATACTTTTAGTGCCGAAACATTACGAACTATCTTTGTAAGGTATGGTAATAGGGTTACAGACGGCTTTTTATTTCAATAATTCCTGTTGATCCCGAGATTCCCAAGGGGTGCAAGTGCACCACTTGCCACCCCCCTGCCGGCGCCCATGATAATATCTGCATAATTATATAATACTAGCTGTCCCGGCAAACGTTGTTTTGCCATTTAAAGTATATTTTATCATCAGTTGATACATGTTTTACCCCCTCTTTTGTCCCCTAAGAGGGTGTGGGGGGGGAAGGTCATACACCAGATGTTAAGTTGAAAAACACAGTTAATACCTAATATGAAGTAAGTCCACTAAAGAAAAAAATCTGACCCCTCTTTGGTCCCCAGAGAGGGTTGAGAGGGGAGGGGGGGGGGAGGATTTTTATACACCAGATGTTGAGTTGGAAGAAGACAAATATAATATATCTGTGAAAACCGTATGCAAATCGGATCAGTAGTTTTCGTGTGATGCTGGAACAAACATACAGACAGACAGAAAGAGTGGCAGACAGACAGACAGACAAAAAACTAACCACATTTTTGGCTTCTATAGCGATGTAGTGACAAAGGTGTAATTTCGGGTGTCATTTCATATCTTTTATGTACAGAATTTTAATTTCTACAACAGAATATTTTCTTCCTCCCGCACGCGCTTTGGTGACGCTCACTATCGTAATATTTTAATTTCGCCATAATTTCAAAACCAAACGTCCAATTTTAATTATTCAAAGACCAAATATTATCTACATAAACTGTACTTAGTGATAAAATAATTTATTTTGATAAGGATTAATAGCGTGAGTAAAATATATCCGTTTAAATTTAGTCCAAAAAAAATTTAGGATTTTTAAATAAATAAATGGTTATTGTGCCTCACTCGACATAGATAGGTATAGTGTGTCGCGGACTTTTTTGTAGATATTTATAAGATCTACAATTACTTAGAACATTTTATGGTTCTATCTTTTATAGTTTAGGCAGCGTACGCAAAATAAGTAACTTTTCTAGCTGATTTTTTACACCTTGCGTCCGAAAAACTCAAATATCTTACGGAACCCTACTTTTTTCCAAAATAAAATGTAGCCTATGTTCAGCAGAAATAATGTGAGATTCCAATAGCAAAAGAATTTTTCAAATCGGTCCAGTAGTTTCGGAGCCTATTCGACTCAAACAAACAAACAAACAAACAAACAAACAAACAAACAAAAAATCAAATCTTTCCTCTTTATAATAGTAGTGTAGAAGTATTGTTATAATATTAAATATAATAATATTACAAATATTAAATATAATGTTTTTTGCTTCAGGAAGAGAGATAATGTTAAAGTTCTTTCCGAAAATAAAATACATAATTATTATCCTCTTACTAAGAGGATACTAATTAAATGTTTATTTTAAGAGATTTACGTAAGAGGCTCTTAAGCAAAACTCTTAAAATAAGCAGCTAACAAGTAACAAAGGTCAAAGTATTTTCTCTTTATATTTTCTGCTCATTCCAAACATCAACATTAATAAATAACTTTTAATTGCTTTATTATTTAGTTTTTGAATGTCATTATTCTAAATAGCTATTTAGAACTTTTTAGTACTCACTAACAGAGATACTTTAGCAGCGTTTAGTTTACGTTGTAACTATTTAGTATTGGTCCAAGAGCCAGTGATAGCCAGACTTTCGTTATGTTATAAATTGAGCTATATACTTCATCAAAGGTTGGACCTCTGGAAAGGACCTCCAGAACTGGATACCTCCTAAGTGCCCGCGACCGAAACTCCATAGTGGCTGGTCTCTATAGGGGTCATATACAGGTAAACTTTCAGCTTTTATATTATGACGAAAGTCTGGCTGTCGCTGGCTCTTAAGATCTACCACTAGAGCCGTTTTTCCATACAAACGTTGCCCCTGTTTCCTCCCTGGATAATGCCAGTAGAGTTATATTTTTTTTCCTGAATATTTATGGCCACTGTTAGCATGTCCCTATGTTTTCTTTTTTCTCATAATTCAATTATTAAAAAAGATAAGAACATTCAAAAACCCAAAAAAATGGCCTGATTTTCTTTTGTGTTCAAACAACCAGAAAACAAAACTAGCTAGAATATACAAAAAAAACATAGGAACACAGCTCAAGCCTTGCTTTAATTCTTAATGAAAAAAGTACTTAAATCGGTTAAGTTTTGGAGAAGAAATCAGAGGACAACGAATCGATGATTTTCTGTTCTTTTATTATAACTTTTGTCGTGTTGTCTCTATCGCAGGGGGAGACTTGCGATTAGTGAGATACCCATAGATTTTACGAATACTTGTTTTCGATATCTCTAGCACTTGGTGTATCCTCTTAATCTATATGGTGTCCAGATTTTTTATTAGTATGAAGTAGATAGCCACAGACGCCGGTTGCGCTGAGCTGAAGTGATAAATTCGAACCGGAAGGGAAATTCCGGATGCGTTTCCGTGGCAGACATTCCTTATCTGTATGCCATGCCATATCCCTGTGTACCAGTGTAGACTCCCTTATGATTTAAATGCATAATATGTCGTAGTCATCTGGTTAGATCTGCTATTTGATTGAATGACTAGCGAATTCGTTGTATGCAACCATTTAATTTACAGTTAAAGACTTGAAGAGTAGGCATTTACCAACGTTAAACGTTACAGTCAACGACTTGACGAGTTCGCCTTTAGTCAAATTAAATGGTTTCTTTCAATGATTTCGTTATTCAATCATTAAACCAGATATCTGCGACACATAATATATGCTATTAAAATTAATTATAGGTAGATAACAGACTTAATTTATTTGGTGAAAACTAGACTAACAGCCAGTTGCAACTGACTTCGCGAATCTCCAAGTTTAACTTATATTGAGATAGCAATGTTGCTAACAAGTTGATGAGAAACTTGTAATAATTATTTTTTACCTATCGGTAACGGAACCCTAAATTCACATCTCAATATTTTCGTACGGTGTTTAGATTTGACGCGATTTCCAAACAAATCAACAGCTTGTGGGGTTAGATAAACACATTACAAGCCTGTCGTGTAGAGACATAGACGTATCATTATAATGCTTCGACGTCTGACACCACCGTGGTTCATAGGTTACTTTAGAGTAAGGCTCTTGACTCGGAGGTCGAGGATTCGATTCTTGTGTTGGAAAAATGTCGTTACCAAGTTTGGTAATTTTAGAATTACTGTGAAGTAGCTGGCTTGGTTTCTATGAGGTTTCATTGGATGTGGGCGGCGGTGATGCCAATCACCGATACCGCTGTGGGAGATATTGCAGTTTATGTAGTTGGTTTCTATGTTCTTTCTACGACGTTCAAAAAGTGTATTCATATGAATACAATCAAAATAGGTATCATATGATACCTATTTTGAATAAATAGATATTTTATTTTATTTTTATGGACACTAAATAATAAAATATTACTGCGTGTACCTTATGTATGGTACGTCGTTGTGTAAAAATTCACTCGATTCTGTCTGATTGCTATTTTGCCGCTTCAACGAATTCATACATCACGTTAGGGGTAATTTAGGTATTTGCTATCGAATAAATGTGGTATAAGAAACAAAATATGTATGGCACTTATGCAATTATAATAATTCGCATACTTATGTCAAGTCGCACGCACACAAACACCGTCTTCTGAACTAAAACGGCGCACGGCAAAGCCGCACGCAGCCAGAGTGGGGGGTGTTAGCTTTATTTCGTTACGGAATTCTTGATTCGGTCGTCACGCTCAAAGCCCGCGATAAAAGCTATGCAATAGTCTAAAAAATAAAGTATCGCCAGCGCGGTGAAAGAGAGGAGATACCTCTCTTTCTACCGCGCGGCAAGGCGTGTGCCTACACCTGCTGTTAAGTTGATTTTGGACACATTATCATTATAATATTATTTTAAATGCGAAAGTGTGTCTGTCTGTCTGTTACCTCTTCACGCTCAAACCGCTGAACCAATTCTGCTGAAATTTGGCATGGAGATACTTTGAGTCCCGGGAAAGGACATACGATTCTTTTCGTCCCTGAAAAATGTACGGTTCCGGTGCGATAAACGAATTTTGGCGCAACGGAGTTGCGGGCGTCATCTAGTTATCACTTATCAATAGTATTTCTCGCTGTGATTAGTTATTCACTGAACGGTTTGGCAATCAGGGCACCGCAGTTCGGTTATTAGATTGCCTTGAGACAATAAGGACTTAATAGAGAAGCGAGTATTCCATCGATTTTATGGTTGGACCAGCGCCAATTAGTTCAAAGCGAGTATGATGATAGCGGATACGGCAAACGTTGTTTTGCCGTATGCTTGATAGCCGATCGAGCGAGTAGTCGTTGGACATTGTATACAGGGTGTAAAAAACATAGTGATAATACTTTAAAGTGTGTATCATGTATGTGTCCCTTCCATACACACCTTAAAGTATTATTAGTTATCACAAGCAGCACAGTAGAAGGGCTGGAAGATTACATTTCTGTTTACTTTTATATTGGAAAACTCATAGCACTGGGGCGCTCGCCCATACAAATGCCAAAAAAATTTTATGAGGAACAAATACACACTCGAAAATAATTATTACTATGTTTTGTTACACCCTGTATATATCATGCTCATGGTCTCAACAATTTCTATAGCGCGATTTAGGACATTGTGCTGTTTGGTCTGCTACAATTTTAGGGTAAGCATAGAAAATAGCTGATGTTGATCTTCAGATTTCATAAAGCACACTAACTTTTCTCAAAATCGGTCCAGCCGTTTCGGAAGGCGCAACAAACACGACAATTTTATTATTGGGCACTTTTTACTTTTTTATTCACAATCCAGCATTAAAAATACAATACATTTATTGTATATTTTTGTTGCTTTACAATAGCATTACGACATATTATGCAGTAACTTGCAGCAACTTACAACATTTATGGAAAAACAATATTTGCCGGGTCAACTCTTTCATGATAAATGATAATGTAATAAATAAGAGCGAAATTAACACAAATTCCAGAATTCGGTTTATCTTTGAATAGAGAACCGCTACCGCAGGTGCAAACGCGCGCGTTCACAACTACTAAACTCTAACGACCCTATTCTGGTATTTTATTCCTACATTACATCTTCGTTCCTTCTTCAATCCCGTCCGTTACTTTTTTATCACTAGCTGTTTGACCGAGCTTTGCTCGGTATTCGATAAAACACGAATAAAATGACATAGTATGTTAATGTTAAAGTTGATTATCGATAAAACACGAATAAAATGACATTTTCTAAAAATGATTCCTAGATAGATCGATTTATCGCCCCCGAAACTCCCTATAATACTAATTTCATGAAAATCCTTGGATGGTATTCTACGGACAAGCAGACAGCAGAAAAGCAATTGTCGACGTAGAGTTCGTTAACAGGCTAAGGCTCTATAATTAGCAGGTTACAGCTCCATTAGCAGGCTAAAGCTCTATTAGCAGTCTGAGACTTTATTAGAAGTCTGAAGCTGTATTGGCGGACTAAGGCTCTATCGGGGTTCTAAGGGTTTATTAGCAGCCTAAGGCTCTATTAGAGGACTCCAAGGCTCAATTAGCAGGCCAATGGATCTTTGTGAGAGCTAAGGTCTAAGATATGGTTTTGATGGTGCTAACTCAATTCGAACCCAAGTTCATATTGTTCAAATTGAGTTAGCACCATCCAAACCATATCGAAACAGCATGGCTGCGAGATTATTTAGCAGAATCGGCTCACAGTTCGCAACTCCAAGCTCAGCCAGACCGCCTTTAATCCGCCGTCATATTCCGAAATCTGTTTTAGTTTGCAATTTATAGTGCTAGCCCAACTTTATTAATTGTAATGAATTTATCAACTTCATTTTCAGATTTTACAGGGCCCTGAGTCAAATTACAAGTGATTTCGACGTCAAAAATATAAATAAAAATGGGGTATCCAAAGATGCCCTTTTCTTAGGGCAAGTCGCAATGGATCGATTTAAATTTCCCGGAAACTAAGCCCGTAACCAGATTTTTTTGCCAAAACTGAAATCAACCGAGATTTTAATGGGATCCAGTCAAGAACAAGGAGTACCTAATACAGGATTAATATTATATAATCATTGCAGCAAAATCGTCCATTGCTAGTGATATCAGACAGTGAAATGTTTGATGAGCATTATAGCAATATATGTGACGATCTCTCGCATGATCTACTGCGCACAGTTCATTTATTTTTTTCTCTTATTTCTGCACCCTCCTACCTACCTACTTACTTTATTACTTCATTTGGGACCAATAATTGGCTTCATTGTGAGAGCCAGCTGATACACAGTACATGAAAATCTAAAATAAAAACCAAGAAGCAAGAATTTTAGATATTATCACTTGTAGCTTTTTGAGTTTAAACTTCTTTAGTAGCTTTTTCTGACGAAACGCGTCAGGACACGTGACCTGATTGAAAATTCGTAAGATGCTAGCGAAGAGACCTTTCGCGCTGGCGCAGCGCATACGATTTTTCTGTTAATAAGACTAATCAATACTAAGTAAAATCGTCCAAAATTAGTAGGATTTTCATACAAATTATAGATTCAAAGCTCTATAAAAGCTATATTTGCCCAAACACGCATTAAACAAACCTATGTCCGACTCTACCCGGATTCCTACCAAGCCTACACGTGTATGTCCGTACACAAGTATGTGCGAACTCCAGTATGAAACATTTCCAGAACCTTTTTAAACCCACGTTAGAGGCGTGACAGGACGGCAGTCATTCGGCACAGCCAAACGATTTTAATATGCCTACGACCTTTGTTACAACGTTTATTAGAAACAGACGGGGGTGTTTCATTGAAAAGGACACCTTTTATGGAATATTGCAGTTTATTTTCGTAGTTTGGCTTATTTTTTCGGCTACCTACTTTACAAAAATCTACGAGCACATGTTTTATTTATAGAAATTCAAATATAGAAGCTTATAATCAAGCTAAAATTTTATTATCTTAATTGGACCACAGATAATGAAAAATTAATTAATTATTAATATTTTCCAACTCGTAGCATGAAGTGTTAGAGCAAAGTCTATGATAAAGTAAGGGCGCCTTCATTTGTTATTCTTATGCCGCGGCCGCACATGCGTCTATCGTCACGAAGCTTCGTGCTAATAGATACCATTGGACAATTTATTTCATTGTCCAATGGTATCGTCTCTTAGCACGAAGCTTCGTGACGATAAACGCAGGTGCGGCCCGGGCATTACTAAATATTAATAGGTACTAATAAATGTATCTGTCTGTCTGTTGGTTACCTCTTCGTGCTTAAAAGCTGAATCGATTTAGGTAAATTTTTGAATGGAAGAGAGTATTATAATTAACTTTAAGGGCCGAAGAAGGACGTAGAATGGCTTTTTACTGCGGCAGTAGGTGCGATCCCCGTGCGATAAACGATTCTCTATGCATCGGAGTTGCGGTAGTCGTCTAGTTTAGTTTATTTCTCAAATAGTTCAATGTCTGTAGGATATATTACTGCAAAAGTTTTACACTAGACGGCAGCACATAAACAAAAAGTTTAGTTCAACGCAAACGTTGAACTAATAAAAAAACAGAATATATTGACAAAATCGTTGTCAAAACAACGATTTTGTCAATATATTCTGATATGACAATATCATAGAGTAATAAATATGTATGATTGGTCCATGACAATATGTGCAACATGTTGTATTTTCATCGGATTATTTACTGTATGTGCTAGTAGCACCCTCTGCTTCAGAGTAGAAGAGCAAAGAGTTCAAAGATCAGTCTCTGCGTAATATTACTTTCACAAAATATTCCAACACATTAAATTGTGTATTTTGTAAAGTTAAACCAGCACAATGTAATTATTTTAGTTCACCCCGACTTGAGCAATGAGCTCCCCGCGGCCATATTCTGGCTATCATTACTGACTAAGCGCAATTCAGTTGGAAAATTACCTTTTAAACTTTCTTTGTTCAACCTGCCGCTATAGTGATAGGGTTATTTTATAAAATAGCCGCCGGCAACTCCGTAATGCCAAAATTCGAATATCGCGCGGGAACCGTACATTTTTCCGAGATAAAAAGTATCATAATATGACCTTTGGGGCTCTATATTTTTATAATCGTTTATCTAAATTAAAATACAGAAGTAGCATACATTAATATAAGCCTTTAACTAGAGGTATAAAGTTTGTATTATCTTATACATGAACGTAGAAAAAAAAGCGGACGGAATCTTATTATAAACAGAACTGTGTCTTCAGAGCCCGCCACGCACTCATTCTTACGCCTGTCAAATGGCCGGACTAGCGTAAGAATGTGTGCGTGCGGACCGTGTACATGCTACATGCAGTCAGCCTGGCCGACTCTGGACACTGACACTGACACTGGACACAGTTCTGTATATATAGTAAGACTCCGTTCGCCTTTTTTAGGGTTCCGTACCCAAAGGGTAAAAACGGGACCCTATTACTAAGACTTCGATGTCTGTCCGTCTGTCTGTCTGTCTGTATGTCTTGAGGCTGTAACTCGAGAACCGCTATAGCTAGAGTTCTGAAATTTTTACAGATTGTGTATTTCCGGTGCCGCTATAACAACAAATACTAAAATAAAAATTAAATTAATATTTAAGGGGGGCTCCCATACAACAAACGTGATTTTTTTGGCCTTTTTTGCTCGTAATCAATAATGATAAGAGGTAAGCACTTGAAACTTTCACGAAGGCCTTAAATATAATTGTACTTTAATAATTATTAATAATATTTAAATAAAATAAAAAATTAAGGGGGGCTCCCATACAAAAAACACAATTTTTGGCCTATTTTTGCTCTATAACGGTACGGAACCCTTCGTGCGCGAGTCCGACTCGCACTTTAGATTTTTTCTGAAATATTTCAGGCATATACTACCAAAAAGTAAGATTTTGCACCAGGATGTACCCTGGTTCCGAAGGTACCCAACAGAACTTTGGAATCCTTATAGCTACAAGTTCGAGGATTTTAGCTTTATTTAAACTACTCCAAGCAAAAGCCAATGAATCCTACATTATTTTTGCTGAACATAGGCTAAATTTTATTTTGGAAAAAGTAGGGTTTCGTAAGATATTTGGGTTTTTCGGACGCCAGGTGTAAAATCAACCAGAAAAGTTACTTATTTTGCGTACGCTGCCGAAACTATAAAAGATAGAACCATCAAATGTTCTAAGAAATTCTAGATCTTATAAATATCTATAAAAAAGTCCGCAACACACTATACTTATCTATGTCGAGTGAGGCACAATAACCATTTTTTTATTTAAAAATCTTGATTTTTTTTGGACTACTCGTTTATTTTACTAATTCTTTTAATCCTTATCATAATAAATTATTTCATCACTAAGTACAGTTTATGTAGATAATATTAGGTCTTTCAATGATTAACATTGGACATTTGGTTTTGAAATTATGGCGAAATTAAAATATTACGATAGTTGGCGTCACCAAGGCGCGGGTGCGCGTGCCGGAGGAAGACATACTTTATATGACAAAACAATGCTTGCCGGGACAGCTAGAACTGTAACTAAAAAGGGTAAAATTATTATTTAAAAAAAAATTAAAACCGACTTCCAAGGTAAAAACAAAAGTAAGTAATATTCTTAAAAATAATCTAAAAAGAATCAAATAATTCCTATTCCTTATTATAGTGCAGTCTTCAGACTTAGCCTAAACCTCAACTATTTCTGTACTCAATCTTCATGCTTTTGAAGTCGGTACCAGCTTACTTTAGCGTAAGTTCTATGTCAAGGATCTCAGAACTTTTCCGGGCTGGTAGCGACTTCAAAAGTACGAAGATTGAATACAGAAATAGTTGAGGTTTAGGCTAAGTCTGAAGACTGCACTATAATAAGGAATTGGAATTATTTGATTCTTTTTAGATTATTTTTAAGAATATTACTTACTTTTGTTTTTACCTTGGAAGTTGGTTTTAATTTTTTGCTAAAAAATAATAATTGTCCATCGTGAACCCACGTGTAGATGTAGATGCCGGATTAGATCCCACAAACCCTTAAACCCATTCAAATTAAACTTCACGTGGACATTTAAATACAAATCAGGCTGCGTCCACTTAATCCTGTATTAGTATGGGTTTTGGTTTCTGGGGTATTTAATGACCATTCCATTCCAAGACCCTTACAAATCTACATAAGTTACAGAGCTGTACCCCGATTCTCTAATTTTAATACAATATGAATTACGTAGTTACGTTTTCTGCTGTAGCGTTTATGAAAACACGCGACTGAAAAAACGCACTGAAACCGTGCATAAAACGCGTACGTCTGAACGCCTCCTCCGTGTTCTATCAGGCAGCAAAAAACATGTTAGGCATACATGCGTTAGACATTTTATAAGAATACTATTAATTTGCTAATACATAGAGCAACCTCGCTCCGCAGAGCCCTAGAGCTCAATAATTAAGACTTAAGAATCTCCGCGAAGGTACTAGTCATAATGTTAAATTACACCTCTACTATCAATCAGTGTTCCAATTTAGTTTTTCAGGTATTCGATTACGCCTTACTACATAAACGTTTATTAAAGAATAGTTAACTATTATTAAAGAATGCAGTGTTTTTTTCCTTGGGGTTCAATCAAAGATCCGACTTTTGGTTCTGTCACCAAAAAAGTTTGGGAACCGCTGATATAGAGTATAATTATATCAGTGATTTGTTGGAAAATAGACTGGATCGAACAAAAGCAGAAGCAGAAATACGAATATATTGCATTTAAAAGTAGAATATGAGTACGTTCTTCACTCCCTTTACATAGCACAGGTTACAAAGCTAGGTTTCCTTTCAAAATTACAGGCCATTTATCACAGACCTAAAAATAAATTTTCGTTTAACCCTCGTATTCAAATTAGACGTATTTAGCGAGAAATAAAGCCAAGACCCCAGCTCAATGTCCACGAGTCTTTGAATAAAAAATCGGCCAAGTCCGGTCCTAATTCATTCAAATAAAAAATATTTATATTTATATTTTTAGTATTGGTAGTTTTAGGCAACGGCAATATAATTTGTGTTCAATTGTCTATCTATCGCGATTATAAAACACAGCCTGCTAACAGACAGACAGACGGACGGATAGCAAAGTCTTATTAATAGCGCCACGATTTTACCTTTTTGGTACGGAACCCTAACAGCATTTTTCATTTACGTTATTTCTATGGGAGCCCCTGTATATATTTAACCGCGTGATAAAATTTTCACGACAATCACACCACGCCGACCCATCTCTGTCGGGGGATGAATATTTTATTTTTTGTTAAAAAAAAACTGAAGGTCGCCTTGTTACTGGAGAAAAATCGACATTATTTTCAAGATTAAACTATGATTTTCTTTAGCTTAGTTCACTGTTCATCTACTTGATATTTAAAATGATAAAGGGTGCGTTCAGAAGTGTGCATTTCCTGCGCGCGCTGATTCAGCTCGCGTATTTTCCCAAACGCTACAGCAGAAAACGCGCACGTCTAAACGCGCTGTAAGTTTAATATTATTATTTAAGAATTGAGATGTACATTATACTGTTTGCAATAATTGCACACCTAGGTATGCTTTACGTGAAACTTTCGTACTTTAGTTAGTAGTCAAAGTCGTGTCGGTCATACAATTTTCGTTACCCATGCTAATAATCTATCGACAACCCTAACTGCGTTAATCTATACAAAACAATAACTGCACATTGTTCGCCCAGAGTCGAGCAGGGTTGAGCTCATAAATCTAGAAACGTCGCTGATAGAACAACGATAAATAAAAACAATAAAGGGTTTATCTGGAATCGATATTCTATTACGGCAACTCATATTATGTGGAGTGCTTTGTTCCGTTTAAGACGCTATATTGAAAATAACGTCCTTTTTGAAGTAATACTATAGGTCTCTAGGACCCTCAGAAATGTTACAAATCTGGTAATGAGATATACATATCTTCATAGCCTTATCTAGGTTTGAGAAGAACCAGAAACACGATTAATGTATTTTTCTCGATACATTTAATTTTCGAAATGACCTCTTAAAAAAACGAAATTAGAAGATTATTATTAAACGAGAATAGATATATTGTAGGAAATTAGTCTAATTGATAGACACCTTTGCAACTCAGAATCGTATAGAAGCATTTTGCTTAAATGCTCCTAGTTATTTTTTAAGTAAACAAAATTACGTTTTTTCGCATGTTTTCCGAGCAAGCCGATAGCTTCTAGCCGCAGCGTGTTCACGACTTTATAGTCATACAAATTAAGTATAAAATTGCCCTTGCGGTAAAATTACTTTCAATATAGCGCCTTAAACAGAAACTCTCGAATATTCGGTTAATATTATTTATCGATTCAAGAACGATAATAATCGATACAAAAAAAGAACCGATAGCTTATTGAATTTGAAGCTGATGAACAATAAACTGAAGAAAAACCGGTACTATGCAAACTACAGATAATTTATTCGGTTTCAAATTAGAGAGGAATAAAATTATATTACATTTTTATAAAGTACAAATAGGAGATTTCCATCGTTACATCGCGTCATAGAGTGAGCAACGAGCTCACTCTACGCATCTCTAGTTTCGCGAATGATCACTACTGTACTGTTTGAATGAAATGAAAGCGAAAGAGTTGCTAACAAATCTTCTGGCTTCCAGTGATACATTACAGTGGAACAAACATACATACATGATTCCAAAATCATTACCCGTCCTTTATTTAATTCGGTTATGCTGCATTAGCCATGCTTGCGTTAATGTTATGTAAAGTCTCTCTTTCCAATAATCATGTTACTAATTTTTGATCAGGCTTAACATTTTTTACCCATCTCAAAAAACTGCACGACGCCGCTTTTCTCTCCAAAAACCTTGGTTTCAAAATCCTCCTTTTTAAGTCGGTTAAAAAGTGTTTGAAAATGATCAACATCCAATATCGCGTCTGCCCCAGATCGCTGAGGGCCCTCGGCTATCCTGAGAGTTGAGACTGCTCGAGAGCTGTCGTGACAGGACAAAAGTTCTATCCTCCTTTGTTTCGCTAATTTTGCAGTAAATAAGTTCTTTGTGAAGATGCCAGGATTTTATCCGGTGAAAGAATGATGATTTTAGGAACGTACTTTTACAGATTACTAAATAGTGATTAAAGTAACAGATTACTAAATAGGAACGTAATTTGTAAGTTGTACTTTTCGGCCTCAGACCAAATAAAAACTTTTAGAGTTTTTATCGTATAGGTCTGAGTTTCCGGCTAAATATTTGCAGACTCGGAAGGTGCACCGTCTAAAATATTTTGAAACAAATCAACAGATAGTGTCGATTCTTGACGTCATAAGTATTGGCCAAAATACTAGGCTATATTTTGGAACATACCAAATTACGGGTAATGTAATATATTTCGTAATTCGAATTTCGAAAACCTGAGAATCATGCCATTCTGTCAGAGTTAAAGGCCGTATAGACGATCGGTTCCAACCACCAACAGAGGTCACCTTGGTTGGGTCAACAAAGTTGAATCTCTGTCTACACGTAATCAACTCGTTAGCAAAGAGAATATAATCACTACGTTTCTCGTCAGTCGTTACCTACCAAGGTAATTGAAGGTTATTTGGTTGGTCAACCAAAAACAAACGTCTACACGGTTGATTTTTGTTCCAACCCTACCAAGGTGACCTCTGTTGGTGGTTGGAACCGATCGTCTATACGGCCCTTAAACATCTCAGGTGGCCTCTTTCGTATCGGCAATATAACGGAAATGTGATTTCATATACTTGACCTAAATTCAGATGATTTTGATCCTTGGATACTCTAACTTTGGTTGCTACTTGCTACACATCAACATTACTTTATTAGGGCTCCGTAGTCAACAAGGAACCCTTATAGTTTCGATCTGTCCGTCCGTCTGTCCGTCTGTCCGTCTGTCCGTCCGCGGTTTTGCTCAGAGACTATAGGACCTACAAAGCTGTAATTTGGCACGAATACACATATTAATAATGCCGACAAAATGGTACATAAAATATTAAAAATATATTTTTTATGGTACCTCCCCTACACATCATGCGGGGTTGAATTTTTTTTTCGCGCCCACCCCATCGTGTGGGGTGTCGTTGGATAGGTTTTTTAAAAATATCATGAGTTTTCATTCATAGATCATTTTCCGATTTAGGGATCCATTTGTGAAATATTAAGTTTTAAAGTGGAAAAAATCGTTAGAGTCCAGTGTCCCCCCCTTCTACCAGCTAAACGGTTGCTTCTGAAAATGTGAAAAAATTCACGGGAGTAGGAGTAGGAAGACTTCATAAGTTATTGAGTAATAGTCGATCAATTAAAAAAAATGTATTCGGCGAAGTTTAAAGGAACTTTTCGTTCAAAGTCCTTTGAAAGTAACTGAGATGATGTTGTTAGTAGTGTAAAACATCTTATAAATGTAAATTCATTGACCATACAAAAATTTTCAAATACTAGCGGTACTACGGAACCCCATATAGCGCGTGGCCCGACACGCACTTGGCCGGTTTTTATAATATTATACGTAACGTAATGTTATACATTTAAACTTATAGTAAAAATGCGGAAGAGTGTCTGTCGGTCTTTCTATATTTACCTCTTCACCATGGTACCAGGAAACCGAAAAAACTTAAATATTTTGTTGAAAGGAGGACGGGCAGAATGTACCCACCACCAATAACGCTGAGACGCATGTCGTTAGAAAGCTCTTATAGTGACTAGCATTTGTTATTATGGGGGCCAGCCTCATATCACTGTACCTCCTCTTTTTTTTTTTTTTTTCCCGGAGGGGGAAATGCATTACGCATACCACCCAGGCGCAGGGGGCGACCCGAGCGGTGGTGTGGGACTCCCGTAGCTAATGAGACCACGGTATACCCACTAAAACCCCCCCCATCTTCCGCCACGCCGCCTTTTGACGGGGCCACGGGAACGATACACACATCCGCGACCCCGCCAGCGGTCCGAAGACTCCACGATGGGCGCACAACACGTGCGCCCTCCTCCTCGGCCCCCACCAGGGCTGTAGCAGACGCCCCCCGAGTCTGCTACTTGGAGGCCATGTGGCAGATCAGTCATCACTGTACCTCCTGGGTTAGGTTAGGTTAGCCTTCTAACCTAACCCAGGAGCGACCTGTGCGCCGCGCCACCGCGTTGCTAAGTCCGGAACGGCAAGAGTGCGCGTACGCATTTACATCGTGGTTTTAGCAATTTTAAATGATAATGAAATAAATATAGCTCCTTTTATATCTGGAATAAACGATGTTTCATTGATTTCTTTTGGCTATAACTTTTTTCCTACAGTGATATGAAGCTGGCCCCTATAACAACAAAAGATGGCCAAGAAAAGAGTTTTCTAACGAGACATCTGATATTTACTGGTGGTGGGTACACATCCCATACATTTCTGAACATCCTCCTTTGGTATAATACTTTGCTAAGGTACTTTTATCCCGGAAAAAATACGGTTATATTGAAATACTTTTAATCCAATAGTATGAATGCGAAAGTGCGTCTCTATTACCTCTTTACTTTAAATCTTGTTTTGATGTAATTCAATGTTGAGAAGCTTGGTGTACTTACCCGAAAATGACAAAGGAAAGTTGTAGTTAAAAAAACAAACAGAAAGGGAGTGCCAACAGAACTAAAAACTAAAAAGGTTAGCTTATTTTCCTTATTTTCCCTCAGTTTTACGATTTTCCAATGAGGTCACGTGGTCAACGTAAGTTTAGTATTTTGCCCATCCCAAATGAAGTCAAAACGCCGCTCTAGAACTTTTCACTTCAATCCATAAGGAATATTATAAAAGCGAAAGAGTATCTCTGTCTGTAACCTCTGCATGCTAAAGCCGCTGAAGCGATTTTGACGAAATTTGGTATGTAGATACATTAAGTCCCGGGAAAGGACAAAGGATACTTTTTATCCCGGAAAAACTCCCACGCGATAAACGAATATTGGCGCAACGGAGTTGCGGGCGCTATCTAGTAACGTATAAAACGATCCTTTATTTCCAATTCCGTGTTTATACAAACCGTTCATTCATTTGTACAATCCTTTTAGCGGCTAATCCTTTATCAGTCCAATAAATTTGCTACAACTCCAGCAAATGGCAAAAAACATAAAAATAATATTATATCTAACAAGAAGCAACCTTATAAGGAATGTTTATCTCTATTTTTTATTTCAGTTTTTTTTTTTATACAAATTGTTATAATATAACATAATTTATACCGTGGGAGAGCCATGCTTCAGCACGAATGGGCCGGGTCGACCGGAGAAATACCACGGGCAAAAAAAAAACCGGCGTGAAAAAGTTTCGCCGAGTGAGTGAGTTTACCGGAGGCCCAATGCCCTACAATTTTCCATTCCCTACCCTCCCTTGTTTCCTTCTCTACCCTCCCCGATTCCCTTCCTTACCCTCCCCTACTCTATTACCCTATTGACTATTCCCTCGTAAAAGGCCGACAACGCACCTGCACTCTACAGCTCTTCTGATGCTGCGAGGGTCCATGGGCGACGGAAGTTGCTTTCCATCAGGTGACCGGTTTGCTTGTTTGACCCCTTTTTTCATAAAAAAATAATAATTTTAAAACACAATTGCTATAAAAATACAAGTACTTAATAAATAAATAAATTAATAATAATAATTAATATATTTTATGTATACTTATATTAATCTTTACTTACTAAAATATGAGATCCACAACTCGGCTTGCTCCGTTTTATTCTCGCGTGGGAACCGTACTTTTTTAATATTTAAAAACAAGACTTCTCAGAACCAAAGTTTCTTAAACCAAATTTCATGAAAACCACAATTGGTTTTCATCAAATTTTATCAAAAGAACGAGTGACGTACTTTCTCATTTGGTGATTCATAATGATTTTTAATCTAACGCAAACTCATAATAAAGCGTCTAGGATTTAAAGGTACTACTACTTTGAGTATCGTTTGAGAGTCCGTCAAAGTTTATTAGCCATTAACATCAGCCGTAACGGCCGGCGTCACATGCTCGCCGTAAAACATAGTGGTAATACAGTGACCCATATGCGCCTAGATATTGAAACATGCTGCGGTCAAACCGGCTGGACATTTTGGTAAATGTCCAAAATTTGACGTCATATTGCAAATAAATCCGGTAAATTGATCCTAGAAATTCAGCGAGATAACACGAGTACTTATCACGTCGGGTTCACCTATGGAATATACGAGCCGGCAAAGGAAGATTTTCTGACCGAGGAAGGAATATGCTGTTAGGCCGAAACCCACTGGATTGATCTCAGCTGCATTATATTATGTATATCCGACGCACTTTGAAATAGTTGATAGCACGATGCAGGATGTAAGCGCTGTTGCGCCACAAGTAAGTTTACGATTTATAATAGGATACATTGAAAAAAAAAAGTACATTTATTTATTAAAACTACACACTAACTGTAACATCAATAAAATTTTCAGTGTTGAGGAGAGCCGGCAGCGCGCGGCGTCATATAACATACCTGTTAAAGTTTCACTATTTTATTTGTCGTTAAAATTACGTTGCACCTTTAAAATATTATGAAATATTTTGTTAAAATACAAGTGTTACAAATGCTTTTCTATCTTTATTTGGAAAAATAAGCATCAGAGTCTAAAGTATTGTTTTAATCGGCATTGTTTTCCGTCGAATAAAATTTGAGCCTTTTCTCACAAGTTTGTTTGATCGCAAGATGTAACTTATATAACTAAAAATAATTTACGTATCCGTGACATTTACATAACGCAGCCTAAGTGTTTCCACCAGAGATGTGTTGCGAGGAATGTGTTTTTGAGAACCAATAGAATCGCTTCATTGACGTGAGCTTGCCGTGACCTCGCTCAGCGCAGCGATTCTATTGGATCTTAAAAACACATTCCTCGCAACACAATATCTCTGGCATAAACTGTCCAGCCAACGATAATGTTTCTGGCCAAAATGTTGCTGAGATTTATTATGTGATCCACTCTATAGGCCAGATACTCACTAATAATAATAATTAATAATTTGTAGCAAGTAAATAATTATAGTGAATACTGAATACTATACTCGACCGTTAGGTACTTAGTAGCTTATGTTTATAAGAAGAAATATTTTTTAAATGTTATATTATTACCTACCAATTATTGTACCATGTATTATAAGGTTTTTTTAAAATATCCAATACATACCTACGTGCAACCTGAAAGTGTATCTGCCTGTATTTCTCATTTTAACACTTTAACCGCTGAATCGATTAAATTGAAGTTAACGTGATTAAAGTTCGAGGAGAACCTTCAAATCTCACAAGGTGGAGATATGGTCGAAATCCTTAACAACATTGTATTATTATATTATGTAATTGATTGTACTATTGTCAGTTCTTAGTGGAAATTCATTTGAAACACAATTTTACGTGCACTTTTTCGACTAGTGTTTTGTATTATTATGTTCCTATAATGGTTTTATCGCGGTAAAACATTCTATTTCCGCACAAATCACGACAATAATATTTATTGAAAACTATGTAAATAGAAAAAAGCTTCAACCAAGTTTATACGCTGTAGTGTTCAATAATATGGTAGTGGATACACAGCTTACATCGTTTACAACTTTAGACCCAAGCAAATATATAAATCACGAGCCAAGGGTTAGTTTTAATATGCCATTAGCAGGTCCCTCGATTATACATGAAGACCAAACTGGGCCTCTCGTCAAGTTGCATTCGATAAATTCGAGAACCAAGTTAGAAGTATACATTTTTAGCATTTGATTAATGCATCGCAAGTGCCATGATACTAAGCGATGTCAAATATCATACGTTTTTGATTTTGATCTTCGTAGTCAAAATTATGGAACGTAACTGGAGTAAAAGGCGAGTAACTATATCTAAGAGAGTAGTTCTATGTAAGAAGCTTTCTAGACGAAAACTTTTTAACTTGTAGGATAATGAAGCTATTTGTTTTTAATTCTTTCTTTTCTATTAATGTTATAATGTTTTTCAGGTTTTTGTTTTTGCGAGTGTCCTGGATGCTGTTCGTTCGCTGGTTTATATTTTATAAAAAATACTTCCCAACTTTGCACAAGGCATAACATTCATATTAATATTAAAACTCAAAACTTAGGTAATTACTATGTAAGTCTATTATATGACTCCCCCCCCTTAATCTCATGTAAACCTTCCATTAAAATTTCAGGCTACGACCGCTTCCCGAAACACAGATTATATAAAAATATACATCTGCTTACGCCACGTCAATCATGTGCGGGCCCTTTGTTCCATAATAATTCAAATTAAATTACAGAATATTCTGTGTACCATAAACGTATGAAATGTTGCGTCGTTTAAAACAAAAGAATTCGCGCACGGTTAAATTCAATTTGTTGAAGTTGGATGAGATGAGTATTTAATTTTTAATGAAGAATTAAAATCTTAATAATCGCCACTACCGCGGGCCGAAAATTTCAAGTTCTAAATCGAATTAATTCCTTTCCAGATTTAAAAAACTAGGCTTAATTGTAAAACATAAATGTTTACAAACTATTTTGTGGACTATTAAATATAGGATTGCAAATATTAAAAATACTAAATAACATTTAGGAACGATTCTGGTCATAGTGCCAATTCGATTGTTTTATGGGAAATATTTTAATACTAGATAACGCCTGCAACTCCGTTGCGCCAAAATTCGTTTATCGCGCGGGAACTATGTCCTTTTCAGGGACTCAAAGTATCTCCATGTCAAATTTCAGCAAAATCGGTTCAGAGGTTTGGGCGTGAAGAGGTAACAGACAGACAGACAGACGGACAGAGAGACAGACACACTATCGCATTTATAATATTATAAGCGCCTTCAGATGTGATTTCAGACCGACATGGCTAAACATGATAATTTAGGACGAAGTTGCAGTAGAAGGTGAAGTTACCAATAAGTCTATAATATAATGGAGGTAGACTCAAGAGTCTAGACAGCCGAAGATACGCTTGTCAAATCCCATTTTAAATATGAATTTAAAATGAAATACAATTGCAACCACGATAATATAATATTTTCTCTAAAAGCTCGAGAATACAAAATCTACATCATAACCGAGGAACGATATCAAAAATATAAAATCCTGGTAGACCAATAAATTGAAGATGGACTCCACGATATTATTTCAATTTTCTTTACAACTTGAAAATATCATACTCGTATTTCTCGGTTAAGAAAATCAACATAATCCTCGTATTTTATTGTTTGTGAAAGCTTTTGTTTATACTCGTTTATGTTAAGAACTTTTAGTTTGTGTTTTGAAATTAAATTATTTAAATTACTTTCTGCTCAACAACTGATACAAAACTAATACAAAACAGTGAAAATTAAACGGTAAAGACTAAATAGTCGGAGCTTCTTATTGTATTTAGAGAGCGCAGACTCATAGAAAACCTTTTGCAATTATAAAACTTCTTAACGTTTCAAAGAAAGCTTTTAACGTTAAGAAAGAACCTCTAAAAAGGCGTCAGCTACGTGTATTTATATATCTCTATCGATCTTTTGTTTTTATTTGTTGCCCGGGGACCTTTTTGAATAGGTAATGTACCGTATAAATTCACTCCCTTGGAGAGACATAAAAGGTGCTGCGAATTAATTTTGCCTACCTTTGTAGGATGGCGGGAATACCCCTAATGAGATACACCGTTTGACGAAACAATGTTAGCGTCTTAAAAATTATATTAGCAACGCGACGTTACAACTTTTGCCGTGACTTAAATAAGTGACTCGTGCGTTGAAATCTTCGTGAAACTTGTTGCTAATAAATTACGTGACTGAACTAACAAAATACGTGAGCAAGTATATCAAAGTCTTTATCTAAATTTTAATACTAATTTAAAAGTGAAATTAAACTAGCACTAAGTAAAACTCACACCTTTTAGAAAAAAAAAACGTACATCATAGCAGCATAATATTTTATGAAGGCATAAACACATTGTATATTATAAAAATATAAACGTAATAAAAGACGATCAATGTATAAAATTAAATTTATTACGGATAATGGCACAAAATGTTTCGTGCGTTATTGAAAACATAAACCAATTAAATTAATTAACGAACATTTTCCGTTTTAATCACCCTTTGTGTTTTGTTTAAACTTCTGCTACGTTTTTATGTATGTGCCAATAAAAAGCTATTGATTACTCTTCAATACTTCAGTCAAATGGCGCAGCGGGAATCAAAAGAATTAATTGAATTTTTTGTTGGAAAAATATGTGCCGTTACTCGTTAATAAAAAATATTCATATATTTTTTATGAATTTATTTATAGCAGCTCAAAAACTGGTGCAAATAAATCCATTTGCCAAAAATTCACAGTAGTTACATTCATTTTGATAACCAAGATGATCAAATACTTTAACAACGTAGTTTAACAATGATTATTTATCATGACATGTTATGCTGGTGTCGATGGTGCAACAATTCATGTGTTACAGATATACACAGTTACACACACATTTGTCTTATATGTGCAGTTTGAGTAGAAAGAGTAGAACTCTATTTTGTTCTTTACTCAAAGTGCATTGGGATGCTTAGTATTGGAAACCTATAATATCTAATAGTACTCGATAGTCAAGTATCGTGTAATACCTCGTCGGTTTAAGTACTAACAACAATAACAAGCTCCCAGTGCTCGTATCGAGTTGCCAATATTGATTATGTACGGAACCCGCATAAATATCTTAGCGCTTAGCTCCAAGTTTACCTCAGTGTTACCCACTTTAAAGAATATTTCTCCCTGAGCATGAAAATACTTACCGATCGATAATGAACTAAAATTTTAAATAGTGTATATTTCACCCGATGGAATTTTGGTGGAAAATTACACGTAGTCCATCATTTTATATGGTTCATAGTTATTAATCTTTTTGTATTTTTTACTTCTGTATTATAAACTTTTGAATTTTAATTTACTTTATCACCTCCAAACAGTACTTTAAATATGAGTCAGTTTGATTGGTTAATTAATTTGACGGTTTTTGTCGTAAGAATGTATATTAACTTTTTGGTATTTGTTTTAATAACTTATATTAAACTAAAGATAACTAAATTAAAATTTATTGATTAAAACGGATAACAATAAAAAAAAATCTGTTTTGAATCAATAACTAAAAATACCCATATTTTTTCTTTTTCCCTGTTTGAGGGCAAAACTCCCTGAGACGGCATCACTGATCCGTCGCAATTTTATACAACACTTGGGACCCAATAATCCAATCATCGGTTGAGCGACTTATAACTTAAGTTTATACTATACTATGTTATATTATGCCAGCTACTTAACTCGCTTGATAGTTACTAGTATTATCAGCCTATAGTGTCCCACTGCTGGGCAAACCGTCTCTTTTCTATCGTAATTACTTTTTTAAATCTCCAAATATTAATAAATTAAATGACGGTCGCCACTCCATTTCGCCGAAATTCGTTATTGATCAACAACTGAACATTTTTGTAAACAAAATATTACTTTTTTTCTCAAAACTTGATATCAATCGGTTCAACCGTGAAAAGATACCAGACGGCAGACAGACATACTTTCGCAGTCATAATATAAGGATAATATAATTTAGAATTTTATAATTTAACGAGCTTTTGCTATTATATACAAACTTTCATCCCCTATTTGAACCCCTTGGGGTGGGAATTTATCAAAATCCTTTCTTAGCGGATGCCTACATCATAACATTTACCTGCATACCAAATTTCAGTCCGATCCGTCCAGTGGTTTGGGCTGTGCGTTGATAGATCACCATGTCAGTCAGTCACCTTTGAGTTTTATATATATAGATTTATAAATTTTAGTCTGTACTTGCAATTTAGCTGAGCTACGCCACGTGTTGATTCAACTATAGATTTATGCTGTAGCATCCAACGTAAAACTACGTGCTAGCATCAAACGTAGAACTACGTCGTAGCATCAAACGTCGTTCTACCCCGTTGCATCAAACATAGTTCGACGCATCAACCGCAATACTACGCCCGCCGTAGCATCAAATGTAGTGATAATTTATTATGCCGTAGTGCTACGACGTAGCATCAACCGTAGTGCTACGCCGTAGCATCGTACGTAGTGCTACGCTGTAGCATCAATCGTAGCGCTACGATGTAGCATCAAACGTAGTGCTACGCCGTAGCATCAAACGTAGTGCTACGCTGTAGCCTCAATCGAAGTGCTACGCCGTAGCATCAACCGCAATGCTACGCCCGCCGTAGCATCAAATGTAGTGATAATAACATGCCGTAGCTTCAGTCGTAGTGCTACGCCGTAGCATCGACCGTATAATATGCTACACAGTAGCAACGACCGTAGTGCTACGCCGTAGCATTAACGGTAGTGCTACGCCGTAGCATCGTACGTAGTGCTACGCTGTAGCATCAACCATTGTGCTACGCCGTAGCATCGTACGTAGTGCTACGCTGTAGCATCAACCATTGTGCTACGCCGTAGCATCGAACGCAATGCTACGCTGCACCTCTTGCAGTAAAATATCTACGTTGTAGCCTTTATAAATTATGGACTTTCTTGCAGCTTAAAAAAGTTTACAAAAAAACAACTACACTGCTTCAAATGTAGTTTCTATTATTATTTCGTTATATTTTTGTGGATATATAGATTGTAGACTTTTTATATCCAAATATTTGAACTTCATACTGTAAGGTATGGAGGCTTTTATTTAAAGAAATTTCATTCGTTGGAATGTACCGAGCAAATAAATTCTTTTGACCCACAGGTACGGAACATGCGGGCTTGGATTCTGCAAATATTCTCTCTGACCTGTATACTTTTAAATGTATTTTTCGGCAATTGCTTTATAGAACTTGATTTATTGGAAATATGCAGTTCTATAGTATAATGCAGTTTTAATATAATATTATATATTGAAATTGCTGGCTTAACTTTTGCTATAACTGATTGTTTTGAATTTCGCCTACCATAGTATTTTTTGGCAAAATACCTAAATAGCCGTTACCCACGACTTGCTCAACATCAACACATAATTTAATTATAAAGACAAATAATTTTTCCGGTTTTTTTATATTTTCCACTGACGCTTCACTTGATTTTGTATAGTATTTAAGCTTTATAAAAGCTTTCCTTGATAAATGGACTATCAAAAAAAAGTTTTGAATTTTCGAAAAACAAAACTTTTCAGTGTTATAAATTATAATATTGGTATAGATTAACAGCTATACCAATATTATACTTATTGTAGTATGTTGTTTGTGAGATTTGCGTGTTCTCACAATACTTTTCAGCTTTATAATATTTATATATAGATTAATTATTTCTGTCTGATATTGAGTAGCAACTAGGCGGCAGTGGCTCGGCTCCAGTCGTGACTACAACACTAACGATCTAAACTGCAACTTCAAATCTCCAAACTCCAACTCTCAAAATTCATATCCGACTTTACCAACTGATTGCGTCAATTTAATCAATACCCATACACTATACAGTTTTGACGTGGTTTTGATGCAGTCTTGGTATAATTAGAGCCATAGCTCACTGGGACTTGACTTTAAGAAAAACACCGCTTTGCAGCGACGTGGAGACGCCAGACGTTGCTTGGACGTTGCCATAGTAAAGTCACTGGCCACGTCGCGATGGCATTTCGGTGAGTTATGGCCCTTAAACTACATAGTATTTTCATGAAATCAAAGTCAGCCAAGTGCGAATCAGACTCTCGCACGAAACGTTTCGTACCATTTATTGACATCGAGGAAAAAGTAGACAATTAAACTAGGTATTGTTCAACTTCAGGAATACTGCAAGTTTCGTCGAGATCGTACAGTAGTTTTTGCGATAGAGAATTTTGGATTCGGTTTTGTTCATTTTATCTTACTACTCTAGAACGAACTGTCACCAGCAGTATTTCCGGACCTATACGACCAGCAAACCTTCAAGAAGAGAGCGTATTCTCTCTTAAAAGGCTGGCAAAGCACCTGCAGCTCTTCTGATGTTGCGAGTGTCCATGGGCGACGGTAGATTTTCCATCAGGTGACCCGTTTGCTCGTTTGCCCCCTAATTTCATAAAAAAACTATTTTAATGGATGTAAGACATCATAACTTGTGCTATTAAGTGTTTGATGCTCAAATGACACCGAATCGAGATAATGATGTTTATTTAGGTTGACATAACGAGCCCTTGGCTACATAACTTATTCATATATTCATACGAAGCCTCAATTTTCCTTCAAATATTTTCCGTTTGCCCTCTTTTATAAAGAATGTCATCAGATCAAATGCCATTATATTAAACAATTCAATTTAGTAGTTCTACATGGTACTAATATTTTACTGACGTAGATATTGAACCGACATAATGTACTCATAGCTTAAAGAAAAGTTATCAACAGTATTTATTATGCGGGCTATCTGTGGAAAATGTATAATTTCTTAATAAATATTGATTTTCTATGTTTTTTATCAAACACCTAATATTATGTAGAGCATACATTATGCACCAAACCCGCTTTTCTTCATGCATTCCATTATCCGGGTTTTTCTAACGACTGCCTAACGACAACAATAAATATTATTAGTTCGGCTAAGTTCCTACTGTGTCTGATTAATGTACGGTTACCCCGTATTACTACATATGCGTGCAATCACAGAAAATATCAATAGAATACAATCTTGTACAGACCGTAATAAAAGATAAATAAAATCCTAAGATCTCTAAACATATAGTACCTAAACATGTTTGTGTAAACGTACAAAGGGCCTAGAGCGCTACTTATCTAGAATATGGCCCTTGGGATCAAAGCTTCGCGCGTTCTAATATGCCCTTTTATAAGTCAGTTATGTTTTATTGCATTTGTGTAACCGAAAATTGAGAAACTCTAAGGGTCGATTCAGACCGCAACGCGACGAGGCGAGGCGAGGCGCGGCGCGGCATAAAGTATGGATTTGACGGATTTCAATTGCGCGAGACGACACGCCAATCTGTCAATTCAGTACAAATTTTGAAATGCATCTACGCGTCGCGTCGCGGTCTGAATCAACTCTAAGACCACATTCTAAATGCCTAGACTGATTTCATGAAACTTTTTGAGTGTATTTGGATATTTGATAGGTCGCATAGGTCATGTCTCAAAGAAAAAACTTTCTCAACTGAACACACAGACATAGATCATGATAGATACAGCATGTGTATGTACTTCGCGTGCCATATCGCGCTCCCAAATGACGAGCAATTTCGAAAGTCTGTTCTTTAGTTTGCTATCGGAATCGGACGTCAATCGGAATTTTAAAAATGCCTAAATGCCTAAAAGCGCCGTATTGAGCTGTAGAAATTCAAATAGAAACGTTGGCCTAGTATAGATAATGGGCACTTTTCTTATCATCGGTACGTCACAGTAGCTATAAAAAAGTGGCACGCTCGTTTTCATACAAAGGAGCGACATGCGGTATCTATCTTGATCTATGTCTGTGACTGAACATGTAACTACATTTTAGGCAGTCGGTTAAACTTAAGTACTCTTCTAGTTAATACCATTAGTTATTCAGCGAATAAACATCTAGTTTCTACGTAGATATCTAAGCAAAATTACGACTATGTTGGAATTACGTGGAACGGCGCGCGTGAGTAAATAACTAACAAACGGAGGCACTAGTTACACCAAATATTCGTTTCAATGCAATATTCAATTGAGATCTCAATATTTCATTGAATATGTTTCAAATTAATACTGGGCGGTTAACCAGTGCATATAGATGTGCAATTTGGGCATGGATCATAATTAACTGTAGAACATATTTCAAAACTGAAAACAAGTCTAACTGAAAATGGCACATTGGTGATACAGTGGCCGCAAAGTTCAAAGCGTATCGTATGAATACTATTTCATAACTTTTTCTTCCCTAAAATGTACCGTGCCATGGAAAAATCTAAGGTGACGAATTATAAACAACACTTTTTATAACGAGACAAAATCAGAACCCATAATACTCATGTCATTATATCATAAAAATTTTAACTATCTGCCATCTGGCATCATCCAAACCATAGTTACGAGGGTTCAAAATACGACGAAACGTTTCGAGAAAAGGTAGGTAGTGTCCTTGCGCTTCGCTTTGTTCGTCTTGGCGGGGGCACTCCCGTGCCCCCAGATATTGTAAGTTGGCTCTGTTAGAAGACTGCTGATAAAACAGTAAAAAATCTTTAAACAATTCAATTTATGTGTACGAAATAAAATTTAACACTTTTTATTTTGAGTGTCAGCTATTTCGACCCTAGTAACAACATACAAATGCACAAAATCATTAGGTATTTGTATAATAATATCTATGGACACTTCACACCACGTCAGTCCGGCCCCGTGGTAAGTACCTGAAAGACTTGTGTAACGGGTACCAGATAACGAAAATATATTGAATACTTTTATACTACACATATATTTAAGATTTTTATTATATTATGATACACATATTTAATACACAATTACACATCCATGACCCAGGAACTTAGAAAACTTTTTGTTCCGTCGACGTGATTCGGACCCGCGACCCCCGGCTTGAGCTACCAACAGCCCACCAACTGAGCCAAAGCAAGTGTCGAATGCCAGAACTACATACATACTGCTAACCTTAACTGTTCCAAGCAACAAAGTGGGGCAGTTCAGATGGAGACATTTTATGTCACGACATGCTTCATCTATAATAACATATAGGTTTATGCCGAACCAATTGAAATTAGGTCTAGCGTTTGAAGCGCGCTGTGTGTATTTGTGTTACATATACATGTAATATGTTTGTGTGTTTGTCAGTCGAACTCATTTGTGTGTGGTTTAATTTACTCCGAATATCGGCGGTATTCGGAGAACTTCATCATGAGTAGTTTTTGCTCGCGGCTTTTCCTGCGTAAATACAATATAGTAAATATAAACTGTAGCGAACCAAACAGCGCAGTAACTCAATTCTGTTTCATGAATACAGGTTATTGGAATTAGATTCATGAATTCAGATTAATAAATGTAGGTTCTTGAATTGAGACTGCAGAAAACGTAGTTCCTATTTTAAGATCTGAAATGTTAGTAAAATAGCTAGAATTGGACACAAAATTATAGTTTAGTGGACTTTTTATTAATAGAATCAGAGAAATTGATTCCTAGGCAGATTGAGGATCTATAGTTGTTCGTAGTTTGGCCGCGTTACCTCAAACCCAGCCGACAGATTTTAACATTGAATTGACATGATCCGACCAAATGACGTTAGTCTGTCAATTGGCTAGGAATCAATTTCATCGATGGTACATTAAAATGTCAAACACTATAAAGTTTATTGCTGTAAAAATATTATACGTCTATGAATTATGCTGCCAGATCTTAATATTTAAGCCGCCGAGTTATATCAGAGACAATAATCTAAACTCTGCAGGACTGCGTACGCCATCAATTTAAACTTCGCGTACATAAATCCACCATTCCCGCCAATAATAATTTCAAAATGTCGGAACGTATTCGAACATAGATGGAAAAACTTCGTAATTATTAAACTTTGGACCAAATTGCTGTTTTAATTTTCGCACCTCGTTTGCTTTTAGTCTTTGCGAATAGTTATTTTAGCACAAGTTTTAGTTTGTCCTGTGTTTTAGAACTAAAATAGTTTATATACTTTATATTATTATTATTAGTAATATTTACAAACCAGTTAAAATTTTTCAAATTCAGGTATTAAAAATAATCCTTACTAATATTATAAATTCGAAAGTGTGTCTGTCTGTCTGCCGTCTGTTACCTCTTCACGCCCAAACCGCTGAACAAATTTTGCTGAAATTTGGTAAGGTATCCCCTTTGAGTCCGGGAAAGGACATAGGATACTTTTAATCCCAAAAAAAATGTACAGTTCCCGTGCTATAAACGAATTTTGACGCAACGGAGTTGCGGGCATCATCTACTTATGATTTATAGCTTATCTTATCCACAGGATAAATCACCAACGAATACACTTCATAGCATAATGCTGCTTTTAGACTACGCTATAATATAATAGCATATAGTATACTTATGTACAGCCCATAATACAGCAAAATCGCACACCATACATTGTTATGGATAAGTACTTTTACACTGTACCAGCACTATTATCGGAGTACTATTATATATTCTGTGACTGTACTGCAGTACTCGGTGTAACAAAACAAAGTTACAATACTTTAGACTTTAGAGGGCGTATGATATTATAGTTTAATGTAAAAGTAGCAGAACAATATAACATAATGTTATTATATTATAGCAGTCTGAGAGCAGCTTAAGTCTTCCAAGTTTAAAAAATCGGCCAAGTGCTAGGCGGACTAGCGCACGATGAGTTCCGTACTATGGAAGAGCAAAAATAGTTAAATTATTCTGTCCCCTCTTTATACTATGATTCTGTGAACATATTAAGTGCCTAACAGTTCCCATTATCGATATAATGAAACTTTAAATTGTGAAAATTTAAGAAAAAACGGACAGACGAACAGACAGATGGACAGACGAACAGACAGACGGACAGACAGCGAAGTCTAGTCTCTAATAGTAATAGGGTCCCATTTTTACCCTTTGAATACGGAACCCTAAAGACAGACGTGGGAACGAGATAACACGATAGACCGGATTAAGGCCTAAGGCTAAACAAACCTATGTCCGACTCTACCCGGATTCCTACCAAGCCTACACGTGTATGTCCGTACACAAGTATGTGCGAACTCCAGTATGAAACATTTCCAGAACCTTTTTAAACCCACGTTAGAGGCGTGACAGGACGGCAGTCATTCGGCACAGCCAAACGATTTTAATATGCCTACGACCTTTGTTACAACGTTTATTAGAAACAGACGGGGGTGTTTCATTGAAAAGGACACCTTTTATGGAATATTGCAGTTTATTTTCGTAGTTTGGCTTATTTTTTCGGCTACCTACTTTACAAAAATCTACGAGCACATGTTTTATTTATAGAAATTCAAATATAGAAGCTTATAATCAAGCTAAAATTTTATTATCTTAATTGGACCACAGATAATGAAAAATTAATTAATTATTAATATTTTCCAACTCGTAGCATGAAGTGTTAGAGCAAAGTCTATGATAAAGTAAGGGCGCCTTCATTTGTTATTCTTATGCCGCGGCCGCACATGCGTCTATCGTCACGAAGCTTCGTGCTAATAGATACCATTGGACAATTTATTTCATTGTCCAATGGTATCGTCTCTTAGCACGAAGCTTCGTGACGATAAACGCAGGTGCGGCCCGGGCATTACTAAATATTAATAGGTACTAATAAATGTATCTGTCTGTCTGTTGGTTACCTCTTCGTGCTTAAAAGCTGAATCGATTTAGGTAAATTTTTGAATGGAAGAGAGTATTATAATTAACTTTAAGGGCCGAAGAAGGACGTAGAATGGCTTTTTACTGCGGCAGTAGGTGCGATCCCCGTGCGATAAACGATTCTCTATGCATCGGAGTTGCGGTAGTCGTCTAGTTTAGTTTATTTCTCAAATAGTTCAATGTCTGTAGGATATATTACTGCAAAAGTTTTACACTAGACGGCAGCACATAAACAAAAAGTTTAGTTCAACGCAAACGTTGAACTAATAAAAAAACAGAATATATTGACAAAATCGTTGTCAAAACAACGATTTTGTCAATATATTCTGATATGACAATATCATAGAGTAATAAATATGTATGATTGGTCCATGACAATATGTGCAACATGTTGTATTTTCATCGGATTATTTACTGTATGTGCTAGTAGCACCCTCTGCTTCAGAGTAGAAGAGCAAAGAGTTCAAAGATCAGTCTCTGCGTAATATTACTTTCACAAAATATTCCAACACATTAAATTGTGTATTTTGTAAAGTTAAACCAGCACAATGTAATTATTTTAGTTCACCCCGACTTGAGCAATGAGCTCCCCGCGGCCATATTCTGGCTATCATTACTGACTAAGCGCAATTCAGTTGGAAAATTACCTTTTAAACTTTCTTTGTTCAACCTGCCGCTATAGTGATAGGGTTATTTTATAAAATAGCCGCCGGCAACTCCGTAATGCCAAAATTCGAATATCGCGCGGGAACCGTACATTTTTCCGAGATAAAAAGTATCATAATATGACCTTTGGGGCTCTATATTTTTATAATCGTTTATCTAAATTAAAATACAGAAGTAGCATACATTAATATAAGCCTTTAACTAGAGGTATAAAGTTTGTATTATCTTATACATGAACGTAGAAAAAAAAGCGGACGGAATCTTATTATAAACAGAACTGTGTCTTCAGAGCCCGCCACGCACTCATTCTTACGCCTGTCAAATGGCCGGACTAGCGTAAGAATGTGTGCGTGCGGACCGTGTACATGCTACATGCAGTCAGCCTGGCCGACTCTGGACACTGACACTGACACTGGACACAGTTCTGTATATATAGTAAGACTCCGTTCGCCTTTTTTAGGGTTCCGTACCCAAAGGGTAAAAACGGGACCCTATTACTAAGACTTCGATGTCTGTCCGTCTGTCTGTCTGTCTGTATGTCTTGAGGCTGTAACTCGAGAACCGCTATAGCTAGAGTTCTGAAATTTTTACAGATTGTGTATTTCCGGTGCCGCTATAACAACAAATACTAAAATAAAAATTAAATTAATATTTAAGGGGGGCTCCCATACAACAAACGTGATTTTTTTGGCCTTTTTTGCTCGTAATCAATAATGATAAGAGGTAAGCACTTGAAACTTTCACGAAGGCCTTAAATATAATTGTACTTTAATAATTATTAATAATATTTAAATAAAATAAAAAATTAAGGGGGGCTCCCATACAAAAAACACAATTTTTGGCCTATTTTTGCTCTATAACGGTACGGAACCCTTCGTGCGCGAGTCCGACTCGCACTTTAGATTTTTTCTGAAATATTTCAGGCATATACTACCAAAAAGTAAGATTTTGCACCAGGATGTACCCTGGTTCCGAAGGTACCCAACAGAACTTTGGAATCCTTATAGCTACAAGTTCGAGGATTTTAGCTTTATTTAAACTACTCCAAGCAAAAGCCAATGAATCCTACATTATTTTTGCTGAACATAGGCTAAATTTTATTTTGGAAAAAGTAGGGTTTCGTAAGATATTTGGGTTTTTCGGACGCCAGGTGTAAAATCAACCAGAAAAGTTACTTATTTTGCGTACGCTGCCGAAACTATAAAAGATAGAACCATCAAATGTTCTAAGAAATTCTAGATCTTATAAATATCTATAAAAAAGTCCGCAACACACTATACTTATCTATGTCGAGTGAAATGTTTGATGAGCATTATAGCAATATATGTGACGATCTCTCGCATGATCTACTGCGCACAGTTCATTTATTTTTTTCTCTTATTTCTGCACCCTCCTACCTACCTACTTACTTTATTACTTCATTTGGGACCAATAATTGGCTTCATTGTGAGAGCCAGCTGATACACAGTACATGAAAATCTAAAATAAAAACCAAGAAGCAAGAATTTTAGATATTATCACTTGTAGCTTTTTGAGTTTAAACTTCTTTAGTAGCTTTTTCTGACGAAACGCGTCAGGACACGTGACCTGATTGAAAATTCGTAAGATGCTAGCGAAGAGACCTTTCGCGCTGGCGCAGCGCATACGATTTTTCTGTTAATAAGACTAATCAATACTAAGTAAAATCGTCCAAAATTAGTAGGATTTTCATACAAATTATAGATTCAAAGCTCTATAAAAGCTATATTTGCCCAAACACGCATTAAACAAACCTATGTCCGACTCTACCCGGATTCCTACCAAGCCTACACGTGTATGTCCGTACACAAGTATGTGCGAACTCCAGTATGAAACATTTCCAGAACCTTTTTAAACCCACGTTAGAGGCGTGACAGGACGGCAGTCATTCGGCACAGCCAAACGATTTTAATATGCCTACGACCTTTGTTACAACGTTTATTAGAAACAGACGGGGGTGTTTCATTGAAAAGGACACCTTTTATGGAATATTGCAGTTTATTTTCGTAGTTTGGCTTATTTTTTCGGCTACCTACTTTACAAAAATCTACGAGCACATGTTTTATTTATAGAAATTCAAATATAGAAGCTTATAATCAAGCTAAAATTTTATTATCTTAATTGGACCACAGATAATGAAAAATTAATTAATTATTAATATTTTCCAACTCGTAGCATGAAGTGTTAGAGCAAAGTCTATGATAAAGTAAGGGCGCCTTCATTTGTTATTCTTATGCCGCGGCCGCACATGCGTCTATCGTCACGAAGCTTCGTGCTAATAGATACCATTGGACAATTTATTTCATTGTCCAATGGTATCGTCTCTTAGCACGAAGCTTCGTGACGATAAACGCAGGTGCGGCCCGGGCATTACTAAATATTAATAGGTACTAATAAATGTATCTGTCTGTCTGTTGGTTACCTCTTCGTGCTTAAAAGCTGAATCGATTTAGGTAAATTTTTGAATGGAAGAGAGTATTATAATTAACTTTAAGGGCCGAAGAAGGACGTAGAATGGCTTTTTACTGCGGCAGTAGGTGCGATCCCCGTGCGATAAACGATTCTCTATGCATCGGAGTTGCGGTAGTCGTCTAGTTTAGTTTATTTCTCAAATAGTTCAATGTCTGTAGGATATATTACTGCAAAAGTTTTACACTAGACGGCAGCACATAAACAAAAAGTTTAGTTCAACGCAAACGTTGAACTAATAAAAAAACAGAATATATTGACAAAATCGTTGTCAAAACAACGATTTTGTCAATATATTCTGATATGACAATATCATAGAGTAATAAATATGTATGATTGGTCCATGACAATATGTGCAACATGTTGTATTTTCATCGGATTATTTACTGTATGTGCTAGTAGCACCCTCTGCTTCAGAGTAGAAGAGCAAAGAGTTCAAAGATCAGTCTCTGCGTAATATTACTTTCACAAAATATTCCAACACATTAAATTGTGTATTTTGTAAAGTTAAACCAGCACAATGTAATTATTTTAGTTCACCCCGACTTGAGCAATGAGCTCCCCGCGGCCATATTCTGGCTATCATTACTGACTAAGCGCAATTCAGTTGGAAAATTACCTTTTAAACTTTCTTTGTTCAACCTGCCGCTATAGTGATAGGGTTATTTTATAAAATAGCCGCCGGCAACTCCGTAATGCCAAAATTCGAATATCGCGCGGGAACCGTACATTTTTCCGAGATAAAAAGTATCATAATATGACCTTTGGGGCTCTATATTTTTATAATCGTTTATCTAAATTAAAATACAGAAGTAGCATACATTAATATAAGCCTTTAACTAGAGGTATAAAGTTTGTATTATCTTATACATGAACGTAGAAAAAAAAGCGGACGGAATCTTATTATAAACAGAACTGTGTCTTCAGAGCCCGCCACGCACTCATTCTTACGCCTGTCAAATGGCCGGACTAGCGTAAGAATGTGTGCGTGCGGACCGTGTACATGCTACATGCAGTCAGCCTGGCCGACTCTGGACACTGACACTGACACTGGACACAGTTCTGTATATATAGTAAGACTCCGTTCGCCTTTTTTAGGGTTCCGTACCCAAAGGGTAAAAACGGGACCCTATTACTAAGACTTCGATGTCTGTCCGTCTGTCTGTCTGTCTGTATGTCTTGAGGCTGTAACTCGAGAACCGCTATAGCTAGAGTTCTGAAATTTTTACAGATTGTGTATTTCCGGTGCCGCTATAACAACAAATACTAAAATAAAAATTAAATTAATATTTAAGGGGGGCTCCCATACAACAAACGTGATTTTTTTGGCCTTTTTTGCTCGTAATCAATAATGATAAGAGGTAAGCACTTGAAACTTTCACGAAGGCCTTAAATATAATTGTACTTTAATAATTATTAATAATATTTAAATAAAATAAAAAATTAAGGGGGGCTCCCATACAAAAAACACAATTTTTGGCCTATTTTTGCTCTATAACGGTACGGAACCCTTCGTGCGCGAGTCCGACTCGCACTTTAGATTTTTTCTGAAATATTTCAGGCATATACTACCAAAAAGTAAGATTTTGCACCAGGATGTACCCTGGTTCCGAAGGTACCCAACAGAACTTTGGAATCCTTATAGCTACAAGTTCGAGGATTTTAGCTTTATTTAAACTACTCCAAGCAAAAGCCAATGAATCCTACATTATTTTTGCTGAACATAGGCTAAATTTTATTTTGGAAAAAGTAGGGTTTCGTAAGATATTTGGGTTTTTCGGACGCCAGGTGTAAAATCAACCAGAAAAGTTACTTATTTTGCGTACGCTGCCGAAACTATAAAAGATAGAACCATCAAATGTTCTAAGAAATTCTAGATCTTATAAATATCTATAAAAAAGTCCGCAACACACTATACTTATCTATGTCGAGTGAGGCACAATAACCATTTTTTTATTTAAAAATCTTGATTTTTTTTGGACTACTCGTTTATTTTACTAATTCTTTTAATCCTTATCATAATAAATTATTTCATCACTAAGTACAGTTTATGTAGATAATATTAGGTCTTTCAATGATTAACATTGGACATTTGGTTTTGAAATTATGGCGAAATTAAAATATTACGATAGTTGGCGTCACCAAGGCGCGGGTGCGCGTGCCGGAGGAAGACATACTTTATATGACAAAACAATGCTTGCCGGGACAGCTAGAACTGTAACTAAAAAGGGTAAAATTATTATTTAAAAAAAAATTAAAACCGACTTCCAAGGTAAAAACAAAAGTAAGTAATATTCTTAAAAATAATCTAAAAAGAATCAAATAATTCCTATTCCTTATTATAGTGCAGTCTTCAGACTTAGCCTAAACCTCAACTATTTCTGTACTCAATCTTCATGCTTTTGAAGTCGGTACCAGCTTACTTTAGCGTAAGTTCTATGTCAAGGATCTCAGAACTTTTCCGGGCTGGTAGCGACTTCAAAAGTACGAAGATTGAATACAGAAATAGTTGAGGTTTAGGCTAAGTCTGAAGACTGCACTATAATAAGGAATTGGAATTATTTGATTCTTTTTAGATTATTTTTAAGAATATTACTTACTTTTGTTTTTACCTTGGAAGTTGGTTTTAATTTTTTGCTAAAAAATAATAATTGTCCATCGTGAACCCACGTGTAGATGTAGATGCCGGATTAGATCCCACAAACCCTTAAACCCATTCAAATTAAACTTCACGTGGACATTTAAATACAAATCAGGCTGCGTCCACTTAATCCTGTATTAGTATGGGTTTTGGTTTCTGGGGTATTTAATGACCATTCCATTCCAAGACCCTTACAAATCTACATAAGTTACAGAGCTGTACCCCGATTCTCTAATTTTAATACAATATGAATTACGTAGTTACGTTTTCTGCTGTAGCGTTTATGAAAACACGCGACTGAAAAAACGCACTGAAACCGTGCATAAAACGCGTACGTCTGAACGCCTCCTCCGTGTTCTATCAGGCAGCAAAAAACATGTTAGGCATACATGCGTTAGACATTTTATAAGAATACTATTAATTTGCTAATACATAGAGCAACCTCGCTCCGCAGAGCCCTAGAGCTCAATAATTAAGACTTAAGAATCTCCGCGAAGGTACTAGTCATAATGTTAAATTACACCTCTACTATCAATCAGTGTTCCAATTTAGTTTTTCAGGTATTCGATTACGCCTTACTACATAAACGTTTATTAAAGAATAGTTAACTATTATTAAAGAATGCAGTGTTTTTTTCCTTGGGGTTCAATCAAAGATCCGACTTTTGGTTCTGTCACCAAAAAAGTTTGGGAACCGCTGATATAGAGTATAATTATATCAGTGATTTGTTGGAAAATAGACTGGATCGAACAAAAGCAGAAGCAGAAATACGAATATATTGCATTTAAAAGTAGAATATGAGTACGTTCTTCACTCCCTTTACATAGCACAGGTTACAAAGCTAGGTTTCCTTTCAAAATTACAGGCCATTTATCACAGACCTAAAAATAAATTTTCGTTTAACCCTCGTATTCAAATTAGACGTATTTAGCGAGAAATAAAGCCAAGACCCCAACTCAATGTCCACGAGTCTTTGAATAAAAAATCGGCCAAGTCCGGTCCTAATTCATTCAAATAAAAAATATTTATATTTATATTTTTAGTATTGGTAGTTTTAGGCAACGGCAATATAATTTGTGTTCAATTGTCTATCTATCGCGATTATAAAACACAGCCTGCTAACAGACAGACAGACGGACGGATAGCAAAGTCTTATTAATAGCGCCACGATTTTACCTTTTTGGTACGGAACCCTAACAGCATTTTTCATTTACGTTATTTCTATGGGAGCCCCTGTATATATTTAACCGCGTGATAAAATTTTCACGACAATCACACCACGCCGACCCATCTCTGTCGGGGGATGAATATTTTATTTTTTGTTAAAAAAAAACTGAAGGTCGCCTTGTTACTGGAGAAAAATCGACATTATTTTCAAGATTAAACTATGATTTTCTTTAGCTTAGTTCACTGTTCATCTACTTGATATTTAAAATGATAAAGGGTGCGTTCAGAAGTGTGCATTTCCTGCGCGCGCTGATTCAGCTCGCGTATTTTCCCAAACGCTACAGCAGAAAACGCGCACGTCTAAACGCGCTGTAAGTTTAATATTATTATTTAAGAATTGAGATGTACATTATACTGTTTGCAATAATTGCACACCTAGGTATGCTTTACGTGAAACTTTCGTACTTTAGTTAGTAGTCAAAGTCGTGTCGGTCATACAATTTTCGTTACCCATGCTAATAATCTATCGACAACCCTAACTGCGTTAATCTATACAAAACAATAACTGCACATTGTTCGCCCAGAGTCGAGCAGGGTTGAGCTCATAAATCTAGAAACGTCGCTGATAGAACAACGATAAATAAAAACAATAAAGGGTTTATCTGGAATCGATATTCTATTACGGCAACTCATATTATGTGGAGTGCTTTGTTCCGTTTAAGACGCTATATTGAAAATAACGTCCTTTTTGAAGTAATACTATAGGTCTCTAGGACCCTCAGAAATGTTACAAATCTGGTAATGAGATATACATATCTTCATAGCCTTATCTAGGTTTGAGAAGAACCAGAAACACGATTAATGTATTTTTCTCGATACATTTAATTTTCGAAATGACCTCTTAAAAAAACGAAATTAGAAGATTATTATTAAACGAGAATAGATATATTGTAGGAAATTAGTCTAATTGATAGACACCTTTGCAACTCAGAATCGTATAGAAGCATTTTGCTTAAATGCTCCTAGTTATTTTTTAAGTAAACAAAATTACGTTTTTTCGCATGTTTTCCGAGCAAGCCGATAGCTTCTAGCCGCAGCGTGTTCACGACTTTATAGTCATACAAATTAAGTATAAAATTGCCCTTGCGGTAAAATTACTTTCAATATAGCGCCTTAAACAGAAACTCTCGAATATTCGGTTAATATTATTTATCGATTCAAGAACGATAATAATCGATACAAAAAAAGAACCGATAGCTTATTGAATTTGAAGCTGATGAACAATAAACTGAAGAAAAACCGGTACTATGCAAACTACAGATAATTTATTCGGTTTCAAATTAGAGAGGAATAAAATTATATTACATTTTTATAAAGTACAAATAGGAGATTTCCATCGTTACATCGCGTCATAGAGTGAGCAACGAGCTCACTCTACGCATCTCTAGTTTCGCGAATGATCACTACTGTACTGTTTGAATGAAATGAAAGCGAAAGAGTTGCTAACAAATCTTCTGGCTTCCAGTGATACATTACAGTGGAACAAACATACATACATGATTCCAAAATCATTACCCGTCCTTTATTTAATTCGGTTATGCTGCATTAGCCATGCTTGCGTTAATGTTATGTAAAGTCTCTCTTTCCAATAATCATGTTACTAATTTTTGATCAGGCTTAACATTTTTTACCCATCTCAAAAAACTGCACGACGCCGCTTTTCTCTCCAAAAACCTTGGTTTCAAAATCCTCCTTTTTAAGTCGGTTAAAAAGTGTTTGAAAATGATCAACATCCAATATCGCGTCTGCCCCAGATCGCTGAGGGCCCTCGGCTATCCTGAGAGTTGAGACTGCTCGAGAGCTGTCGTGACAGGACAAAAGTTCTATCCTCCTTTGTTTCGCTAATTTTGCAGTAAATAAGTTCTTTGTGAAGATGCCAGGATTTTATCCGGTGAAAGAATGATGATTTTAGGAACGTACTTTTACAGATTACTAAATAGTGATTAAAGTAACAGATTACTAAATAGGAACGTAATTTGTAAGTTGTACTTTTCGGCCTCAGACCAAATAAAAACTTTTAGAGTTTTTATCGTATAGGTCTGAGTTTCCGGCTAAATATTTGCAGACTCGGAAGGTGCACCGTCTAAAATATTTTGAAACAAATCAACAGATAGTGTCGATTCTTGACGTCATAAGTATTGGCCAAAATACTAGGCTATATTTTGGAACATACCAAATTACGGGTAATGTAATATATTTCGTAATTCGAATTTCGAAAACCTGAGAATCATGCCATTCTGTCAGAGTTAAAGGCCGTATAGACGATCGGTTCCAACCACCAACAGAGGTCACCTTGGTTGGGTCAACAAAGTTGAATCTCTGTCTACACGTAATCAACTCGTTAGCAAAGAGAATATAATCACTACGTTTCTCGTCAGTCGTTACCTACCAAGGTAATTGAAGGTTATTTGGTTGGTCAACCAAAAACAAACGTCTACACGGTTGATTTTTGTTCCAACCCTACCAAGGTGACCTCTGTTGGTGGTTGGAACCGATCGTCTATACGGCCCTTAAACATCTCAGGTGGCCTCTTTCGTATCGGCAATATAACGGAAATGTGATTTCATATACTTGACCTAAATTCAGATGATTTTGATCCTTGGATACTCTAACTTTGGTTGCTACTTGCTACACATCAACATTACTTTATTAGGGCTCCGTAGTCAACAAGGAACCCTTATAGTTTCGATCTGTCCGTCCGTCTGTCCGTCTGTCCGTCTGTCCGTCCGCGGTTTTGCTCAGAGACTATAGGACCTACAAAGCTGTAATTTGGCACGAATACACATATTAATAATGCCGACAAAATGGTACATAAAATATTAAAAATATATTTTTTATGGTACCTCCCCTACACATCATGCGGGGTTGAATTTTTTTTTCGCGCCCACCCCATCGTGTGGGGTGTCGTTGGATAGGTTTTTTAAAAATATCATGAGTTTTCATTCATAGATCATTTTCCGATTTAGGGATCCATTTGTGAAATATTAAGTTTTAAAGTGGAAAAAATCGTTAGAGTCCAGTGTCCCCCCCTTCTACCAGCTAAACGGTTGCTTCTGAAAATGTGAAAAAATTCACGGGAGTAGGAGTAGGAAGACTTCATAAGTTATTGAGTAATAGTCGATCAATTAAAAAAAATGTATTCGGCGAAGTTTAAAGGAACTTTTCGTTCAAAGTCCTTTGAAAGTAACTGAGATGATGTTGTTAGTAGTGTAAAACATCTTATAAATGTAAATTCATTGACCATACAAAAATTTTCAAATACTAGCGGTACTACGGAACCCCATATAGCGCGTGGCCCGACACGCACTTGGCCGGTTTTTATAATATTATACGTAACGTAATGTTATACATTTAAACTTATAGTAAAAATGCGGAAGAGTGTCTGTCGGTCTTTCTATATTTACCTCTTCACCATGGTACCAGGAAACCGAAAAAACTTAAATATTTTGTTGAAAGGAGGACGGGCAGAATGTACCCACCACCAATAACGCTGAGACGCATGTCGTTAGAAAGCTCTTATAGTGACTAGCATTTGTTATTATGGGGGCCAGCCTCATATCACTGTACCTCCTCTTTTTTTTTTTTTTTTCCCGGAGGGGGAAATGCATTACGCATACCACCCAGGCGCAGGGGGCGACCCGAGCGGTGGTGTGGGACTCCCGTAGCTAATGAGACCACGGTATACCCACTAAAACCCCCCCCATCTTCCGCCACGCCGCCTTTTGACGGGGCCACGGGAACGATACACACATCCGCGACCCCGCCAGCGGTCCGAAGACTCCACGATGGGCGCACAACACGTGCGCCCTCCTCCTCGGCCCCCACCAGGGCTGTAGCAGACGCCCCCCGAGTCTGCTACTTGGAGGCCATGTGGCAGATCAGTCATCACTGTACCTCCTGGGTTAGGTTAGGTTAGCCTTCTAACCTAACCCAGGAGCGACCTGTGCGCCGCGCCACCGCGTTGCTAAGTCCGGAACGGCAAGAGTGCGCGTACGCATTTACATCGTGGTTTTAGCAATTTTAAATGATAATGAAATAAATATAGCTCCTTTTATATCTGGAATAAACGATGTTTCATTGATTTCTTTTGGCTATAACTTTTTTCCTACAGTGATATGAAGCTGGCCCCTATAACAACAAAAGATGGCCAAGAAAAGAGTTTTCTAACGAGACATCTGATATTTACTGGTGGTGGGTACACATCCCATACATTTCTGAACATCCTCCTTTGGTATAATACTTTGCTAAGGTACTTTTATCCCGGAAAAAATACGGTTATATTGAAATACTTTTAATCCAATAGTATGAATGCGAAAGTGCGTCTCTATTACCTCTTTACTTTAAATCTTGTTTTGATGTAATTCAATGTTGAGAAGCTTGGTGTACTTACCCGAAAATGACAAAGGAAAGTTGTAGTTAAAAAAACAAACAGAAAGGGAGTGCCAACAGAACTAAAAACTAAAAAGGTTAGCTTATTTTCCTTATTTTCCCTCAGTTTTACGATTTTCCAATGAGGTCACGTGGTCAACGTAAGTTTAGTATTTTGCCCATCCCAAATGAAGTCAAAACGCCGCTCTAGAACTTTTCACTTCAATCCATAAGGAATATTATAAAAGCGAAAGAGTATCTCTGTCTGTAACCTCTGCATGCTAAAGCCGCTGAAGCGATTTTGACGAAATTTGGTATGTAGATACATTAAGTCCCGGGAAAGGACAAAGGATACTTTTTATCCCGGAAAAACTCCCACGCGATAAACGAATATTGGCGCAACGGAGTTGCGGGCGCTATCTAGTAACGTATAAAACGATCCTTTATTTCCAATTCCGTGTTTATACAAACCGTTCATTCATTTGTACAATCCTTTTAGCGGCTAATCCTTTATCAGTCCAATAAATTTGCTACAACTCCAGCAAATGGCAAAAAACATAAAAATAATATTATATCTAACAAGAAGCAACCTTATAAGGAATGTTTATCTCTATTTTTTATTTCAGTTTTTTTTTTTATACAAATTGTTATAATATAACATAATTTATACCGTGGGAGAGCCATGCTTCAGCACGAATGGGCCGGGTCGACCGGAGAAATACCACGGGCAAAAAAAAAACCGGCGTGAAAAAGTTTCGCCGAGTGAGTGAGTTTACCGGAGGCCCAATGCCCTACAATTTTCCATTCCCTACCCTCCCTTGTTTCCTTCTCTACCCTCCCCGATTCCCTTCCTTACCCTCCCCTACTCTATTACCCTATTGACTATTCCCTCGTAAAAGGCCGACAACGCACCTGCACTCTACAGCTCTTCTGATGCTGCGAGGGTCCATGGGCGACGGAAGTTGCTTTCCATCAGGTGACCGGTTTGCTTGTTTGACCCCTTTTTTCATAAAAAAATAATAATTTTAAAACACAATTGCTATAAAAATACAAGTACTTAATAAATAAATAAATTAATAATAATAATTAATATATTTTATGTATACTTATATTAATCTTTACTTACTAAAATATGAGATCCACAACTCGGCTTGCTCCGTTTTATTCTCGCGTGGGAACCGTACTTTTTTAATATTTAAAAACAAGACTTCTCAGAACCAAAGTTTCTTAAACCAAATTTCATGAAAACCACAATTGGTTTTCATCAAATTTTATCAAAAGAACGAGTGACGTACTTTCTCATTTGGTGATTCATAATGATTTTTAATCTAACGCAAACTCATAATAAAGCGTCTAGGATTTAAAGGTACTACTACTTTGAGTATCGTTTGAGAGTCCGTCAAAGTTTATTAGCCATTAACATCAGCCGTAACGGCCGGCGTCACATGCTCGCCGTAAAACATAGTGGTAATACAGTGACCCATATGCGCCTAGATATTGAAACATGCTGCGGTCAAACCGGCTGGACATTTTGGTAAATGTCCAAAATTTGACGTCATATTGCAAATAAATCCGGTAAATTGATCCTAGAAATTCAGCGAGATAACACGAGTACTTATCACGTCGGGTTCACCTATGGAATATACGAGCCGGCAAAGGAAGATTTTCTGACCGAGGAAGGAATATGCTGTTAGGCCGAAACCCACTGGATTGATCTCAGCTGCATTATATTATGTATATCCGACGCACTTTGAAATAGTTGATAGCACGATGCAGGATGTAAGCGCTGTTGCGCCACAAGTAAGTTTACGATTTATAATAGGATACATTGAAAAAAAAAAGTACATTTATTTATTAAAACTACACACTAACTGTAACATCAATAAAATTTTCAGTGTTGAGGAGAGCCGGCAGCGCGCGGCGTCATATAACATACCTGTTAAAGTTTCACTATTTTATTTGTCGTTAAAATTACGTTGCACCTTTAAAATATTATGAAATATTTTGTTAAAATACAAGTGTTACAAATGCTTTTCTATCTTTATTTGGAAAAATAAGCATCAGAGTCTAAAGTATTGTTTTAATCGGCATTGTTTTCCGTCGAATAAAATTTGAGCCTTTTCTCACAAGTTTGTTTGATCGCAAGATGTAACTTATATAACTAAAAATAATTTACGTATCCGTGACATTTACATAACGCAGCCTAAGTGTTTCCACCAGAGATGTGTTGCGAGGAATGTGTTTTTGAGAACCAATAGAATCGCTTCATTGACGTGAGCTTGCCGTGACCTCGCTCAGCGCAGCGATTCTATTGGATCTTAAAAACACATTCCTCGCAACACAATATCTCTGGCATAAACTGTCCAGCCAACGATAATGTTTCTGGCCAAAATGTTGCTGAGATTTATTATGTGATCCACTCTATAGGCCAGATACTCACTAATAATAATAATTAATAATTTGTAGCAAGTAAATAATTATAGTGAATACTGAATACTATACTCGACCGTTAGGTACTTAGTAGCTTATGTTTATAAGAAGAAATATTTTTTAAATGTTATATTATTACCTACCAATTATTGTACCATGTATTATAAGGTTTTTTTAAAATATCCAATACATACCTACGTGCAACCTGAAAGTGTATCTGCCTGTATTTCTCATTTTAACACTTTAACCGCTGAATCGATTAAATTGAAGTTAACGTGATTAAAGTTCGAGGAGAACCTTCAAATCTCACAAGGTGGAGATATGGTCGAAATCCTTAACAACATTGTATTATTATATTATGTAATTGATTGTACTATTGTCAGTTCTTAGTGGAAATTCATTTGAAACACAATTTTACGTGCACTTTTTCGACTAGTGTTTTGTATTATTATGTTCCTATAATGGTTTTATCGCGGTAAAACATTCTATTTCCGCACAAATCACGACAATAATATTTATTGAAAACTATGTAAATAGAAAAAAGCTTCAACCAAGTTTATACGCTGTAGTGTTCAATAATATGGTAGTGGATACACAGCTTACATCGTTTACAACTTTAGACCCAAGCAAATATATAAATCACGAGCCAAGGGTTAGTTTTAATATGCCATTAGCAGGTCCCTCGATTATACATGAAGACCAAACTGGGCCTCTCGTCAAGTTGCATTCGATAAATTCGAGAACCAAGTTAGAAGTATACATTTTTAGCATTTGATTAATGCATCGCAAGTGCCATGATACTAAGCGATGTCAAATATCATACGTTTTTGATTTTGATCTTCGTAGTCAAAATTATGGAACGTAACTGGAGTAAAAGGCGAGTAACTATATCTAAGAGAGTAGTTCTATGTAAGAAGCTTTCTAGACGAAAACTTTTTAACTTGTAGGATAATGAAGCTATTTGTTTTTAATTCTTTCTTTTCTATTAATGTTATAATGTTTTTCAGGTTTTTGTTTTTGCGAGTGTCCTGGATGCTGTTCGTTCGCTGGTTTATATTTTATAAAAAATACTTCCCAACTTTGCACAAGGCATAACATTCATATTAATATTAAAACTCAAAACTTAGGTAATTACTATGTAAGTCTATTATATGACTCCCCCCCCTTAATCTCATGTAAACCTTCCATTAAAATTTCAGGCTACGACCGCTTCCCGAAACACAGATTATATAAAAATATACATCTGCTTACGCCACGTCAATCATGTGCGGGCCCTTTGTTCCATAATAATTCAAATTAAATTACAGAATATTCTGTGTACCATAAACGTATGAAATGTTGCGTCGTTTAAAACAAAAGAATTCGCGCACGGTTAAATTCAATTTGTTGAAGTTGGATGAGATGAGTATTTAATTTTTAATGAAGAATTAAAATCTTAATAATCGCCACTACCGCGGGCCGAAAATTTCAAGTTCTAAATCGAATTAATTCCTTTCCAGATTTAAAAAACTAGGCTTAATTGTAAAACATAAATGTTTACAAACTATTTTGTGGACTATTAAATATAGGATTGCAAATATTAAAAATACTAAATAACATTTAGGAACGATTCTGGTCATAGTGCCAATTCGATTGTTTTATGGGAAATATTTTAATACTAGATAACGCCTGCAACTCCGTTGCGCCAAAATTCGTTTATCGCGCGGGAACTATGTCCTTTTCAGGGACTCAAAGTATCTCCATGTCAAATTTCAGCAAAATCGGTTCAGAGGTTTGGGCGTGAAGAGGTAACAGACAGACAGACAGACGGACAGAGAGACAGACACACTATCGCATTTATAATATTATAAGCGCCTTCAGATGTGATTTCAGACCGACATGGCTAAACATGATAATTTAGGACGAAGTTGCAGTAGAAGGTGAAGTTACCAATAAGTCTATAATATAATGGAGGTAGACTCAAGAGTCTAGACAGCCGAAGATACGCTTGTCAAATCCCATTTTAAATATGAATTTAAAATGAAATACAATTGCAACCACGATAATATAATATTTTCTCTAAAAGCTCGAGAATACAAAATCTACATCATAACCGAGGAACGATATCAAAAATATAAAATCCTGGTAGACCAATAAATTGAAGATGGACTCCACGATATTATTTCAATTTTCTTTACAACTTGAAAATATCATACTCGTATTTCTCGGTTAAGAAAATCAACATAATCCTCGTATTTTATTGTTTGTGAAAGCTTTTGTTTATACTCGTTTATGTTAAGAACTTTTAGTTTGTGTTTTGAAATTAAATTATTTAAATTACTTTCTGCTCAACAACTGATACAAAACTAATACAAAACAGTGAAAATTAAACGGTAAAGACTAAATAGTCGGAGCTTCTTATTGTATTTAGAGAGCGCAGACTCATAGAAAACCTTTTGCAATTATAAAACTTCTTAACGTTTCAAAGAAAGCTTTTAACGTTAAGAAAGAACCTCTAAAAAGGCGTCAGCTACGTGTATTTATATATCTCTATCGATCTTTTGTTTTTATTTGTTGCCCGGGGACCTTTTTGAATAGGTAATGTACCGTATAAATTCACTCCCTTGGAGAGACATAAAAGGTGCTGCGAATTAATTTTGCCTACCTTTGTAGGATGGCGGGAATACCCCTAATGAGATACACCGTTTGACGAAACAATGTTAGCGTCTTAAAAATTATATTAGCAACGCGACGTTACAACTTTTGCCGTGACTTAAATAAGTGACTCGTGCGTTGAAATCTTCGTGAAACTTGTTGCTAATAAATTACGTGACTGAACTAACAAAATACGTGAGCAAGTATATCAAAGTCTTTATCTAAATTTTAATACTAATTTAAAAGTGAAATTAAACTAGCACTAAGTAAAACTCACACCTTTTAGAAAAAAAAAACGTACATCATAGCAGCATAATATTTTATGAAGGCATAAACACATTGTATATTATAAAAATATAAACGTAATAAAAGACGATCAATGTATAAAATTAAATTTATTACGGATAATGGCACAAAATGTTTCGTGCGTTATTGAAAACATAAACCAATTAAATTAATTAACGAACATTTTCCGTTTTAATCACCCTTTGTGTTTTGTTTAAACTTCTGCTACGTTTTTATGTATGTGCCAATAAAAAGCTATTGATTACTCTTCAATACTTCAGTCAAATGGCGCAGCGGGAATCAAAAGAATTAATTGAATTTTTTGTTGGAAAAATATGTGCCGTTACTCGTTAATAAAAAATATTCATATATTTTTTATGAATTTATTTATAGCAGCTCAAAAACTGGTGCAAATAAATCCATTTGCCAAAAATTCACAGTAGTTACATTCATTTTGATAACCAAGATGATCAAATACTTTAACAACGTAGTTTAACAATGATTATTTATCATGACATGTTATGCTGGTGTCGATGGTGCAACAATTCATGTGTTACAGATATACACAGTTACACACACATTTGTCTTATATGTGCAGTTTGAGTAGAAAGAGTAGAACTCTATTTTGTTCTTTACTCAAAGTGCATTGGGATGCTTAGTATTGGAAACCTATAATATCTAATAGTACTCGATAGTCAAGTATCGTGTAATACCTCGTCGGTTTAAGTACTAACAACAATAACAAGCTCCCAGTGCTCGTATCGAGTTGCCAATATTGATTATGTACGGAACCCGCATAAATATCTTAGCGCTTAGCTCCAAGTTTACCTCAGTGTTACCCACTTTAAAGAATATTTCTCCCTGAGCATGAAAATACTTACCGATCGATAATGAACTAAAATTTTAAATAGTGTATATTTCACCCGATGGAATTTTGGTGGAAAATTACACGTAGTCCATCATTTTATATGGTTCATAGTTATTAATCTTTTTGTATTTTTTACTTCTGTATTATAAACTTTTGAATTTTAATTTACTTTATCACCTCCAAACAGTACTTTAAATATGAGTCAGTTTGATTGGTTAATTAATTTGACGGTTTTTGTCGTAAGAATGTATATTAACTTTTTGGTATTTGTTTTAATAACTTATATTAAACTAAAGATAACTAAATTAAAATTTATTGATTAAAACGGATAACAATAAAAAAAAATCTGTTTTGAATCAATAACTAAAAATACCCATATTTTTTCTTTTTCCCTGTTTGAGGGCAAAACTCCCTGAGACGGCATCACTGATCCGTCGCAATTTTATACAACACTTGGGACCCAATAATCCAATCATCGGTTGAGCGACTTATAACTTAAGTTTATACTATACTATGTTATATTATGCCAGCTACTTAACTCGCTTGATAGTTACTAGTATTATCAGCCTATAGTGTCCCACTGCTGGGCAAACCGTCTCTTTTCTATCGTAATTACTTTTTTAAATCTCCAAATATTAATAAATTAAATGACGGTCGCCACTCCATTTCGCCGAAATTCGTTATTGATCAACAACTGAACATTTTTGTAAACAAAATATTACTTTTTTTCTCAAAACTTGATATCAATCGGTTCAACCGTGAAAAGATACCAGACGGCAGACAGACATACTTTCGCAGTCATAATATAAGGATAATATAATTTAGAATTTTATAATTTAACGAGCTTTTGCTATTATATACAAACTTTCATCCCCTATTTGAACCCCTTGGGGTGGGAATTTATCAAAATCCTTTCTTAGCGGATGCCTACATCATAACATTTACCTGCATACCAAATTTCAGTCCGATCCGTCCAGTGGTTTGGGCTGTGCGTTGATAGATCACCATGTCAGTCAGTCACCTTTGAGTTTTATATATATAGATTTATAAATTTTAGTCTGTACTTGCAATTTAGCTGAGCTACGCCACGTGTTGATTCAACTATAGATTTATGCTGTAGCATCCAACGTAAAACTACGTGCTAGCATCAAACGTAGAACTACGTCGTAGCATCAAACGTCGTTCTACCCCGTTGCATCAAACATAGTTCGACGCATCAACCGCAATACTACGCCCGCCGTAGCATCAAATGTAGTGATAATTTATTATGCCGTAGTGCTACGACGTAGCATCAACCGTAGTGCTACGCCGTAGCATCGTACGTAGTGCTACGCTGTAGCATCAATCGTAGCGCTACGATGTAGCATCAAACGTAGTGCTACGCCGTAGCATCAAACGTAGTGCTACGCTGTAGCCTCAATCGAAGTGCTACGCCGTAGCATCAACCGCAATGCTACGCCCGCCGTAGCATCAAATGTAGTGATAATAACATGCCGTAGCTTCAGTCGTAGTGCTACGCCGTAGCATCGACCGTATAATATGCTACACAGTAGCAACGACCGTAGTGCTACGCCGTAGCATTAACGGTAGTGCTACGCCGTAGCATCGTACGTAGTGCTACGCTGTAGCATCAACCATTGTGCTACGCCGTAGCATCGTACGTAGTGCTACGCTGTAGCATCAACCATTGTGCTACGCCGTAGCATCGAACGCAATGCTACGCTGCACCTCTTGCAGTAAAATATCTACGTTGTAGCCTTTATAAATTATGGACTTTCTTGCAGCTTAAAAAAGTTTACAAAAAAACAACTACACTGCTTCAAATGTAGTTTCTATTATTATTTCGTTATATTTTTGTGGATATATAGATTGTAGACTTTTTATATCCAAATATTTGAACTTCATACTGTAAGGTATGGAGGCTTTTATTTAAAGAAATTTCATTCGTTGGAATGTACCGAGCAAATAAATTCTTTTGACCCACAGGTACGGAACATGCGGGCTTGGATTCTGCAAATATTCTCTCTGACCTGTATACTTTTAAATGTATTTTTCGGCAATTGCTTTATAGAACTTGATTTATTGGAAATATGCAGTTCTATAGTATAATGCAGTTTTAATATAATATTATATATTGAAATTGCTGGCTTAACTTTTGCTATAACTGATTGTTTTGAATTTCGCCTACCATAGTATTTTTTGGCAAAATACCTAAATAGCCGTTACCCACGACTTGCTCAACATCAACACATAATTTAATTATAAAGACAAATAATTTTTCCGGTTTTTTTATATTTTCCACTGACGCTTCACTTGATTTTGTATAGTATTTAAGCTTTATAAAAGCTTTCCTTGATAAATGGACTATCAAAAAAAAGTTTTGAATTTTCGAAAAACAAAACTTTTCAGTGTTATAAATTATAATATTGGTATAGATTAACAGCTATACCAATATTATACTTATTGTAGTATGTTGTTTGTGAGATTTGCGTGTTCTCACAATACTTTTCAGCTTTATAATATTTATATATAGATTAATTATTTCTGTCTGATATTGAGTAGCAACTAGGCGGCAGTGGCTCGGCTCCAGTCGTGACTACAACACTAACGATCTAAACTGCAACTTCAAATCTCCAAACTCCAACTCTCAAAATTCATATCCGACTTTACCAACTGATTGCGTCAATTTAATCAATACCCATACACTATACAGTTTTGACGTGGTTTTGATGCAGTCTTGGTATAATTAGAGCCATAGCTCACTGGGACTTGACTTTAAGAAAAACACCGCTTTGCAGCGACGTGGAGACGCCAGACGTTGCTTGGACGTTGCCATAGTAAAGTCACTGGCCACGTCGCGATGGCATTTCGGTGAGTTATGGCCCTTAAACTACATAGTATTTTCATGAAATCAAAGTCAGCCAAGTGCGAATCAGACTCTCGCACGAAACGTTTCGTACCATTTATTGACATCGAGGAAAAAGTAGACAATTAAACTAGGTATTGTTCAACTTCAGGAATACTGCAAGTTTCGTCGAGATCGTACAGTAGTTTTTGCGATAGAGAATTTTGGATTCGGTTTTGTTCATTTTATCTTACTACTCTAGAACGAACTGTCACCAGCAGTATTTCCGGACCTATACGACCAGCAAACCTTCAAGAAGAGAGCGTATTCTCTCTTAAAAGGCTGGCAAAGCACCTGCAGCTCTTCTGATGTTGCGAGTGTCCATGGGCGACGGTAGATTTTCCATCAGGTGACCCGTTTGCTCGTTTGCCCCCTAATTTCATAAAAAAACTATTTTAATGGATGTAAGACATCATAACTTGTGCTATTAAGTGTTTGATGCTCAAATGACACCGAATCGAGATAATGATGTTTATTTAGGTTGACATAACGAGCCCTTGGCTACATAACTTATTCATATATTCATACGAAGCCTCAATTTTCCTTCAAATATTTTCCGTTTGCCCTCTTTTATAAAGAATGTCATCAGATCAAATGCCATTATATTAAACAATTCAATTTAGTAGTTCTACATGGTACTAATATTTTACTGACGTAGATATTGAACCGACATAATGTACTCATAGCTTAAAGAAAAGTTATCAACAGTATTTATTATGCGGGCTATCTGTGGAAAATGTATAATTTCTTAATAAATATTGATTTTCTATGTTTTTTATCAAACACCTAATATTATGTAGAGCATACATTATGCACCAAACCCGCTTTTCTTCATGCATTCCATTATCCGGGTTTTTCTAACGACTGCCTAACGACAACAATAAATATTATTAGTTCGGCTAAGTTCCTACTGTGTCTGATTAATGTACGGTTACCCCGTATTACTACATATGCGTGCAATCACAGAAAATATCAATAGAATACAATCTTGTACAGACCGTAATAAAAGATAAATAAAATCCTAAGATCTCTAAACATATAGTACCTAAACATGTTTGTGTAAACGTACAAAGGGCCTAGAGCGCTACTTATCTAGAATATGGCCCTTGGGATCAAAGCTTCGCGCGTTCTAATATGCCCTTTTATAAGTCAGTTATGTTTTATTGCATTTGTGTAACCGAAAATTGAGAAACTCTAAGGGTCGATTCAGACCGCAACGCGACGAGGCGAGGCGAGGCGCGGCGCGGCATAAAGTATGGATTTGACGGATTTCAATTGCGCGAGACGACACGCCAATCTGTCAATTCAGTACAAATTTTGAAATGCATCTACGCGTCGCGTCGCGGTCTGAATCAACTCTAAGACCACATTCTAAATGCCTAGACTGATTTCATGAAACTTTTTGAGTGTATTTGGATATTTGATAGGTCGCATAGGTCATGTCTCAAAGAAAAAACTTTCTCAACTGAACACACAGACATAGATCATGATAGATACAGCATGTGTATGTACTTCGCGTGCCATATCGCGCTCCCAAATGACGAGCAATTTCGAAAGTCTGTTCTTTAGTTTGCTATCGGAATCGGACGTCAATCGGAATTTTAAAAATGCCTAAATGCCTAAAAGCGCCGTATTGAGCTGTAGAAATTCAAATAGAAACGTTGGCCTAGTATAGATAATGGGCACTTTTCTTATCATCGGTACGTCACAGTAGCTATAAAAAAGTGGCACGCTCGTTTTCATACAAAGGAGCGACATGCGGTATCTATCTTGATCTATGTCTGTGACTGAACATGTAACTACATTTTAGGCAGTCGGTTAAACTTAAGTACTCTTCTAGTTAATACCATTAGTTATTCAGCGAATAAACATCTAGTTTCTACGTAGATATCTAAGCAAAATTACGACTATGTTGGAATTACGTGGAACGGCGCGCGTGAGTAAATAACTAACAAACGGAGGCACTAGTTACACCAAATATTCGTTTCAATGCAATATTCAATTGAGATCTCAATATTTCATTGAATATGTTTCAAATTAATACTGGGCGGTTAACCAGTGCATATAGATGTGCAATTTGGGCATGGATCATAATTAACTGTAGAACATATTTCAAAACTGAAAACAAGTCTAACTGAAAATGGCACATTGGTGATACAGTGGCCGCAAAGTTCAAAGCGTATCGTATGAATACTATTTCATAACTTTTTCTTCCCTAAAATGTACCGTGCCATGGAAAAATCTAAGGTGACGAATTATAAACAACACTTTTTATAACGAGACAAAATCAGAACCCATAATACTCATGTCATTATATCATAAAAATTTTAACTATCTGCCATCTGGCATCATCCAAACCATAGTTACGAGGGTTCAAAATACGACGAAACGTTTCGAGAAAAGGTAGGTAGTGTCCTTGCGCTTCGCTTTGTTCGTCTTGGCGGGGGCACTCCCGTGCCCCCAGATATTGTAAGTTGGCTCTGTTAGAAGACTGCTGATAAAACAGTAAAAAATCTTTAAACAATTCAATTTATGTGTACGAAATAAAATTTAACACTTTTTATTTTGAGTGTCAGCTATTTCGACCCTAGTAACAACATACAAATGCACAAAATCATTAGGTATTTGTATAATAATATCTATGGACACTTCACACCACGTCAGTCCGGCCCCGTGGTAAGTACCTGAAAGACTTGTGTAACGGGTACCAGATAACGAAAATATATTGAATACTTTTATACTACACATATATTTAAGATTTTTATTATATTATGATACACATATTTAATACACAATTACACATCCATGACCCAGGAACTTAGAAAACTTTTTGTTCCGTCGACGTGATTCGGACCCGCGACCCCCGGCTTGAGCTACCAACAGCCCACCAACTGAGCCAAAGCAAGTGTCGAATGCCAGAACTACATACATACTGCTAACCTTAACTGTTCCAAGCAACAAAGTGGGGCAGTTCAGATGGAGACATTTTATGTCACGACATGCTTCATCTATAATAACATATAGGTTTATGCCGAACCAATTGAAATTAGGTCTAGCGTTTGAAGCGCGCTGTGTGTATTTGTGTTACATATACATGTAATATGTTTGTGTGTTTGTCAGTCGAACTCATTTGTGTGTGGTTTAATTTACTCCGAATATCGGCGGTATTCGGAGAACTTCATCATGAGTAGTTTTTGCTCGCGGCTTTTCCTGCGTAAATACAATATAGTAAATATAAACTGTAGCGAACCAAACAGCGCAGTAACTCAATTCTGTTTCATGAATACAGGTTATTGGAATTAGATTCATGAATTCAGATTAATAAATGTAGGTTCTTGAATTGAGACTGCAGAAAACGTAGTTCCTATTTTAAGATCTGAAATGTTAGTAAAATAGCTAGAATTGGACACAAAATTATAGTTTAGTGGACTTTTTATTAATAGAATCAGAGAAATTGATTCCTAGGCAGATTGAGGATCTATAGTTGTTCGTAGTTTGGCCGCGTTACCTCAAACCCAGCCGACAGATTTTAACATTGAATTGACATGATCCGACCAAATGACGTTAGTCTGTCAATTGGCTAGGAATCAATTTCATCGATGGTACATTAAAATGTCAAACACTATAAAGTTTATTGCTGTAAAAATATTATACGTCTATGAATTATGCTGCCAGATCTTAATATTTAAGCCGCCGAGTTATATCAGAGACAATAATCTAAACTCTGCAGGACTGCGTACGCCATCAATTTAAACTTCGCGTACATAAATCCACCATTCCCGCCAATAATAATTTCAAAATGTCGGAACGTATTCGAACATAGATGGAAAAACTTCGTAATTATTAAACTTTGGACCAAATTGCTGTTTTAATTTTCGCACCTCGTTTGCTTTTAGTCTTTGCGAATAGTTATTTTAGCACAAGTTTTAGTTTGTCCTGTGTTTTAGAACTAAAATAGTTTATATACTTTATATTATTATTATTAGTAATATTTACAAACCAGTTAAAATTTTTCAAATTCAGGTATTAAAAATAATCCTTACTAATATTATAAATTCGAAAGTGTGTCTGTCTGTCTGCCGTCTGTTACCTCTTCACGCCCAAACCGCTGAACAAATTTTGCTGAAATTTGGTAAGGTATCCCCTTTGAGTCCGGGAAAGGACATAGGATACTTTTAATCCCAAAAAAAATGTACAGTTCCCGTGCTATAAACGAATTTTGACGCAACGGAGTTGCGGGCATCATCTACTTATGATTTATAGCTTATCTTATCCACAGGATAAATCACCAACGAATACACTTCATAGCATAATGCTGCTTTTAGACTACGCTATAATATAATAGCATATAGTATACTTATGTACAGCCCATAATACAGCAAAATCGCACACCATACATTGTTATGGATAAGTACTTTTACACTGTACCAGCACTATTATCGGAGTACTATTATATATTCTGTGACTGTACTGCAGTACTCGGTGTAACAAAACAAAGTTACAATACTTTAGACTTTAGAGGGCGTATGATATTATAGTTTAATGTAAAAGTAGCAGAACAATATAACATAATGTTATTATATTATAGCAGTCTGAGAGCAGCTTAAGTCTTCCAAGTTTAAAAAATCGGCCAAGTGCTAGGCGGACTAGCGCACGATGAGTTCCGTACTATGGAAGAGCAAAAATAGTTAAATTATTCTGTCCCCTCTTTATACTATGATTCTGTGAACATATTAAGTGCCTAACAGTTCCCATTATCGATATAATGAAACTTTAAATTGTGAAAATTTAAGAAAAAACGGACAGACGAACAGACAGATGGACAGACGAACAGACAGACGGACAGACAGCGAAGTCTAGTCTCTAATAGTAATAGGGTCCCATTTTTACCCTTTGAATACGGAACCCTAAAGACAGACGTGGGAACGAGATAACACGATAGACCGGATTAAGGCGATAAGTGGCGATCGGAAAGCAATTCCAGCAATCGGTAACTGTCAGATAGGTGTCAGCGTGTGAGATATCTGCTCCACTATCTACTATCTGCGGTATTTTCAGCGCCATTTGCCGATTCACAAAAGCTTTGTTTTACAAATAGGAGCAAAATGACGTTGATTTGCGAGAGAGCGTGGCTTTGGTATGAAATGGAATTTTGAGCTGGATTGGATTAATATCAAGCTTTGTTTTACAACCGACAAAATGATGTAGAATTGCAACTATCTAATTTATATCTATTGGATTGATACTACGGTCACACAGAAAACCGACGATCATTCCTGCTCTACTATCCGCGCTACCAATTGCAGATGTCAAAATCTTTTGTTTTACAAATAGGAACAAAATGACGTTAAATTGTGAGAGAGCAATGTTGGTATAAAATGGAATTACAGCTGGATTAATACCATGGTCATTGGTCGCACAGAAAACCGATGATCATTGTAAAGCTTTCGGTTGTATGATTTTAAGGTTTCCTAAAGAAATAAGAATTAGCTGTTTACTACTGTACTTCTTAGGAATTTTCACAAATTATGTAATATTTCGGTTGCTGCTAACCCTTTTATTATTCGTAGCTGCTACCATAACTAAAACTGAAAACAAAATAAAAGAAGCTTTTTTGTCGCGTAATTTGTTTCGCGAGTCCGTCTCCCACTTGGCCGTGACATCTAAGTAAATTTTGCCCTCCGAAAGATTTTGAATAGTAATAATACCGTTCTGCCAATACATATAATAAGTCTCACAATACTCTACAATATGATTCAAGAAGAGCTTAGAATTTTTTCTTTGACAAACCTATTTAACTATCACATTATGTAAGACGCAAAAAATACCTTCCCGGCTTAACCTAATATTGGCCAAGAGGGCATAAAAGGGACATTCCTGAGCCTTCAAAAAGTTACAGCAAGAACACAATAGGATTACGTCATAGTTACGAAAATAAGCTTGTCATTTCTTAGTGTATGAGGTTCGAGAGACCTACACAGTACACAGTGAAGATACGATACATAAGTACAGACAATATTTTTCCATACATACATAGCAAAATTTCTTTGTTTTGTTTTCGCCTCCTTTTTAATTGAAATCTCTAATGACAATAATAATTTACAAAGAAAAACAATTTCGTATTAAGTTACATTGTTATGGAAATTTTTCCATTTTCCCTCTCTGTTTCAGAGTATTTTATAAGGTATCTTATAAGCTTTGCCATTCCTTTATAATGCCTCCGTGGTCCCAGTGGTTTACAACGTGGCTCTTGATTCGGAGGTCGTGGGTTTGATTCCTGCGTTGGAAACATGTCATTTCCAAATTTGGTTAGGACAATAATTGCAGGCTGATCACCTGATTGTCTGACAAGTAAGATGATCCATGCGTCGGATAGGCATGTGGGTCCTTTTTTTTTTTTACGCAGTGAAATTCTGTGACGAATTCGGCTCAGGGGATGGGGACTCCCGCTGCGGATATGTGGGGCTCGCCGCGACGTGAGAGCCGCGGCCCTACCCACTAAAACACTGCGATGTTCCCTCGACACGCTGGACCGAGTGCGACCGGTCCTGCGTCTGATCTCTCGCCAGTCGTGTCGGTCGTCCGTCCCACTGGGTTATGAGAGTAAAGGCATAATATCTGAATAATGACAGACTTTGTTAAAGGTCGAAAAAAAAATTATTGTTTACTGTCTGTGTTTGTTCTGACGTTTAGCGTAAAATATTGCAGTATTATATTATTCAATTTAATTCAAATTATTTGTTTCAGATTTTCATTCATATTTTAGTGTTAGAAACAGTAGGTTCATATGATATCGAGCTAAGCAGTTTAGCTTACAGACAGATGGACAGATATACTGTCGCATTTATTAGTGTGTAATGTATATTGCGATGCATTGAACACACGAGTGGGCAAGATGCACAAATAGCGCAAGGTCATCGGACGTCCTGCACTCATGGCAGCGTCCTGCATGCCACGTCCACTGCACCTAGGGCTGCCACTTGCCAGATCATACCTAAATGCTGAAAAAAGCAGACAGATAAGCCGGAATTATGAAAAAGCCGGACCTCCTATATTCACAGCGGAGGCGACGTGGCATGCAGCCGGCCTAGCATACGCCAACGAGATATCTCACTCTCGAGATAATTAAAAACTACTCGTCTCATAATGTCAAAATCTCGACATTATCTCGACAAAACTCTATAAAAATGTGTTATTTCGATGATAGATCTACGCGAGAAAAAATGTTTGTCATGCTAGGGTCAATAGAGATGAAAATACAAACTATCAAACATCGAGAAACATGTAGGGAGAGATATCTCGTTGGCGTATGCTAGGTCGGCTGGACGCATGCCACGTCTACGGCTGCCTAAACCAAAAGCCGGATAAGCTTAATCATTATACCATCGAGAAATTGATTCCTAGGCAGTTAACAGACCAACGTCATTTGGTCGGATCATGTCAAATCAATGTTAATTTGTGATCTGTCCGCTGGGTTTGACATAACGCGACCAAACTACGTAGGTCCCCCATCTGCCTAGAATTCAACTTCTCTGATAGTACAAGAAATCCGGACGTCCTGCTAGCCACGTCCACTGTATCTAGAGCTGCCGCTTGCCACATCGTCAAACCTAAAAGCCGGACAAAGCAGTCAGCTTAAATCAAATTCAAATATTATACTTTATTTTGCACAAACGTAGACAATGAAATACCACAAAGTAGACATTTGTTACGATCAGACATGTACGGAAAAGCAGCTTTTGTACTAGAACTTTAAGTGGGAAAGTATACAAAAACCGGACGCCCTGCTATTAAGGACCTTCAACTCTTATTATAATATAAATGGCTCGTGCCTAGTGCGTGGGTATCAGTTTTCTGTAAAATCATGTAATATTAGTAGAATTTTCATGTAAAATTATAAATGCAATGCTCTACAAAAGCCAGACTCTCTATATTTTAGTCGGACACGGAAAGCTCAACCCTATTGCACCGCCTATTAATAAACATAACACCTCCAAGGTCCCTTATTACCTACAAATAAAAAAACGGGTTACAATCCAGGTGCGAGCGAAGTGAAATGTAAATAGCATAAAATATAACCATGTTTTCGTCGCACAGTAGAAAGAATTAAGGATATTAGCGAAAGCGCCGGCGGTCTATATTTACTCCGTTTTACGAATTTTAGATCAAATCACGTGTCCTAATGTGAGTTTAATATGTTTTACCTATCCCAAAAAAATTACCATACAGGAAATTGATTCTTAGGCAGTTGACAGACCAACATAATTTGGTCGGATCATGTCAATTCAATGTTAATTTTGATCTGTCGGCTGGGTTTGTCGTAACACGACCAAACTACGTAGGTCCCCCATCTGCCTAGGAATCAACTTCTCTGAATGTACAACGCCGCTAAAGAAGATTGTCATTTGAAAATAAATTACAAGTCTGTCAATATCCTGATATGACGTGTGCAACATGTCGGATTTTGGTCGAATTAATGATTGTAATATGACGTGCTAGTAGCGCCCTCTATTACCTTTGCATAACCCTATTGGCTGGTAAAAAAATCTATTAATTCCTATGTGTGTGTGTTGTAATAAATAAAGGTCAGTTTTGAAAGGCACATACTTATTAAGGATATCAATGCATCGCATCGCTGCATCATGTTGCAATGTGAACTATTTATTACTCTCAATGTAAACAAAAAAAGTAATTAGCTACGATTTCTTTAATTTTGTCTTAAAAGACCGTAAAATAATAAGTAACTTTTTACAACAAAACATCTTACAATTAATTTCATGTTCACTCTAAAGACTTAAAATGTAACTGAAAAGATCAAAATTCATAAGTAAACAAATTAAAGAAGTTGAAGCAATATTTTTTTGCCAATTAAAAGCGATTTTCTGCACAAAGCAAACTTTTAAAATTAAGAGCTTTGAGTTGTTCTATCTTTCATTTTTCTGTTGGTAAAGTTTGTTTGAAAAGTTTGACAAATTATCATCATCACTATTGTACTATCAGTCAAGTTGATTCCTAGGCAGATGACAGACCTAAGTAAAACTAACCCATCCGACCGATCACATTGAATTGACATAAGCCGACCAAATGACATAGGTCCGTCAACTGCTTAGGATTCAATTTCCTCGATGGTGGATCGACAAGAATGGTGGGATGGAACAATGTACCACAACCCCAATTTAATTTAATGCAACATTAATGCAACTTCGTTTCTTATTGGATCCAGTCTGCTTTCCTCAAACTACAAAATTTTTATTTTTATGTAATATCCTTAACAATGTGATTTTCCATGTATGTAATAGCCAACAATGGTCAATCAAAAGCGCCAACAAATAGATTACAAAAACCGACCAGGTGGCACAAAATGGCCATATAAACGCTATAAGCATGCTTTTTACACAGCCAATAATTGGCTGTGAGAGTAGTTATATATGGAATATGGGAATAATATTATGTATGTTTCTATATAGCCAAATTAGTCGCTTTATGCAGCTAAATTGCTATATTCTTGCTATATAAGTAGCATTATTGCTACGAGCATTAAGCGTTTGAATCAATCAAAGCATAAGAAAACTCTATTGACTATTCTACTCCTTTTCATTTACTCTCAGCCTTTAACTAGGCCTTTGCATCCATTGTGGATGATTTATACGGTATTTTCACAGCGAAGTAACCACTCTTCAAATACTGTAGTGCCTGGGACAGGATTTTTAAATGACCGTATGGTTGTCCAAGCGCATACGGCATTCTCGCAACACAGTCGGCCTAGTCCAGAGGAAAGAACTAGTCAATACGTTTGGGACCAACCATGTGCGGGTTTCCTCAAGATGTTTTCCTTCACCATACGAGCGTCCGTATTATGTAGTTGAGATCTGAAAATGTCTCATTGGTACACGCCTCCACCGGGGATCGAACCTGCACCCTCTGCGAGTGCGAACCAAAGGTCTACCCATTTGGCCACGGACGCTCCTTCAGCCTTTAAAGCCACTATTAAAACACCTTTATGCTTTACTCAAACAAAGCCCTACGTTTTAGAGTAATACATCACGTGTAACACATACCATTAATTATGTAGATAATGAACAGTCATAGGTATTGTCCAACAGTCGTACCCAAATCAGCCCCGGGGTATTATACCTACAGCCCTCAGGAAAGGGACTGATCTATGAACGATTGAAAACGCCACAAAGGTCCTTTGTGGCGTTTTGTGGCGAAGGTAGCGCTCTTGCTACCTTTGCGGCGCGGCGTAGAAAATGCCAGACTAGCGAGTCTGGGTAAGTTAAGTAAGTCGTTTCTCGTATACGGGCAAAATGTATGGTTCTATAATCTAGCGCAATGAACGAATTTAATGCAGTCGCAGAAAACATCTATATCTATATAGATTTTAGTATTTTATTAGAGGTAACAACTAACATCTTCACCATAAAAAAATAACATATTTTCTAGTAATATATTGTAGAGCCAAAGGAGCTCTAGTAAGAGAATTTCAATCAAAATTTAAGTAAAAATTAAACCTATGTTTTTTGTTCCTCATATTTACGAAAGTAAAGGCACGGTATTTTAAAACAGAGTTAATTTTAATTCGAATTCGGTTAACAGCAACGCAGACGTGCCTGCAGCGTTTCTATTCGCACGTAGGTCAGAGTGTTGTGTGTTCACAATAAATGTATGAGCCTCGGGGGAAATTGCGACCATATATGAAGTTGTTATTCACTCAACTGTCCCTGTTTCGGCTCACAAATAAATATGAAAGAATATCTACAAATCGTTGGGTAGTTGGTACAATTTTTATGTATTCCTCACAACGAATTTTGTTTTGATATAAGCATTTTTTTGTTTTCAATTTGTATTCCTCTCAAAGTATTTTAGTTGATTTAGGATTTTGTTACCGCACCACATAGGTGCTACGAAACGTAAGTCGCGTAACGCTACACTGCCGCGTAGAGCGGCCTTGTTCATACGATTTCATACAAAGAACGTTTGAACGTGACGTGTCGCGTCGCTGCGCTGCAGTGTAGTTGTCACCCAGTACTCGGTCCGGACAGGGACAATAAATTTAGAATAAAGACAGAAATAAAAGAGAAGATACCAATTTACAAATTTATTGAAATATCAAAAACAAAGATCTAACTAGCGGATCTAAGGGATGTGCGGACGACGTACCCCCAGTGCGGTCTCACCTAAGGCAACTTTCCATTTGCCGCAAGCGACGGCAACAGACAAAATTCAAATGAAATACCACCTTAATTATGAGGAATTTAATCCAGGAATAAAATATTATGTTTGATTTTCTACCAACATTGGTCTAGCGACCCATTCCGCCGTTGCTTTGCGTAGAGCTAGACCATAAAGTGGCAATAATTGACAACATTTCAAAAATTTTAAGCCTTAAAATAAAAAATACCGTTTCTTTAGTTTCTTTTCCTGATATCAAAAAAATATTCAAAAAATTTTTATATTGCTTATTTACTGAGAAAATAAGGAAAAACTGAATAATACGCTGTGACGTCATACTTACGGCATATCAGATATTTTTTCTTTGCCTGGTGTAAAAGCGTTTTAAAAAAACATCATGAAGCATAAAAACAGTCACTGTCAACAATGACATTTCTACATACGAAAGTACCACGATGACATTGACAGACCGACAGACGTCCTAATAAACGTAACAAACTTACACTGACATATTTTTTCTTTTGTAAACTGTAATGGAATTAACCGTTCAGGCGTAAGTATGACGTCACTTGGCGCTTACGTCTCTTTAGAATACGAAGGATTAAAATCTATTTTTTAGGTATCTTAAAAACATAATTTTGAAAAAGCAAGAAACACGTGTCGCCTTATTTGAAGTCTACTTTCTTATAAAATAATAAAAAAGCCATGTTAAAATTTTGAAATGTTGTCAATTGATTTGAATTTTTGTCGGTCGCGATCGCTTACACCGTCGCGACGATCGGAAATGTACCATGGATGGTTGGTTAAATTTTTGATATTACAGTTTAAATCCATACTAATATTGTGTGTCTCTCTGTCTGTCCGTCTGTCTGTCTATCTGTCTGTCTGTTACCTCTTCACGCCCAAACCGCTAAATCGATTTTGCTGAAATTTGGTATGAAGATACTTTGATTCCCGGGAAAGGACATAGGAAACTTTTTGTCCCGTAAAAATGCACGGTTCCCGCGCGATAAACGAGTTTAGGCGCAACGGAGTTGCGGGGTTTATCTTGTTAGATATACTTATTACAATAAAAAGAGCTGCGAATAAAAATATTGTTAAGATGTAGTAAATAGGTGTTGAATGTAGATATACAATGGTCAATGGTCATACAACCAATAGTAAATCGTCATAACTCATATTATATTAAATTCTCGTGTATTTTAGAAGGCTCTGATTTATTGCACAATGAGGGAGGCATGTATCTTCATTGTCCCACCTCCAGCGCCGTGACACAATACAAATATATACAGTAAGACAACTTTGTCGTATTCTTTAAAGCCAATTCGTGCAGCATAGAGACAAGTTATGCATGTGCTACGTGAATACGCTAGACATCTGAGTGCAAAGTGTTTTTGTACTTTGTCGAAGGCGGTAAACTTTTATTTTTATGGCATCCTAGTGGTTAACAGAGATAACTAATTCAACGACATACTTTCGAAAAAATCCAAGGGTAAGAAGTGATTTAAACAATTACTTATTAAATAAATTACTTCCTCATTTATGGCTGCAATGCAATAGATTGAAAAAAAATTATTTTAAGATCACTCTTAGGCATCTGTTCTCTAAATGTTATCGGAAATTACGTTTAGGTCTACTGTATATATTTACACTAGGTGTAACGTTAAGAGATACAAATTGCACTGTTCGTATAGATTTGCATTACAGGGGTACCTTTGAATAACAATGATTTGTATCGTTATATAGCTTTCATTTCCCCTTTTTTGGACATAACTTGTACTTTATGCAAAAGTGTATCGGTCTGTCTATTATACAGGGTGTAACAAAACTAAGTGATAATACTTTAGGGTGTCTATGAGTTCCTTGTAGAGAGTTCATTGTGAAAGTAGCAGCGCTGAAAGACTATTTTTTTTAACTTTTGTATGGCTGTCAGGCCACAGTCTATATTATAACTTATATCTTTATTACGCTGTGGTCAAGCCAAGACTCACTTAGCCAGCGTAGTAAGTAAGTAAGCTTCACGAGTTTTCCCATACAAAAGTGAAAAAGAAGGTCTTTCAGCGCTGCTACTCTCACAGTGATAAACTGATTTAACTCTCTACAAGGAACAGTAAACACGTACACACCCTAAGGCCTAAAATATTATCACTTAGTTTTGTTACACCTTCTTTATTATTAGGTACTAGTTGACCCGGCAAAGTTGTTTTGCCATTTAAAGTATTTCTACTTCATCAGTTGATACAAAATCTTACCCCCTCTTTTGTCCCTTAAGAGGGGTGGGGGGAAAAATTGTGTACACTTGATGTTAAGTTGGAAAATACAGTTAATAATAAGTCCATTAAAGAAAAAATTTGATACAAAATCTGACCCCCTTTTTTAGTCCTTTTAGAGGGTGGGGGGGGGGATAATTTATACATCAAATGTTGAGTTGAAAGAAGACAGATGTATCTGCGAAATCCGTATGCAATTCGGATCAGTAGTTTTCGTGTTAAAGAAAAAAAAGTTTGATACAAAGTCTGACCCCTCTTTTGTCCCCTTAGAGGGGTGGGGGGAATTTTTTTTTATACACCAGATGTTAAGTTGGAAGAAGACAAATATATCTGCGAAAACCGCATTCAAATCGGATCAGTAGTTTTCGTGTGATAGTGGAACAAACATACAGACAGACAGACAGACAGACAAAAAACTAATTACATTTTTGGCTTCTATATCGATTTAGTGACACCCCCGCTTATTATTTTTTGAATATCTTAAATGTACAGAATTTTCATTTTTACAGTTTTATTATATGTATAGATATGTCTGTATATATTGATACCTCTTTAGGTCTTAGGATTAATCCAAGATCCAAACAAGATTAGTCAATTTACAATATCATGAAGAATTTTTACATCAAGAACAAGAAAAGATATACTTTCGCCTTTATGTATTAGATGCTAATTTATTTTACTAAATATTATAACCTTTTCCATTTTTACTGCCCTTCGTGTCGTTCAACTAATTTTAATAACAAAGTTCGTCCAATTTCATTATTGTTAGCGTCAACGTTCAAATTGATAGTCCACTTCAATTAAGGTGACGTCTTGATAATTTGGCTGTAGCGATGTCCATTTTTCTCAGCAATGACTAAAGCTAAGAAATTAAAGTTCACTATCAGTATTCATCATGTCTTTGTCTTTGAATTACCCATAGCATAACACGATTGGTCAACTTTTATAACACAGAATAATCAATCAAAAAGACCTCTGTAAAAAAAGGGATTCCTATTTTGCCAACAGAGGAGAGTGATATAAGCTTCCAAAATTTGTACATAAATTGGTTCTAGTATACACTTTAATTTGCCCATAGCTTATATGAAATGTATATATGGTTTTTAAATTACGTGACAAAAACCATTTTGTCGCTACGCCCTTTCAATTGTTTGCTGTTCCATTGCTTGTTTTCTATGAGAGGCCGGGCCAGCCTCGCATAGGAAACAAGCAATCTAAAACACATCCAACACGGTTTTTTACTTTAACATGGCGTCACCTTAATAGAATAGATTGTATCGACCACGTATCGACTCATTTACTATGAACAGGCCAAAAATATTACATAGCGATATTAAATCATCTATACGTCTTAACTTGCGGCCCGCTAGGGCTTCATCAGTGACTCGCGCCCACCGGCAAGATAGTGCAGTCTTGGTGAGTTGTGAAAAATGTTCAAATTTTTAATCGCTAATTTTGAAGAATGTTTTTTAATTCATCAAGCCCCGAACGGTCGCATGAAACCGCGAGAACAATAGAAAAGCTATTGTGTCTCGTTTTTCCACGATCGACCCTTAAAAAATGTTCGTTGTGGTCTTGCGGACCGCGACATCAATACCAAAACGCGCTTGTGGCCCGTAAAAAAACGGTTGAGTAACACTGGATTAAATGTTCAGGGTGCTTAGTCAAATTTGCATTAGCATAGTTTCGACAGCGAATTTGAATTTACTAAAGACTACTTTATGGAAAGTATCTATATACCCAGCAAAATCGGTTCAACGATTGGGATGTAAAGAGGTAACAGACAGACAGACACACTTAATTCGCATTAATAATATTAGTATGGATTTACCTAGCGGTACCGGCGCGGCGTATGTGTACGCGGGAAATCCGCAAGTGCGTTGAACGAGGCCAATTGTGTCGGTCTGTCGGTCTGTCTGCGACCGTGAACTTCCGAAACTGGGTCGGTGGCCGGTGCATACTGTTGTCAGTCCATAAATAGCTTCATTATTGCCGCTTCCGAATTATAACACGGGATAAACGAATCAATGTAAATCTTTTTAAACAGAGTGTCGAAATTTGCCGTGGGAGAGCCATGATTCGGCATGAATGGGCCGGCTCGACCGGAGAAATACCACGAGCTCACAGAAAACCGGCGTGAAACAGCGCTTGCGCTGTGTTTCGCCGAGTGAGTGAGTTTACTGGAGGCCCAATCCCCTACCCTTTTCCCTTCCCTACCCTCCCTTATTTCCTTCCCTACCCTCCCCTATTTCCTTCCCTACCCGGGCCCCGTTTTTACCCTTTGGGTACGGAACCCTAAAAAACGCGTTTTTAGTGGCTGTTCAGTATTCACACTTAGGTGAACTAGTTTTGGTGTAACTTGATATGGAGTGAGGAAAAGATAAAGGATAGTTTTTATCTCGAAAACGATTCCCGCGAGATTTTCGTATCAACGAAGCTTAGAGCAATATTAACATAAACCTGCCTAGTACCTAATTATCTTTCTCTATATCTATCTATTTCTTTCTCTAATACTTAATAGAAAAGCCAGTTCTTAAGAGAAAATACATCTTCTTCATGTTGAAGAAGATGTAAGAATCAGACTTTTGTAACACATAATGTAAATCTTTTTTATTGTATAGCCGTTACAGTAATTTTAAAGAGTCGAAAAAAACAAAACAACAAATAACCTCTACGGTAATAAATTCCCGCCATTTCTGTCGGCCATCTTGTTGGAGTTTTGGCGGGTATTATAATTTGAATGATGCGGCAGAGGCACCGCATTGCAGACTGATGACCTACATTGTTCACTACAATGTAACTCGCACCTTCACTATCTGTGAAGAAATTACGCTACTGAAAAGGAGGCTTCCGTGTATTGCGCAAGACGTTTTTGAGGTATTTTCTTAAATATGGGTGGAAAATCGTGAACCCCCTTTTCAAAATCTTACGTTTTTAGATCTTAGGTAAAATTTTTAAAATTTCCCTTCCTAAAACTCCCCCCCGCGCGCGCCATTCGATCAACATTGTTTCAGTGTCACTCCGCGTTTAAAAATACGAAAAAAATAGTTTTACAGTGCAACTTCGCAAATAAAGTTAATCATTCTCAAATTAGACCTGGAAAGAACCTAATAGTTAAAGAAAAAGGGAAAATAGTGTTAATTGTGTAAAATTTTAAAATAATAAAATTCTAAGTTATAACCTTGAAGAACTAAAAAGTGACTTTCAGTGCATTTCGCGCGTGAAAAGTAATAACAATAAGAAGCTCGCATTATTGTACTTTAAAAATATAACGCAGTGAATGTTTTTGGTGACAGTAATTGTGTTAAGTGATTAATGTTTGATTGACTGTTTAGTTATTAGTTAGTACGATCTAATTTTATTCTTAAAAAATAAAAATCGATTAACCGTATCCGTAAAAGCGCCATCTATGCGAGGTGCTTGGTACTAAGTCATATAGTAGATCCATAAATTTTTAAAACTCCAATTTTAATAACATTTTTAAAAGATGAATAAATGCAAAACCTGCGCCAAGTCTCTTAAGCCGCAAGATGTCGCTAAATGTAGTTCATGCTCGGGAACTTATCATAAAAAATGTGTCGGCGCTACCGCTGAAATGAAGGACTGGTCTTGTTCTGCCTGCAGTGACAAAAACGATAGGAGCCCAAGTGATTTATCTGGCTGTAACTCAGTAAACAGCACAATATTCCACTCGTCCTCGCAAATGTACCCGGGTGACTTTACCGACGTAGTAGAGATGCGTAGAGAGATGGCCCTGTTCATGGCGGAGCTTCGAGAGTACCGCCAGGAGATGCTGGAGTGGCGAACAGATGTACTTAAGCGGCTGGAGGTCCTGGAGCGTCGAGTTGAAGTGGTCGAGAAGTCATCGTCGCCCAAGGTAGCCGAGCTGGAGCAGGTGGTCTCACAGCTCAAATCCGAGCTCAACGACAGAGATCAGGAGGCTCTGCTGGCGGACCTGGACGTGGGTAACCTGCCCGAGAGTACTGGCGAAAACACGACACACACGGTCACAGTGCTGGCGGCTAAGTTAGGTGTTCAGCTGAGCGGCGCCGATATAGTGTTCGCCGAACGGGTCGGCGCAGTGGAGCGGTCCCCCACGGGCGATGCCACCGCGGCGGAGGAGCGGCGCGCGCGGCGCATCGTGGTACGGCTGGCGCGGCGCGATCTGCGCGACGAGCTGCTGCGCGCCGCCCGTGTGCGCCGCACCCTCAGTAGCGCCGACCTGGGCGCGCCCGGGGCGCCGCGCCGCGTCTACGTCAACGAGCGGCTGACGCGCGCTAACCGTGTGCTGTTTCACCAGGCCCGCGAGGAGTGTCGGCGGCTGCAGTGGCGGTACTCGTGGACCAAGCGAGGCCGAATCTACGTGCGTCAAGGCGATGGAAAACCAGTATTTCCTATAAGAAGTGACGCTGATCTCGTGCGGGTTTTTAACTGCGCTAACGTTAGTTAAACTGTGTAATATCATAACGTTGAAAAATTATATAATAATTACTGTGTTCTTTACCTATCTGTACCTTAATCAAGTTTTAATAATAATTTACCGACAGCAATATAAAGTAAAAATTGTAAATTTCAGTATTTCAATAACTAATATTATAGCAAAAATCGAGTTTTGTAAACTTAAACTGTTAAAACTACAGAATTGGTCGATATTAGTATATCTTTATTTAATAATTATTTACAGAACGCACTCAAGCATTTTAAGTATTGTATATAACCTAAGCCTTGTATATAACCTAAGAATATTGTCTCAACGACCTACAATCTTTTTAATACAAATATATGTAAAATTATTGTTCAGATTAGTTATATTACTGTATTTTCTTATGACGCCAGGTTTTACTATTGTTATTTTTATTTCTATGCTCTGACAATCAAACTTTCTACCACACTAATAATTATTCTAAATTTGCTCAGTTTTGTCACAACAACTTTAGATTTTAACTTACATTTAGGACGTACAAGACTGAATATTCCGAGGTCAACTTTTATTATTTTATTAAAGCGACATTTTTTTGATAATAGTAATAAAATTACGTGTACTTGTTATTATAAAAACATAACAATTGTATTCACTTATGTGCATTTAATTACATATTATTATTATTATACTAGTAATCTTATAATATTTATACTTAGCTATATTTTGTGTGATTTGGTAAATGGCGGGAACTCATTAAATATAATTATTGTTTACTATTACATCACGACAAGTAAGTTATCAGATAAAATTATATTTTCTATCACATGGTATCCAAATGCTTAAACTCAAAAAAGTAAAAGTTGGTTTTCTAAATCCCGGCTCGTTAGGATCTAGACACGAGGAATTTCTAGTGGCCGTGAATAGACATAACTGCGACTTAATCGCCATTAATGAAACGTGGTTAAGACCTGGCGAAGACGGCCGCGCGCCGAAGGTGCCGGGCTACCGGCTCGTGCACAAACCCCGGCAGGACGCTGTGCGCTCTCGCGGTGGTGGTGTAGGCTTTTACATTAGGAAGGGTTTGACGACACAGACATACACGCGCTACACATCACCGCCTAACGTCGAACAAATGTGGCTGTCTATTAAAGCTAACGGCAAAATCATTTATATTGGCACAGCATACCGGCCACCTTGGCTCTCTGTAAATTTGTTTCTAGATGCCCTTACCGATACTATCACTGCACTACCCTCACACGATAGTCTATATCTTACTGGAGATTTTAATATTAACTGTCTTAATTGTGACACTACTAACTATAAAATGTTACAGGACTTTTTATCTATCCATCGGTTGCGTCAATGCACTACGGAGGCAACACATTTTTCTTCAAATACAGAGACCCTGATCGACCTCATCTGTACGAATGCTGACTTGGACCGTGTATCGATCGACCATATAGCTGACCTGAGTAATCATGCATTCCTTACGTTTTTTATTAATATCCCTAAAATAAAACCTGTAGTTACAAAAATCAATTTTAGACCTATTCGAGACATTGACTTAACTGACCTAGATAACATCATTAGTACCATTGACTGGCATTCAATCATGACTATGACGGACATTAATGATATGACACAATACTTTAGCGACACCGTACTAGCAATATTTGACACTCTGGCTCCTGTAAAAACGTTAACTATTAAAGAACGACAGTATCCCTGGATTACTTATAACATTAAACTTATGATGAAGCTACGGGATGCCGCTTACAGACGAGCACGTAAAACAAAAAACGAGGTGCACGTAAACTATTACAAGGAACTAAAACGCGAGGTATCCCAGGCTTTATATAGAGAAAAGGCAGCATATTTCGATACATTTATTAACTCTAACATTAACAGTCCTAAAGAAATGTGGAAGCATCTGAAAGAAAATATAAATTTAAATAAAAATAAATCAGATTTTACAATTCCACAACATCTTTGTAACCCCACTCTTATTAACGATTTCTTTCTTGAAGTCCCTGGCACTAACCTTATGCCATCATCCACACTTGCCTATTTCAATACCAACACGTTTGGCCCTTCGAAATTTAGTTTTTCTACTGTAAACGGCAATGAAGTATTAAAAATTCTAAAATCTCTTAAATCTAACGCACTAGGTGTTGATGGTATATCACTGGATATGCTTTTATTAATAACTAGTTCTGATAACTGCCTCAAGACCATAACTCAAATTATTAATACCTCTCTCTTAACTGGCTCTTTTCCTACATTGTGGCACCAAGCTATAGTAAAACCTATACCTAAAAAAGACATTGTGACTGACTTTCAAGACCTCAGACCAATAAGTATTCTTCCTTGTGTATCAAAAATCCTTGAGAAAGTTGTTTGTGACCAAATTACTAAATATTTAGAAAACAATAATATTTTACCATCCGTTCAATCAGGCTTCCGCAAAAGCCATAGTACAACAACTGCACTTCTTGACGTGATTGATAATATACTCACCGCACAAGATAAAGGCGAAGCAACTATTATAGTACTACTCGATTACTCGCGCGCTTTCGACACTATAAATGTACCCTTATTACTTTCCAAATTAAAATACTACGGCTTTGACGAAAATTCAATTTCATGGTTCTCGAGCTATCTAACAGGCCGTTCTCAAGTCGTGGAAATTCGAAATGCGGATGGTAGTACTACGCAATCAGAACCGTGCAGTGTTGACAGAGGTGTACCTCAAGGATCAGTACTTGGGCCAAAATCCTTTAGCATTTACTCAGCAGACATCACCCAGCACATACGTCACTGTAAATATCACATATACGCTGACGACATTCAAATATACATTTCGTTCAAGCCAGGTAATCTGCAAAAGGCGTTGGATATGTTAAATGACGATTTGAGGCGTATATTTGAATGGTCGGAAGCTAACGCTCTAGCATTAAACCCATCTAAAACAAAATATATGGTTCTCGGTTCCAAAGCTCAAATACAAAAAGTTTGTAATACTGAATTATCAGTCAGCATCAAAGGTAAAGAAATAGAGAGAGTCAGTGAAGCTAAAAATTTGGGAATTATTATGGACGAAAACATACGTTTCGAAAAACACATAGTAAAAACAGTAAGCAGTTGCTTTTACAGATTAAAATTATTATACAAAATAAGAAACTTTTTACCTAAAGAATTACGTATAACTGTCTGCGAATCACTGGTCTTGTCTAAATTAAATTATGCGGACGTCGTTACTGGGCCATGTCTACTATCTCGATCAAAAAAAATGATCCAAAAAGTTCAGAACGCTTGTGCTAGATTTTGTCTGACCATTCCTCCTAGAACTCATGTGTCTCCCTACATAAACAAGGAGAGGTGGCTCAACATGGAGCATCGTCGGCAACTACACTTTGCTACGCTCCTCTTTGGAGTCGTTAAGCTTAAAACACCCCTCTACCTGTATAATAAACTGCAGTGGGCTGGCGACAGTCAGCTGTCCATGACCACCAGGGGCTCGAGCTACCTGCTTATTAATCAACCTCACCACTCTGCCGCGTTTAGAGGAAGTTTTCGATATGTTGCCAGTAAAATATGGAATAACCTTCTGCCACCACTACGATCTTTAAAGTTTATCAATAATTTTAAACTTCTTTTCAAGCGTCACTTGTTACAACTTCAAATTTCATTTGTATAAAATAAGACATATAATTTTATAATAACTTTATAATTAAAAATATATTATATACATTATACACATTATACATCATATTTTTTTATTCTGTTATCAATATACTTTCACATGAACATCCACCTATATAGTAATAATAATATTATGATTAAAATTCTTGCAATAGAGCTATGCGAGAGTTGCACATTGAACATTTTTTTTTATTGTTTTGTTTTATGTTGTTTGATGGGGGTAGGTGATCACGGAAGACCAGGGACAGCGGCGCATGTCGCTGTCATAACCTGAGTGGTCACCTTTTCTTCATTTTTGGTATTGCACTACCATACATTCAAAAATTTGTATTATTACTTTTAGTTCATAAGTTTCTTTTGTTTGTGTATGTTTTTTTTTTCTGTATCGTCTGTTTTTATTTTGTATTTTATTAAGCTGAAATTTTATGTTGTTTTAAGTAGGTATGGTTGTGTAATGTCTTGAAATGAGAATAAAGTTTATTATTATTATTATTATTAAAATTTCACGTAAGATAAAAAAGTTACATTGAGTATAAAATATGACGTGTGTATTTAATACTAAGTACTCACATAATATTACGGTTTTGCTCGATCGGCTTGGGCTTTCGTCACTGCTGCACTGGTTTAACGCTCTAAGGTCCAGAAGGGCTAACATTTTTCAAAACATTACCAAAAGTTCTAGTATTTAGAATCCTCTGGTAGAACATAATTACGTGATATTTGCTGAGATCTCCCCTCATCCTAAGTGAGATTTGATAAGATTAAGCATAATCTTCTCCCCTCCCCCAGCCCCCTGCTAAATGCCTCACGTAATTTATGAAAGCCCCTAACCTGTATAAAATATGGCTCCGAAGAGAAAAAGCTTTGTCGTTCAGTTTCTGTTGTCTAGTGACATTTTTATTTCTTCTATTCTTTATAGAGTACCCTGATTCCATTTTATTTCAATATCAATGCATCTTCGTTTCTTGTTCGACTCCATCCATTCTCATATAATATTATGTCTATCCATCTATATATTATAATGTACTCGGTCATAAAAGTGAAAAAATTAAAAAGTGGTAACATCGCGTAGTGTCATCCCTTTCAAATCAATCTAAGAAAAAATAATATGTAATTAATTATGTTAACAGCATAAACTAACATTTCCACACCTCATTGAGGTAGAAATTGTAAGACCCATTATAATAGACATAAGAACATCATTGTACATAATCAATTTCTTGGAAATAAAGGATATGAATTATGAATTATGACACTACGATGTTGCCACTTTTTAATTTCTTCACTTTTTGACAGACTATAAATAAAAATTAATTTTAAATGATGTTAGTCTCGCTAAAACTCTTGAACGTTTGAACCGATTTGGCTAATTTTATAGACTCGAAATATTCGTTGAAGTCCAGGGGAGTTTTGTACGGTGAGAAAATATTATATTTTAGGAGGGTGCGAATTTCACGGGTCATCTAGAAAGATATAAAGACAACGACTGACATTTTATGACACTGCTATTTTGTCGTTTGATAGAAAAAAACCTTCTGCCTTCTCCCGACAGAATCAGAATCGAATCGAGAATCGAATGTTCGATCTCAATTCTCACAGCTTTTGCTACTTCCGACATAATATTATATACTAGCGCAAAATCATGCTGCGGCTAGCTAGCGCTCGATACAGAATACTTATATTATGCTCGAATCAAAATCGTATCAGTTTCGGGGGTAAGACTGCAGTATCGAACAATAAATGAAGCAAGCATTAATATTGCATAAAAAGAGCTGAATCGGGATTTCTAGAAATTTACTTTCTTTCTACGAAAAAGGCCTTTATGTCGTCAGCATACAGGTGATATAAGAGGAAAAATAACTCTGAACATACTGTAGCAGTAGGTAATTTAAAGTTTTCAGCGATCCAGCTGAAAACACTTTTATTTAATAAAATTGCTGGTTTAGTTTTTTATTTTTATTGCTCACCCACTACCCACGGGCACGAAATTTCAGTTTTCTTGAAAAGTTTTCACAGCTTGTTATATATTATTCATATTTTAATAGTGATTATTTTACTCCCATGAACCAAAAATATTAAAATGTTAACCTTAGAGAGCAAGGTGAAATTGTTAAAAAAAATTAAAGCAATTTTCATGATGGAATCTTTGTAGTCATAAGTAGGACTATTTTTATTAATTAGTTTGAAGTTTTAAAATATATTCGCTTGATTACACCAGCAAAAAATGTGCAAAATTTAACATATTTAGGCATATGTGAATACCAAAAAATAATTAATGATTAAATAATTGTTTAACTTATTATAGATGTAATTCTGTCCTGAGAAATACAAATATATAGGGGCTGTTTCATCACTTCCTGATAATTGCCGGATACCTACTATCAGATAAGTTGTGGACAGCCTATCCGGCACTTATGAGAAAGTGGTGAAACAAGCCCTAAAAAAAAGAACACCGCGTCTCCAATGCATTTTCCTGTCCTCAGAGATATTTCCGAAATGTTTCCGAAATTACACAACGTACCGAAAATCCCGAAATATGCGACAACAAAATTGTCGTGGTTTCGCAACACCTAAAGTGGCTTTGGTGAAATAGTTAATTCTTATACACCTAGCTAATTCCATTAAAAATATACTTTTCTAGTTGGAAATGTTCCAGAAATTGAAAACTTACTGAAATTACTCAGTTGTCCATTGGCTATGTCCAAATTGTGCCTTTTTCTGTTCGTCAAGGGCATGCGTTATAGCACAGCTACCTATTTTATTCTTTAGATCTTTGAAGATCAACCAGCAATTAATAACGCCTCACGTTCGCTGTTGACTGCGCGCAAGTCAACAGCGAACGTGAGGCATGCCCGTGACGCGCGTCAAAATCGTAGCGCTCGCTATGACTCTTTTCTTTCAACGCGGGTGGATTTTGACACATTCAATTACTGAATATGCCAAACGAAAGTTGAATAAAAAGAAGATAACGAAAATTGAAAATGAAATTGCATAATGTGGATATAGCTATTCTCTACAAACAAAAAGTATTAATAAAAAGTTGCCCAACTTCGAGTAACATACATTTTAATAAAATTATTCCTTGTTATTTCAGAATGTTTTTCCATTTTCACCTCGAAAGCGTACTTGAAGTCGACAGCAATATAAATAATTGAAAAGAAGGACACGTCGCTTACAATATTGTTTCTACCGCCTACGTCACGGCGACGAGTGAACACGCTCGCTACGAATATTTCCAGTGTACAGCGCGCGTGCGATACAACTCCTTGGCCCGCAAAGATGATAGTAAAAAATAAGAAATAAAAAAAAACAAAGTCACAGAAATTCGAAATTTCGAAATTTAAAAATATAGTTTTTCTAAAAACTGGCGCTGAGGAAATAAAGAAAAACAAAGTCACAGAAATTTGAAATTTAAAAATATAGTTCTTTACTGACGCAGGCTGGTTTCATAGTTTTTTTTAAGTGTAAAAGTAATATCGCAGATGGCGACAACAAAGTTTAGTACAGAGCCAGGATTACTTATCCTAAGTGTTGCAGCACTCATTATGTTAAGTGGTAAGGTTTCACAACACGTAATTATATTAAACTGGAACATTTTCTAAGCACCCAACTTCTTAGTGCTCAAGCTAGCTTTTACAGTTGTATAATATAACAAACAGAAAAGGAAACTTAGCGGAATTAAATTGTTTGCATTTTTGAAATTATTTTAATCTTTACTTATCATTTTTAAAGTTCCCGTAAAAATTGTGTGCGTAATCACTAATTAGTAAACAATCATAAAAAAGGTTTTATGCGAGTTATTCCTGTTTCTCTTTGTTATGAGTTATGACGAATGTCGGTAATAATTTAAAAGAGTTTTAAGTTTTTCAATAACATTTCATATGAATTCTACTTTAATTGACCACCTCATCATCATCTTATCTTTAGATTTTATACTTATAAATCTTTGGAAGCAGGTGCCAAGTTAATTTTTGCGTCTTCTACTTTAAAATGAAGCTCATATTTAAAAATATTTTAGACTAATGACGGCCGCAACTCCGTCTCGCCGAAGTTCGTTTATCGCCCGGAAACCGTAATTTTTTCGCAGCAAAAACTCCTCCTATGACCCTATGTAAGGGACATAGGGTCATAGGACTTTAAATGCTTATACCAATTTTTAACTAAACCATCAACCGTTTAAGCGTAAAAAGATTACAGACAGAAACAGTTTCGAATTTATAATATTAATTAGTAAGGAAAGTAATATGGTAGTATTTAGTAGGTATATAATATATCAACTATACCAAATACCTGTATGCTTCTCTTTGTTGTGTTATCCTAAACAATATTCCCACTAAAATGTCGTGGAATATAAAATAGGACTCCTCTTGGGGCGTTTACACACAAAATATAAAATACGCGTCGAAAGCTGCGTTGTAATTTTTAGCAGAAAGATAGCTTTAATAAATTAGATCATCATACTTAATTAATGTGTCAAGTGATAAAATAGTTTATTTTATTAAATTAGAGACAAGTCTAAAGGAACTGGCTCCAACTAAATCGGTCCAACAGTTTAGATTTCGTATGTTTAATTGATTAAACATGATATTTACATGGGCATGGCAATTGGCATATTATGTCTATCTCTATCTAGATTCTTGAATCTAGATGCATAAAGAATGGACCCCACTTCAGAATTGTTTGGGGCTTGTTAGAGGTAAATTGCATAACTTTCTGTATGTTTTGAAGTCCAATTTTCCCATTCCAACCGCGGTTTTACTTTTGCTCTACCCCATTTCGAAGAGTTCGAAGCGGCGGCATGGGTCACTGTGTGTAGAGTATGAAACCTATAGCCTATGTCATAAAGTAAATTATTGTCGGTCGCGATCGCTTGCCGCATTCATCGGAACGTTACCTTTAGAAATTTTTCAGACGTCAACGCGCGACACCGCGGCTTAGTGTGAAGCCCAAGCTCGGTATGTATACCGCAGTACTAACACAGAGAGAAACTTTTATCACGCCGAAACAGTTGAAAAATGTATTTTTGCGTAAAAAATTCGACGCTGAATAAAATTAAGTCGGTTGTTTTACTCCGTTTATGTTTCGCTAAGTTATCTTTGCTGTGGTTTTTTCTCTAACTGTTTCCAAAATAGAAGACAGTGTGAAATAGTAATTATTATCTTAGGGTGTGCATTGACTCTACTTCCATCATTCACATGGAAGTTAATCACAGTCGTTGCAATTGTATTGAAATACTCATTTTTCAATGCATCCTATCCAAATTTAAAACTTCGCGGGTCTTGAGATCCAGCCTGGTAGCAGACGAACGGACACACGGACAAACAGATAAGTATTATTGATAGTCTCGTTTAAGCCCTTTGAGGCTAAAAACTGATACCCTATTTCAGACAAGACCCAATATTTTCATTACCGCTTGTCTAAATCATCAATCAACAGCGTTATTGAAAAGGTAAACTGTCTACAACCTAACATTATATTCCATACTTCCGTACTAGATAATATTTTAAATGCGAAAGTGTCTGTCTGTCTCTTACCTCTTCACGCCCAAACCGCTAAGCTAAGCCCATTTTGCTGAAATTTGGTGTGGATATACTTTGAGTCCGGCAAAGGACATAGGATACTTTTTAAGAATAAAATTTAGGTACGGTTCCCGCGCGATAAACAACGGAGTTGCGGGCGTCATCAAAATTTTTTGATATATCTGAACAAGACTTACGCCCGAACCCAATATTCGATCCTTATGCATAGATTGAAATCAATCTCGGATCGATCCCAATCCTTAGATCGATCTCCAATCCACGTTTCAATAATAAAAATTGAAATCTGCAATCTTTTTTCTGGCCGGATTGCCTGCGATCTTTTCCCTCTGTCCAGGGGTACGATAGACTCGATCGAAACCTTATGTGAATAATAGAAAATAAAAAATATTGATTTCGAGTCGATAACATATATCCGCAAAATTCGGATTTTGGAGTATTTCGTTAAATTCTAATGGCACTGACAATTGACAAACAAACTTCACGCGCCATCTTGCTGTAAGCTGACAGTTGACACATGCCATTGCTCATTTTCTACCTACCTGCCGGCAGCGGGCAGTCATCATGGCGCACCGAGCGCACCCTTTTTTTGTTGCTTTTGTTTGTTATTAATTATCACAGCGTCTCAGCAATTGATGTTTGATGTCAATGATTTTGATATGATGTCAAAATTACAAATACTTTGAATTTGTAATCAGATTATAAATAAATCAGATTGATGAAGTAATTGTACACCTGAAATTACCCGTATATAATATAATATATAAGTTGATTCAAATAAATTTAGACTAAAATGTATTCTAATTCGTTTGCAATTACTTAGATAGTATTTTAATTAGACTAACGAGTATTTCAATTATGCCCAATGTCCAATGCTGGTAATTATAATTAATAAAAAATAATCGGCCAAGTACGAGTCGGACTCGCGCACAAAGGGTTCCGTACCAATATAGAGCGAAAGTAGACAAAAAATTGTGTTTTTTGTATAGGAGCCTCCCTTAAATATTTATTTTATTTTAATTTTATTATTAATTATTAAAGTACAAATATAATTACTAAGGATTTTGTGAAAATTTCAAGTGCTTAGCTGTTGCCATTATTGATTACGAGCAAAAAATAGCAAAAAAAATTGCGTTTGTTGTATGGGAGCCCCCTTTAAATTTTATATTAATTTTATTTTGTTTTTAGTATTTGTTGTTATAGCGGCAACAGATATACACAATCTGTGAGAATTTCAGAAGTCTAGCTATAGCGGTTCTTGAGTTACAGCCTGGAGACATACAGACAGACGGACAGACGGACAGACATTGAAGTCTTAGTAATAGGGTACCGTTTTTACCCTTTGGTTACGGAACCCTAAAAACTCCCATACCGGTTTTAGTGGCGGTGGCCGGTTTCAATAAAACCAGGCCAGTTAAGCAGAAGTAATTTTTATAGTGCCCAAGTGTGTGCGCAAATCGCAATACACAAGAGCACTTAGTATTTCAGTATGAGATCCTCAAAATCACTACTATCACTGCTTGAGAGTATAGACAAATCCATATTTTAAACAGTAAAACCGAGAAATTCCTAAGATTGCAGATTTGGATCATAAAACCGATCGAAACAAACGTCAAAATTGTGAGATAGGTTATGAATACACTCGAACTGTCATTTTCAAACGGAGGGCTATCCGAAATCATAGAGCGAACCTCCCATGGATGGCTTGCAACCACAGATTGTAATTTCAATCTGTGGATACATTATTGGCACACTCAAACACAAATATGGATTGAAATATCGATCTTGGATTGGTAAAAACGGATTAGGATCGTATATTGGGTTCGGCCGTAAGGGCCTCTGTTTCACCACTTCCTGATAAAGTGCCGGATAGGCATAGGATAACTTTTTTGACAGATTCTCCATACTCTATCTGTCAAATTGAGTTGTGGATAGCCTATCCAGCACTTATCAGGAAATAGTGAAACAGGTCCTAAATATTTTAATTACCGCTAATATCTATAATCAAAACCGATATTGAAAAGATAAACTGTCTACAACGTTAATAAAGTTATATTTGTAAAATCGACGTGACTCGAAAGTCTAGTTTGTTAAAAATTTATGCGTTGTATTGGCCATCGCCTTGGGAGCAGCTGACTCTTCTCATATTTAATATTCTTAGGTGGTTTCATCGTAATTTTCGTTATTATATTAAATTTTATATTATTACTGTAGCGTTTGTTTAGATTCGATGCCGTTGGCAGCGGACGTGAAGGAAATAAGATTATATTATAGGGTGGGTTGCACCAGAGGCGTAGTTAAAGTTAAGGTTATCGTCAAATATGGCGTCCATAATGGACTTTTACTAGGGATTCGACAGTTCATTTGACTTTTTGTTATGGTTAAAGTTATAGTTAAAGTAAGTTGGTGCAACCCACTCTAAATTTTATCCAAACCACAGATCCAAACTGTAATATTATAAATGCGAAAGTGTGTGACGTCTGTCTGTCTGTATTCACGCCCAAACCGCTTAACCGATTGCTGTTTGGTATGGTGATACTTTGAGTCCCGGGAAAGGACATAGGATAGTTTTTATCCCGGAAAATGTACGGTTCCCGCGCGATAAACGAGTTTTGGGATAGTTGCGGGCGTCATCTAGTTAACTTATATTTTTTTATTAAGAATTAAATAATCCTACAAGCTAGGGAACATAATATACATAAGAAAATCATAGACTTTGAAGCAATCGGGTGACGGGTTAAAAAAATAACGCCGCATAACATTATAATAGAACTTTGTAAAGACAGCAAGAAAGTTTACACTTGCCTTTCCCAAGTTAGCCCAAATAACCATTGACGTACCTACTTACTATCTATACAACTGAGTATTTTGTGAATATTTCAAGTGCCTGCGCTATGTGTTGCCATTATTGATAATTTGATATCGAGCAATAAAAAGATTAAACCGACTTCAAAATTGTACGTAATTGAGAATTAAAACTCCTTATCTCCAAAACTACTGAACCGATTTTGATGAAACTTGCACTATTCCCTAAGTTGAACAATACCTAGTACAATAAAAAAAGAATCACTTAAATCGGACTTGTAGTTTCAGAGATATGAGCGAACAAACATAAAAACATACATACATACATACATACATACATGCACTTTTGAAATTTGGCACATTTGTTCAGAAGCTGTTATAGATTAACATATACAAAAACTGGGCAGTTCTGGAAATATTACATACATACGCGTCGAATTGATAACCTCCTTTTTTTGAAGTCGGTTAAAAAATAGCAAAAAAATCACGTTTGTTGAATGGGAGCCCCCATTATATTATATTTAATTTATTTTATTTTTAGTACTTATTTGTTGTTATAGCGGTAAAAGATATCAGTCTGTGAAAATTTCAGAAGTCTATCTATAGCGGTAGAGTTATAGCCTGGAGAGACGGACAGACAGACAGACGGACAGACATCGAAGTCAGTAACAGGGTCCCGTTTTTACCTTTTGGGTACGGAACCCTAAAAACCAGGTATTTTGTGTTGACAAGGACGAAGTTGCGGACTACAGTTAAGGCCGTCACAGACTTAGCTATAATATTATATAATATTAATATACCGTACTAAGCACACTGACACCAGAAATATATATTATAGCTGAGTGTGTGGTCACGCGAAAATTGTATAGAAAATATATAGTAATATGCCTAGCTATAAATACATTAATATAATATATTATAGCTAGGTCTGTGACGGCCTTTAATGTCTAAGATCAGATTTTAAACAAAGAGAATTTAAACTACTTAGGCCCACTTGCGCCAATCTGGGTTAAAGTTAACTCTGAGTTAAACATCATGTCATATCTGTCACTCACCAAGTCAGTGATAGAGATGATGATATCTCTATATTTTGTCTATGGCACGTCTATGCTCTTGGGTCAAAACTGAAAGGGAGAATCTTTGTCTAATACGCTAAAAATAACTCGACCCTTATTTATTTCTTATTTGGGTCAGACACAAGCTTGAACCTATATTTAATATTTCCGTTAAGGGTTCAAAACATTACAAAATAATGATACCAAAAGTTTCACATTTAAGTAATTATCATTATCTTATTACAAAGTATCTCATATCTTATCATGCCAATTATCAGCAAAATCGGTCAGCGGTTTGGGCGTGAACAGGTTACAAACAGACAGAGACATTTTCACATTTAAAGACATGACTAGATGAAGTGGGTACGTAACATTTTACAACATTGAAGCAGTCACTTATGTTTTCCCTTATAATTTGAACAAACCTTGTAATTCACCTACTTACCAGTCAGATGATGTCTGACTATTAAATCTGGCTCTACATATAAATCTTTTTAGGGTTCCGTACCCAAAGGGTAAAAACTGGACCCTATTACTAAGACTTCGTTGTCTGTCCGTCTGTCTGTCTGTCTGTCTGTCGCCAGGCTGTATCTCAAGAACCGCTATAGCTAGACTTCTGAAATTTTCACAGATTGTGTATATCTGCTGCCGCTATCACAACACATACTAAAAACAAAATAATATTAATATTTAAGGGGGGCTGTCAGGGGCTGCCATACAACAAATGTGATTTTTTCGGCCTTTTTTGCTCGATATCAATAATGGCAACAGGTAGGCACTTGAAATTTTCACATAGGCCTTAAATATATGTGTACTTTAATAATTAATAATATTAAAATAATTAATATTTAAATAAAAATTATTAAAAATAATAATATTTAAATAAAATTAAAGTTTAAGGGGGGCTCCCATAAAAAAAACCTTTTTTTTAGTTACCCACTTTATCCACTCGTGTCTTCATTTATAACTTTCTAAGGTAGATTATTATAATTTTTAGATTCTAGAAATATCTAGATTCTAAAGAAGTACTTCGTGGTATATCTTGACCGCTCTACCCGCGTCTTGAAGTAAAGAGGTCAATTATTAGTCGAGGTTTTGTATTTCTATTTCCGCACGAACATAATTAAATAAAGTTACTAAACATAGAAAGTTCTAACGAAGATTGAGTTGGTCTATTATTAGGTTCTATTTAGGGCACCTATTTCTTATTCTAACGTTATTGCTAGAACTCTAGAAGTTTCTTCTCTCATCTCTTCTTTTCTGTTTTAGTCTTATCTAAATTGCTCAACTTTATAGGCTTACAATAATAGACATAGAGTAAGATAGAGCTTTAAATATCAAGCTTTCCTTTCGTAGTAAGAATATTGTTAGTAACTATCGATTTTACCCCACAGACCATGATTACGTTTTAAAAATCAATGCATAAGGTTAGCTTATATACCTAATATCACAGAAATAAATCAAGATAGAACGGCCAAGCGGGTGGAGTACGCGTGTTTCAAACTTGCACAAGTGGGCAAAATTCGTTGAACGTTTATTCAGTCAGCGCGCACGTCTCGACTTGATTACACCGGAGGGGATGTGCAAAAATGTCTCATTGTGCAGTGTCTAATTGTAAAAACAGAAGTACGAAAGTAAATCGGTTAAAAGGAGGTATTTCTTTCCACGGGTAAGTTATTTGTTCTAACTAAAAGCAAAGCAAAAATTGACACGCGCGATTCCTTAGCAACGGACGCGTGTGGCCGTTCTATCTTGATTTATTTCTGTGCCTAATATACAGCATCGATTCACAAAACAATGGTTTAATCGAACACGCTCTCCAAATTTTCGCGATCCCACCACCCAATGCCGGTTTTAGCACTACCAGCGCCCTGGGCGAGATTCCTTCTACGCCCCGGTGGTGCTAAAAAGCAGGCGCCTCTTTTCGTTTGCCTTGACGCCCCTTTTTATCCGGTGCCCTGGGCGGTCGCCCAGCGTCGCCAACTCGCCACCCCCTAACGCCGCCACCACGTTTTCCCAAAAAAGGTCGCAGAAAGACTCTATATTGTATGGTCTAATTTTGTGTAAAAAGTTATTTTTGTAGTATTAAGTAGGTAGACATTGTTATTTTGCTTTTCGGTATGTTATGTGACATAGTACTTTTTACCACATTAAGTTATGAGCCCCCGCAGACTGCAGACTTTTAGTCGGCCGGTAGTTTGATCGAAAGCAGTACGAAGATGTATGAAGGTGCGCACTGCGCACACTCTATTTGTATCGGCCGATAATAATGTACTGAAACCCCAATTTGGTCAAACTATACTATCGGCCGACTACAAGTCTGTAGTTTGCGGGGGCTTTTAGTAAAAAACACGGCATTTGTGGACTTCAATTAACGCAGTATTCAATTATCCGAACAAATCGATATTCCTAACACCCATGTCCCAATGGGTGGATAATCGACGTTATCCCATAACTCTTTCTAGATGCAGTAGTGATGCAGGGGCGGCAGTGCTACTGGTGCGGGCCACTGGCGGACCAGGTGCACCGGAGCGAGCGGGCCCCCGCCTGCGACTCCCCTCCACAGGTCACCACCTGCGACCCCGGCTTGGACTTCTGTGCCGTCGTCGCTACAGCACCACGTGGGTAGCTTTGTACGGTTCGAGAAGTTGATTCCTAGGCAGATGGCGGATCTAAGTAATTTGGTGGCGTTAAGTCAAACCCATCCGACGAATCACAGATAACATTGAATTGGCATAAGCCGACCAAATGACGTAGGTCCATCAACCGCCTAGAAGTCTTCCAATCAGCGAATCTAGCGCAGCCAGAATCCAATATCCAAATGAAATTACCATAATACTGGCAATTAAATAGTATATATGTGGTAATATGCGTGGAGGCCGCAAAGGAAGATCTTTCGACCAAGCAAGGTTACTCGGTCGGTCAGGCCGAAGCCCACGTAATCGATTTCAGCTCTCGCATATATACCGACACACTAAGAAAACTTAGATAGCGCGATTCAGGAATACCGCGGACCGCCACATAGATTACATTATTATAATTTCAATATGTTTATAACCATAAGGGTCACAGATTTAAAACAAAACACGTTTCGTCGTACTAGCTTTCAAGTTTTCGAAACAGGCAGCTGATATAACCCTTGTATTTATTTTTAAATCCCCATTTCAGGGGATTTAAAAATAGAAGTGATTAAATATATATTTAACTGCTTAAAATTCTTATACAAAAACTAAAATAACCACACAAAATGTTTGTTACAGCCTACATCGAGTCGAGATATTGCGTGAAGAACTACCGAGACGAATGCTATCCGCTTTATTGTAACACGACTAGAGCTTGGAAGATGATCTGTCCGTGCAAGGAAAATCTCTGCAACGGCCCCAACACCGAACGGGAGAAAACAGCGTTTGCCACACTCTTAAAGCTCGTGGAAAGCAATCGGACGAAACGGATCGCAAAACGCACGGGACCCACGGGACAATTCATCAAATCCAACACGGAGACAACTAAAATCATCACAAACATATCTGCTATACAAGAAAACATGTTAAATGGGACATTCGAAGAGAGAAAAGATCTCACCGAAATAATTTTCTCTAGCGAATCAGCAATGGATACAGTAGAAAATCTTGACGACAATATAGAATCTACTACTGCCAATGACTTAGAAGAGGTTACAGATGAACCAGACACAACTGTTGATGATATAAAACTAACAGAGGTAGAATCTGTTAAAGACGAAATTTTAGCTATCGTGACAACGAATGCTCCCATAGTAACAGATGTGCCACAGATGAGCACAAGTATACAAAAGCCAATGGTTGATAAAATGGACGATGCTCCAAATAACATGGACGATACTTCAAACAAAATCGAAGATACTTCAAATAAAATGGAAGCTACCCCAAATAAAATGGACGATGCTACAAACAAAATTGACGATACTTCAAATAAAATGGATGATTCCTCGAATAAAATAGACGACTCTCAAAATAAAATGGAAAGTAAAATACACAATACTCCAAAACCCAGTGAAGTATTGCCAACAGCAGAGGCTCTACAACAAAATGCTAGTCCCAGTCCAGTAGTCAGTGAGAAGGCAACAGAACCTACAACAACTGTTGAAACCACTACTCTATTTACGACACCCAAAGTTGAAAACCATATTAATCAAACAAAAAAGAATGTAAGTATAAAAATTTATTCGAGTATGTTTTTGGTTGTTACAACATTTTTCGTCCAACTTACTGCACTATGAGTGAGACTAATTTTAATTAATTTGTAAATTGATCTCTATAAGAATATTATTATATTTTATAATTTATAAACCTGCACGTGATATTAGTTTAATGGTTTGAATAAAAGATAACTTATAAAACATACTTTTAATTATGTACCCTTGTTATAACAAGTATGTATTATAAATCAAAGAAGTCGTATTGTTTGGAAATACGAGCTTTGCTCTCTTTAGGTTCTAAACTTTTAGATCCCTGTGCAAACGCTTCTGATAAATCAGAGTCAAAAAGTATTTGTGGTTTTCTATGTTTAGATACAGGGCCATAGTAATCAAAAGTAGAAGGCGGTTCAATTTCCACTCCTTCATTACGTAATTTTCTTTTTTCTATCCTCTTCTCAGTAGTACTTTCTTCGTTATCTAATTCATTTTGTATGGGCACAGGTTCTTGTTGTTTAACAAAGTTTTTATAATTTACTTTCTTTGGCTTTTTACTGGTAAAGAAGAGACCTTTTAAATGTTCATCCATTTCGTTGTCTACAAATTCATCGAACGTCATACTCGGTTCTTCTATTTTTCTAACGCTTGACCAAGTTTTCTCTGCTAGCTTATCGCTTTCGGTATTAACTTTTCTGCCGTGCTCATCAAAAACATATTTCGATACTTTTGAGTGGTGATCATCTTTAACAGGGGCAAACTCGTCTATCCTTTTCGATCTTTGTTGTTCAACATATTCTTCTTGGGTCATTTCACGGAATTTCTTAACTTTCTCTTCTACGCCTTCTTTACCAATGTCCCAATCACGTACGTATGCCTCTCGCAATTTTTGCCTCTCTTTTTCAATTTCCTCTTTTTTCTTTCTCTCTTCCTCTTTAGCTTTAGCATCTGCCTCGTTCTTTTGTTGATTCAAGAACTCCAACAAATGTTTTGTGTACTCCTCTTTTTTCTCTGTAAAACAAAAGACACAATTAAACGTTATGAGTAATGTCATGAGTCATCATGACCTCTTCTTCTTGCCATGTAGTTACAATCCTCTTCCAAACATTACTTTCACCAGTTTTTTTTAATAGTAAACAACTTAGAAAGAGAAAGGTTAGTTAATTTTACAAATTCTTTAACGTAATTTAACTCAGTGTCATTTAATATTTTGATCTAATTTAAAGCACGATAACAATTCAATTGTTATTGGGCCTTGATCAATTAAAATTTTGACATCATTATCTGTGAAAACGTAGAGGAGTGTGTGTACTTTTGATTATTGTTATGATACATTTAATTTGTAATTCATTTGTATACAGTACTCCCAACTTAATAATGCGCATGAAAATTCGCTAATTGTCGTAATCACGAAAACACCCGAATCCATGAAACGTAAGAGCCCCAAACAATGCTTAAATTGCATTTTGCACCTTGTTAGAAAGAAATAGAAGTAAATATCATAATATAGTCGGTACTCGGTGGCTGTTACCGGTCCGTCAGTCCTGCGTCCTCGGAGTAAAAAAAGAACTAGAACCTACCTTCAGGGTCTTCAGGAGGCAAGCCAGCTCTAGCGCGTTGTCTCGCTCTAGCCGCAGCCACTCGCGCCGCGACCAACTCTTCCCGCTTCCGTCTCGCCTCCAAAGCTTGCTCCTGCGCTTGCTCCGTCTCTTTCCTTTGTCTCAGCAACTCCTCCATCTGTCTCTTTCTTTCATCCTCGTCGGTGCTGAAGGAATAGTAGCCGACACCGTGAACTCTGGCCTCTGAAAGGTAAGTTAATTTTATAAAAGGTAAGCTTAAAAATGCGTAAGGAGAGTTTTAGGATCAATTTTACAAACGAATGTTTAAAGTTAATCTGTTACCTCTTTCATTTTTCATATGAAGGAAAGAGAGACATAACATTTTAACAAGCTGTTACACAACCAATGTTGGTGAATTTGGGCCTTAAGTCGTTATCACGTAAACCACTAAATGGATATTGATAACATTAAATACATTAAAACAAGATCCTGCAAAAGGTTTTGATTTATATGGCAAGATGTACCGGTTTTAACGCAGCAAATTATTTTCTGTGAGAACTTGATTTTTTTTCATAATATATTTAGAAATGACAATTCATATAATATTGATAAAAATAATTAAAAAACGTGGGATATTATTATAAATTTATAATTTACCGTCAAACAGCAAATCTTGATAATGTATATCTCTGTCTTTTGCCAGGAGTTCTCTTTCTTTTTGCTCCCATTTCTCCCGTAGTGACTGAAGATAGTCGGTGGTTGTTTGTACTAGCAGTGTCTTCTCAACTTTCTGTTGTTGTGGTTCTTGGCTCTGAAAATTGAGATTAAATATATATAATTTTAATTGCATACATCTATATCTATATCAAAGCGCACGGAGTGCGCGGCCAAGTTCCAGCAGGCCGCGCGCATGCCGTGCACTATTTACACGAACGGTTTCGACGCACTTTTGACCCCCTTGTATCTCAGTGCCTATTGCGAGAGCAAAGATAAAATTTTACCTACCTAATTATATACTAGTACTTACGCAATATACCAAATTTCATAGATATAGATTTGTTAGATCCTGAAATATTTCCTTGTAAAAATAGCTAATTTTGGCACTGACTCACTGACCGGTAATCAAAATCTCTAGGCCACTTCCAGTTGTCGTAGCGTTATGAAATTTGGCACACAGATTGTTTGTTATATGTAGATTAACAAAAAATTAAGAAATTTGAGAAATTGGTCAAGCGTGAGTCGGTTCATCTATGAATTTGAGATAAAAATCGGTAATCAAAACCTCTAGGCCACTTCCAGGTGTCGTAGCGTTATGAAATTTGGCACACAGGTTGTTTGTTATATGTAGATTAACAAAAAATTAAGAAATTTGAGAAATTGGTCAAGCGTGAGTCGGCTTCAAAACCTCTAGGCCACTTCCAGTTGTCGTAGCGTTATGAAATTTGGCACACAGGTTGTTTGTTATATGTAGATTAACAAAAAATTAAGAAATTCGAGACATTGGTCAAGCGTGAGTCGGCTCATCTATGAATTTGAGATAAAAATCGGTAATCAAAACCTCTAGGCCACTTCCAGTTGTCGTAGCGTTATGAAATTTGGCACACAGGTTGTTTGTTATATGTAGATTAACAAAAAAATAAGAAATTTGAGAAATTGGTCAAGCGTGAGTCGGCTCATCTATGAATTTGAGATAAAAATCGGTAATCAAAACCTCTAGGCCACTTCCAGTTGTCGTAGCGTTATGAAATTTGGCACACAGGTTGTTTGTTATATGTAGATTAACAAAAAATTAAGAAATTTGAGAAATTGGTCAAGCGTGAGTCGGCTCATCTATGAATTTGAGATAAAAATCGGTAATCAAAACCTCTAGGCCACTTCCAGTTGTCGTAGCGTTATGAAATTTGGCACACAGGTTGTTTGTTATATGTAGATTAACAAAAAATTTAGAAATTTGAGAAATTGGTCAAGCGTGAGTTGGCTCATCTATGAATTTGAGATAAAAATTAATATGTACAAGTAAATACACTGAAATAAGATGAGGAGGAAAGAAACAAATTGGTATGATTCCTTAAAAAAAGTATTGAAATCTCACCAAAAACATACCTGTTAAAACGGGGCCAAGTTCCTATTCACTAATTGTTCGCCTTAAAAAAGAGTTGAAATCCAATTCAATGCCAAGTTTAGATGCACTTCCAAATCGATCATAATCATCTTCATCAACAGCCTGATCCTAAATACTTCTAAATTTGAACTTGGCAGGTTTTCATGCTAGTAGCACTTGATAATTATTGTATAATTTTTAAATTTAAATATAAAATATCTATGTGATTAAATTAACTTGCCAAGTTCAAATTTAGAAGTACTTAGGATCAGGCTGTTGATGAAGATGATTATGATCGATTTGGAAGTGCATCTAAACTTGGCATTGAATTGGATTTCAACTCTTTTTTAAGGCGAACAATTAGTGAATAGGAACTTGGCCCCGTTTTAACAGGTATGTTTTTGGTGAGATCTATATTCTACATCTATATCTATATCTATAATATATATATGTATAAAATTACAAGTTCTGACTGATTGACTGACTGACTGACTGATTCATCATCGCAGAGCAAGAACTGTTAAAGTTACAGCCACGAAATTTGGTGAGCAGGGTTGTTTTATTAAGTAGACACCCACTAAGGAAGGAATTTCGTAAATTTTAACCCGAAGCGGGTGAAATAGGGGTTGAAAGTTTGTATGAAAGTCTGTCATTTCTTAATTTAGAAACATGAAACGTTATTTTTGGGCTACTGAATAAAAATAAATAAATACGCATTTAAGCGTTTTTGGAAATTCTACCCCCAAGGGGTTGAAATTGGGGTTGAAAGTTTGAATGAAAGACCATCATTTCTTGAGTTAGAAACATGAAACTTTGTTTTTGGGCTATTGATTAAAAATGAATAAATACGTGTTTAAACGTTTTTGGAAATTCTACCCCCAAGGGGGTGAAATTGGGGTTGAAAGTGTGAATGAAAGTCCGTCATTAATTCTTAAGTTAGAAACATGAAACTTTATTATTGGGTTACTAATTAAAATTAAATGGATGTATATTTAAGCGTTTTTGGAAATTCTACCCCCAAAGGGGTGAAATTGGGGTTGACAGTTTATATGAAACTTTGTCAATTTCAAACCGATCGGTCTGAGACTTTGCATGCATTTAAAGCTACCATGACGTAGGCATCTCCTAAAAAGTATTTTAAAAATTCCACCCCTAAGGGGGTAAAATAGGGGATGAAATTTTGCATAAAACTTTTGTCAAATTTAAACTGATCGGGCTGAGACTGTGTATGCAATATGCATAAAGATACTATGACGTAGGCATCCCCTCAGAAAGGAATTTAATAAATTCCATCCCTAAGGGGATGAAATAGGGGATGAAAGTTTTTAGAAATTTTCTTAGACTTTCGACTGATTGAACTGAAATTATTAAAGATTGTAACCTAAACTAAACATACAATTTTCGAGTGTCATTTGATTAATATGTGCCTACTTGGCTGCGGGTCCCGTTTTTACCCTTTGAGTAAGGGACCTTAAAAGGAGAAAATTATCCATCTCCGTTATTATATTATGCTAACGCGGACGAAGTCGCGGGCAACAGCTAGTATTATATAAAACTCAAAGGTGACTGACTAACATGGTGATCTATCAACGCACAGCCCAAACCACTGGACGGATCGGGCTGAAATTTGGCATGCAGGTAGATGTTATGACGTAGGCATCCGCTAAGAAAGGATTTTCATAAATTCCCACCCCAAGGGGTTCAAATAGGGGATGATTTACTAAAAAATTTACTAAAAATATTTAAACACAATTTTTTTTTTGGTATTTAAATATTTTGTAAAAAAAATTGTTCAGGACCCTAGGTAATAAATAAATAAAATATCTTTTTAAATTTGGCATGCAGGTAGATGTTATGACGTAGGCATCCGCTAAGAAAGGATTTTCATAAATTCCCACCCCAAGGGGTTCAAATAGGGGATGATTTACTAAAAAATTTACTAAAAATATTTAAACACAATTTTTTTTAGGGTTCCGTAGCCAAAATGGCAAAAAAGGAACCCTTATAGATTCGTCATGTCTGTCTGTCTGTCTGTCTGTCTGTCTGTCCGTCCGTCCGTATGTCACAGCCACTTTTCTCCGAAACTATTAAAGCTATACTATTGAAACTTGGTAAGTAGATGTAGTCTGTAAACCGCATTAAGATTTTGATGCAAAAATGGAAAAAATATTAAAAATTTTAGGGGTCCCCATAGGTACAACTGAAACAAAAAAAAATTTTTTTCATCTAACCTATGCGTGTGTGGTATCTATGGATAGGTCTCCAAAAATCATATTGAGGTTTCTCATATCATTTTTTTCTAACCTGAATAGTTTGCGAGAGAGACTCTTCCAAAGTGGAAAAATGTGTGTCCCCCCCCCTCTAATTTCTAAAGTAGAGGCATGATAATTCTAAAAAAAATATATGATGTATATTACTATAAAAACTACCAACGAAAATTGGTTTGAACGAGATCTAGCCAGTAGTTTTTTTTATACGTCATAAATAGTAAACCTTAATGAAACAAAAAAAAATTTTTTTCATCTAACCTATGCGTGTGTGGTATCTATGGATAGGTCTCCAAAAATCATATTGAGGTTTCTCATATCATTTTTTTCTAACCTGAATAGTTTGCGAGAGAGACTCTTCCAAAGTGGAAAAATTTGTGTCCCCCCCCCTCTAATTTCTAAAGTAGAGGCATGATAATTCTAAAAAAAATATATGATGTATATTACTATAAAAACTACCAACGAAAATTGGTTTGAACGAGATCTAGCTAGTAGTTTTTTTTATACGTCATAAATAGTAAACCTTAATCTAAATTTCATTAAATCGACTGAAATATAAAAATAAATCAAAAATAATATAATTTCATAAAAATTAACCTTATTGCTGCTGCGGAACCCTCCATGGGCGAGTCCAACTCGCACTTGGCCGCTTTTTTGGTATTTAAATATTTTGTAAAAAAAATTGTTCAGGACCCTAGGTAATAAATAAATAAAATATCTTTTTATTCAAAATAGGTATCATAAATACTCTTTTTGAACGTCGTGGAATGAACGATGAAACTAGTAAAACCACCGGTATTACTATCTTAAGCTGAAAAATAACTCAAACATGTTAAATATTTTCGTATGAGAAAATGATTTTGGTATTAAGAATGTATGAAAATTTCGAGGGTACCCCGGCCTCTTAAACCTAAGATGTGGAAGTCGACTCTTTGGCGTAAGCCTCCCCCAGCCTTCTCCAGGTATCTCTGTCTCTTGCTTTCCTTCTCCAATCTAATCCACATTTTTCTTTGAATATATCCTCCCACCTTTTTCTCGGTCTCCCTCTTTTTCTCTGTCCTTCCCTCGGTTGCCATTCTGTTATTTTATTAGTCCATTTTCCATTGTCCATTCGGATTACATGTCCTGCCCAATTCCATTTAAGCATTCTAATTTTCTGTAAAATATCTGCGACCTTAGTCTTGCTCCTTATAGTTTCATTTCTGATTTTGTCTGTTATCTTTATGCCAAGCATGCTCCTTTCCATTTTGCGTTGATGGATCGCTAACTTGTCTTCATCTTTCCTCCGTAAGAACCAAGTTTGGCAGCCGTAAGTCAAGCACGGTAGAATGACAATAACAAACAAACAAACAAACAAATATACTTTATTGTGCACATATTACATTATAAATACAAATACAATATTATAATTTAATTGAACTGCACACAAAGGCGGCCTTATTACTTAAAGCAATATCTTCCAGGCAACCTTTCACACGTCTTTGAGATGATGAACTTTGGAAAGTGGTGATGTGCAAAAGTATAAAATTAAGTTATAGATATAAGATATAGGTATTCAATAAATATTACAATAAACAATAATATAATATAATAATTAATATTATAATATAAAATACATACATATTACAATATAATATACATAAAAATATAAAATAATAATACTTACAATAAAAATATATTTATATATTAAGTATACAAAATAAATGGTCATAAAAAAGGAATATTTAAATGAAATTAATAATTATTATTGTTGACTGATGAATTAAAATAGTGATTAAAAAGTAACGACTTAAAGTGATTTAATGTTTTCGCCTGCCTAATATGAGTAGGTAAGGAGTTCCAAAGTACAATGGACTTGACAGTAAAGGAGGAATGAAAATATTTTGTTTGATGGATATTGAATAACTTACTTTTAACATCTATGTTTACCTCTCTATTTTTCATGATTTCTTTTAGACTCCAGAATTTTTTCCAAGCAATAGCTATTCGTCTATCTATTTCTTTCTCTGTCTGGTCTTTAAAGGAAATGGACTGTCATAGATAAATATACTCTTTAACATATTCTATATCTTGATCGTTCACTCTTATAGGTTGTTCTCTACTGTTAGTTAAAATTTTTGTTTTAGAAGCATTTAATGACAAGCCCACTTTCTTGCTTTCCCCTATTCTAGGTCTCTAATCATGTTTTCTAGTTGTTTACTATCTTCAGCAAATATGGCAATATCGTCCGCAAAGCGTAGATGGGTAAGGAATTCTCCATCAATTTTTACTCCTTGATTTGTCCAATTTATATTTCTAAATACCATTTCCAGTACAGCCGAAAATATTTTAGGTGAGAGGGGATCTCCTTGTCTCACTCCTGTGTTTATTGAAAATTCTGTTCCTACTCTTTCCAATCTTATTTTGGACCATATCTTACTATATATGCTATATAAAATCTCTATATACTCTTCCTCTACATTTTGGCTTCTTAGGGCTTCCCATATGGCATTGTGTTCCAATGAGTCGAGTTAAGAAGTATTATTATATTATACAAACTTTCATTGGATTGGAAGTTTGTATAATATATAATAATACTTCTTAACGCGAGTGAAGCCGCGGGCAAAAGCTCGTTATAAACTATATTCACGAGATTTTTACAAATTACTAGGCTTAAATGTTATTTATTAATCGCTCATAATATAGTTAAGCCAAACTTCAAGTTTTTATTTTGTTTTGTTGAATTATTGAAACAGAGTGTACTAGCAAAAACAACTTTTGCCTTTTAAGTTTTATGTAGGGTGAACATGACTAGTGATTGGACAATGGACAGTACTAGTCATTGGACAGAGCACAAAAACACTATATTTATTGAGGTTGCTTTAAAAACTACCTGTTTTTTTAATAGGGCGTTCTTTTACTTTAGAAACAGGCAGTTTTTAAAGCAACATTAATAAATATTGTGTTTTTGTGCTTTGTCCAATGACTGGTACTGTCCAATCTACTAGTCATTATTCTCATTAATCCTAATAGGTAAGTAGAGTAATAAGCTAATACTTACATTTTTATTTTCCTCAAGGTTCCTCTTAGATAACACCTCTTGAAGTTTTTCATCCCTTTCTTTGTAGTAATCTAAGTCTGATTTAAGGCACTTTCGAGTTCTGCCAAGAAAGTCTGTAAATTCCACCCTGAAATACAAAGTAAAAGTTATACAGAATTTATAGAGTATAATAATTATATGTAGTTGTTATTAGTATAGAAAAATTATTCATGTTTATTGTGGCAACATTATTGACGTAACATGCAAGGATTTCAGAAGGCGTGGCTTACAGGGGGTGCCGGGTGGGGCGTGCAGCATACCCGATTGCGTATTGCATATATCATGATGCAGTACGATATAGATATCTTGTCACTTTACTTTGTTAGTCTGGCTAACTACTAGCTAGTAAGGAAATATTTATACTACTTTCTGTAAATAAAGTTTTTAACCCATCAATTATTGTCGATGATGTAAATTTTTAACCCATCGGCAGCTGGCTGCCGCATGACAATTGAAAATCTATTGTGTCTGCGATACCCACGATGGAGATGTTAATTACCTTAACTGCAAAACTATTTATTAAAGTATCTTTTTAGGATAAAAGGTAGAAGTTGTGTTAACCCTGAGTCTGAACTAATACCATGCCATTCTTGATTGAAATCTAGTTATTGGCAGAGGTTACACTGTCAGTATTTCATCAATCTGATCCATCAATCTGATTGACGGAATACTGATGGTTATAAAAAAGTTCATATTAAAAAAAATATCAATCCATCAATCCAGTAGGTTAGACGATAAATTTTTCGTTAATCTGATCAGGATTGATGGATCAAATTGATGAAATACTGACCATGTAACCTCTGCCAGTAGCTTTCCATGAAGAAATAACATAACTCCAAAACTGTTGCGTTCACCCACCAATCACTATCATCCAAAGTTGTGTTATCTTCCTCAGCTTTTGTCTCAAATTCTGGTGGTTCAGGCGGAGGTTCATTTTGCTTCTTCTCTTTGAAGTTCACGAGGAAACGGCCACAAAGTTGGGAGTCACGTGCTCCGTCTGCCAAGTGATCATACAGCTGTGCCTTCTTCTCTAAAGCCAACCTGGAATATCAATGAACCACATAATATGAAGGGTCCACTGCAATAATGATGAACGTCCAAAAATATTAAAATCTTAACAAGTAATGCCATTCGGTCACTTGAAATAATATCTTTAAAATGTATTTACAAAATTAGCAATATCGCTTATAGTTTCGTGATAAATATGTTTTTTATATTTCGGCTACACGGCTAAAACGCTCAACATCATTCCTTCAAAGTAATCTTTAATTCCAAGTTTTGTTATTAGTACGGGAGCCCTAGAACATTTTTTTGTAATTACTAACAAGCTTTTTTTTGTGATAACATTTTGATAAGACGAACAACATTTTATTTTCAAAAAATCTCGAAAGTGGTAGCTAACAGAGATAGAAAGGCTTTCATACTTTGACTTGATGGTTGTTTTATTTGTAGGACAAGGTTACTCTTAAATTAAATAACTATTAATCCAGGGGTTCCCAAACTGTGCGCCGCGGCGCCCTGGTGCGCCGTGGAAAGGCAAAAGGGGCGCCGCGAGTCGATCCTCCATCATTATCAATAACCACAAATATCTATATTTATAAAACTCAAAGGACTGACTGACGTGGTGATCTATCAACGCACAGCCCAAACCACTGGATGGATCGGGCTGAAATTTGGGATGAAGGTAGATGTTATGACGTAGGCATCCGCCAAGAAAGGATTTTGATAAATTCCAACCCCAAAGGGTTAAAATAGGGGATTAAAGTTTGTATATAATAATACTTCTTAGCGCGAGCAAAGCCGCGGGCAAAAGCTTGTTATAAAATAAAATTATAATATTATGAATTATACAAAGCAGGCAGATGATTAAATAATTATTATTTACTTGCTTGACCTATCAAGTTCCTAATCTATAATTAAGTTACTTTATGGTTCCTAACTATGACAATCATTAAAGGTGTTTATGTATCTTTTTGTAACTTAGCTAGGTAGAGTAGGGCGCCGTCACAAAATATTGACTTGTAAGTAGGGAATGCAATCTCGTTTTCGCGAGATCTCGGCCTTTTTTTGCGAGATTGATCTCGGACGAAAAAAAGGCGAGATCTCGCGAGTTTAACGAGATTGCACTAGAACATAAAAATGTCTTATTCGAAGCGCGGACTGACACGGACGGAGTTGCGATCACATAATATTATTACTCCGAGTCCAGTTTAATAACGCATTCAGGATGCTGTTGGGACGTCCCCGCTACTGCAGCGCTTCAGGGATGTTTGCTGAGGCACGCGTAGATTGCTTCTACGCCACTATGCGCAAACGATGCGATTAGTGCGCAGAGTGAGGGGGAGTACCAACAGCATTCTTGCTATGATAGCCAGTCGACTCGATTGTCCATATATGTGCGTCACTGCTGTGCCATATCTAACGATATGGAGCAGAGGTGATGCACAATTATGTAGTCAAAATATAATTATTTATTTATTCATAAAAGAGAATGTTACTAACATAATTTATAAGCCTTTACTAACAAATGAGTCTATGTAACTTGATTTAATAAACTATTTCATTTCATTTCATTGCGATAAAAACAAAGGGAGCTGGCCTATGCATACCGTACCCTGATGAGACTGTCAAAGTTCTGTAGTGCTTCGGGCATGTTCGCCGAAGCCGGAATCCCAGACTATTTCGCGATTATTAGGGCGCGCGCGCGTCGCAGCATTCTGGTCACGCATCCGCTCTTCGGAGAATGAGATCCTTTGTGTGTGTGCCGGGTGCCCGGAAAACTCGATCCCAGCCTACTGGCTTTCGGTGCATCGTGGCAGTAATCAAAAGTGACAATTTTAGATTTTAACGTATTTTTTAATGTATTTTTATTGTAATTTATGTTTTTATTTTATTTTAATTTATATTTTATTTTATATTATTTTAATAAACTTGTCACTTTTGAACTTTTATTTTATATTATTATGTCATTATAAACTTGTATTTTGTTATTTTATGGGTCTATTGCCTGAATTAATAATAATAAAATTATTATTATTATTATTATTATAAGCAACTGTGCACTGTGATTTTCAACTAGGTCCTGAATTTTGACTTCTCGTTGTTTAATGTTTTGTTAGTTATAAAAGAACTGTTTTATTACTAAAAGATTTGTGTTTGATAATGTGCGCTTTTATAATTCTGGACGTCACGTTATCGTGGATGCCAGCTTCCACGATAAAATTAAATGCCCTTTTGATTTTACACACTGCGGACGTTTTGTGCGGTTCAGAAGTGTAGAGACTGTAGACCTTATGATGTCCTCTAACGTGCACGTTAATTAAAAAGTTATAGTCGACGGAAATTGAAAAGCATCTCCATATTATATTTCCATACATTTTACTTTCCTATGTTATCGTTTTACCGCGGACGTCCACGATATTACCGCCACGTCCAAAATTATAAAAGCGCACATTAGAAGAGAAGACTAGTTGTTTCTTTCATTTGTTATTTGATAGATAGTAGATACGTATATCAAAGTTTACTACTTAAAAATTATAGACAGATACAATATTGATGTAACACAGATATTGACAAACTTCGTGAAAATGTATGTTAATCTTATAATACTTATAATATTTATTACTTTTCATTCGTAATTTATTCAAATATTGTGATTATTTGCAAAAAAAAACCACCAAACTGCTAATCTCGCGAGATCTCGAAATTGGCGAGATCTCGCGGTATTGTATTCATAAACTCGCGGGATCTCGCTTGAGCCCCAATTTCGCGAGATTTGCATTCCCTACTTGTAAGTGCACCGCATGCTGAAAAAGATTGGGAACCCCTATATTATTAATCTACCAATATACAAAAAATCTCCTGGTTAGGGTTCCGTTTTAGGTTTCTGTAATCAACAAAACTTGGTTGACCATAACTGTACCCTAAACGGAACCCTAACGGGAATATAATGGGTTTTTACTGGGTTTAAAACCAGTGATCGGGTTTAAACCGGGTGGATTGCCCATCTCTAACTGTTCAATCGTTTGAAGATTCCATCTCCCAATTGATACAGTTTGTTTTTAAAGCAGTTCACAGAGGTCGCCATTACAACACTTTCTGGAAGTCTGTTCCAGACCACTTCCACTCGGTTAGGTAAAAAGTGCCTTCTAGGTAACTCCTTGCAACGATTTTTGCATAATTTTAATGGATGACCTCTTAGGTATTTATTTGCTTATGTGGACTGATCTATGGACTGATATAACATGTGGTTCATTGGATTTGGGCTGATATAGGGACAGATCATTTTTTTTATATGTACTTTTTTTATAGCCAACATCATAATCTGATGCCAGATTGATGAGAAACTGATAGTGTAACCTATCTACAGATTATTATTGTTATTGAAGGTAAGGGTTAAGCTTTCCAAACCTACCGCAAGATTTATGGGGAGCGGGGGTGGGGGGGGAGTGGGGGGGAGAGGTTAACACCCCCCCGTACCAAATCCACACTGAGGAACCCCCCACTTTTGGAGCTACTCACCTTTGAAATTTTCGGAATATTGATGCTACATCATATTCTATTCTCGACAATTTATAGTGTTTCTTCGGAAAAATGCCTGTTGCTAGGCTGTTGTGAGTGGAGAACTAAAATTTCAATTTATTTAACAATGTAAATCAAGGTTTTTTGATAAAAATTAAAAGTAAAAATTAATTACAAAATTCACTACTTAAAAACTACTGTCTCCTTCGTCTTCTTTTTCTTATTATGGCACTACTTTGACGTTTTGTTTTTTTTATGACAATTAAGCCTTCGGCTTAGGAATTGTACTCTAGAAGTTCAACCTCAGATCTTCAGATCCATCATCAGTTATACCTAGAGACCAATGACCCTCAATATGGCACAACTAGCTTCAATTATCAGTTGACGGAGCCCCGCTACGCGGGGCTCCTATTTCTGGGTGTTGTGGTCTAAGTTCTAACATAACCTAACCTACTTATGGACTTTCTGGATTGTGTTTGTTTTTGTTTTAGCGGGGGGCTGCGCCCCCCGAGCCCCCCTTTGGGGGGCTGCGCCCCCCCGCCCCCCTTCGGTATCCGTGGTTAAGTGGGCCTTCTGTTATGTCTTTTCATTTATAATGAAATGAAATAAAAATGATGCACTGCGGCGCCGGCAGCGGAGACACTCCCTAGTAAGTAAGTAATGTTTTGTTTTTTTATGACAATTAAGCCTTCGGCTTAGGAATTGTACTCTAGAAGTTCAACCTCAGATCTTCAGATCCATCATCAGTTATACCTAGAGACCAATAACCCTCAATATGGCACAACTAGCTTCAATTATCAGTTGACGGAGCCCCGCTACGCGGGGCTCCTATTTCTGGGTGTTGTGGTCTAAGTTCTAACATAACCTAACCTACTTATGGACTTTCTGGATTGTGTTTGTTTTTGTTTTAGCGGGGGGCTGCGCCCCCCGAGCCCCCCTTTGGGGGGGGCTGCGCCCCCCCCGTCCCCCCCCTTCGGTATCCGTGGTTAAGTGGGCCTTCTGTTATGTCTTTTCAAAAATGTCAAGTGGCAAATAATCCCAGGTAAATAAAAAAAAACAAGAAGAAGAAGAAGAAGCGAAATATTTAATAAGCCAAACCTTGAACATACCCAAAGAGTTACTTTATAGTGAATTTTGATAATTTTTCCTAATTTTTATCAAGAACCTTGAATGATATAGTTTTGGAATGATAAAATAATCGTCCTCCACTCACCACAGCCTTAGGATGCCTTGAAAACAATAAGTCAGTAAGTAAGTAACACGCAAACACCAGAAAACATGACCTTATCTCAAGATGACGAAAATTTCAAATGTGAATTTCTCCAATGGGGAGGGGGGGTTTTCCGGGGGTGGAAGTGACACGAGGAAGTTTTTCTCATCCAAAACATCCTCTCTCAATCCATGTGACCATCAAAAAATTGGGGTAGGTTTGGAAAGCTTAGCCAAACGACCATCCAAAAACCATCATAAACTAGATAAACAATACTTACTTTGATTTCCTGCAAGCTTCAAGCTCATCAGTATCTACAGCTTTTAAATTGTCAAGCAAGGATCTTTTGTTTTTCTCAGTTTCTTTACTCTCTCCTTTCTTACTTGATCTGCACTTGGGCTTAAAATGTTCTATTTTATGCTGAGAGTAGTTTTTCTTTTCTTGTACCTCCTCTTGTTTTTTGTGAAGTTCAGCTTTTAAGCTTAGTAGCTGTAAGTTGCATTAAGATTATAATTTTGTGGTGCGTCATTGACTCACATAAAAATTAAAAACATAAAGAAAGAGAATTATAATAATACATAAGTATTGAATACATACAATCGATTTGTTAAATAATATTTTCTTTGGGTTTTCATCACTCATTTTTTCCTTGATGAATTAACTGTATAGGGATGGATATATTAAACGTTGATAACGAATCACACGTTGATATTAAACTTTATTTTTGATTTTTATTTTTGAAAAGCTGAAAGCATTTATTTATTAAAAAATACATAAAATTAAAAGTTAAACATCAGCTGCGACGACAGACTGTTTGCCACAGATCAATGTTTATATTCATAGAACACATTTACTTGTTTATCACCACACTGATCTCTATAGGGACCGTGCAGAAACTATAGAGGGCGTCGTAATTCGACAGCAGCGCCACGATGCGAGTAAAAGACGTAACTTGTGAGTGACTTTGACTTCGCATTCTCCTTGACCCTGGATAGTTTATGAGTGTTTTTTTATGTTTTACACTATAAAATGATATAATAATACTTACACTCCCAAGTGGCCACATGCGGCCGCGAGAACAATGACAGATTTCCAAGAATCCGCGATCGAAATATTAAAGTTAAAGACTAGATGACGCCCGCAACTCCGTTGCGCCAAAAATCATTTATCGCGCGAGAACCGTACATTTTCCCGGGATAAAAAGTATCCTATGTCCTTTCCCGGGGCTCAAAGTAAATCCATACCAAATTTCAGCAAAATTGGTTTAGCGGTTTGGGCGTGAAGAGCTAACAGACAGACACACTTTCGCATTTATAATATTAAGTATATTTTTATAATATTAAATATAATATTAAGGGTTTCTACTTTCTACCCGTAAACAAAGAATGGAAGAGTGAATAAAAATATATAAAGCTTATCTAGTTAACTAAGAAAATATCTGAAAACGTAATTAATAACATCCATCAGCATAGAAAGTAAAAACTTGATAAATATTGCAATAAAATAATGAAGCTATGCAAAAATACTTATATTAATTACTGAAAATGCTTGTGGATTAATAAAATAAAACAAGTTCACTAAAATAAATGCTTTTATTTCAACCTTCTGCGATTCGATCGATACCATCTTCACAACTTTTGTCTGTCACTATTTTTAACTAATTTCAGTCTGGATCTCATAAGTGTAAACACCATTTAGGTATGTATTCTTTAAATAACACACAAAGACTGCACTACTAATCTTTTTCTTACTTGAAGAATCATCCTTTTGAGAACCAACACTTTGACAAGATGGTTCAAGTTCAATACTATCCTCAGTGTTGAATTCCTGGCAGGACTTCTCCAAATTATCCTTACTTTTGATGCAACTTTATGCCAATTAAATGAACGGTGCCTATGTATGTATATCAATTAAGATGGAAGCCAGTTTGGATGTTTACTGAAAGAAAGCAATGGTTATAGGTTATGTTCATATTGTGTTCATAAAAAATGAATTTACGGTTATAATCTACAAAATTTAGTGTTTTCACTAGTCTACACATAACACTCATGGAACTTTTTAAATACTTACGTATATTTTTACCGCCTTTTATCCATTTCTTTCGTTTTTAAATAAGCAAAGCCATGTGAATATTTTGGCAGAAAAATAGTAAAATTTTACATCGTTCGATTTGCCTTTATATTTCTTGTATGTATTAGAACAACAATACATTTCAATTCTTGAAAATACTCAGAATTTGTTAAGAAATCTTCTAATTTTCCGTAGCTTCACTAGAGCTTGACAGTAAAATTTTCGTAAAAGTTTCGGCTATTCGCCACTTGTGGCAGTGTCGTCGCTCTGCACGGTCCCTATACCTACTACGTCAGTATATTATAAGTCTATGATACCTACAGGCTACAAGTACGCTGGATTGCTTTTTTTGCCTTTGAAACGACAGCTATTTTTTGTGCCTCTTTGAGGCGGAATCAGCGCCCCCATTATTCGGGTAGAGAACTAAATCTGACGTAAAAATGACGTTTGAAAGCCGCCATATTGGCGCTGATAGCAGTAGTGAGAGTATTTGGAACTAATACTAGTGATGACAACTGTTGTTATTGGTTGTGGTTACGTCAAATTTAGTTCTCTACCCGAATAATGGGGGCGCTGATTCCGCTTCAAATAGGCACAAAAAGCAGGTCTGTATCAGCCTAGAAGTATATAGGTAACACGGAATATATAACACTAGAGGAAAGGGCATGTGGGCGTGGCGCGCGTGCCATAGTTAGGTCCAGCTGGACGTAACTTAACTCGCACGCAAAAGAAAGTGCGCGAGTACGAATTTAAACCTTACTTAAGTTGACGTAAGGTGTAAAATTGCGTACAACTTCAAGTCTTATCATATTTAGCTGTCAAGCGCCATCTAGCGTTGAATAACTGAACTCGGTAGTCAGAGCCGGTATTGCTAAATTTAAATTCTTCTTTATTACAAATGGGTTAGGGTTGTTTTTAGGACATTATATTTAAAAAAGAAATCTCTTGGTGATTGGTTATTTCTTTTGTGTGCGTAAAATGTTTATGTGTGAGTTTGGCGACAGCAGTTTCAATGAAACTTACTTGCTATGCCCTTTCCTTTAGTGTTATATATTCCGTGATAGGTAAAATCAGCAATCCAGCGTACCTTTTTTTTTTTTTTTTTTTTTTTACATCAGTGATGATCAGTGTTGGTCATGACATATTTTTTGTCGTTGACGTTTGTACTTTTTGCCGTAGCCGTGTGAAACAATTTTTTTGTTAATTTCATGGTCATACTGTCAACCATTTCATCAATAGTGAATAGTGACGAATCGCCCTTATTTTCCAAACAAAGAAATAGTAAAATTCATATTTCCAACATCTGCGAGGCTTGATCTGCGTTGTGAATTATTATTTCAGTCGGACTAACTCGCTTGAAAGTGCTGTGAAATCAAAATGTCAACTCCTGCCAGAAGACGTCTGATGAGGGATTTCAAGCGGTCCGTATATTTTAATATCATCAGGCATCCTAATCTTTGATGTAACATACCATTCTTCTCTTGTACTAGACATAGTGAGTCATTAAATTACATCACTGATCTCCGTCAATTCCATCGATTTCTACTTTGTTCTACTTATGAAACCGTTTGCTAACCCTCGAAAGCGGTCGCGTCGTAAACCGTTAGCAATACTGTAGAGCAATAACAAGGTAATATTCAATGTTGTTATACATTTCAGTCTTCAAGAGGACCCACCTACTGGTGTTTCTGGAGCCCCCACAGACAATAACATTATGATCTGGAATGCCGTTATTTTCGGGCCCCATGATACTCCATTTGAGGATGGCACTTTCAAACTTACCATAGAATTCACAGAGGAGTATCCTAATAAACCACCTACAGTTAGATTTGTCTCCAAAATGTTTCACCCCAACGTGTATGCTGATGGTGGAATATGCTTAGACATCCTGCAAAATCGGTGGAGCCCTACCTACGATGTATCTGCCATTTTGACTTCAATACAGGTAATACAATAAGTTTTGATAAAACATGTCAATAGCCGGGTCCACACTGGACGATCCATCTGGAGCGGCGATCCCGCGATCCGCGATCCAGGATCGTGGAGCGTGGATCGCGGAACGTGTTAGACCGATCCAGGAACTTGGAAACTGTGATCCTAAATTGTGCTCCAAGCGATCCTAAAGTGATCCGTTATTCAGTCAGTCAGTATCTTGCTCGATATGGACTCACATGTGGCGGCGGCGGCAGGTGAATTGCCGTTGCAGTAGTACCTAACCTTTATTTTGCTTGAATTATTGCACAAAAAATTACAAAAACGAAAGAGACAGTTCTGGTTAAAAAAAATATACAAATATCGCTTGGACTACGGGGCTCAGCTTTACGCAGGTAAAGTTCTCTATTTTGTGTCCCATAAACATTTAAATTCCTTATAAAGCGATATCAGACGGCGACTTTGCGAAATATCCATGGTGTGATGGATCACGCGAATCACACAAAAACGTCCACACCGCGCGCGCCACGCAGCTGAGGCACCTTTGAAGCGGGCACAAAAACCGACAACGAACGGTTCGCGAGCACCAGAGCGATCGCGCGCGGCACGTCCACACCAAACGCTCCGTGCAGCGCGCTTCATGCCGCGCGCGATCGCAGCGCGTTGGATCGTTTGGTGTGGACCCGGCTATTAAAACAAATATTAATTCATTAAGCCCCAAATGGTCGCATGCAACCGCGATAACAATAGAAGCTATTGTCTCGTTTTTCCACGACGTCTTAACCCTATCACTAGTTGTAACTATAATACCTATAGAAAGTGTAAGCCCTCGATCACAGATTTCGGAGATTCTCGGAAATCTTTTGTTCTTCTTTTGGTATTGCGGTCGCATGCGACCGCTCGCGCTTGGGGCTTGAAAGCTTAATATGAAAGGCCTTATAATAATTTTAAATTGTTGTAGTAATATTGTTACTCTAGAATCTACATACAATCTATACAGACAAGACAGAATGTTGTTCTTAGCATTAGCATCTTTATAAAAAGTCAATCGTTTTCTTCTGGTTTAAAAATTAAATAATTCCCTTTCTCTTTTCAGTCTTTATTGAGTGATCCAAACCCAAATTCACCTGCAAACTCAATGGCGGCACAGCTATACAAAGAGAATCGGCGGGAATACGAGAAGCGGGTCAAAGCATGTGTGGAACAGTCTTTTATTGATTAGCAGGGATCATGTGGCATCAAATGCGAGTGTCGTACGAGATTCTCACTGCCGGGGTTGGCATGTCTCAATATTAATTCATCGGGACAAATGTGTACATTACAATCTGTTCCAATAACTCAATAAGACATGATATTCATTGGTGGTCAATAAACATGATAGTCTATAAAAATAATTTTAATAACATTTGCAAAATATTACAAGTAGTAATAAAATATAGAAGTGACATGTATAGTATTTACAAAATTCATTGTAGGAGCGTGTGCTTTCATTACCATTAACAATAGGATAATAGCAAGTATTAAATTCAATGTTTTAATGTACCTATCTAAGTAGTAGTAACACCACTATAAATCTTAAAATACATTTTTTTCGTTTAGCTGTATATTTAACAAATTCTCATTCTGTTTAATTTTGCTTTTTTCTGTTCTTAAAACATTTAATAAATTCTTACAACATCATCTTTACAATTATTGATATAAGCAATAAATAAAACAAGTACATTTTATAAATTTTAATGTTTACTTGAAGTACAAGTCTATTTATGTTTCAACAAAATACACCCCACGCTTTTTTATTCCATTGCTTATAGCAATCACCAAATTTTATTTTGTATATCATGTTTTTCATCCATAAAAATGCACTTTTTGTTGTATAATATTATATTAACATATTTCTTTATTTAATACCTTGCAAATGTGAACTTGGAATTATGTTGGTGTCTTAAGTAAAGATATATTGGTTTTGATAAAGTTGTTTTAATGGAGTGTAACATCTAGGGATACACAAATCAATAATCATTATTATCTTCCCTAATCCCTACCACCATTATTTGAATTAGGAAAGCAATCAGACAACAATTTAAATCAAGAAATGCTATGAACTAATTCACAATTAAAATAAGATTATTTTACTAAAGAATATAGTATATTTTAAGGATGAAAATTGAAAATAAAGAAGTGTTATGCAACGTGTTTAACTATTAAAATATTAACCATGACCATAGTACTGTCCATCGACATGACATAAAACATCAAATTTTCGAAAATCTTCCTATTTAAAGAGCTTTACATGCAGCATGAGAATCAAGGAGGACGTCAAAACAATAAGGAAAAATAACTTTCTGATCGAGCCAAGCTATAGCTTCATTATAGCACTGTCACACACATCAAGTTGTTAATATGATAATAATATTATCTATGGACGCTTCACATCACGTCAGTCTGGCCCCGTGCTAAGTGCCTTGCTAGACTTGTGTCACAGGTACCAGACAGAAATATATTTAATACTTTTATACTATACATATATTTAAGATTTTTGTTATATTATCATACACATATTTAATACACATCCAGACCCAGTAACATTGAAAACTTTTTGTTCCGTCAGCGGGATTCAAACCCGCGACCCCCGGCTTGAGCTGCCACACACAACCAATTGAGCCACAGAAGTCATCACAAACATACATAAAAATTACAATAAAGTAAAAATAATTCTCTGAATACTATCTACGAATAATAAATACTAAATAGTTTTTATTATTCGTAGCATACTATTCACAAATTGTTACATAGTAACACAGGAATAGATTCATTAGGTATATATAAATTTTTCTCTATAGTTATTCCCCTTACTAATGTAAGTACTTGCTGTATACTACTTATGTATATACTACTGTATGCTACTTGTACAATAAATAAGTTATGTTTTGTCCCTGTCTGTTAATTGATCTATCTAAAAGAGCCTTCACATTAGATCGCCGATAGTGTAGCAGCAGCGCAAAATATATATTATAGTATAATTATGTAGTTTGGGAACCCCTGGGTATAGATCAGGGGTTCCCAAACTTATTTTGTCTACTGCCCACTTTGAGAACAAATTATGTTTTAGAACCCCCCATTGTTTCAACTTGATGAAATGAAATCACAAATCACCCCCAAGCCTGTACCTACACAACGCCCCATTTTTTTTCTGGGTTCCACACCCTTTAAACCTACAGCGCCCACAAGGGGGCGTTATCGCCCACTTTGGGAAAGAGTGAAGATCAGGGGTTCCCAAACTTATTTTGTCTACTGCCCACTTTGAGAACAAATTATGTTTTAGAACCCCCCATTGTTTCAACTTGATGAAATGAAATCACAAATCACCCCCAAGCCTGTACCTACACAACGCCCCATTTTTTTTCTGGGTTCCACACCCTTTAAACCTACAGCGCCCACAAGGGGGCGTTATCGCCCACTTTGGGAAAGAGTGATCTATACTATAAAGAGCAGCGTGACAGCTGGAGACTTTTTAGTATAGGAGTCACACTTAATGTGAAGATTGTGAAGGCATCCTTACTCATTAGACACAAAACATTGTGTGTAGCTTACTCACTTTTGTATAATTTTATTACTAAGGGGAATTGTCATCTGATTGGAGGGCTACCTTGGTTAACTTATTTGGTATTGGTATACATTGTGAGCAATATGAGTTTGCCCACCTGAATTCCTTAAATTAAGCTGAACTTAGCAAAAAATGTTCAAAGTTCAAACCAACCACATGTTATTTTACAGTATTAATATTTTAACAGGCTTGTGATTTCAATGGTTGAAATTATTAAGGTTTAGGCAAAATCAAATATTTTTCTAATTTATAAATTTGACATGAGAATAAATACTTAAGTTACAAGAATATTTAAATACAATTGCTTTTAAATGTTCATTATTGTCATTTTATGTATCCACTATTTACACTTATTAACATCACCTGGTTTTCAGGTCTTCTTTTAGTTTATAAAGAATTAACTCCATACAAACTGTGGCATCTTCTGCGCTGTCATGCCCATCTACTGAGTTCTGTATAATCTTCCTTAAATATTCAGAAGATAAATTTCTCAGAGCTCTTTTATAAGGTGGACCCATTTTGTGTGGGAACAGTACACTGGTATCAACTACAGTGTCATGAATAAGTTTGAGAGCTTTAAAATCTGACTCTAGACTGTGGCCTATTAATATCGTTTTGCTATTGAACATTGACAGCAATGTTGCCTGTACATCTAGCAATGTCGTTTTTACTTCAGCCATCTGTTCTTCGGTAATGCCCGAATATCGTGTGTTGTAGTCTATTATAGGGTGCAGGGGCTTGATGAGTGTTTCATATATCACTTTACAAGCAGAATTAATTACAGTTATCCTAGTTAAATCCAAACCGTGCGTTGTATAACACATCTCACAATCTAGTGAGTAAACACCATAATCATCCTCTTGTCTATCAGGGGGCATTGTCCTCACGAACCCTTTAAGATTATCAAAATCAATGTATTCATAAACATGACTTGAAGCAATACAACAACCGTCAGAGGAACCGTCTTGGCTGCAGCACTGGTAGCGGACCTCACCGCGAATCCTGTATTTGTTATTGGGATGGTAAATGCACTCTTCCTTAACAGCAGCAAATCCTTTTTTATCAACAGTATAATCCTTTTTACACCTACAACAAGTTCTTATATAGCCTTTAGGGGGTTTTTGTTTATTTTTACCAACTATTATAGCTCTCCCCTTTTCCCCACTGCTGTGGGGTCTCGGGAAACCATTTTCTACTAGCTGCTCTTCCGTCAGTATCCATTTAGAAATGTTATTATATAACTTAGCACCTGTATATTGTTGTACATCATCAAAGTTCTTTTTATTTTTACTTTCTATACTCCATGACCCCATTGGCTTGGAATTGGAGTTGGCTGTATTAGTTTTGTTCAATGATGTACAGTCTGATCCTGACTTTTTGACTCCATTGCATTCTTGGAGTTCTTTTTTTAATCTACTTATGGCAAGAATTGCTGAGTTTTTATAAATTTGTACTGTAGAACACTTTTTGCTCGTGGCTAGCTCCTCATGCTGAGCTCTGGCATATGCATCAGTTACATTGATGTATATTTTCAAACAGTGGTCAATCATCATATTTAAATAAGTGGATCTAATGTTAGCTGGAATTTTTGATGCTAGAGGTTCTAATACCCCGGGCCTATCTATAAACTTTTCACTAGGCATATGGGCTACTCTCTGTGCCCCTTTTTTTACAGTTTGAATTGCTGTAGAGCTTGTGGAGGGTTCAGTAGTTTTAGTGTTGTTAGTGTTAGGCTGAATTTCTTTTTTTGCTGTTACTAATGTCGACGCATAAGGCACATGAGCTATTCGAACTTTTGCATTTCCATTACTTGATGCACTAAAATATTTAGTTATATCTGGTTTTAATGGTTTATTGGCCATCTCTTTATTTAATGCTTCTAACTTCTTTGCTGCATGATATTCTTTAACTTTTGATAATCTTTCTGCCATTGCCTGTGCAGCACTTACTTTAAAATCTGGCTTTACTGGAGGCTTAGGTGTTATCTTGATGTTCTTTTCAGTTGTTCTAGATATTCTTTTCTTAGATGGTACATATTCATCATTGCCTGCCACAATAATATCTTCTTTATTGTCATCTACAGTTTTTGATATTTTCGTGGGGACATATTCTTCAAATATTCTTTTGCACTCCATTGCAATCGATTCCTCATCAGACTCAGATAGAATCTCTAATTCATCTTCAACTAAATCTTCATAATCATGAGATATGTCTTCTATATCCTTATTTTTGTCTGATTTATGTTTTTCTTTAGAATCATGGGAGCTCTTGTGCTTAGATTTATGTTTTGTATCATGTTTGGAACTACTACTATGTTTTGATGAGCTTTTAGAACTTTTGGTTTCATTTGAATTACTGTTAGAATGTTTTTTGTCTGACTTTTCACTTTTATCCTTTTTCGCATCTTTGTCATGGGATGATTTCTTGTGACTTGACTTTCTTTCTGTGCTTTTAGACTGGTGCTTTCTATCTTTATCTTTTTTATCATTTTTATTAGTAGACTCTTTTGAATTGTGACTACTTTTCTTATCTATTTCCCTTAGATGACTCTTTTCCTTAATTTCAGACTTATTTTTACTCAACTTTTCGTCTTTGCTACTACTACTTTTGCTGTCTTTGTTCTCTTTTGTTTTGCTTTTACTTCTATGATCTGTTGTTAGTTTTTCTACCTTGTTTTCTTTTACATTTGGTACATCAGTTTTATTATTACTTTTACTGTTCTGATCAGTTGCTAGTTTTTCTACCTTGTTTTCTTTTAAATTAGGTACATCAGATTTATCATTACCTTTTTCTTCATCAAGTATTTGATCCAAAATATCAAATTCCGGTCCTAAGTCATCCAGTCCATTCAGATCATTAGAAAGTTTGCTTTTCTTGGGTTCTGGTTCATCTTCATCGCTCGAAAAACATGGTACTAAGGATTTTGGAGTGGGTTGATATGTGACAGTTTTTACATCATTTTTTGAAGCCAATTTCACAGGTTTGTATTCAAGTATTTTCTTTTTGCTAGTAGTTTTATCAGACGGCACGTAATTATGTTTGCTAGAAGTTTTAGATTCATTGGGTATATACTCTTGAATTTCTGTCTGTTTACCAGGCAAATACTGTTTTGTAGACTCTGTAGAACCTGTTGGTGTGTATGTTTCTAGCTTAGCGCTTTCTGATCCTGGAGAATATTCAGCTGGAGGTATAATTGTCAATACTTCACCATTTTCACTGGCAGTCCGTTTAATTGGTATGATTGGCTTCCTGGGTGTGTATGGTATTGGAATATGCCTTCTAGTGAGTTCCGGCTTGTCTTCATCGTTCTCTAAACCACTATTTATTTTATTAAGTTCTGATATAGGAGTAGGGTTATACGAGGGTTTTGAGGAAGGTACCTGACCCTCATTCTTGGTGGATACCTCGCTGGACGCGGGTATCGGTGACGTTACACCAGACCCGTCTGTCTGTTGCAATACTTTTTGCACAGCCGCAGATACTAGTTTCTGTAGTATTGCTCCACTTTCGATAGATTCGTTTTGTGGCTCCTTCTTAACATGACGGAAGTGACAATAAGGACGTTCACATAGCCCACTATCATAAAAAGGGCAGTTTATTCCTTTGAAATATCCTGTTGATGGGAGCATTTGATCAATTTTATAATTATTATTATTGTGAGAATTATCATTTGTGTACCTAAAATTAAACTAAAATTGTAGATCAATTACAAAAGTACGGTAGAAACAATAGACTAAAAACTATTGACATATTTACTTCTTCTTCTTACTTTTCACTGTGCTTTTATTTTATATCAGCTACATTGAGGTAATAATACTATAGGCATAAACCTATAATGCATAGACGAACAAAGAGTGCGAGAGAGAAGAAAATCCTTTATGGAATTATAACAAGATGAAAAGAGAGAGGCAGTTTAATGTGAACTGTAACCACTTTTATTTGACAGGTCGTCACAAGTCGACACGCGTTTTTGTGCCCTTTCAGTATTTGAAATTTATCGTTTAAATCGTTTGTTATTTTTAACAAATACTATTATATATAGCAATGATAACTTGTTCTGTGAGTGATTGCAGTGTAAATCATAGGAATAATCCTGAAAAATATACATTTCACAGGTAATTAATCTTCATGTCCTAATTGCTACGATGTGTTTATTTTTGCTATATTCTGTCTTTAGTTCTGTATTTCAAATAAAATAATATCAATCCTCCCTTTTACTTTCATATTTTGCGTAACTAAAGGTACTATTGTTCTTAAATTACACAATTTTTGAAGAAAAATTTTTCATAAAAAATTTTTACATATACGCTAGTGCTTGAATCAAATTTATCGATATACTTATCGGTATTTAACAATAACATAAAACCAATCTAAAAATGTAATAGGTGTGTAAGAGTATTATGATATGTATTTAATTTAAGAATAAATAAAATACTAAGTGTGTTGTTTACTTTCAACATTATATTTGCATTTCTAATAATGTAAGGGCTGATTTTTCAGATAGCTTTTACCTGAGTAATAAATAAGTAACTTTATAATGTGTATATTATTTACCCTTATAAGAACCTCATGTCATAACATATCCGACGATTGAAAAATCACCCCAAACGACAATGTGTGTCTTAGATACTTTTCAATCGTCACCTTTTTTTCTGCCAAATAAAATATATGGTAGGTACCTAATTTGAAATAGAAAATCTGCCAAAGTTGTATATTATTTATTTCTCATAGAAACTCAGGTAAACTAACTCGAACGCACAGTGTATTTTTTGTCCAAAAAATTGGCCATGCCATTTTTATTACTTAATTTTATAGGATTTGTGATTATAAATGCAGGACGAGAGTACCTGACTGCCCAATTCCTATAGAAGAATGCAAATTAGTACTTGAAAAAAAATTCTATGATTTCCAGAATAAAACATAGAAACAGTTATAGCTCAAAAGTTTGATATTCTTTTAAGAATTTATTAATTGGTCTAAATAGTGTCTTAAAAGCCCTACGATAGCGAAAAACATCCAGGCTTTATTTGTTCAAGATAACGTATTTATGACTGACTTTATAAATTTATGTTTTAATTTTTTTAACGTCATGTCTTTTCATATTTGGATTTGAAACTAAGACTGAAATATGCTTTTTATTGATACTTATAACCCAAAAAAAATGGGATCCAAATGAGGCGGGGCATCGGAGTTATTCAATTTTATATAATTTTGGATAGGGTTGTCACTGCATAGTTCACATAGTTTAATAATATTTGAAGTAGGTTTTTATATGCTCAAAAAAAACAAAGTTCAAATGAGTAAAAAATGTTGGTACAGAAATATTGACAACCTTAAAACCATAGTAATTACCAAGAAAACTTTAGAAGCCTTTAACTTCGGTGCCCTTTATTATTTGGTTCTAAATTTTTTTACACGAATTCTTGTACATTTAAGTAGCAATTCTGTAAAATCCAAATAATTAGAAATACGTTCATAATAAATTAAAGAAAAAAAAAACATAAATCGTAAGTAAATCTTTAAACACTTATTTAAGAAATATGTAAGTAAATCAGGTTAAATTGTGTGTTTTTTTATTATTGTCGATCAGAATAATCAAGAAGACAATTAAGTAAATATTTAAAAAGTTATGGCAGTTTTTAATTTTATTTTAAAAAAATTAAAAGTGTTTTTTTATTGTTCATAATAAGAAATTAACACATGTAAATACTAATAAATTACTTACATAACATTTCTGTTCAAGATTTCCAAAAAAAAAGGCATGGCCAATTTTTTGGACAAAAAATACACTGTGGAACGGACTATACTATCGATAGTAAAAGATACATCACTAGCACACGCACACATTGACAGATCGAAAATCGTCACGCATTTTCGGGTTGTCAGGTGGTCTTTACGTCAGTATATTATAAGTCTATGACTATAGGAGTCCGCCTTATATTTTGACAGCTGATAATGTTACTCTTTCTAACTAACGATGTAGTAATTTGGGTGAAAGAGAAAGCTCATATCGGTGTGTAAACGTCAAAAGCCTGTAATGTTATGTCCCACTTAGTAGAACATAACAAACGAGTAGGTCTGCATATTTCATGTATAAAAAGTGGTAATAAAAGTGTTTAGTGAACGTTCAATGCAATTTAATATTGCGTTTTGTAGTTCCGCTATATAATAAACCATAAAAACGGCCAAGGAATGCCTCAAACACGTGGATTTAACATAACATACGTAAGTTTTCAACAACGTTGTTTGGGCTTATCAATCGGTATTTTTGTAAGCTAAAAAAGAAAATTTATAAGTATAATAATCCATTAATTATGCTATATAAGGCATTAGTGATAAAAATGTCACATCAAGTAATAATTTGGCTATAAATATTGCATAGTTTTTTACGTGTATTTTAGGGATGCGCCTTACTTGAACTATAGTTTATCGATAAAAATAATGTCATGGACTAAATGATTTTTTTTTCAGGTTGAAAATGCTTCAAAATAGACGACAAACAGATATATATTTTAGACGCAAGTTTCATGCAAGTTTTTAATCCTTACTCCCTTATGAAGGCATCACAATATTGGAATTTGGAATTATCATTTCAAACGTAAGTTTGAAACAATGATTTTATTGAAATAAAGAAAGTTCTAACGGAGAGTAAAATAATTGCATGATCAACAGCTCTCACACCTCCCCCCTGTAAGTACTCAATTCGTTACTTAAAGATACTTCTTGAAATTTTATCCTGGCATTAGGTACTCTTTTTTAATAAGTAAAATGTAAAATTTTAATAAGGCTAAAGTCATAATCATTTAATAAAATAAATTTAATACCTCAATCGTCGAATTCCAGACACAATATATATTTAGTTGTTATGCGGCACCTGGGTTCCGCTTGGGGCTGGATGGGTTAAGCATGGAAAACTTACATAAAGCATATTGCCCCGTATACAATATTATGAATTATGTGTATAATATTTTATAGTATGTAGTAGTATAGTAGGTACATTTATTAACACTAAACCATTTATTTTTTTCAGGTTATTGGAATGCTCATAAAGAAGAGTTCAATATTATGGTGGTGATGGAGAGACCTATAATGAAGATAATAATTATTTTCAACTATTAATTTGATAATAAGATTGAAAGTGAAGAATAATATTATATGGTTTAGTGCTCTATGATTTTGATTGCACACACCGTGATATTGCACAATAAAATTGATCGTCTAGACTCTAGAGTCCTACTTAGGTTATTAATTATTATTATTATAATATCATTATTCAGGGGGCGTCGAAGTATCTATTTTAAGTCTTTTTCTGTATAAATATTATTACATAATTATATTTTAATAGGTAAAGAAATGCACCTAAGCGTTTTTGGAATTACTTTAAATAAGTAGGACTGAGATTCATTCTTATATTTCTTTGATAATAATAATTGTTATTCTACAAAATAGTTGCTTAATAGTAAATAGTAATTAAGTTTAATAAAGTATAATATATTTTGTTCTTCTGTTGTGTTTTATAAAAACTGTTGATTTTATTGATATTAGCTATTACACTCCGGACAAGCTTTCGTGGCTTATGGAGTATACATATTATGTATATTTTTAACTATTTGTGTAATTATATACTTAAATATTTTGTTTATACAGGGTGCAATTAAACCATCCTGCCAAATTTTTTCCAGGGCTTAGGTATCATTAGGAGAGGTCATTTAGCAAAAAAAATTGGGTGTTATTTTTTTAATGACATATTTTATCTCATTTAAAATCGATGCAGAACGGTTACTCGTGGCGGTGGGAATGAGCGGGGGTGACGTGGGGGGGAGGCGCGCGCGCGCGCTCACCCGCCGGCGACGCGTAGTGTCCATTTTAATTGTAGTGTTTTTTAGGATAACTTTCGGAAGCTATTTCTCAACATTTTAGTACTGAGTGACTATATTAAAAGAAAAATACGTGTATTTTTATTTTGAACAAGGATCAATATATCAAAATTTGGCAGGAAGGTTTAATTGCACCCTGTATTTAAGTATTTTCATACACTTAATAAATAGATAAAAAATACCTTTTCACCAAATTGAAAGCGACTTCTAATTTAATGAGCATAATATATCCTAAATTGAACATGCAGGTCGAATTGATAACCTCCTTTTTTGATGTCGTTTAATAAAAATCTGTAACATAAAATTATGGTCGACTTGGTCGATAGCTGTAGTCTAATTTTATATTTTTATCGATATACGCCATCCCTACACGCACACTACAGCAATTGCACACAAGCATAAAATGGCCACGCGCTGGCGAGCTAAGAATCCATCTATGTATACTTAATCTGTGATCAGCTAGTTAAAAAACCATGGCCAGTGTCAAGTAATGGCGGGAAAACAATATTCTTGTCAAAGATTCTTTGGATAAAAGTTAGAACTGGCACAAGACAGAGAAAAATGGGAGCACTTGGAGGAGGCCTTTACCCATTCAGGGGTTTATGTAGATTAATAATTAAATAAGTTGTAAAATTAACAATGTAGTGTATAAAGTGTAATCTATATGAAATAAAAAGGCTTTTTACGCCGGGACGTTATATAAAGTTTAAAGCCTTGTCGAGATGCAGTATTTTGTCTTGACTCGACTTGTCATGACTCACGGCCCGGCCGCATCTGCGTCTATCGTCCGAAGCTTCGTGCTATCAGACGATTCTATTGGACGATACACGCACATCGTCCAACGTCCCGGCCGCATCTGCGTCTATCGTCCGAAGCTTCGTGCAATGAGACGACACTATTGGACGATACACGCAGATCGTCCAATAGTATCGGCTTTAGCGCGAAGCACTACGCATATGCGGCCGCGGCACAATAGCATCGGTTTCAGCGCGAAGTACCACGCATATGCGGCCGTGGCATCATGCAGATGCGTCATGCTATATTAATGCTTCAGCATTCCTTTTCATGAAAAAAAAAATATGACAGCTGAAAACTGACATGCACAGATCTGACATGTCTTGTATTTTGATCAATGTTGCCAGATCAGGGGATTTCCCCCTAGATTTAGGGGATTTTTTACCAAGATAGGGAAAATATATATGGGGGATTTTTTGGGGAAATTCATAAAACACGTTAAATACAGATTTTTTGCCATAATATAGGGTGCAATTATACCTTCCTGCCAAATTTTAATATATTGATCCTTGTTAAAAATAAAAATACACGTATTTTTTCTTTTATAAATACTAAAATGTTGAGAAATAGCTTCCGAAAGTTATCCTACAAAACACTACAATCCGTAAGTTGACAACTTTTTAAAAATAGTTTTAAGCGCTTCAGTAGCTTACAATAATAAGTGTAAATTAACATTTTATTCATTATTATGCCCTTGAATGAGTTGAAAAATGTTTTATATACTGAATTCAAAATATGTCACAAAAACGCAGCATTATGGTCACGTGATCACGTGTGACGTCATTGTGCATGAAACAAACCAACAAGTAATGATTTTGACAACTTGTGTCATAACCTTGGTCATAACCTAACAACTGTCAATTGAGTTTGACACTGTACAATCACGTGACTTACAGTTAATAAATCCAATTTTTTTCAATGTAAAATAAAATAAATCAATAATTATTTTTTCGTTATTTGTATTGTTTTAGACTTTTATCAATAAAATATGTATAAAATTTAATAATTATTTTAAAATTTTAAACATACTGTCAACTCCCGGATTACTGGACACGACGCGTCACCCGCGCGTGATGTGACCCCGCGCACGCGCCTCCCCCCCGCGTTACCCCTGGTCATTCCCCCGTGCCGCGAGTGACCATTCTGCATCGATTTTAAATGGGATTAAATATGTCAATAAAAAAAATATAACACCCAGTTTTTTTGGTTAAATGGACTCTCCTAATGATACAGCTAAGCCCTGGAAAAAAATTGGCAGGAAGGTTTAATTGCACCCTGTACTATATCACGTTCGGTCATGTTTTTTACCATCTTTAAATTACTTGAGCGCCACAACAACTAATATAGGTCGAGATTCGAGATGTTGAAAAGATGAGGAATAAATTTAGCCTTATTGTAATAAAATGCAGCAATAATAAAGTTTAGTAATATAATTTTATTGAATATTAAAAGAAAAAGTAATCTAGGGGATTTATGGGAGGAAATCAAATTAGTTCAGGGCCATACGTCACCGATACCATCTGGCAACACTGATTTTGACGTCAATCATCATCCACCAATGGACCATGGAGTCATGGCTGTATGGGCAACGCTCCCTTTGCCTGTCCCGCCCGGAACAAATTAAAAAAAAAAGGACTATGGAGTCACAGATTAAGAATTAGCAGGCTTCTACGTGAGTGACTTTGACTTCGCATTCTCCTTGACCCTGGCTAGTTTATGAGTGTTTTTTTATGTTTTCCACTATAAAATGATATAATACTTACACTCCCAAGTGGCCACATGCGGCCGCGAGAACAACGACAGATTTCCAAGAATCCGCGATCGAAATATTAAGTTAAAGACTAGATGACGCACGCAACTCCGTTGCGCCAAAAATCATTTATCGCGCGAGAACCGTACATTTTCCCGGGATAAAAAGTATCCTGTGTCCTTTCCCGGGGCTCAAAGTAAATGCATACCAAATTTCAGCAAAATTGGTTTAGCGGTTTTGCGTGAAGTGCTAACAGACAGACACACTTTCACATTGATAATATTAAGTATATTTTTATAATATTAAATATAATATTAAGGGTTTCTACTTTCTACCCGTAAACAAAGAATGGAAGAGTGAATAAAAATGTATAAAGCTTATCTAGTTAACTAAGAAAATATCTGAAAAAGTAATTAATAGCATCCATCAGCATAGAAAGTAAAAACTTGATAAATATTGCAATAAAATAATGAAGCTATGCAAAAATACTTATATTAATTACTGAAAATGCTTGTTGATTAATAAAATAAAACAAGTTCACTAAAATAAATGCTTTTATTTCATCCTTCTGCGATTCGATCGATACCATCTTCACAACTTTTGTCTGTCACTATTTTTAACTAATTTCAGTCTGGATCTCATAAGTGTAAACACCATTTAGGTATGTATTCTTTAAATAACACACAAAGACTGCACTACTAATCTTTTTCTTACTTGAAGAATCATCCTTTTGAGAACCAACACTTTGACAAGATGGTTCAAGTTCAATACTATCCTCAGTGTTGAATTCCTGGCAGGACTTCTCCAAATTATCCTTACTTTTGATGCAACTTTATGCCAATGAGCGGTGCCTGTGTATGTATATCAATTAAGATGGAAGCCAGTTTGGATGTTTACTGAAAGAAAGCAATGGTTATAGGTTATGTTCATATTGTGTTCATAAAAAATGAATTTACGGTTATAATCTACAAAACTGGAACTTTTTAAATACTTACGTATATTTTTACCGCCTTTTATCCATTTCTTTCGTTTTTCAATAAGCAAAGCCATGTGAATATTTTGGCAGAAAAATAGTAAAATTTTACATCGTTCGATTTGCCTTTATATTTCTTGAACATCCGGGAATACAACAATACATTTCAATTCTTGAAAATACTCAGAATCTGTTAAGAAATCTTCTAATTTTCCGTAGCTTCACTAGAGCTTGACAGTAAAATTTTCGTAAAAGTTTCGGCTATTCGCCACTTGTGGCAGTGTCGTCGCTCTGCACGGTCCCTATACCTGCCTCGTGTTCAGGTTGTACAAATTTGACAGAACTTTTGATGGTTCGTCGTCCACTACACACGAGCGAACCCGGTCCATTCAAACCGGAATGACATTTGTAAAATTGTTTTCAGAGTTTAAACTTTATGCAGTTGCAATAAAGTTCCCAATTTCAAGAAGCTTCTTTTTCTTTAAATGTTACCAATTCTGAAAGAAATATTTTCCACACACTGTATAAATTGCAATTTAAATTTGCATAGCTGGGCCGGATACAAAATATCTGTAAGACGTGAGTAGTCTGTGAATCTGTGTTTGACTTTAATAATTATTATATTATTATCGGTTGTATGTACCTATATCTCGAAGTAGTTTTTTAGGAAAATGTCCTTAGTAAGTAATTAAAATTTTGCTTGCATAAGCCACTTTCAAGAAGCATTTCGAAAAATATCCAAGGGAAAAATCACAAGATCTGGTGACTTGTCAACTGGTGACAAGAGCTGCGTTTTTATTTTGCATGCAAATTATACTCTGCATGTGTTTTGCAAATTGTAAGACCGCTTTTATTTATCGTTTTTCTTCATATTGTAGTTAAGTTTTTGTACAAATAAAAGAATTCTGTTATATTCTAAAGCCCCAATTATTTTAAAAGTAAAGACAGGAGTCGTAACTCGCAAGCAATGTTTTGCGTTAAATTTAATACAGTAATTAATATTTCCTTAATTTATAGGCAGATATTTGTTTATTTGGCAGCACTTAACCCACGTGTCAAATTTGATGGTCCGACGTGGACCAACAAAACTGTCAAAAGTGTACAGAGTTAACACAGCTACGAACTAATTTGATAGCTGTCAATGTCATCTACTCCTACCAATGCATTGAGGTAATAATACTATAGGAGTCCGCCTTATATTTTGACAGCTGATAATGTTACTCTTTCTAACTAACGATGTAGTAATTTGGGTGAAAGAGAAAGCTCATATCGGTGTGTAAACGTCAAAAGCCTGTAATGTTATGTCCCACTTAGTAGAACATAACAAACGAGTAGGTCTGCATATTTCATGTTTAAAAAGTGGTAATAAAAGTGTTTAGTGAACGTTTAATGCAATTTAATATTGCGTTTTGTGGTTCCGCTATATAATAAACCATAAAAACGGCCAAGGAATGCCTCAAACACGTGGATTTAACATAACATACGTAAGTTTTCAACAACGTTGTTTGGGCTTATCAATCGGTATTTTTGTAAGCTAAAAAAGAAAATTGATAAGTATAATAATTCATTAATCATGCTATATAAGGCATTAGTGATAAAAATGTCACATCAAGTAATAATTTGGCTATAAATATTGCATAGTTTTTTACGTGTATTTTAGGGATGCGCCTTACTTGAACTATAGTTTATCGATAAAAATAATGTCATGGACTAAATGATTTTTTTTTTCAGGTTGAAAATGCTTCAAAATAGACGACAAACAGATATATATTTTAGACGCAAGTTTCATGCCAGTTTTTAATCCTTACTCCCTTATGAAGGTATCACAATATTGGAATTTGGAATTATCATTTCAAACGTAAGTTTGAAACAATGATTTGAAACAATGATATATTGAAATAAAGAAAGTTCTAACGGAGAGTAAAATAATTGCATGATCAACAGCTCTCACACCTCCCCCCTGTAAGTACTCAATTCGTTACTTAAAGATACTTCTTGAAATTTTATCCTGGCATTAGGTACTCTTTTTTAATAAGTAAAATGTAAAATTTTAATAAGGCTAAAGTCATAATCATTTAATAAAATAAATTTAATACCTCAATCGTCGAATTCCAGACACAATATATATTTAGTTGTTAATTGTTATGCGGCACCTGGGTTCCGCTTGGGGCTGGATGGGTTAAGCATGGAAAACTTACATAAAGCATATTGCCCCGTATACAATATTATGAATTATGTGTATATTTTATAGTATGTAGTAGTACAGTACATTTATTGACAATTTATTGACACTAAACCATATTTTTTTCAGGTTATTGGAATGCTCTTAAAGAAGAGTTCAATATTATGGTGGTGACGGAGAGACCTATAATGAAGATAATAATTATTTTCAATTATTAATTTGATAATAAGATTGAAAGTGAAGAATAATATTTGGTTTAGTGCTCTATGATTTTGATTGCACACACCGTGATATTGCACAATAAAATTGATCGTCTAGACTCTAGAGTCCCACTTAGGTTATTAATTATTATTATTATAATATCATTATTCAGGGGGCGTCGAAGTATCTATTTTAAGTCTTTTTCTGTATAAATATTATTACATAATTATATTTTAATAGGTAAAGAAATGCACCTAAGCGTTTTTGGAATTACTTAAAATAAGTAGGACTGAGATTCATTCTTATATTTCTTTGATAATAATAATTGTTATTCTACAAAATAGTTGCTTAATAGTAAATAGTAATTAAGTTTAATAAAGTATAATATATTTTGTTCTTCTGTTGTGTTTTATAAAAACTGTTGATTTTATTGATATTAGCTATTACACTCCGGACAAGCTTTCGTGGCTTATGGAGTATACATATTATGTATATTTTTAACTATTTGTGTAATTATATACTTAAATATTTTGTTTATACAGGGTGCAATTAAACCATCCTGCCAATTTTTTTCCAGGGCTTAGGTATCATTAGGAGAGGTCATTTAGCAAAAAAAAATTGGGTGTTATTTTTTTAATGACATATTTTATCCCATTTAAAATCGATGCAGAACGGTTACTCGTGGCGGTGGGAATGAGCGGGGGTGACGTTGGGGGGGAGGCGCGCGCGCATTCACCCGCCGGCGACGCGTAGTGTCCATTTTAATTGTGTTTTTTAGGATAACTTTCGGAAGCTATTTCTCAACATTTTAGTACTGAGTGACTATATTAAAAGAAAAATACGTGTATTTTTATTTTGAACAAGGATCAATATAGGTAAATTTGGCAGGAAGGTTTAATTGCACCCTGTATTTAAGTATTTTCATACACTTAATAAATAGATAAAAAATACCTTTTCACCAAATTGAAAGCGACTTCTAATTTAATGAGCATAATATATCCTAAATTGAACATGCAGGTCGAATTGATAACCTCCTTTTTTGATGTCGTTTAATAAAAATCTATAACATAAAATTATGGTCGACTTGGTCGATAGCTGTAGTCTAATTTTATATTTTTATCGATATACGCCATCCCTACACGCACACTACAGCAATTGCACACAAGCATAAAATGGCCACGCGCTGGCGAGCTAAGAATCCATCTATGTATACTTAATCTGTGTACCAATGCCTAACTTCAGCATGGACCGGGGTCCGGGTCCGTCCATCCACAGATTAAGTATACACGTCCATCGTAGAAGCCATTACTGATTACTACGGATCACAGAATACTTTTAACCTGCTACGGATGGAGTTTTTGATTGCAAATCTGCGAATAAATTTTTCTGTAATTCGTTATGGCCTTATCGAACAAAACGTTGGAGAAAGAAATACTGGACTACGCAGGCTATGTGAAGTTAGACATAAACTTAACCAACAATTTTCAGACTGTCCAAGATGTTATTGATAATATGATAACGAGACTGGAAGAGTTAACGAGTGTCGTTCAAATTATTAAGCAGAAAAATAACGACTGTCGGTCTATTTCAGAAGACGTTTGTAAATATCGTACTGAAATATCAACTTTATCGAAGAAAGTGGCGACTCTTACTAACGTTATCATAAAACTCCAGAACAACATTGATGCTATTGAGAAACAGGTTGAAAGGGCTGAGTTTGTCTTCGGCATAAACAGTGATAGTAAATTGACAAGTTTTTTGAAACCATTCTTTAAGAGAAACAAGGAACAAGTGCCTGCAGCACACAACACAATTGGAAATCAAGAAAATTTTTTAATTTCATCTGTTCTAGATAATTTCGATAATAATAAATCATAGCCTTTCCCTTCAACCTTTATTTATACACATTTACTTTTCCAATGTATTAGTAATTAGACAAAACTATAGCAACATGGTCAACATAGTATAATATTATTGTCATATTATATTATTTATTATTCCATTATGATGGGTGGTAAACTTAAGACAAACGAGCAGCTCTTGCAAGGCCTTCCCAATTGTTTCCATGTTATAAATCTTAGTGTTGAAATAACAATAACTGCACTGCATAATAATATTGAAAGCAACAAAATGGATATGTCGCAGTCCACTGGTTAAAAAAGCCGTTCAATCAAACAGCTAGCCCTTTGACTGAACAACGCCATTCAATCACACGGCTATACGTCGATTAGCCGAATTGTTGACTGCAACGTTCAACACTACAGCTAGATGACGCTTAGCTAACTGGTTAAATGGCAAATTGACTAAGGTGACTATTAGTTTAGTGTTATTACTACACAAGCATGATGATAAGTAGAATAAATTGTATCCTAACTCATTTTGAACACAATTGCAATAAATACCTTGGTGATGCATTCAGGAGCAGATTCATAATCCCGTAATTTCTCCTTGAATATTTGTTTACATTTTAATTCACTCGTATGTGCCCCCATAATTTGTCACTTAAATAACACTTGTAACGTATATTTACAAACAATATCTTAATACAATTACAAAATACTGGCTAGACGCCATATTGTTCACAAAACGCAGCTAGCGCCACGGTGAGCGCTGAACTATTTCAATCAAACGGCTGCTTTTGAATCAGCTGTAGTGTCGAACGTTTTGAGCGACTGAAATATTCAATTAAAAAGCTAGACGTCTGATTGAATGGCATTGTTCAGTCTAATAGCTAGCTGTTTGATTGAACGGCTATCTTAACCAGTTGGCAGCGACAGATACATAGCCATTACAATATAAATAAAAAAAGTACATACATACTTTCAATATTTATTTTATGAAAGCTTAAGTCTAAGGAACTTAGGTTTCTAAACATTTGAGTGAAAAGTAGAGCTTCTTAACAATATAAATAATCACAGAAATTTTTATTAATAGTAACAAATATGACAACCCTATTACAATAATCCTCATAAGTTGAACATTAACTTGTTTCAATTTTATTGGGTGCCAGTTGATCCAAAACCTCCATCAGCTCTTTGGGTATCAGACAGGGAATTTGCTTCAACTATTTCCGGATAGAAAATTTTCTCACATATGAGCTGGGCAATTCTATCGCCTTTATTTACTACGAAGTCATTGTCGGAGTGGTTGAACAATACCACTCCAACATTCCCACGATAATCTTCATCTATTACACCAGCTGAAAAGTATAATGGGAAGTTAAAAACGTAAATGTTAAAATTGTATAGCCTGTATCTTTTGGCACTCATTAGAATTGGTGGATCATACCATGGTCAATAAATTATCCTAACTTGAAATATTATCAAATATATTTGATACCAGCAGTCACAAAATTTTGACCAGATGCATATCTATGATAGTAAATAGTAAATATTGAGTCATTTAAGAACATAGTACATTACGAAAGAACTCTAATTAATCCTAAGCTTGTAGCTAAAGATATCTTACCTCCAACATCAATGAAGTTTTTAACGGCAAGCCCGGAGCGAGGTGCGACTCTTCCGTAGCAGCCAGAAGGTAATTCTATCTGTATGTCTGTCTTTATTAACTCCTTACCCCGAGCTGGTACCACATAGTCATATGCACTATACGAAAAACATACATATTATTATTATTTTAATTAGTATAATATTGACCTTGGATAGGTACTTCAGTTTATATAATATTAGTGTGGCAACTGGCAGCTCCTGCAACAACATACATGCATCCTCCTTATGTAGGAACTTCATGGTGCGGAGAGTTCTAGTTTCAAATGTTGACGTTAGATCTGAAGTTTTTAGTTTTCACTACGTTTTCTAGTTCTTGCGGTAGCGAATTGTTTTGGACACAACAACAACAACAACTTTTTAGAAAACCTTAGATATAAGTAGGAATTTATAAATATAAATGATTTATAGGGCGTTAATACCTTTTTAAATCAAATCCGGCAGCTTTTTCAGATCCTTTCGAGGGTGCAAATGCGTTGTTGGTTAAGCGTGTGAATTTCAAAACGGTGTTTACGGTGGCGGGCATATTTAAAAATTGGTCTGGAATGTATTAAAATGCTAGGTAAAAAGTAGGTAAATTAAAGAGGTACCTAGGTAAAAATTAAGCTCAAAAATCACAAAACCTAACCTTAAGCCCCGCAGAACTCAATGTTGCAAAATTTGGCGCCAATTGCCAAATGTCATATCTGATGTCTTTCTTTCTCTTCGTTTTTGGCAACTTGACACAAAGTATGTGTATGTTGTGCCACAGACAAGGTAAAAAGGTAAGGAATATGGCGGGAAAACCGTATTCCTCCTATAATAATATTCAGCAACGTTTTCATGTAATATCGTCAGGTCATTTAGTCTAGTCAAAGTCTAAGTAAAAGTCAATACAGTCAAGGAGACATCAGTCAAGTCGGTCGTTTCAGTAAAGTGGTAGATGCTTTACTGAAACTTTCAATGGAGTTTTGGAGGGAACACAAAATCGCACGTTTCTGGATAATGCATCACTTTCCTACACTTGTGCACGATAACGAATATCTAATGGTTAATATTCTACCAATATTACACATTAAAAACCCAACTTAACACAATTTTAGGAAAATAATACAAAATCACAACATCACTCTTTCACATTCCCGGCAAAACTCTCATGTCTGATGTCATGTCCCTCATGCACTGACACTACAGATAAAAGGTTTGAAACCATCTGGCAACACTGATTTAGTCAGTCAGAACTCAGAAGCCACACTTTCTCCGATTTAGTACACTAATTAGGATCCTAGCTTTCTAAATGTTATTTTACTTGACTAAAGTGAAATAACTTGACTAAATTTAGTTACCAAATCATTTAGACCTCTAAATTTAGTCAAATGGAAAAGTGAAGAAATTAAAAAGTGGCAACATCGTAGTGTCATCCTTTTTTAACCGACTTCAAAAAAATAGGTTATTCAATTAAATTGATTTGAAACACTGATTTCCGCTAGATAGCTGAGTCCCTTTGAAATGACAGCTATTTCTTGTGCCTATTTGAAGCGGAATCATGATATCTTTCGATGCATGGTGATTGGTGAATGGTGATCATTGATCGTAGATACGATTTCGCCATTTTTTTATTTTTGTATTTTTATTGTGTAAATATTTGATAATTACTAATTATTTAAAATAGCTCATAGCATAGAGAGCTACGGCAGCTGCAAGAGAAGTGTTTTCGTCCATCTCATAGAGAAAAATAATGGTCCATCTTCTCTGAGTTCATAACAGCGATTGAACTAAGCGAGAATGTACATGATCGCTCTCGAGCAAGGGGCTCTCGCACGAGACTCTCGCGGCTCGCCTGATAGCTCTCGGTGAGAGTGTACAGCCGACATAATAACCTCAAGGCTCAGGCAGGTATAAATAGTCAGTACTCAAGATGCATCTCGGTCTCAAGACACGGTTCAGGCTCTGTGATTGGTCCAAATTTTGACAGCCAACCAATCACAGAGCCTGAACCGTGTCTTGAGACCGAGATGCATCTTGCAGACTTAGCTCTATAATATATATTAATATACCGTACTAAACACACTGAGACCAGAAAATATATTATATTATAGCTGAGTGTGTGGTCACGCGAAAATTGTATAGAAAATATACATTAATATGCCTAGCTATAAACATATTAATAAATATTATAGCTAAGTCTGTGACGGCCGTGGTGACGGCCTTAAGCCGGTCGCCGAACTCTACATTTTGGTGTTGGATATAGGGACCGTGCAGAAACTATAGAGGGCGTCGTAATTCGACAGCAGCGCCGCGATGCGAGTAAAAGACGTAACTTGTGAGTGACTTTGACTTCGCATTCTCCTTGACCCTGGCTAGTTTATGAGTGTTTTTTTATGTTTTACACTATAAAATGATATAATACTTACACTCCCAAGTGGCCACATGCGGCCGCGAGAACAACGACAGATTTCCAAGAATCCGCGATCGAAATATTAAAGTTAAAGACTAGATGACGCCCGCAACTCCGTTGCGCCAAAAATCATTTATCGCGCGAGAACCGTACATTTTCCCGGGATAAAAAGTATCCTATGTCCTTTCCCGGGGCTCAAAGTAAATCCATACCAAATTTCAGCAAAATTGGCTTAGCGGTTTGGGCGTGAAGTACTAACAGACAGACACACTTTCGCATTTATAATATTAAGTATATTTTTATAATATTAAATATAATATTAAGGGTTTCTACTTTCTACCCGTAAACAAAGAATGGAAGAGTGAATAAAAATGTATAAAGCTTATCTAGTTAACTAAGAAAATATCTGAAAAAGTAATTAATAGCATCCATCAGCATAGAAAGTAAAAACTTGATAAATATTGCAATAAAATAATGAAGCTATGCAAAAATACTTATATTAATTACTGAAAATGCTTGTGGATTAATAAAATAAAACAAGTTCACTAAAATAAATGCTTTTATTTCAACCTTCTGCGATTCGATCGATACCATCTTCACAACTTTTGTCTGTCACTATTTTTAACTAATTTCAGTCTGGATCTCATAAGTGTAAACACCATTTAGGTATGTATTCTTCAAATAACACACAAAGACTGCACTACTAATCTTTTTCTTACTTGAAGAATCATCCTTTTGAGAACCAACACTTTGACAAGATGGTTCAAGTTCAATACTATCCTCAGTGTTGAATTCCTGGCAGGACTTTTCCAAATTATCCTTACTTTTGATGCAACTTTATGCCAATTAAATGAGCCGTGCCTATGTATGTATATCAATTAAGATGGAAGCCAGTTTGGATGTTTACTGAAAGAAAGCAATGGTTATAGGTTATGTTCATATTGTGTTCATAAAAAATGAATTTACGGTTATAATCTACAAAATTTAGTGTTTTTACTAGTCTACGCATAACACTCATGGAACTTTTTAAATACTTACGTATATTTTTACCGCCTTTTATCCATTTCTTTCGTTTTTCAATAAGCAAAACCATGCGAATATTTTGGCAGAAAAATAATAAAATTTTACATTGTTCGATTTGCCTTTATATTTCTTTTAAGTCCGGGAATACAACAATACATTTCAATTCTTGAAAATACTCGGAATTTGTTAAGAAATCTTCTAATTTTCCGTAGCTTCACTAGAGCTTGACAGTAAAATTTTAGTAAAAGTTTCGGCTATTCGCCACTTGTGGCAGTGTCGTCGCTCTGCACGGTCCCTATTGTCACGGAATAATTTTACTCCCTGGATATTGTCAATAAATATCATACCTACTTCATTTTATTTTTAATTCATAGAAATAATAGTGACTAATTATTTCTATGAATTAAAAATAAAATGAAGTATGATGTTCTTTGACAATATCTACGGAGTAAAATTATTCCGTGACAATATCCAACACAAAATGTAGAGTTCGGCGACCGACCTGCCTGGAGTCCTATAATATGACCGATCAATCATTTTTTTTATTAGAATTGATGGGTAAATAATATCATATACTTACAGTCTTACAGTATTTAAAAATAAATTAAAAGACTAATAACTACCTACTTATATTAGGTATAAAATAACACTAAACAATGTAACAACGTTGATCTTCAAAAAAATATTAATAAAGGGCGCCACTTGCAAGCCATAAAAACAAAAATCAAACTGTATCGGTCGTTAAAAATTACTTCATTTGCAAAATAAAAATCAATAAAATGTATCTCTACATAGAGCGGTTTTATAAAATTAATGTTGTTTCATAAATGACTCACTATTTACCTACTCCCACTAAAGCGATCCGATATGCATAAAAAATATCTACCTGCTCAAAAAGGGTCTGCATTATATTTAGAAGTTTTACGGATATCGGATCATCTGCAATGATTATTCTGCTTCTTACATATCGGTCCCATTGAAAAATGTCTACAGACGAAGGGAGACGCGACGATCAATATTTTGGTAAGAGGCACGCAGAAGTTAGCATCATAATTTCATACCGCCCAAATTTGAACGCGTACGCTTGGTACTCTACTGTATACAACAGTGTTTTAGTTACGATTCAATAACGAGCGTATTTCAAAAACTTTGCCGTGGTCGAGATAGTAACGTGTATTGATGTGATTCATTCGGGTGAACCCCAAGAAGGGGAGTTTGTTCATTTTTATATTTACAGCGTGTCCCTTGCGGCATGCGCGGCGCCTCTTTGCCAGTCTTGTTACTACCGTTTCACGCACGAACACCAGTGCAATGAAAGTGATGTAAATATTACTCCTACTACTATATTTACTAACGACGATTTGTTTTCAAAATACAAACAAAACTATTTTGTGAAAGTGATAAAAAGTGACTGAAAAAATTGTGTGGCTTGTGTGATAATTGAATATATCTGTGCATCGTGATGTTTCGCTTCGATCGTACATAAATTCGACCGAGGAAATGCTACGGGCTACCCGCGGTACTCGATGTATTTCAGGAAATGCTTCAGGCTGGAACTTTTTGTTCGCATAATTCACACTAGAGGTCAGTATTTAATTAAGCTAGCAGATCTTTCATATAAAATATCGCGTTAATAAATATTCCGTCTGATCACGCAGCGTATGTAATATGTATAGGTATAATTATAAGGGTCAAAGTACTGTTCTCTTCCCTTTTACATCCCTTCTCCGCCCTTTACGCTTGATCGACCAGTGAAGTTTGGGGCTCCCTTCATTATTAAAAATTTATATCACGCCGAAATGGCTGGCATAAAATGTGATGGTTTGCTCTTCGTTCATCAGCATCAATTTGGGCAAATATTTTTAGTACTTAATATTATGTTAATAATTAATAATTATATAAGAAAAGTATATAAAAAATGGGTTACTTAGTTCGTAATTTTTGATAAAAAAATGTTAATATTTAAAATTAATTAGGTACCTAATTTAATTCAAAGCATAAAGTATATACATAATATTATTATAGTACTTAAATAGGTATTAAGTATATTAAAAATTCAAAATATTTAATTTATCTTATTAAGTATCTATTAATGTATCAAGATAAGCCTAACCTTGAAATATTATTAAAATGACTTTAACGTGTCCTCAATTTACTGATAATATCATATTATTGTCATCTGCCACTCATCTAAAATAAAGAACAAAAACAATTTGTTGACGACATAGACATCATTAAATTAATAATATTATTATTACTTATTATTATCTGAACAAAAGAAAAACAGCTACGGAACCCCAAAATTTTTCAGTACACAAGAATTTTTTTGGTACGAAGTTCCCTAACTTCGTACCAAAAAAATGTAAAGTTTAAATAGCTCTATGTTAATCAATAAAGTTTAATCAATGTGATTCGAAAATTATAAGCTACACTTTGATTTGTTATTTACACGTCGACGTGTAATTAATAATCAAAGGCTCTACATTTGTTAAAATACGTTCACATTTACATGTTTGTTATAATATATAATAATTTAACTATTATATATATATAAATTATAATATATATAAATTTTTTAAATGTAAAACTTATTAGCTCTACATTTAACATTTATATCAGCTCTTTACATAAAAATACTGACTAATAAACAATAATTTACTATAAAATGAAATGCGAAAAGCTAAGATCATAATGTCTCGAGCGCAAAGTAGATAAATTGCGCAGATTGATGAAAATATTACATTTTTATTGATAAAAAATCTCGATAAGTGAGTGAAGTGACGCATCTATGCAGAGTTACCATATAGAGCAAGACGTAGCGAACGGCACCAGACATGTTTGTTTTCATACCAGTCCGAATTAACGTCGCGATTGGTTCAAAATCCATAACTGGCCTCCGAGAGCCAGGTGTCGTTCACACCGCGGCCTCGCGCGCCTCGTCTCGTTAATCACTCGTGTTCGCTATTGTTATAGCGCGTCGTACAGCCATCTTTGTCAAATTACAAGCGATTCCTTTCAATAATTTGATTGTAGTACCAAATGGAACAAAACATAAAAGTAGTTACTTGTGCGCGATATGGTAGAATCGGACGAATTATTACATTCTCTTTTGTTTTACTTTTAACATTGATGTTTCGATAAATACAAGCGTTACGAGTGCTTACGGCTTTAACGACCAGTCGACCATTAAAATGATGGATGATGTGTTTCTCCGCAAAAACTGTGTAATGTGTTTGTTTAAATAAACAATGTGAAGGGTGCTTTTAGTGTTAGTATTTGACTGTATTTGTGTTAAGAACTGCGTCGTAATTTCTCGTACACATTGCATAAATGAGTGGAATGGCGTTGCGGAGCGCGCGGGCCGGAGCATGCGCGCCAGTTTCGTCGCGACCGCTAGGAGCGCACTGAGTGTCCTTCGTTTGTGTGTATATCAAAATGGGACGGTCCAGATTCCCAGGAAAACCATTAAAATTTCATAATAGAAAGCGTATAAGTGTCCTATCTGGTACAATCTACCATGAAACCGCTCCAGATAATCAAACAGCGAGCCGAGGCTCTGCTTCTAACGACTATGTTGGAGATAAAGAGGTAAAGCTTGTTCACGGAAAGATTTTATGCTTTATTACTTGCATATATTCGATATTGTTACAGGATGTGTTAAGTTTACGTAATAACTAAAGGCAACAACGAAGCGTCAAATGTAGAGTTAGATGCCAATACGGGGACAACTTTTGACATTTAGATTATTATAAATTAACAATTTGTCAACAAAGGAACGAAGTAAATAACATCTAACAACATAATTTCAGTATTTTTTTGTATATTTTTAATATCTACGCTTTTTATATGATAAAACATAACCTTACATCAAAAACAAAAATGTAGAGTTAAAAAAATTTAATGTGTAGAGTTCCTCTTTTGTTGCTGTTTGACAGTTCTCGTGTTTGACATATCAAATTATCAAAATAAAAAATATACTTCTGTGTAAAAAATAATGATTTTGCTACCAAATACTCTAATCTGTGTTTGCTACATAATAATTTCAATATTTATGCTTCTTCTACGTAGAAAATAGTTAATTATTTGTGATAATAAATAAACATCAACATGTGAAAATTGTATAACAAAATAATAGACGTTGGTGATTTATGATAAAACAAAAGTTTCTTGTAAAATAGATCTTGATAGTAACTTAACATTGTTAGGATAATAAAACTCAATGTCTTAAAAATGAATATAATTAATATGACTGACCTTATTAAAAGTATGTACGTATTATTAAAACACTGATAAGAAGTTTTCACCATTTCATTTGCAATAAAAATTTGTAGGGATGACTCTGATTATAAGAATTATAAGGTATGACTGGTTTATAATGACATTGCTTTAGAAATATTCATTAGTTCAGGTAACTGATTTATTTAGTATTTATTTAGAATTTTGAATAGAATGTGAGACACTAAACTGTTTGCTTGAGGTATAAAATAAAAAAAATGCTAAATATTGCACAGAGTGTTGGAGACAATGATGAAAAGATGCAGATAAATACAGCTCTCCAACCGTCCAACGCTTGTTGATGAAGACGCAGTAATCTGTATCAAATACAGTCACTTTGAAACCAACTTTATTGAATAAACGGAGAAGTTGGAATTAGAAACAATTCTATACTTATTAAGTATCATGTTATTAGATTCAATTATCCTTGGAGGGCAATGATATTATTATGTGTATTATTTCAAAAACTTTGTATGTGGTACTAATTTATGTTTGTTTCTATGTAGCACCCAATTTCTTAAAAATATCTTATTTTCCTTCTTTTTGATAAGACTATGCTCTGTGGTTGAATTGAAATAAAATATAAATTATATGAAATAAAGGTTTGTTTTGGTTTCTGATATAATCAATATTATAATAATTGAAGTTATAAGTTAGAAATAAAAACTATACATATTCCAGAAAATAACAAGATATAATTTTAAATTTCAGGAAGAAGAAAAGAAAGAAAGTAATGGGGATAGTGAGGGAACATCTGTGAACAACGTCACAGAGAATTCACCACCTCCCAGTCCAGAGGATAAGGACGTAAACAGTGACCCTTCAAAGTCACCAGTCCGAACAAGATCACATCAAAACAAAATGGAGCCGCCAAAACCTGATAAACCAAAACCAGTGAAAAAGACAGTCACTTTTGGGACTGTTGAAAGTTGTGAGGATATTTTCTTTCCCTTAAAGAAGGTTCCTATCAAACATCATGCACCACTAGTGTCTATCATCAAGAAGAAATCAGCTCTAAAACAAACGGAATATTCAACATTTAGCAGCATTCTGAAACCAGCTAAACTCACAGATTTGAGTTCAAAATCATCATCTGAACACCAAGAAGGGTATTTGAGGAAAAATTTAAATCCATTGTCAAAACCCACTAATAAGTTTTCTCAATTTAGTGACATACGTTGCACGTCTCCACCTCCGAGAAATATATCTCCAGTTGATAAAGAAGCTTCAGGAACGAGGAGTTTTGTCTTACCAGTAAGAAGCAGTCATTCCTCGAGAGTTATAAAACCAAACAAGAAATTCATTGATGGAGAAGGTCAAACAACATCTGTGAGCAGCTCTTTGTCCAGTAAAGTCATAAAGAAACCAAAATTAAAACAACTTGTGTTTAACAACTTACCCAATGATGAGGGTGATGGAGAAGACACCAGTGAAAAGATTCCCGAAAAATCTGCACTAAAAACATCCAACCTGTTCAAAGACAAAACTACCAACTCTTTCTCGAATCTCGGAAGTTCGGTATCGAGAAAAGTTTCCAGGGATCTATTCTCTTTTGATAAATCTCCAGAACATGCACAGGATGAGAACTCTAATGTCGAAAATACTAACAAGATAAAGTCTTCTGAGGGCAAAAAAGAGGAAAGATTGGGACACGCTATGAGAAAACTGATGGATATATCCGACGCTAGTTCCTCTAGCAGTACTAGCAGTGGCTCGGAGTCGGAGGGCAGCTGGGAGAGCGAGAGTTTGGAAGGAAGTGGTGATGAAGAGGAGAAACAGCCTCCAGCCAGTCCAGAGAAAGACAAGTCGTCAGCCTCTCAGTTGCTCAGCGGCAAAGTTATTATCAGAGAGGCAAGACTGCAGCTCAACAGTACAACACCCAGTGCTGCGGGCTTAGATGGTCCATTCTCATCTTTATCATCTGTCACAAGTAAGTCTATATTCCTACTGACTCTTTTTAGAAAAAAATAATAAAAACATGGTAGTTGTATAATATTATGGTTGGCTATTTGACTATGACATATTAAAGTACTTTGAAAAAAGAATGTAATGTGTAATTGTAACATTATATTATATTTTAGAAAATAAATTGTTTTTAAGTTCTTTTCACTGTTAACTTTAAAAAATAGGTACCATATTATCAAAAATGAATTTGAATAAAATCAGAACTTAACAACCAAAAACCTTTGTATTTACATATTTTTTATAATTTGTTTTGTGCATAACTAGTGGATGAAGAAATAGACGAATCTACATCACTTCTGAGTCCTCTTGGTGAATATTTACAATGCATGCATAAATGTTATGTCAAGCTTAGAACAGGATTGTAATTTTACTTGTCTATGAAATCAGTTTGAAGACGGATAGAACTTATTTAACATAAGCCTTACTTACATCTATAATACTTACTATGAAAGAAAATTTTTCAATGGCTTATTTTATTAAATACAGCTTTCTTATAGTCCACCTGGGATACAACTGAATTTTAGAAAGGAAATGCTGCAACTTGTATTTTTCTGCAACTTATAAGTTCATATTGTTACGTCTTCTATTAATTGGTGTTCTAAATGTTGAAAATACTTAAATATTTTTGTTTTAATAACAATTTCCTTTTTAGCCAACAACTTGCCCACGACGGTGACATGTGGGGTTTGTGGTGCCGTGCGATTTTATAGATTCGTCCGACAAGCTCGGAAATTCGGAATATACTCTTGCGAATCCTGCCGCAAGTTTATATCAAAACTTCTCAAGAAGGACAAAGTGGCATTGCGATCAGCTCCAGTTGTTATGCATTGTGTCAGAGGAGAAGGTAATATTTGTTTGACCTTAAGTCCCTTGCTTGTAACTTTCCTGTGATTTCAAAAGTTTAACTAGGCTGAGTGACTTATGGTCAGTGTACCAATACTTAAATAAAAAAAAAAGATTTGACATGATGTTAATTTTTTTTTTCAAAAATACCCTTATTTTTTCAGGTAACTGTCATGTTCCACCAATCGTGCGATCACAACAATGGAAGCTACTAAAGTGCACCAACAAAACGAGATGTCCAGCTTGTTGGCTGAAATTATGCCTCAAAGCATTCCAAGTGCCGCCACATATAAGGGCGACGTTGACTGCCATGCTGCCGCCGTATATGAGGAATGGGTCCAAAACTACCCCGAGTCTTACGCCTCCACAACCACTACGGCCAAGCACAACACAGTCAACATTCGGTACTCTGGCCAATAGTGAGACTGAAAATAATATATTTGCGGTTAAAACGACCAAAAAGATTCCAGACGAAATAGAAAAGGTCGAGGTTAGTATTCTTTTGTTTCTTTCACTATGTTTTTCATTCAGTATTTACCTTTCTGATGGTTTATTAACTTCTACATGAGATAAACCTCTTGCTTCTAAATATCGATATCAAGAGAATTTAGAACACATAATTATCGATTAGAATTCTTTACAATAAGTATTGAATTATTTTAATATTTTCCTTGCTTTTTAGGATACCACATCTAAGAGCCAAAAGAACATCCAAGAGGAAGGTGACGGTAAAGACGACGATAGTAACGGAAAGAAGCGTCGCTTGACAAGGGTTAAAGTGAGAAAGAAAGATAAGAATGAATCCAAACAGGTGGAAGATCCCAAGCGACAGAAAATGGAACTCAAGGGCCCGAGGGTTAAGCATGTGTGTAGGAGTGCTTCGATCGTGCTAGGCCAGCCTATCGCGACATTCCCTGTGACAGAAGAGAAAGAGAAAGCTGATGATGACAGCTGTTTGCTGCCTGTGGAAGATAAGGATAGAGTCACACCGGAGTTGACAAGCGGAGACTCTGAGGCAGACGACAAACCTCTCCAGACTGTACCCGAAGTGAAAGAAGTTGATCAAGAAAATGTTGAGCCTAAGAAAAGAAAGATTGAACCGGTTGTGGCTAAACAGAAGGCTGAGTCCAGTGAGGATGAAAATATCATGGATCTTATACCGAAGAAACAGCCATTGAAAGTTTCTAATGCTATTAATGTAAGTACTCAGGCTATAAATATTTTGAATTAATAAGTTGTTGATAAAGGATTAATTAAAGAAGTTTTACCTCTATATTTCATAAGTACTTTTTTTGTTAGCCTATACTGTCCTACTGATGGGCAACCGGCAAAGGCCTCCCCTAGGATAATATTGTTAATTTGTCATATTAAGTAAAAGTTAATTTGTCATAGTAAGTGAGTCAGTTAAATTGTCATATTTTATGTTACAATAGTAGTACTCTACTTTTGTAAGCTGTGAAATAATATTATATGTATTTTTCACATTTTAAGGCTCAATTTCACCAATGACTGTCAAAGTTAATGCTCAAAATAGTATCACATTACCTCTTTCGTTTTTCATAATATGAACAAAAGAGAAGACATAACATTTTAAGAAGCTGTTAACACTAACAGACGTTGGTGAAATTGGGCCTTAATATCATGTTACTTACTTAAATTTTCAGGTCCGAGGTCGTTCTCAGAAGTACAGCCAGAATCGACCCGAGCTAATATGTGTGGACTTCTGGGAGATCTATGATCCAGACGAAGTGTGTAACTCCGGCTTTGGACTGATTGGCACCACTCCGTTTACGTTGGCAAAACTTTGCTTCTTGTGTGGAAGTGCTGGGAGAGAAAAGGTGATTGTTGATTTTTGCTCACTATTTACATAATATTATCCGTTTACCTTTATGTGAAATACACTTTTATTTTAGAAAGTAAACAAACTAGTTAAAAGACAGTTTAGAAAATTTTGCAATAGCTTAAAAATAAAGACAAATATCTCTCTATCTCTATCTATATTCTCAGATGTTGGTGTGCTCGAGTTGCTGCGAGTGGTACCACACGTGGTGCGCGGAGGACACCGCGGGCGGTGTGTGGACGTGCGCGCGCTGCGTCACATGCGCGGCGTGCGCGCGCCCCGCCGCCCGCGCGCGGTGCCGCTCGTGCGCCCGCCACTACCACGCCGCGTGTCTGCCCGCCGCGCCGCCGGACCACCGCAGCGACTGGCCGCAGGTAAGAGCCTGTCCACACGGCGCGTTGCGTCGACGCAGCGCTGCCGTTGCGTTGTCTTACATACAAATAACCAAAGTGTTCACACGGCGCGCTGCGGCATGACAGCAGCGCGTAACGCACACATGTGACATGACGGACAGCAGCCCCCGAGACGAAGCGGGAGGGGGTGCTGACGCTAAGTGACGTTTGTAATAACGCTGCGATGACGCAGCGCCCGTGTGGCCGGCTATGCGTCAAACGGCAGCGCTGCGTAGACGCAACTCTGACGCAACGCCCCGAATAGACAGGCTCTAATGTCCTACCGACTGCGCCTAATTTGACATCCTAAAAAAAATCAATTTTATGAAATAATTTTTTTTCTTTAATTTCACAATGACAATTTTATTGCTAATTTACTTAAAATGCTTTTCTGTAGCTCTCACACTAGCATAACTTGTATCGTGAGAGTTGATTCAAATAAGATTAATCCACTGTTCTCATCTGCTCAAGTATACCTATCATATGGACTGAGCTATTTACTATCTAGTTATACATTACAATCCTATTATTTTCAAGTCTTGTCAACTGTATGCAAAAGTAATTTTATATTATGTTTTCTATTTCAGATCTGCAGCTCGTGTCTTAAATGCAAGAGCTGCGATAGCGACCGCGTTAACAAGTTCGTTGGCAGCCTGCCGTTCTGTAGACCGTGTTTCAAACTACGACAAAAGGGCAACTACTGTCCGCTCTGCCAAGCTTGTTATAGAGACAATGATTTCGATAGCAAGGTACGATATCTCTGCTCTGAGAGATTATAATTTCTAAGCAGGCCCCTAGACCTACAATAATATTGAACAATATTTTATTGAACAATTTATTTGACAAAGAGATTAAAAGGCGAGCGCGTTCTATATTAACCATAGACGGTCAATAAAATTGTACATTACGTGAAATTGTGCAATAAATTTGATCGTCTTGACAATAGGGGCCCGTAAGGCTGCATTTTAAGATCCAATAGCATTCAATTCAAAGAGGTCAATATGACAAGCTCACGTCAATGAAGCGATTCTATTGGTTCTCAAAAACACATTCCTCGCAACACATTTCTAGTGGAAACGCAGCCTAAAGCCAATTAAAAAAAACCAATATTTTTGTCTATGGTTACAGATGATGGAGTGCGGTTGGTGCGCGAGATGGGTCCACGCGAGTTGCGAAGGTTTATCCGGGGAGGGCTACCAGCTGCTATCAGCTCTGCCACCGTCGATCGAGTACATCTGTTGCAAGTGCATGCCGAATGATCCCCCGTGGAGAAAAATGCTAACAGAACATCTGAAAGGACGATTACTACATCTGCTTAAACTACTAGCGAAAAACAAGAAAGCGTGCGCCCTGCTCAAACTAACGCCACATAAAAATACGCCCATCCCGAACAAGACGCTCCGGATTATGACCCCACAGGCTATAAGGAAACTTCACTTCGAAAATGTCGATGAATCGATAAAAACGACTGAAACAAAAGTATACAGGAATACATCGCGAGGCCGAAAAACCACTTTGCAGAAACCAAACGATCCAAGTTCGTCCCAGTCGTGGCCGAGCCCCTCGATCATTCCCGATGTCGAGATGGAGAAAGAAGACATTCCACATACACACAAAGTGGTCAATCTACAGGAACCTCTAATGCAGAACAAGGAAATATGTTTCTCGACCGGCCTATACAGTACTAAGGCGAACTTTAACTCGTCGTGTGTTGAAGTCCACGAGAATTACACAACTGAGACTAAAATGGAGACAAACGAAGCGGCCATTGATAAATACGAACCTATATCAGACGACGATGAACCGGTGAAGACATTCCCTCAAGCTCGCAGTGAACAGGATCTCAGCCCGCTGGTTTGTCGCGAATTGGCTGTTCCCGGGGACGAGTCTCAACAAAATATTATAAGTGACGACATTAATAGAATCATGTCACCTTCGTTGCTCGACATAAAGAAGAGAGTAAACAGCGACGAGTATGTGTCGTTAAAAGATTTCAATCACGACATGAAGGAGGTCATCGAAAGAACGTCGAATGTCGACCTAAAAGATATTTATAAGGAGTTGTTCTCTGAGACTTTCCCATGGTTTGATTGTCAGAACAACTGTCTTCAGCCGAACTTGGAAGTCGAAGGGGAGCTGGAGGATTCCGATTCAATAAAAGACGTCGAAATGGTCGACCCGAAGGGACTCAAGTCGGCTCCACATTCCATTGACCGGGCGCTCGATCAAATTGTGCCTAAACTCGAACCAGACTTACCGACGGATGAGGAGGACCTCTTAGAATTCTATCCAGTACCAGACACCAGACTTTGTGTACTGTGTAAAACGGTCGGCGACGAACCCCCTACAATGGAAGGACGACTGCTTTACTGTGGTCAGAACGACTGGATTCACGCGAATTGTGCGCTCTGGTCGGCCGAAGTGTTCGAAGAAATTGATGGATCTCTACAAAACGTCCACTCCGCAATATCGAGAGGAAAGATGATCAAGTGTGCAGAATGTGAAGTAAAAGGTGCAAGTGTTGGTTGCTGTGCTAAAAACTGCAGTGAAACATACCACTACGCGTGTGCAAGAAAAGCAAACTGCGCTTTTATGGACGACAAGAGAGTATTCTGCCCCATGCATGGTAAAGACGTACCAAAGAAAAGTTTGCAAAAGGATGCAGATTTTGAATTGACGAGACCGGTTTACGTGGAGCTAGACAAGAAGAAGAAAAGATACAGCGAGATAAATAAAGTACAATTTCTAATGGGATCTCTGACTGTCTTAAGTCTCGGTAAGATTGTCCCATCTGTCTCCGACTACGAGGAATTTCTAATGCCCGTTGATTTCTCTTGCTGTCGACTATTTTGGTCCTCCAAAAAACCAACCAAAATAGTTAGATACACAATAAAAACAAAGCTTTTACTTGCTGAACCGACACCTGGATTTGATTTTGGAGTGAACATAACCGTCGATCACTCCATGGGTGTTCAAGTTGTCGAGAGAACTATGGCAGAAATTGGCGCCTGGCACGAAAATTTACAGAGTATGTCCAATAAGACAGCCCTGATACTAAAAAGTGACATGTCACCTATTAAGTTTGGAAATACCCTAACTTTAGAAGACATAGCAGTGAAACAAGTTGTGGACAGTATGTTGGACACTATCTGCAAGCAGGAACAGCAAGATGAGGAGGAACCTCAAAATACTGCAGATCTGCTACCCCCAGAAGTTAAAGATGCCATATTCGAAGATTTAAATCATGATCTGCTTGACGGCATTTCAATGCAAGACATATTCCCGAAGCTAATGTCATACGAAGACCTCGTGGCGATGGATTTGAAGAACGAATTCTATGGGGTCATGAATCAGGCAGATGACAAGTCAGATTCGCGTTCAACTGATTTCATAGATGAACTTTTGTATGCTCGATTGGAATCGAGTAGCAAAGAACTGAAGAGAAGTAAATCAGAAATGCTTCTGCAAAATCCCAACATCAAGTCATTGACTACCGGACGAGGCCAACAGCGCTCCACCAGTCTGACATGGAACAACAAATTCGACACAAGTTTACTATCATCAACCATAAAAAGATGTAAAATGGGAAAGACGTCTACAGTGACGGGAAAAATGAGTCCCATTCCGAGAAGTATTGAAAATGCACTGGAGACAGCTAAAACGACAGACAAAACTGACAAAAAACCTAAAATAGAAACGTCGACGAGCAGTACTATTTGCACAGATATTCCTCATTCTTCGGGCATCAACTACCGAACGACGTCGCCGAAGCAAAAGGATGATCCGAATTCTGATAAAAATGACAAAAACGAAGGATTTTATCCGGACGTTATTGATTTCTACACAAAAATTCAGTGTAGTCCCATATCCCAATTGGATGGAGCTGCAGACTGGTCTAGTTCCGAAAGTACGTGTAGCTCCCGACCGGGCAGTCCAAGGGACGACTTCACGCCGATACAACAATTGGACGGAGCTGAGGATCATCATCCACACGACAACCTTAACAAGAACCAAGGCAATCAATTTTTATATAGAGCTAGTGGATCTGAGAGCACCTACACTGTCACAATAGCTGGAAATTCTATTAGCGGCCAGCCCGAACTAGTGATGCGACCCTTGGACGATGGGTCAGGACTACCGGGACAGATGGAGGAGCTCGTGAGATGTGACAGGTGTCATTGCACCTACAGAAATAAGGAGTCGTACGATCGACACATACCGTCTTGTGACATGATGTCAACCAGCGAAAGTGAGAGCGAAAATCCCAAATCACCCGAGAATCGAACCCTGACGACCCTACAAAATGCGTTCGGGGGTGCTTTCGCTCAGCCGATGATTATTCACGCCGGAATGGTGAGCGGAACGGAAAACACAGTTAAAGCTGAAACCATTTCAGCCAGAAGAACATCCATTAATACGAGACAAATTACAATCAATGGCACGATCGTTGAGACGCCATCTCCTGGACCAGGAAACGAAATGACAATGACGTTTACTGAACAAATGAAGTCGGGAACGGTAATATTCGATCAAAGTAAAACAACAAATGTTCAAGTATCCGCAAATCAACAAGTTTTGTCGTCACCGCAAATTGTTGTCACGCCCCAGATGCTGCTTCCGCCTAAGTCTAGTTCTGCAGCAGGCCAGAAAATCGTCACACCACAAATAATAACTCAACCGGGTCTTCTACCATATAACATTTGCACGACGATTAAACCGGGCAACGGCAACGCGAATATACAGCAAATACAAGGGAATACAGACATGGCTCAGTTGCTATCTGGACCTGGAGGTATTCAAGTTATATCATCGAACTCTAATCAAGTCCTTACGATACCTTCAAATCAGGGAATGATGCATGGAAAAAATCAAGTCACCAATTTTCCAAACATGGCAAGTGCTTCATCGATTGCTCTGCCGGTGAATTCCATTCAGGGGATGCCAACTACATCTATCATTCAAAACATACAACCCATGATTCGACCACAGTTACAAGGAAATCCCACTATTGTCATGCCGGCCATGACTGCACAGAGGTTGACTTCTCCGAATACTCAAAATAAACAGCAAATAATTCTGCCTAACACGACACAAAAATCCCCCAAAAAACAGCCTCAACCCGTGCAACCGAAACCCATATTCCAAGCCGCAACCAGAGGCCGCGGCAGACCAATTCCCAAACCGACCACAATAACAAAAAGGCAAACGAAGTTAGAAAAGACATTTACGACTATAAATCAGACGCCAATCGGGCCAGGGAATACTGTCATACAGTTGCAAACGAACAACCAGACTGGGCAACCGTCTATTATTGTTCAACCGGTGACGAATCAGAATATTATGTCGGCCTACGTAGAAGCCCTATCTCAGCAACAGAACCAAAATATGCAATATATAGCAACGATTGGCCCTCAAGGCGACTTTAAAGCCACACCGACTCAATTTATATCTCAGAGTGGTCTTGTACCCCAAACTTTCCAAATTCAACAAACCGAGTCTGGTGGCCTAGTAGCGGTGCCCAGTGGAGGTATACCAGTTCTTCTACCTCAAGGAAATGTCGGAATTTTGCCGCAAGCGATTCAACAAGGCGCTACAATCTTACCCCAAGGGACGATACAGCAAGGAATAATATCTCAGGGCCCGAATGGCCCAACGATACTACCTCAGGCGATACATACACAGAACGGGACTACCATAATACCACAAGGAACGATACAAGGCTTAACATCAGGAAACATTTCTTCACAAACCGCAACACTGTTGCCAAATAATACTTTACAAACTGCAGGTGCAACTGTTGTCTCTCAAAGTGGAATCGGTAATGGACAATCTACTATAATTCATAATGCATTACCCACCCAAGGAAACACTCTGATATCGCCAGCTACAGGCACTACCATCTTGCCTCAGGGTACAATATTGCCGCAGTTCTGTAATGACCAAGTTCTGCTGGGTTCAACGCCGACATTGGAGATGGTTACCGACCCTTCAGGGTGTATGTATTTGACGACGACCCAACCCGTGTACTACGGTTTAGAGACGATCGTACAGAACACGGTGATGTCGTCACAACAATTTGTGTCTACGGCCATGCAAGGAGTTCTAGCACAAAACAGCAGCTTTTCGGCCACAACGACCCAAGTATTCCAAGCGAGTAAAATAGAACCCATAGTCGAGGTCCCCACAGGTTATGTCGTGGTAAACAATGTTGGTGATAGTGTGGTTTCCCAAGCTTCATCTTCGGTTGCTAATGTTGTTACAGCTCAGAATGTGCAATCATCACCGCAAACACTGAAAACTGTAAAGACGTCTGTACCCAACCTGACTTTGCAACCGTTGCCGGATAAACAAGTCAACAACAATCGCCAAACTCCTAAGGTTATTCAAATGAGCCCGCTTCCTATAGCAGTTGGCTCACAGGCTGGAAACAACATAAACATCAAACATGGTTTGAACCCGATAACATCACAGATACATAATATGAGTCTTGCAAATACTTCGCAACATCTATCGAGACCTACTTTATCAAAACCGAATACTGTTACTTTAACACCTAATGTAACGCTAGTGTCGTCAACTGGGCAGCCATTAATGGCTATATCACAATCTATTCCCAACACTGCCACGTCGTTCTCGATGCAGTCTATTCCCCTCTCACAACCTATAGTTTCGAGTTCGATTGCACCATCAGGAAACAGGAATAATACGATGAAGATTGAAAATTCTCACGTGATTGAAATAAGCGGGAACCTGAACGAAAGTTCATCTCATTCAGGTATGCCCACTATAAGCGTAACGCAAAGTATAAAATCACCGACGCCCTGGAGACAAATAAATACAAACAACAATTCAAATATCGATAATAAGATAGATTTGCACAATATGGGAATAAAGTTGAACACTTCTAACAACTCAATGATGAATTTAAATAACATAACTACAAATAGACAAATTCCGCATTCTGAGGCTGGAAAAGAAAACCCCAACTGCCTTATGTCAATGAATAACGCTGTAAACTCCATGCAGAACTCAATGCATTCCCATCAATTTGAGTCTAACATGATAGTCAGTAGTCATTCGTCGAATCACTCTTCTTCTAATAATATGATTCAGATAACAGCTGGAAACATATATCCTCCTTCAACGAGTGTTTCCAGTACTTTCGATCCTGACACGACGCTGAAACTAAGTAAAATAAATGCTTTATCTAAAACAGGAGACGGACACTTAAACTTTTCACAAGAAATAATGGCTCCACATGCCCAACAGCACATGCAGAATGAAAAATGTTTCCAGAACTTGGGAAATACCGAGAAACATTCCAACGAGGGTATGAATAATCAGATGAATATACATAAATTAAGTAGCTGCCAAGTTGCAAACAATAATAGTAACATAAACAACTCTCCTTCAATCAGCATCATACCCCACAACATGATTCGCCCTCAAATGCAGAACAATCAGAATTCTATTTCTATAAACAACAATCAAAATCAGATGGGATCGATACCGAGTAGTTCTCATGGCCAAGTTCAGCTTATGAATACGGTAAATACATCTATGCCGAATATGTCTTGCCATGAATTGGTAAATAATCGTAGCAACATACAGTCTTCTAATGAAAACTTGCATCAAAATAATCAACAAATAGACATAGCAAACTCTAGCATGACTATGTCTAATGTGTCGCATGGAAATATGCAAATGATATCGCATGATTCGAGCGCAATGTCTTCGTCGTCGAATCAAATTCATATAATGAATGGTCAAATCCAGCATAACCGTCAATTAGAAAGTAGCAATCAAATGCAAATGAACCAAGTATCTAACAATAGAATGTTCCATGATAATAATATGATGAACCAATCACAAAACCATAACCAAAATAATATGCTGCCAAATCGATGCACACCAGAATCGAACAGTCATATGAATCAAAACGCTAACATTCACGGATTATCTAATAGCCATAACATGAACAGAACGGATCATAACGAACTTAACCATATGCATATGAATCAATCTTTATCTAATATTTCAAATATGCAAAGTAACAGAATGCTAAATGATAACATGCAGAGTCATACAATGAATAATATGAACCATCAAATGCACAACAGATCAATGGATTCTATTCACAACCAACAAGTCCACTCGATGCAACAAATGAATGTTCACATGTCAAGTGGGAATGCTCGCAACCAGATGGAGAATAATATGCATATGAATCAACAGATGTCGATGCAATCAAATCGGCAAATGGAAAATGTTGGTCACCATCATCAACATCAAATGTCTAATACGATGCAAATACAAAGCAATCGAACACATATGGACAATAACTTAATGGGCATGCATCAACATGTATCGAATCAGATGCACAATCGTCAACAAATGGAGAATAACATGCACATGCACCATATGCCTGGAAATAACTCTAACCATGGATTGAATAATCAAGTTGAAAACTCTAATGTATTGGGCAATATGCATAACAGACATGATAATAATCCAATGGGAATGCAGAACTTAAACTCCCTAAACCAAATGCAAAATAACAGAAACTCTATGGAACATGCGAATATGATTCAACATCAAATGAACAATGTTAATTCCATGAGTAGCATGAACATGCATAACAACCTCAACAATTCTTTGCAAATGTCTAATACTAATCATCAATCCGTCAGTAACCAACTGATGCATGTTCCTAATATACCAGATATTAAAAATGACTTCCAAAATTCATGCAGTGGCAGTTGCTCAAACAACAATTCACAGTTCTCTAGTAACCAGACGTCATTTGACTTGCCTACCAATATGAACACTACCGGTAACATGAACATGAATAGCAATGCCACTATGATGCATGGAATGAACGTGAGCAATAGTAATATGATTTTAAGTAGCAGTAATTCAATGTATGGTAACAACAACCAGAATGATATGCCAGGACACGATATGTTGATGAGCTGCAACAACACCAATGACCATAATTTGATGTCCGTCAATTCCAATAATATGATGATTAACAACACTTCAACACACGGCGCTCACAATCAAAACCAGCAGATATTGAATAACCAAAATCAGAATAACCCTCAAATAAATATAAACAGTTGTGCTATGAGTGGTAATAATACTACGCAGAATCAAATAACTAACTTGGAAAGTCCACTGAATAGACCTAATATACCAGTGAATGACATACCTAAATTTGGACAAGAACTGCAGGTTAGAGGAAAGAATTTAATTCCACAACAGTCTAATAATACAATGGCGATTCCGAATATTTCCAGCAATGACTGCTCAAAATTGAATATTGTTGGCAATAACGATAAACAGAATCACACAATTTCGGTCAACAATCAGATTGGATTCATGCAAATGAACTCTCAAAACAACAATAGAGTAATAAATTTACCTGAGAAGAACCGATCTAATAATAATGCACATGTTGATAATAATTTCAGTCAACATGTCTCTCAGCAACATAATATCAGAGTTGTGACCAACAATGGTAGCAGCAGCGTTTCTAACATTTCAGCAGACGCGCTGACCTATCAACCTAAACCAGAAAATAATGGGACCACCATAAATGTTCCATTCCAAGCCATTCCTAATAGTGCACCCATGAATATTAATGTTAATTCCAGTAACAACACTGTCAATATTACAGTACAAAACAATCTCGTTGATCCTAAAATAGCTACTAAAGCCACCGATCTTAACTTTCCTCTGCAGCCTAATGCAAATCTGCTACAAAATCAAAGTAATAATAACATGATTTGTATACCAGTGCAAAATAATCCAATTAACCTTCCGACCCAAAATAACTCAAGTATTTCACTACCCAAAACGCGTCCTACACAGCAATCTGGTATTCCGACGAACGTTGTCAATCCCATATCGATGAGACCAATGAATAGAGTGCTACCTCTTCACAGAGATGGTCAAAGCAAAGGCTCCAAGTCTTCAGGCACTAAATTAGCCGTACCTAAACAACGACCAGTGAGTAATGATATGCCAGATTTGAATATGAAAGACGAAACTATAGACAGCGATCTGGAGAAAGCAATCGAAGAGTCAAAGCGAATGATGGAATTAGAAAAGGCGAAGAGAGAGAAAGAAGAAAGGGATGCGGCACGCGCTATACAACTGTCCACCGAGATGCAGGTAGCGAATACTAGTGTAGCCACAATTAGAGAAGAAGTCAATCCACCTACCGATATCAGCAACAAAAATAATTCTTTACCTAGCTTAGACGCGGAAATAGAACCCGAAATACCAAAAGTTTTGGTGGAGAAAGATATTAATAAGTCAGTAGCACCGCCAAAACTATCGAATACGCAAACCAAATTGCTAAAGAGACCATTGGTAGATAAGAAAAATGAAGATGCAGTTGTGACGAAGAAGCAAAACAAAGTTGCAAAAGGCCAGGAGAATAAATTCTCTCAACCAAAACCAGTGCCCGAACCAGTGAAAGACGATGGACCGAAATTAATATACGAAGTTTCTTCTGAAGATGGGTTCTCCTATTCCTCTACATCATTGACTGATCTCTGGGCCAAAGTTGTGGAAGCTGTACAGAACGCGAGAAAACAATCTGGACTCCCGTCAATTCAATATAATCTATCTTCATCGCTTTCTGGAGCACATCTGTTGGGGCTGAACAACAACGCTCTCAGATACTTGATCGAACAACTTCCAGGGGTAAGCAATATAATCCTTATATTAGATCTTTGATGATAGCAAAAAACCTTTCCTTTTTCTCATATTAGATATGGTTTTCGCAGATATATTTATCTTCTTCCAACTTTACATCTGGTGTATAAAAATTTTTCTCCCCACCCCTCTTAAGGGGACAAAAGAGGGGGTCAGATTTTGTATCAAACAAAGAAAACTTTAACACGAAAACTACTGATCCGATTTGCATACTGTTTTCACATATTTGCATACGGTTTTCACAGATATATTATATTTGTCTTCTTCCTACTCAACATCTGGTGTATAAAAATCCTCCCCCCCTCCCCTCTCAACCCTCTCTGGGGACCAAAGACGGGTCAGATTTTGTAATACAACTTTTTTCTTTAGTGGACTTACTTCATATTAGGTATTAACTGTGTTTTTCAACTTAACATCTGGTGTATGACCTTCCCCCCCCCACACCCTCTTAGGGGACAAAAGAGGGGGTAAAACATGTATCAACTGATGATGTAGAAAATATACTTTAAATGGCAAAACAACGTTTGCCGGGACAGCTAGTATTAGATATTTTCACTTTCTTACTAACCTAATCTAAATTACAGGCAAACCGCTGCACAAAATACAAGATCCGTCACGGGCGTCCGCTAAGCAGTTGGGACAACGACTTGGGTTTGAGCGAGGGTTTCAAGGAGAGTCCTTGGGGCAGCGCGCGTACAGGACCCATAGCGAGGAAGCCCAACCACGACATGTTCAGTTGGATGGCCTCGCCTTACAGGGAGGAGCCGCCGCCGCTGACCGGACAAGAAGTAGAGAGTTCCATATCCAGGTATTAAATTGTTTTAAATAGTCTTGAATGTTCATAGAATGTCAATGGGATTTTTATGATATTCTTTTTTGGTGGATGAGCCAACGAAAGGAGAGAAAGTAGGTCTAACGCTACCTTGTTCTTACTCGAATGTTCCAACTAAAAAGACCGATACAGTATTTTTTGTGCGCGAATTAGAAAGACAAGTACTGAACTACTGAGGCTACTTCTCTATTTCAGTCCTCTCTTCGGAGACTCTCTAAACCATACTAATATTATAAATGCGAAAGTGTGTCTGTCTGTCTGTTACCTCTTCACGCCCAAACCGCTGAACCGATTTTGCTGAAATTTGGCATGGAGATACTTTGAGTCCCGAGAAAGGACATAGGATACTTTTTGTCCCGGGAAAATATACGGTTCCCGTGCGATAAACGAGTTTTGGCGCAACGGAGTTGCGGGCGTCATCTAGTGATAAATATTTAGTAACACATCTATTAACTACTCATTCTAATTTTTTTTGTTAAAATTTTCAGGAGGCTGGCAACACTACCGCCAGCAATGAGGTTCAGACAGCTGAAGGAGACTGCCAAGGTGTCCGTCGGCGTCTACAGATCGCACATACACGGCAGGGGACTGTTCTGTAAACGAGACATTGAAGAAGGTATGTGTAAACCAAAGTTATAAAGATAAATAAGTACCGTACTACATTTATATTAAGATAGAGGTCTCTTTCTTAAGCGACATGATGATTGGGTTCGTGTACATAGTCGCAGCGATCTTTCTCTCATCTCCTGAGTGACACTAATAACACAATAGACCTAACCAGTACCTTGACTTCAAACAAATGGACGAATCGGTGTGAGTACTGAGTGAACTGACCAGTGACTGCTGCGCGCTTTCGATATGGTTCACAATGCTAAGTAACGCATTAGTACTGCGCGCGCCGGCCGATCTGACATACTACGTCAAACGTATAAACAAGATCTCTTCTAAGTCGGCCTACTCATTAGTTCTGTTTAATCTGCTAATAAAATATTGTGACATCACGTCTCCCAATATTTTAAAACTGTATTCCCGTGTCTTTCTTAGGCGACATGGTGATCGAGTACGCGGGCGAGGTGATCCGCGCAGTGCTCGCCGACCAACGGGAGAAGAGATACGAGGCGGCCGGCGGGCGACGCGGCGGCGGCTGCTACATGTTCCGCATCGACGACAACCTCGTCGTCGACGCCACGCTCAAGGGCAACGCGGCCAGATTCATCAACCACTCGTGCGACGTGAGTAAAGTCCCGATATACTGATCCCCCCCTCAATATAGGGACGCTATATATGCCGGCCGGCGGGCGGCGCGGCGGCGGCTGCTACATATTCCGCATCGACGACAACCTCGTCGTCGACGCCACGCTCAAGGGCAACGCGGCCAGATTCATCAACCACTCGTGCGACGTGAGTAAAGTCCCGATATACTGATCCCCCCCTCAATATAGGGACGCTATATATGCCGGCCGGCGGGCGGCGCGGCGGCGGCTGCTACATATTCCGCATCGACGACAACCTCGTCGTCGACGCCACGCTCAAGGGCAACGCGGCCAGATTCATCAACCACTCGTGCGACGTGAGTAAAGTCCCGATATACTGATCCCCCCCTCAATATAGGGACGCTATATATGCCGGCCGGCGGGCGGCGCGGCGGCGGCTGCTACATGTTCCGCATCGACGACAACCTCGTCGTCGACGCCACGCTCAAGGGCAACGCGGCCAGATTCATCAACCACTCGTGCGACGTGAGTAAAGTCCCGATATACTGATCCCCCCCTCAATATAGGGACGCTATATATGCCGGCCGGCGGGCGGCGCGGCGGCGGCTGCTACATGTTCCGCATCGACGACAACCTCGTCGTCGACGCCACGCTCACCGTTCATCAACCACTCGTGCGACGTGACTAAAGTCCCGATACAGTGCTCCCCCCTCCTCCCAAATATAAATACGCGACGTAAGAGATATCTGACTGCGATGCGGCGGTTCCTGTAATTTTTATTGGAAACATAACCCTTAAACTAATGTGGTCTACAAAAGCGATAGATGGTGTTATATTTAAAAAATGCATGCAAGCATACCTATGTCCTACACAGAGTGCTTTTAAGATAGAGCTCAAATATAAACTGAAAACTGAATTTTTTATTGAATATAGGAAACTTTCCACTATTCCCCTTGTGAATACATTTTTGATGTAAGTGAAAATATTTTTGACCTAAAGTAATTACCCTAAAAGACTAAGGCCCACTTGCGCAGACCCGGGTTAAATTTAATACCGGATTAAATAGTATTTTATCTCTTACATTCTTTATATATTTTACGAAAGAGATAACGTTTAATTCGGGGTTAACTTTAACCCAGATCTGCGCAAGTGGGGCTAAGGAAACTTATTTTTGCCAAAACGATCATCAGACACCTTTTATACTTACAGTAAAATATCTTTACAGCCCAACTGCTACTCGCGCGTCGTCGACATACACGGACACAAGCACATACTTATCTTCGCGTTACGACGCATTTCCGTCGGCGAAGAATTAACATACGACTACAAGTTTCCCTTCGAGGAGGTCAAGATACCCTGCACATGCGGGGCCAAGAAATGTCGGAAATACCTGAACTAAGTGAGTCAATTATGAGCGGTTTCATGGTTAGAAATGGCAGCAGCAGCAAACGCAACGGCAGACTGCAAAACGCTAGCGACGCTGTCGATGTCGCTAGTACGATTCTATTTAAGCATTATTGCAGCTTCGTTACGCGTTCGAACCAACCCGTTTTCCATCAAATAGCTATTAATAGTAGTTAGTACTCTCGTAAATGTCAAATAAACATTAAAATGCATGGGTTTGACATTTCGTGAGAGTACTGCTTTGTAGTTTGATAGGAAAGAGACTGGATCAATCGAGGAATGGAGCTGTATTAATTTTCTAATTTAATAGTAGAATCGGAGCATAGATATCGGACTATTTTCTTAAATTTTGCAGCATTAGAAGAACATATTAAGTGACAAATGGTCATTTTGTATACAGCGTGTTGCAAAAAGTTTGAGCCGAAATAAAACTAGATTGCTGCATTCTGTACATCAAAATTGTCCTATTATGTAGTCAGTAGTACTAACGTTCGTAATTTGAGGTCGATTGCCAGTTGCGATTTGCTGTCGACTTGCGGATGCATTTTGTAGTTGTGTTATGCTGTCGAATTGCAGTTGCGATTTGCAGTCGGCGTCGTTTTATCTGGACATTAGCAAGTACAAGCTGTGCTGAAATTTAGGAGTTTTGTCATCGTATAGATACTATTTTGTAGCACAGCTTAGTTTTATCTTTGATCGTTTTAGCTATGGTTTTAGCATAATATTAGAAGTACATAACTGATTTTATACTATTGATAGGAGTAATATCGATGTGACAAAAAAACTATGATAGGATGACGATTTTAGATTTTGTTTTGGAATTGAGGGACCGTAAATGCTGGGTCGAGCGCAATTTTTATATGTATATATGTAAGACAATAAGTCGAATCACATATCGAACGCTCCCACCTCAGAGATCGCGACGTCGCGCGACGCTACGTGGCGACTCCACATGAATCTTGCTATGATCTCTTTTTGAATCTACCCAGTGTTAAAATGTTGGATGTATCATTGGTTCTATATTATTATTTTGTGATAAGTTTTTTTTATATTGTGTAAATATTTTGAAATCGGTATTTTAGGTTTAATGGATGTTTGCGAACGGCTTAAGTGAGTCCACTCGACGCGATGTGATATGTTCACCTTCTGGTGGGAATGGTTAGTGCTTAGATTTGTTCCTCATTTTATTTCTTCTTGTGATCATTTAAGTCTCGACTAACGTGTACATAGGAGATGGATTTAGTTGTTATCGATGCGAGTACATTTGAGGTAGCGACGTTACGAGTACAATGTTACTTTTTTAGTAATTTTAATAAGTATTTGTATAGTGAATTTGTAAATAAGAGTTATAATCTGTCATAATAATGACCCTCGGTTAAGCGACAAATCGTTATATTGTAGTCATAGCGGTAGGATGTACTTTACAGAGCGTTATGTACTGTATAATATAATGTCCTCCCGCCGCAAAATGTACGCGACGTCACTGTGGCGTGGAATGTCACGCTTATAAAATGACGTCGTGGAAAATGTTTTATACCTAACAATAGGTATTACATATTTTGCATAGATCCACAATCTCAGAACTCAAACTTGCGCGAGCAGTTTCGTTGTACTAACTTGCATTACATTACATTTGCAAATTGCAACACAGTAATTTCATGACCCCACACTATGACAATGTCATTTTTCGATCTTGACATTTTGTTGACATTACGCGATGCGACATTGTGCGATGGCGCCATAAATAAGAAGAAGAAGAAGACATTGTGCGATGGGAGGACATGAGTTATTTGATTTTGGCGCGGAGTTGTTTTATTGGACCCCTTTGGATAGACTGTTGTACGCTCCAAGCCGATTTTAATGAGAAAATGCACATTTGTTAGCTTTAAATGTTTTCAGCACAGCTTTTGTTGATATAAATTTTTAGAATCCATATAATTTTAATACATTTTTACAAATGAGTCTTAGCATCACAGTATCATCACATTGTACGACATAGGATTTCACAGTGTAGCTTATGCACATGTATTTATTCGAATGTTGTAAAATTTATATAAGCAGGATGTTCAAAGAACTACCATAAAAAGGGAGTCAATAAATATAACTAGTAGGTATAATTTTTGCATACCGATCTACATTATCTTCTATTTTAGAGAGGTATGTAAAATATTATACATACATAAATAAATGGAAATTACATTTTAAATATATGTGCATAACTAAAGACACTGAAGAATTTGCAATGTAGCTTTCGGTTTTTACTTAGCCAGTTTGTATTCATTAATAAGGAAAATTAAAAATTATAGCTGGCCAAGTGAAAATAAAGTTACCCTATAACTTTACGGTTAATAGCCCAACTTAATTGACCTTTTTACTATTTAAATTGCCATAAATAGAAATCACAATCAAGTAATTAAAAATCGCATGTAGGTTTATAATGTTTTTTAAGAATGAATGATAGTATAAAGGCGGTAAAGTATGGGCTGTTGTAAGATTTTAGTGCGCAAAAGCTACATTGCAACTAAGTATATAATATTTTATCTGAATCTATGATTAATGACATTTGGTAATGATTCTTATTGTTAAAATGCTGAATGTATGCGGTGTTTTGTTCAATAATTTCTCCATCCCCTATTTAGATTTTGGGACTACAATTATAAAAACAGTATTAATCTACTATAGAACGGCTTGTCTATGATTTTATGTATGGTCAATTATTATAATGCAGCATTTGTAACTGATTTATAAGTTTCTTTTTCTACACGAGGAGCCCTGACTGTTAAAGACGTAGTGCCCTTCTGTCAACTACGACTTCATAAAGTTTTAAACTTCCGTCTGAACTATGGCTTTATCGTAAAACTGTAGTACATATTCTTAGTCATATTTAGGTTTCTGAAGTCTTTGGATCAACATCGTTTTTTAATGTTATTATACAAAAGAAAAAAATGTGCACTAGTCTTTATTGAGCCACGCAACGGCATTGTTTATCAGTTGATTGTATATTGCTAATAGTAAGGCAGGGATTTTGAGCGTTTCAAATATCTATATTATATACTTGAAGAAAAGAGCAATAAAAAAAATTGCCATATACATAGGTACTTTATCTTAATTATTGTAATACATAGTATCGCTTGAGAAGTCTACGGCCGCCCGTGGCCGCTAGTGGCGGCTCGTGGCCGCGATTTCTCAAGCGATTCTATGTATTACAATAATGAAGATAAAGTTTAAAATCATATGACACTGAAAGTGCTCGCCTCGCCGCTGCCATTCCCGTGTGGCGCGGCGCGGCCCAACTCATAAGTAACCATGACGATATATCCTCAAAAATTCTCATCTACTTTATTTATGGGTGAAGCCAAACGAGCGTAATTTGTGAGTCGTGAGCCGCAGAATTTCTGCCGGGCAGAATTCTGCTGCATTCAGTTTCATACAAAAGTCATGTTTGATTCACACGGCGACTCAAAATGAGTTGTCATTTGAAATTACGCTCGTTTGGCTTCGCCCTTAGGAGGCTAATTGTGTCTCAACTTATGTTTTTTTAATGCAGCTATTTGTTTACAAAATTTAAACAGCGCTTAAGATCCCTGACAACACTATACTAATTCCATTTGGCGTCATTTGAATTTATACATCGACCTATGATAATAAATAAAAAGTACAGTAATGTTAATAACTATCAATTGTACATCTATGTTAATATTAGTTGTCTTTATATTATATTATACTAAAATGTTATTTTCATATTATATCTCCTAACTTGTGTATTTGTAAATTTTTTAACAATGTCAATTTATTTATTAAATTGGGTTTTTTTATATTTTCTACTAAATGAAATAATAATTTAAATCTGTTTATAATTAGGAGCATGTACATTTTGTGTTGTGTGTGTCAGGGAAAATCACCTAATAATAGGGTCCTAAATTTTTGTAAATCGAAATGTAAAAACATCCATAATTTCAATAAAAATGTGGGTAAAAATTGTAATTATTGTAAATTTGAGAACACCCTGTAGCACACACAAATTATTTGAAAGCCAAAATATTAAGTGATGAATTTATTGATGATTATATTTATTAGGTGATCATTTTTTGATATTGTTTACAATTTTGCTTTTAATTTTAAATAAACACATGCCATTTTGCCTAATTTTATTATTATATTTTATTGCTTTAAAAGCACCAATTTTACAATCGCATAGTCCTTTGACCTGTCTATGTATACCTACATTTTATTTATTTCTGTCATTATTTTGTAATGTGGTAAAATTTACCAAAAATAAAATACTAAAATGTGCTTTACGTAATCGTTTCATTTCAAATTCAATTTTTGCCAACCTTTAAAAATGCTGCAATCTTCTAGTCTACTCACTGATCTCTATTGTATAATAGAGAATCAAAAATGCAAAAGTCGCTGTTGTGACTTGTGGTAGTTTACTTGGCGGTCCCCCGACACAAAGACAACGGACCCTAAAAATACAGCTTTCAGGACGTATGTGAAGCTAGCATGACAAAGTTAGCAAAATCACTCGGGATTGCGTTATTAATTAGATGCTAATTGAGTGCTATTTTGGTGCAAAAACCGCGAATTTAGGCTCCTCAAAATTTCAGGAGTTTCAGAAGCCAGAAGGAAATTTAAATTTGGCGCCATTTTCGTCTTAATGACAGCTCCTTTTTTAGGGTTCCGTACACAAAGGGTAAAAACGGGACCCTATTACTAAGACTTCGTTGTCTGTCCGTCTGTCTATCTGTCTCCAGGCTGTAACTCAAGAACGGTAATAGCTGGAGATTTGATATTTTCACAGATTATGTATATCTGTTGCCGCTTTAACAACAAATACTAAAAATGAAATAAAATGAATATTTAAGGGGGGCTCCCATACAACAAATGTGATTTTTTTGGCCTTTTTTGCTGTCTCCAGGCTGTAACTCAAGAACGGTAATAGCTAAAGATTTGATATTTTCAGAGATTATGTAGGTATAATATCTGTTGCTGCTATAACAACAAATACTAAAAATAAAATAAAATGAATATTTAATGTGGGTTCCATACAACAAACGTGATTTTTTTTGGCCTTTTTTGCTCTATATCAAAAATGGCAACAGGTAGGTAAATACTTGAATTTTTCTCAAAATCCTTAGTTATATGTGTACTTTAATATTTATTAATAATATTAAAATAAAATAAAAAATGAGGGGGGCTCCCATACAAAAAACACAATTTATGGCCTAATTTTGCTCTATAATGGTACGGAACCCTTCGTGCGCGATTGCGACTCGCACTTGGCCGGTTATTTGCTGATGTAAACATGAAACACTTTATAGGGTTATAATATAACATAATTATTTTATTAGAATTTAGAGTTGTAGTGCTAAAGCCCACACGTTAACAATGCAGTACATGTACTTGTTCTCCCAGCGCACTGTGCAAGTACCATCTGTGCTTGTGTCCCAGAAGTATGCTGCGGCTGTATGAAGACCCGAGCCGTTCTTCTGCGTTATCGTAACTCGCACTGAAACAAAACGGGCATATTGAACGAAAAAAATCATAAAAATAATATTTTTTCGGAAATGTAGAAGGTCGTATCCAAGTCGTATTAATCAAATATTGCTTGCATCGATGATCGAATAGGGAGATTGGAACCGATTTGGAACCGACTTCCAAAAAGGAGAAAGTTATATAATATGTTCGGCTGTGATATTTTAGTATATTATAGCGATTAGCGAGCTGCGGGAGTCATCTCGTGTGAAGTAAAAACAAGGTTAAAATAAAACGCAAACCTTTGTTCATCGAATTACATTGAAGAGTAGAAAGTAAAGTCTGAACTCAAAAAATAATATTATTATTATTAGTAGCATTACTAGACGTGTCCCACTGCTGCATGGGTAAAGGCTGAGTTTGTGATAATAATTAATATGCTTGGCCACTCTTTGTCGAAAGCATCCAGTTCGTAGCGCCGCCCAAGATAATAACTTGAGAAAATACTTACAAATATACTTAAACGGCTTGTTCAACTTGTTGAGCCGTGTGATAGTCTTCTCTGTGATGTTGGATATCCACTGCGGAGACCGCGAGTGGCTGTAAATGTTGCCGCCGAGACACAGCTCTATGTTGTCTCTGACGATCTTCTGCACCTCTTCAACGTCGAATGCATTCTGTACAATAATTAATGATCCTTATTAGTAAACAAAAGACACAACACGTCTGCCGGACGTCCAGTTAATGGACCACAAAACGATCTGAAAAGGCCGGCAACGCACCTGCAACTCTTCTGATGTTGCGTGTGTCCATGGGCGACGCACGATGGTAGTTGCTTTCCATCAGGTGATTCGTTTGCTTGTTTGCCCTCTAATTTTATAAAAACATAGTTGATCACCATTCACCTCCTCCCATGTAAATTACACAACTTTCAAGTTGAAACTTGAAAGTAACAACTTACAACACAAGGGGAGTTTCAAGACTGCGTCGGGTTTTTTCGTGTACCTATCATGCTCGGCGATATCATATTTTGCAGGTTGTAATTATTTTTAACCCCCGACCAAAAAGAAGGGTGTTATAAGTTTTAAGTTCGACGTGTATGTCTGTCTCTGTCTGTTTGTCTGTCTGTGGCATCGTAGCATCCGAACGGGTGGACCGATTTTGATCTAGTTTTTTTTGTTTGAAAGCTGACATGAATGAGAGTGTTCTTAGCTATAGTTCATCATCATCAGCCTGCTCATTGCTGAAATATCACGGTATATCTGGTTCGTGATAGGACGATTAGCAACTTGCAGTCGTTTGATGGGTTTTATATTTTGCATCCTGGTTCGTGACACTTATGAATATAGGTATACACAGTATAAAGTATTGGAAAGTTGACCTGATGGTGCAGCATCACCTGGTAATCAATAGGATACCCAACTCCTCACCAACTTAGAGCAGAGGTTTCGTGTTTGGGCTCATTTTAATTGCGACAACCAGTAAGACGAAGATGAACAGTAAATATTTGCATGCTTCTGCTGCAGCATCACCTGGATTCTATAGGAGCCGAGCTCCGTATGGACCCAAAGTGGAGGTTTCATGTTTGGGCTCATAATATTGACGGCCTCATCCAAGAGGACATATTATTTATAGATGGTATTCATTGGGATATGATCCAGTTGATAGGAAATAGGAATTATTCTGCACAAGTTTAAAAAGCATAAAATAAAATTAAGAAATTTAAAAAAAAACCCGCCAAAAAACTTTAAAAAGTAATGAAATAACATTTAGGTACTGACTTTTTAAACAGATATAATAGAGATCAGTGAGTTTAAATCATTCCTAAGAGTAAAGTAATATTTTAGTCCATAATAATTATTGTTGTCAAGGTGTGTCGGGGGACCGCTAATGTAGATGTTTGATTTCACTTAACAATATAGTTTTAAGGGTCAGTTCACAGCGATCCGAATCGAGGAGTAAATCTGTTCCATGCCGAATCGAGATAATCAGCGACTATGGCAAAGATTTCCAAACCTACCCCAAGATTTATGGGGAGCGGGGGTGGGGGGAGAGTGGGGAGGAGAGGTTAACACCCCCCCGTACCAAATCCACACTGAGGAACCCCCCAGTTTTGGAGCTACTCACCTTTGAAATTTTCGGAATCCTGAGGAATGTTTTGTGACGGTCGCCGACTGCTGCCGCAGCACAGTCACAGTTATAACATAAACTACTTTTGGACTTTCTGGATTGTGTTTGTTGTTATTTTGGATGGGTTGCTGCGCCCCCAGAGCCCCCCTTTTATTTTGTGACGGTCGCCGGCTGCTGCCGCAGCACGCTCGCTGCGCTCGCTCGGCTCCCTCTGTGTTGTGGTCTACGTTCTAACCTAACCTAACCCACTTTTGGCGTTTCTGGATTGTGTTTGTTTTTGTTTTGGCGGGGGGCGCAGCCCCCCGAACCCCCCTTTCGGGGGGCTGCGCCCTTTCTCTTAGGAATGATTTTAACTTAAAGTCAGTAGTTAAGTACCTAATTTATGTTATTACTTATTTCATTAGGTACTTTTTAAAGTTTTTTGGCGGGGGTTTTTTTAAATTTCTTAATTTAATTTTATGTACTGTACCTACCTATCTGAACCGATTACGATTTACGACTTACGAGCTGCAGAGTGCAGCCTGCAGATAGTGATGCCGATGATCTGATCCCATATACCTAGCTTAGCTCTCCCCGTTTCCCTAGTCCCTAATCATTTTAACTTTCAAGATACTGCTATAAAATACCTCTTCTTCTTGATCACCTTGACCCATATTATTTATGAAATATGGTGAATTCTTATAAATTAGAATTATTAAAAATAATAAATTTTATTTTCAATTTTGAAGATTCTTCAACCTTTTTTATATTTCTCTATGATTCAAAGGGCAAAGCATTGAGGTTGTATACTTAATCTGTGGGGCAAAGGCTTCAGTTGACCATAGACAAATTTTAGTGCAAGACGCTGCCAGTTGCATAAGTCATAAATCCAGTAAATATCATAGAGTAGTAAATATTCCGTGTATTCATTAATTTATATTAACACACAATATTATAATTCTCATTAAAATTGTTAAATTTATATTTTATAAAACTATCAAAATACTGATTTACTAATTTTTAATTTTTTTAGGTAGGCAAAAATTTCTGAACTGACTACCAATCATCAGTCAAAAAAATACAAACAATCATTTTGTTTCTGAACGCAACATACATAACCCACTTTTGGTCATTTTTCATTTTTGGTTTCGATTTACTTTGTTCTAGTTTTGGAATATTTGTCTGAGCTCTCGATCTATTTTGAGCTAGCCCTACGCGAAAAGACGGAAGAACGCGTTGAATAATGGTGTCATAGTTGAACCTGTAGGGGGCGAGCGTCTTCGAATAAATGGAGTTGAAGGTCTGGGTCGAGGGGATACAAAGGATTGTTTGTGGGGTTACGGAGACCACCACTTGTCAGGTAAGCTAGCACTATATACACAGTATAAATAAAACAAAAACGAAACCGAAATCGCTCCTTTATGACTTCGTCAAAATATCGTATTACTCATTTCCGTCGCTTTTCCTTGATATTATAGTTTACATCATCTGCATAATACAACATAACATTCACGTATAAATGGTGTGTATAGATATCTATAACAGCTATTACGATATATGTGAAATTCAGGCATCATTGGTGTTTTCAGGATGTAGTGTTTGCTCTGGCGCATGCAACTGGCAAAGTGGGAAGATTCACATTAATAGAACGATGGAGAAACAACGAACGTCTCCTTGCTCCTCAAGAGTTCCCTCTAAAGGTAAAATTTTGTAATAAAGTATAAAGTAATAGTTATGAAATCCTATCACAAAGTTTGAAACAATATATTTTTTTAAAACATTTTGTAAGTACTCCTTTTTAGGGTTCCGTACCCAAAGGGTAAAAACGGGACCCTATTACTAAGACTTTGATGTCTGTCCGTCTGTCCGTCTGTATGTCATCAGGCTGTAACTCAAGAACCGCTGTAGCTAGACTTCTGAAATTTTCACAGATTGTGTATATCTGTTGCCGCTATAACAACAAATACTAAAAACAAAATAAATTAAATACTTAAGGGGGGCTCCCATTCAAGAAACGTGATTTTTTTTGGCCTTTTTTGTTCGTAATCAATATTGGTAACAGTTAGGCACTTGAAATTTTCACTAAATTCTGACTTATATTTGTACTTTATTAATTAATAATAAAATTAAAATAAAGTAAATATTTAAGGGGGGCTCCTATACAAAAAACATTTTTTTTGTCTACTTTCACTCTGTGCCGGTACGGAACCCTTCGTGCGCGAGTCCAACTCGCACTTGGCCGATTTTTTTAACTCTGCTTATTGTTGCATTGTATTCTGTATGTTATGTAAACATATTTTGTATTCAATTAAATGATAAAATGGATAGACTAAATAAGCGTTATTATACATGTCTTTTGCTGTTACAGATTCTTATGAAATGGGGTGAATATGCTAATGATATTCAGTTTATTTTGAGAAGATCTGAACCCAATCCCAACCCCAGTAATGTACAGAAGCCAGCTCAGTCTAACAATTCAAGATCTCCAGTTGCTAATGGGTATGATTTTTATAGAGTTGCAAATGGCAATATAAAGTATATGGAAGTATATGATGGTAATACCTCGATCGTGGGAATCGCAGACACAATAGATTTTCAATTATTATGCGACAGCCGGGTGCCACTTGGGGATTGATGGGTTAATATACAATAAGTTATTTTACAATAAAAAAAAATCTGCACCAATTTGAAAGAAGATTTTGTAAAAACTGAAAGATTGAGTATTTAAATTTTGATTAATTATTAATTTTTTTTACTATAAAAGAACATTTTCTAGAAATGCTTAATGCACCAAAGTTTCTTAACCTATCAACCCCCTAACGGCCCAAGTGGGCCGCGATAACAAAAGATTTCCAAGAATCCGCCATCAACGGATTAATGTCTCATTTACTTTATAGAAGTAATAACACCTCAAATCAAAATGCACAAGAATCTCAAAGTTCACCGAGCAGAACAAACACAACACCCACCTTTGTAAATAACACCTCACCCGGGAACCCTGTGGGAGTGGTGAAGGGTGTTCAGCAGAACAAAACCCCCGAGTCCATCAGCCCTGTGCTCAAAGACGTCCCTCCGTATAGGTAAGCTTAGTTATGGTCCCACCTTGGGGGATCATCGGCTTCTGTGTTCTGAAACCCTTAAACCTAATTTAATAACTTTTTGAAGGCATTAACTATGTAAGCTTATCATAAGAATGTTATATATATTTTGATTTGATAATTTCTTGTTCTGCTAGTAATCTGTCTTCAGCATTTAAGTTGTTTGGTTAGCTATGAAAATATTCTTATTTATTCAAAATCCATACTAACTATAATATTATGAATGCAAAAGTGCTTCTGTCTGTCTTTTACCTCCTCACGCCCAAACCACTGAACCAAGTTTGCTGAAATTTTGTTTGAACTATACTTTGAGTCCCGAGAAAGGCCATAGGACCAGGCCACAACACTGCGTTGCTGCGTCGCATCGTAAAAATCTACGACGGTCGACGCCGCAGAACGCATCGTTGAAATTTGCGATGCGACAAGGACATCTTCCACTGAAATTTTGCGCTCCGACATCGTATCGCATTTCTGTGCGATGTTGTTTTTGCGATACGACGTCGCACCGCAGTGTTGTAGCCTGCTACCTGGCCCATAGGATATTTTTTATCCTGGAAAAATGTACGGCTCCCGATAAACGAATTTTGGCGCCACGGAATTGCGGGCGTTACCTAGTACACAATATAATATACAGTAGTATATCTTATTCGTTATTACATTCATCCATAACAGAGAACCACCGCCCCCGTACCGGTCTCCGCCACCACCATCACAGGCTCTCCGGAAATCCCCCAACCGTGCTCACATACAGTCACACGTGTCCCCGGTGAACCTGCCCGAGGATGAGCTCAAGGAACCCGTCAGCTACAACAACCAGTACAGAGAGCTGGTGTCGCTTGTGAATTACCAGAGAGAGAAACTGTCAAGTCAACAGGTTGATTTGATAAAGGTATGTTATTGCTATTCATTTAAAACCTTTCTATAATAAAACAATACGTGTGTCACTGTCACTCGGCGACTGCCGCAGACTATTGCATACCATTTTTTTATCAACTTATGCAATTAAAATTGGCATATTATGTCTAGTTTCATGCACACAAACACCGTGCCGAAGTCTGGCGAAAAACGAAATCGACGATCATAAATTTTTTATTAGTAAATAGTAATACTAGGGCAAATTATAGGGTCTATACAGACGGACCGCATTTCAACTGCAATCCAACCGCAAATTGCAGTTCAAGTGCAGTTGAATGCAGCTGAATCTGATTTATGTTAAAATACCATAAATTAAACATAATTAGCCAAAATAACTGAAAACAAACTTAAATTGGTTCTTATATTATCCTTAGTCACATTGTCAAGTAATAGCTTAATTATTAATCAAATAATCGCCTATTATGATATGTAAATAAAATAAAATATCTTTTTATTAAAAAAAGTATTATAAATATTTTGATGGTCGGGACTTGTAGTTCCCATTGGTTTGGGGACTATCCCAGCGAGAAGAATTAGTGTAAAATCAGAAAAATATGTTTGGGAACTATCATTCTACTGGCAAGCCACATTAACACACATTCTCCCTCTTTTTGCGTAGTGGGTTAAGTAAACTTATTTTTATAGTAGTTGTATATTTTAGTATGATGCCGAAATTGGTTTCTGGGAGAACAAGGGGAGAGAGCAGGAGAGACAGGTGGAATTACTGCAGCAGCAGATCACTTCTGCTGACAACCAGCTACGGATAAGCACAGAACAGGTTAGTATTTTTCTAAGGACACTTCATACCACGTCAGTGAGGCCCCTTAGTAGTAATCTCTCTGTTAAGTACCTGACGGATTTGTGATACAGTATGCTTAAATAAAAAAATTGTTGACAAAATGAAATTGAATTCTATTGATTGCTGTAACTCGCAAGTGTATAATATTAATTCATATTTCATAATAATATAATTAACTATCAACACCATTACAGGCGCAAGCATTAAATTATTTAGAGGAAGAGGCTGAATTAGTGAAGCAGAATGAAAAAACAATTAAGTCTGAGATAGTCCTAGTGCGGTCCAAGCTGGCAAACTGTGAGACCGAGTTGCTGCAGTGTAAAAACAAGATACGGAAACTGATGGAGGATATACATAACGAGCAGAGAATTATCAGTAGTCGCCAGCAAGAAAATAGGTAAAATTTTAAATATACAGGCCACAGCATGTAAATGTTATAGTAATTGATACTATACTTTAGGTTGTGCATGTGTATCAATTGATTTACTGTGAAAGTAGCAGCTGAAAGAGTTACTTTGCAGCTGTTTTAGTTCTTTAATTTAACTGAATTTTGGAGTTTCCACTAGTTATAGATTATAATATCACATATTTTATTTTCTTATAAGTATTCTTAAAAACAAAGAAACCATTTGAATTGTAAAGATTTTCTTACATTTAATAAATAAACCGTTGTGTTTTAGACAAGCATTGGAGAGATCTATGCTAGCTGAAATGGAGAATCTACAAACTCAAATACAACAAGCAAAACATGCCACCGAAATAAATCATCTTACAGCTGAAAGTCTGAAACGAGAGGTATTTGCATTCATTTATAATATTATATTGCCAATTGTGTCAGTCTGTCTGTTTGTTGCTTTTTCACGCTTTTAAATCATTCAAATGGAATTTTCTAGGATAGTTTTTATGTCAGAAAAATGGTTGGATCCATCCCTATAAATTTTGGCACAACGGAATTGCGGGCAAGACATGGCCAAGAATATGCCGAACTATAAAAAATATGCCAAAGTGTTTCTATCTGCTACCTCTTCACGATTTGGTGTTTTCACTTTGGTGTATATCTATTTAGTATTTACTGGCCCCTTTACTAGCTATCTGTTCAATAACGGTATTGAATAGATAAACTCATCAAAATTCAGAAATAGGACATTTCGCAAATTAAAATTACAATTTTAATCTTACAAAATATGTTTTATTGCTGTGATATCTATGATAGATAGATGATGTGATTATGTAACTACAATTTTGATGATTGGTGTTTTTTTTAATAACCCGTTCATTTCTTTATTGAAAATATATTATACTGTTTATTCGATAGGTTGGTGTATTAGAGAACGCGATAATGGAGAAGAAACGCCAGGTGGAGAGGCTAGTGCAGGAGATGAAGGAGGCCAACCTGCAGAGCCTGACCGGTAGCGTAGACGAGCTCAGACATCCGCTTGATGGTAAGCCATAAATATAGCATAAACATTAAACAGAGCCATAAATGTAGCCTAAACATAGCCATAAATGTAGCCTAAACAAAGCCATAAATGTAGCCTAAACATAGCCATAAATGTAGCCTAAACAAAGCCATAAATATAGCCTAAACATAGCCATAAATATAGCCTAAACATAGCTATAAATATAGCCTTAACACAGCCATAAATATAGCATTTTATACTGTCCTTAATTATGAAAATCAGCGTGCCTTTTAGCATTGGTCACTTCCCATAGTTGCGTATTTTGGACCTAACTATGATAGGCGTACAGTGTAAATGGCCATAGATCTACAGTTAGGTCAATTAAGCATAAAATGATAATACCTAAGGGTGTGCATTTGACTTTTACTTATAACTTATGAGTTTTTTGTAAAAGCGGCAGATGTGAAATAGTTACTTTTTCCAAATTATTATTGTAATGGATGGACAAGTTCTTGATCTTGGCACATTTCTTCTATCCTCGGCCCATGATGGCCAAGTATGTGAGCTATCACGAATGTGTAGATAACTAAAAAAAAAGATCTTGCGTTGTCGTCGTGATGTCAGTAATAAAGGAAATTGTAAAAGATAAGAAAAATAGGGAAGAATTTTGGCTATATTGTGTTAAAATAATAAAAGGAGTAAATAGTATCAACAGAGCAGAAAATATAAATAGAAGATAAGGGTGTAGACATAAATTAGGACAGTATAAATTGTATTAAGAACATAAATACCTCGAATAAAAATCAGGGACATGAGCATTATAAATTAAAAAAAAGGTGCGGAAAACAGCTGTTACTGGTACAACGTAACTTTTTGGTGATAATTACTAATTATGTAGTTCTTATGCAAATGTTACTTTTTATTAGGTTTGTGTAAAGCGGGCAGTGCCAGAAGAATCATTGGTTCACCGAGACAGTTGGAGAATGCTGCACCCACTAATAAAAATCCACACGGAGTGTGGGTATAATTTGTATAAATTAGTATATTAAGAGGCATTTAAGTATACAAAATAATAACAAATTTCTGAAAAATTATATTTTTAACATTAAAATAGACGTTATGTCGTAGGTATATATATTATATACTTTGCAATAAACAAAGCTAGATAAAATTATATAGTATTTACATTTACATGCTGATGTTTGTCGCAAGGTGGGTGCAACTGCGAGTGAGACAAAATATATTGCTATGCAAATATTTTGTTTGGGGGCCCTAAGGTAAGATTGCCTATAAATTATAATCTATAATCTACATTATTACTTTTAAGATATGGAAAGTTTTTGTAAATTTTTGCTTACGTACGATATTGGCCCATGTAGACTGGGGGCCCCTTATAATTGACACGGCATATACGGCTACGTCCCTGATTGCTACCCTTTAATGTTATGACTTATGACTACATAATATTATAATTATTGTTAAGGGGTTTTACGTGTTTTACTTAAACCCTTGTTCATTACATTACAATTACATACTTAAATGCCTCTGTGTTGCCATGTATGAAAGATGTGTGAGTATAATAAGTGAATTTAGTTTGTGTTCAAATTAGTGTCATATTTATGTGAAAGTATTTTAAGCATTTACATTACTTATATATGAAACTAATACAATTTCTTGCCGTCTATTGAAATAGTGAAAAATAACAAATATTTTAGGCCTATTTTATGTTTGCTTCATGACTTTTGTACACAGTTGCATTTTAAGCGCCCTAGTTGAGTGTAAAGCCCGCTGTACACATTGGACCAACATTGGGTCAATGCATTGGACCAATATGCAGAGTGCGGAATTTTGCTCGCAACTTATCCCCAAGTCTATCTATCTACCGACGATACCTTGTCTATCGACGACCTCTGTGGCTCAGTGGTGAGCGCGTTATTAACTCAAGCCGGGGGTCACGGGTTCGAATCCCGCCGACGGAACAAAAGGTTTTCAATGTTCCCGGGTCTGGATGTGTATTAAGTATGTGTATGATATAATAAAAATCTTAAATATATGTATAGTATAAAAGTATTAAATATATTTCCGTTGTCTGGTACTTGTAACACAAGTCCTGTAGGTAGGTACTTAGCACGGGGCCAGACTGACGTGGTGTGAAGCGTCCATAGAAAGTCTCTAAACGTTGGCCCAACGCGTTGGCTCAGTGGGTGGCCCAATGTGTGCAGCCAGCTTTAAATACGTACTTAGTTTATTTAAAAAACATGTGTATTCTAAACAAATGCCAATAATTTCATTATGTTATGTCTCTCTTTCTTTATGTTATTGAAAGAGAAAAACAATGTTTTTTCAGATGAATTGAAAACCAAAAGGGGATTGTTTAATTGCAGTTAGTTTGATAGTCTTTACTGTTGTTATAAAATAAATTAAAATATAAATTAATTCAATTATAAGAGTTTGCCATAGACAGAGACTAGACATCCATAGATGATTTATATTCGTCCAAAATTACTGATTTTTAAAATATATCGGTTATAAAGTTTTTGACGGGAAATAAAGTAAAGAAGAGGTTTAGTTTAAAACAAATTCTTAAGAGGCCGGGGTACCCTCGAAATTCTCATACATACTTAATACCAAAATCATTTTCTCATACGAAAATATTTAACATTTTTGAGTTATTTTGTAGCTTAAAATAGTAATTACCTAGGTTCCTGCACAAAATTTTTCTAAAACTAAAAAAATTTTTTTTGTGTTTAAATATTTTTTAGTAAATTTATACTAAAATATACACTAAAAAGTCTGTGACGACCTTAACTATACGCATACCGCAGTGCTCTGTAGGTACTAGGTGTTTGGTGGCAATAAGATGATCCAATTATTAAAATAGAGAACAGGTCGTGTGTTATATTATTATGTAGATTACCAAAAAATCAGAAATTTAAGAAATTCTAGAAATCGGTCAAGCGTGAGTCGGTTCATCTACGAAATTTAGAGGCCACTTCCAATTATTGTCCTAGCGTTATGAAATTTGGCACACAGGTCGTGTGTTCTATGTAGATTACCAAAAAATTCATAAATTCAAGAAATTCTAGAAATTGGTCAAGCGTGAGTCGGTTCATCTACGAAATTAAGAGGCCACTTCCAATTGTCCTAGCGTTATGAAATTTGGCACACAGGTCGTGTGTTTTGTCAAGCGTGAGTCGGTTCATTTACGAAATTTAAAGGCCACTTCTAATTATTGTCCTAGCGTTATGAAATTTGCCACACAGGTCGTCTGTTATAATTATACAGTAGATTACCAAAAAATTGAGAATTTTAGAAATCGGTCAAGCGTGAGTCGGTTCGTCTTCAAACTTTAGAGGCCACTTCCAATGTCCCAGCATTATGAAATTTGGCACAAAAGAACGTGTGTTATATGCAGACTAACAAAAAATTAAGAAATTGATGAAATCGGTCAAACGTGAGTCAGCTCATCTACGAATTTTAGATAAAAATTCTAGTGATACAATGAGAAACGATGAGGAGGGTGGGAACTGGGAGGACGAGGGGGGGGGGTATAAAATATTGTCATGTATAATGCACACTTTTTAGCTTATGAAATAAAAACTGTTTACTTAAGAATTTGGCTTCTATTGGTAGTTTAACAAATACCACTAGCCCCATCTATCAGGCGTGAAAAAGAAAAAAATATATGTAATTTCTTGAAAAAAGTACTGAAATCCCACCAAAAACATACCTGTTAAAATGGGGCCAAGTTCCTTAGATTAGCTAATTATTGGCCTAAAAAAAGAGTTGAAATCCAATCGAATGCCAAGTTTAGATGCACTTCATCGATCGTAATCATCTTCATCGACAGCCTGATCCATAATACTTCTAATTTGAACTTGGCAGGTTAATTTAATTATATAATTATATTATCTAATTTGGTGTACAATTCATCAAGTGTTACGTATAGCACGAAAACCTGCCAAGTTCAAATTAGAAGTATTATGGATCAGGCTGTCGATGAAGATGATTACGATTGATGAAGTGCATCTAAACTTGGCATTCGATTGGATTTCAACTCTTTTTTTAGGCCAATAATTAGCTAATCTAAGGAACTTGGCCCCATTTTAACAGGTATGTTTTTGGTGGGATAATATTATACTTACTAGTTTACTCGCTTGTAGCTACATTTTATACTATTTTGGTTGCATTTTTAAACTTCCTATAATAAGGAATAGTAAGTAGTAAAATTATTTCTAATGCTACAACATAATATTTTACTCATTGCTTAGAATTATTTGTATTTATAATAATGTTCTAGTCGAAAATATAAGCCATTGCAATAAGCTATAAATATTATAAGGTAATGTGGCCTAAACACTATTTTATTATAATAAGAGAATGAGACAAATTCCTCTTATCTGTATTGCTCTCTTTATCTTTCTTGTTGGATAAACTACTAGTCAGAAAAAGACAGCAACATGGAAAAGTAGCTTGAGTGTAAACAAAGATTAGACATGTCTTATGTATTTTATTACAGTTAATTATTTCTCAAATTTCTATTGAGTGTATTTTAGTCGAATTGTAAATAGGTTATATTACTGCAATGTTTTCCCGCTAAAAGCAGCACCAGCACAGACAGTAAACAAAAAGTTTTGTTCGACGTTTCTGTCAATATTCTGTATATTTTATAACTGTATGTTACATGTCGGATTATTTACTGTATAGTTATCTAAAGCTGGCACGATCAACACATTTACATATTGCGCTTGTGTAGTGTCTGCGTATATACGCGCGGCGTGACGTCGTACTACATACGCATCATGAAAAGTCTGCCCGTCTCTCTCGCGCGCGGTCTATTTTATGAGCGTGAAGGGGAAAGTTATTGTTTTTCTTTTGCTACTGTTCATAAATACAGCGTGATGTTACAAGTCAGCCACGTGTGATAAGCGCGCGGCTAGCGTTCGGAATCGTACGATAATTATTATTGTACGCAGATTGTACGATAATATTTATCATTAAGTATAGAAACACAATATATATATTTAAACATATGCAGTGTAGTGAAATTGCATAAGTGTGAGTACTGTGAACGTGCCAGCTTTAGTTAACTGACCAATATGTGCTAGTATCGCCCTCTGCTCCGATATTTGCATAATATTCCCTATTGTTATTGGCCTAAAGACGTTTTTTGACAATCATAAAAGTAAAACAGTAAACTGCATGATCTGATTTTTGTTTACTATATAATAAATTGTCCAATTCTCTTGTACGAGAATAATTTTGTGTAATCAAATTTCGACCATATACAGTGTCATTTATATTTAGTATTGAAATTTATATTGAAAATGTAAATAGAGTAGGTTTGATGAAATAAAAAGAATTGATACTTATTACAATATTTTATTATGACATAATTATCTAATAGCATTAACTATAATAGAAAACTATTTCTTTACAATATTATTATTAGGTTGTTATTGCAACTCAGAAGCGCTGAGATTTCATAATATTAAAAACATTCAAATAATCTATAAGTACCAGAATCACATCACGATTAGATTCATGGATTTTTTTAAATGATACGCTTCTGAATTGCATATAGCAAATGCCTCTTCCTAGCATTCCCAAATGTTATATTCTTAAATCTTTAGATAAATATTTACACATTATGTTAAAATTAAAATATTAGTCATAAAATCAAAAATGTATTCTCTTAAGTCAGTAAAGATTTATATAAATCCCCTTACTAATAAAGATAAAATTTATGAGGCATTTAACTATTCAAGTTCACTGTCTTTCTTGTGTGATTTTTTCAATGTGCCAGACAGCGACAAGCAGAATTTGTATAGTTACATGGAGTGTAAAATATATCTTTTTTAGTAGAAGGGGTAGTGATTATCTGTTTAAACTTTAAACTAATCCACTTCTCACAAGTTTCAGTTTTGTGTGGATTAAGTATAAATACAATAATAAAAACACAACACCCAGGTAACTTCTATTCAGAATAAATGCTGATAAGGCATTGAAGTTCAACATAATATTATTAAGTATGGAAACAGAAAATGTGCGTCTTTGAATAAATCTCAATTAAATACATACAAATAAAAATAAATTCCTCTTTACTGTGTAGTATTAATACAATACTTAGGATGAGTTTTCACCAGAGCTGTGAGGAATGTACAAAACCAATAAAATTACTTTTGCAGTGACGGATTACGACTACTTGATGCCCTAAGCAATCCATGCCTGTGGGCCATCCTATTCGTATGTCAACTAGAATCGGTCTTTGATCCTGTACTCTTCTGGTGCCCCCTCAAACATAGGCATTGCTTAGTTTGATTAAGGGTTAATCCGTCACTGTTCATTTTGCTGATCTTAGCAACATATTATTGGACTTTTAAAAAACATTCTGCACAAATCACGACACAGCTCTGGTGATAACACAGTCATAACCAGGCTTTGGAGATCTGTTAGTTCTTAGAACCATATAGACACTATGCTTTTTCCTCCTTCTCCTTGTTATACCGTTCTAGTTCTTTGAGAAACTGCCCCTTCGGTTTCATAACGTTAGGACGATCACCCCTGCATTTTGGACAAAACCATTTCCCTTTCGGCTTGGTTGTTAAGGAGACACACGAGAAATGGAACCATTCTATGGGGCATAGGTCGTTATCACAGAGGATCATTTCACCGAATGATATTTGATCACAAAGGCAGTAGCGAGGTTCGTCTGGATCAATAGCATCAGTTTCCTCTGGAGGTGTTTCTGATCGCTGAGCAGCCTGTCTTGATTTGCGCTTTTTCTTCTTTCCCATACCTGCAGAAATAACTTGTATTAGTTCTACATAATATACTTAGGGACTGTTAGAAACAGTCAAAAAAGTTGTGGATAACCTATCCAGGTTATCCACAACTTTTTTGACAGATACTTTATATGTCAAGTTATGTGGTAGGTAGCATATCTGGCACTTATCAGGAAGTGGTGAAACAGGCCCTAAATAATTTTAAAAACAAATGAAAGGATGTGTATTATAATTTATAAATTATAAGATTAAGTTTGATGGAATGTAAATAGATAAAAAACTTACCTTTCTTATGAGTTGTGTTGTGGGCCTGCCTCTCGCTGTCTCGTTCGCTGGAATCCGCACCATCTGTAGGTGCAGTAGTAGTTCTAGATCTACGAGCTCGTTTTGACCACCTTTCCCCTGCAAAAAAAAAAAATATTTAGTATATTTTTTGGCAAAAAAATTTACTCAGGTTATAAGCTTTGTATGATAATATACTGTAAAAGTAACTTGATAGACAAAGCATTCTTTCATAAATTATCAAGTGCATAAGCATTTTATGTTTTTAACTATTTAGTTACCTCCAGATTTATCCTTTTCAGATTTCTCTTTTTCTTTCTCCGTGTTTCGTTCAGGTGGTGGTGGTGCCTGTGTCAGAGGCTGTGCTGGTGCAGTGTTTTGTTCCTTCTCCACAGCTCGGACGGTTTCACTCTGTGTATGTGGCTCCTCTTTACTTGTGCCATTTGTGTTGACTTCTATGCATGACACTAAAATATATTAAAGTTCATTCTTAAGTTTATAGTTTATTCGAAATGATCTCTAATGTACTTAATATATTGTATGATTTTTTTTGGGAATTCTAATTACAAAAAAAAATGTAACATACCAAGTTTTTTGTGATCTGCATCGAGTGATCTCTGTTTGTTGTCGATGAGGTCTTGTAGGACTTGCACAACCTGTAGTTTTTCGTCGCCTATCTCCTGTGCCGCCACCAAAGCAGATTGTAGCCTCAAGGCAGCCCTGCCGCGTCGCCGTTCGTCCGTGTTCGGCCCTATGCACACTCCCAAGTGAGTTTCGGCATCCCGGAGGCATTCTGTAACATAAAACATCAATAATCATCAATAAAACAATGAAAGCATAGCACAAAACGCATAATTTTACAAATAAAACATCCATTGCAAACAATCTAAAAATGCACGCATTCTTGATTAATTCTATCGAACTATGCCTAAAACTTTGTTACATGTAAAATAGTTGTTGTTTGCTATTATATGTTGACAAAATCGTACGTTGTAAGTTAATTGGAATGTAGATTTACCTCTGTATGTTACATCTAGCTCTCGCATACGCGACAAATGTCGTTGCAGGTCATTTGGTAGATTTTCGACACAATCTAGGTAATTTTCCACGTAAGTCGCAGAAAGTAGGGCTTCTGTTGAACTTTGGTTTAACATTTTGAAATATTTCATACAGTTTTCATTATTTTACGAGATAATAATAGAAATTAATAAAAGTCGTAAGAAGACAAACAACACTTCGTATTCGTTGCTTCACACAACCGTCAAGTTGACATTTTGTTTTTATTTTGACAGCTCTAGATACAAGGGCTTTGCACAAAAATTGGTTTTTGTCTATGGTTGCTCACGGTTTTGTGGTACTTATAAGGCGCAATGTACACGGTCAATATAAAAAATCTATTTCTTCGATATCGAGATCGACTATTCTATCCTGTCGGCCGACCCTGCCCGGGGCAGTTCAGATGCCGAAAACGATATTAAAATAAATACCTACGAATACTTTTAAAATAATACAATTCTTTACTTGCTAACTCGATAGTTACCTACCAGTTACCAGTTTACCACTTATCTACCATAAAGGCACTGATCTCTATACAAGTACGCTGGATTGCTGATAGCCTTTGAAATGACAGCTATTTTTTGTGCCTATTCACAGTATAGCAATATAATATCCCTACAGTAGTGAAACGAATCATGTACTTGCGCAGAGCAACGGAGGGGTACCCGCGGGGAAGCGGGCGGCGCGGGCCCAGTCCGCCAAACGCCGCGAGTTTGAACGACTTCGCGCGCAGGTGTGACGTTGGCGCGTTTTGTGTTTTGTGTTGTAAAACGATAGCCTGTAACATCTTATTTTATAAACAATGGGATATAACAAGTGTTCAGTGTACAGAATATGTAAATCTGATTCAAAAAACAAAAAGGATTCGACTCACAGTTCACACTAAATTGTGTTGGCCTTGGTGGCATTTATTTGCAATTTGCATCTCTGTTTTATTGTTTACGTTGTAAGAAGTGTAACAAGGAGAGAAACAATTTATAGAATAAAAATAAAAAAACTGTCAAATACCCTGTTACATACTAATTAGTACCTACCTAGCTAGGTACACAGGGCCACACATCAAGTGTAACATTTCGACCTTTGGACCGCCCTTACCGCGCACGTAATAAGAGCGAGTTTTGAAGTGCTTCTGTTACACCTGACGTGTGGCCTACCGTACCTACCAATTGTTATAATATGATAATTAATTATTGTTGGATATTTTATATATCCGAATGCGTCTTCATTATTTTAATAAAATTTTTAAATCGATACTAATTAGTAATTACTAATATTATAAATGCGAAAGTGTGTCTGTCTGTCTGTCTGTCTGTTACCTCTTCACGCCCAAACCGCTGGACAGATTTTGCTAAAATTTGACATGGAGATACTTTGAGTCCCGGGAAAAGACAAAGGATACTTTTTGTCCTGGAAAAATGTACGGTTCCCGTGCGATTAACGAGTTTTGGCACAACGGAGTTGCGCGCATCATCTAGTAAAGAACTCAAATCATCTAAAAATAAAGTTTCACGTAAATATCTGGCAGTACGACATAATATGTAAATATAACACGCTGATTAATTATTACAAGCACAATATTTTATTTTTATTTTATTTCCCGTTTCGTGGCAAGTGGCAACCCTGGCATATCTGCTTGGTACTTACACCGGTGGCGGCATCGTGCGACATCAAAGGCGTTTCGTTACTGTAGGGATATTATATTGCTATACTGTGGCCTATTTGAAGCGGAATCAGCGCCCCTATTATTCGGGTAGAGAACTAAATCTGACGTAAAAATGACGTTTGAAAGCCGCCATATTGGCGCTGATAGCAGTAGTGAGAGTATTTGGAACTAATACTAGTGATGACAACTGTTGTTATTGGTTGTAGATACGTCAAATTTAGTTCTCTACCCGAAAATGGGGGCGCTGATTGCGCTTCAAATAGGCACAAAAAGGAGGTCTGTATCAGCAATCCAGCGTACTTGTATAATAGAGATCAGTGCATAAAGGGGTTATGTTTTACGAGTACATCCATACTAATATTGTAGCACCTCCATCGTAGACACAATAGATTTTCAATTGTTATGCGGCAGCTGGCTGCCGCTTAGGGTATTAGGGCTGTACGCATGGGCGTAGCCAGGATTCTATATAGGGGGGGCATGATAGGTCTTGGGGGGGGGGGGGGGAGAGGAGTAGATTAGGAAAATCCTAAACTTTGAATTCGCGATATTTAACATAATATTATAATTATAATAGTACTAAAGGTGAGGTAAAAATTAACCTTTCAAGCCCCAAGAATGCCTCCCCTCTCACCTCGCAACTCACTCCGCTCACGTTTAGGTATGAAACTCGTGAGCATTAGGGTCAATTTATAATAGAGCAGAGTCGAAGCGCAGAGAAGCGAATTCCCAAAAACTGAACACAGAAAATTCAACCTTAACTCCAGAACGTAACACACACATTACTTCTGCGAGACCAATCAGCGTTGGTCGGGGGCATGCGCGCGAATTCGCGCGGATGCGGAAGACGCGCGCGCGCCTTTAAAAATTCTCAGATGTAATGTGTGCGTTAACGCTTTGGATTTAAGGTTGGATTTGCTATGTTCGGTTTTGATACTTCGTTTCGATGCGCTTCGACTCTGCGCTAATATAAATTGACCCTTAGCGACCAATTGCTCTTGTAGGGGGGGGGGGGGGGCGGCTGCCCCCCCCTGCCCGTACCTCGCTACGCCCATGGCTGTATGTTTGTCTTTCTGTTACCTCTCCACGCTTATACCGCTGAACTGATTTTGGTGTAATTTGGTTCGCAGATACTTTCAAGTCCCGGGAAAGGGAAAGTTTTTGTTTCTCCTCCCGAATAGTTAGCATTACCTACTAATGGACTAGCTACTTCTGCGAGCTGGCGGTTTCAATGAAACCCGCCTTCGTCACCGAAACCGGCGCGGCGTGGGAGGCATTATAGGTATATTAGTTCAAGATAATGTTTGGCCTAAATAGGAAATGCGTACAGTACGTCGAGGCCAAGTCCTACACTTCTACCCACATTCATCATACACAACAAAATCAGTTGCATATTCTCGCTTTATCTGGCGACTGCCGACTGGCACGCTGTGTTTTGACATTAAAATTGTTGTCAGTTCCGCGTTGATTTTGTTTGTGTTTTTGTGATTATTTTTTTGTAAATTGTTGTGTAAAATGTCTTCTACGCTTTCGTTTGTTGGTCTGCCTGAGCACGGAAAGAGATCTGTTACGAGGTAAGTTTCTTTACTATCTTAAGATTCTTCTGTTGCGGCCGTCGCACCAATTCCATAGATGAACTCTATATCTGAGTAAAATGCTCGTCACCTGCTTCCATATACTTTATTTAGACCAAATCGTGTCAAAGCGCCTATTTTTCTTTTGGGGTTAAAAACGAGTACGTAACAGTAAGTACTACTAACCAGTATTTATCGGCTTTCAAACTTGTAAATTGTAATGTTCTGAGTTCTGCAACACTACAGCGCGACGCGACCACCGTATCTACCATACGGTGGGCGCGTCGCTGTAGCTAGTGCCAGATTCATATTTTTTATAAGACGTGTATGTAGGTCATTTTATTTACGTCGCCTTGTGAATTATGTACGAAATCTACCGCCCCCGGAGGCAGTGCCGAATTATTTTTTTGCCTCTTTATTTCCGCTGCCCCATGTACACGTAGATAAATACTCTGTAGGGCCAGAGGCCTATATGGACGCTGCCGCCATCCTAGGACGCTGCTGCCCCTAGGCCGTGGCTTATAACGGCCTTTTTATAAATCCGGGGCTGGCTGTAGCAGAGTACTTATGTATGTACGGTCGCAGTCAGAACTCAAAAACGTCATCCTCTGTACCACTTTTACTTAGGTGTTTACCGTTGTTATTTTTTCGTATTATTGAATCTGATTGTAAAGGCGTATTTCTCTCGTTACTAGTACTATACTACTAAAATTCTGTCTACTCGTATCAGAGTAAACAGAATTTTAGTATTCCCTCGGAGCTCATACAAAGGCTTTGCTTAGCTAGGGCTCCAAGCCCGCTCCACATATTGGGCCAACGCATGGGGGCAACCTTAGATCAAATATTTCAGAAATATTTGATCGAAGGGGGCAACTATTTGGCCATAACTTGGCGAAATGCTTCAGTTTGGCTGAACTATGCCAAAAAGATAATATTATACACAAGAGTTAAGCTGCAACAAAGAACTCATTCAAATAAACTTTAAGCTTATGAATTCAATCTCAGATTAGCGGAGTGCGGACCATTGTAATATTTTTGGATCTAGATTGCTAGCGGAACGTGAAATTTGTTTCACTTTCTAATTATTGTTCTGTCTATTTAAATGTCGATTACAATTTCTACTTGTTATTCGTCAAATTACTTTATTTAGGTTGATTGTTGTGCTTGGTAGTGGGAATTGGGAACTGGGCAGACCGTTGCGCGTTGGTTGATGGTTCGCACACGAGAGGGTGCAGGTTCTATTCCGGGTGGAGGCGTGTACCAATGAGACATATAATCAATATCAATTAGGTACATAATACGGACGCTCGTATGGTGAAGGCAGGGCCCCCGTAATATAAGGGCTAATGGCGCCTGTGTGCAAAAATCGGCCAAGTGCGAGTCGGACTCGCGCATGAAGGTTTCCGTACCATTAGCGCAACTGAATTACACACATAATTAAGGCCTTTGTGAAAATTTAAAGTGCCTAGTGCCTACCTACTTGTTGCCATTTTTGATATCGAGCAAAAAAGACCAAAAAATCGGCCAAGTGCGAGTCGGACTCACGCACGAAGGGTTCCGTACCGTTATAGAGCAAAAATATGCCAAAAATTGTATTTTTGTATGGGAGCCCCCCTAAATTTTTTATTTTATTTAAATATTATTATTAATTATTAAAGTAAAATTATATTTAAGGCCTTTGTGAAAACTTCAAGTGCCTACCTCTTATCATTATTGATTACGAGTCAAAAAGGCCAAAAAAATCACGTTTGTTGTATGCCCCCTTAAATATTAATATTATTATGTTTTTACTTTTTAGTATTTGTTGTTATAGCAGCAACAGATATACACAATCTGTGAAAATTTCAGAAGTCTAGCTATAGCGGTTCTTTAGATACAGCCTGGCGACAGACAGACAGACAGACGGACAGACAACGAAGACGTCTTAGTAATAGGGTCCCGTTTTTACCCTTTGGGTACGGAACCCTAAAAATGAAGTTTATTGTTATGTACGGGAGAAGGTAGGTAGGTCCCGCGTTTACTAAGACTTCGATGTCTGTCTGTCTTCAGGCTATAACTCAAGAACGGTAATGGCTAGAGAGTTAAAATTTTCACACAATATTATGTATTTCTATTGCCGCTATAACAACAAATACTAAAAACAAAATAAATTGAATATTTAGGGGGGGGCTCCCATACAACAAACGTGATTTTTTTGGTTTGGTCTTTTTTGCTTGCTATCAATAATGACAACAGGCAGGCAGTTGAAATTTTTACAGAATCCTCAATTATATGTGTACTTTAATAATTAATAGTAAGTAAAATTAAAATAACACAACTTTTGGCTTATTTTTTCTCTACAACGGTACGGAACCCTTCGTGCGCGAGTCCGGCTCGCACTTGGCCAATTTTTTATATATTATTTTTTGTCTAAATAATAGTACCTACTCCATTTTAATAGTACTCCAGCTAAAAAAGAAAAAAAAAATGTATGTAATCAAATCAATTATTATTATTGTAAGACCACTCCTGGACTCCACGAGACAGGTCTGACCTAGTGTGGAGTCCTCTAGTAATAAGATATTGTTTGTATTACTTAATGCAATAAATATTTTTTTTTTTTTTTTTTATAATTATTTTTTAAATAGCTAATATTCTATACAACATTCTTGCACTACTTTTGTAATGGGCCGAGAAGTGAATTATAGGAGCTAGACTAAAAATATTGCCGAAGGGTGGCGTCCATCGCCATACTTCACTTTGGCCAAAAATTGCTACTGGAAATTTCCAAAAAACTTCGATTTTGATGTGGGGAAACGTATCCTTAATAAGTTTTTGAAAGAGTTAAGTACATACATACAATATGCTTAACAAAAATAAATGTTGAGTATATTGTATCATACTCAACTTTTATTTAAAAATACTTATATTTTTTTCTTTTAAAAAAATTTTTTGGGTCCTTTGTTTTGGCGCCCCTAAAGATGCCGATTTGTCGCCCCTAGAGGGTGGCGCCGCGCCCGTGTGCATTGCACACATTGCACATAATATTATTATGGTAGCGGCGCGGGGGCCCTGGGTGAAGGAAAACATCGTGAGGAAACCCGCACATGGCTGGTCCCAGACACACTTTCGCATTTATAATATTATTAGTATGTATCGATAGATTAGTAAGATAACATATCTTTGTTAACTTCTTCGCTATCAAATTTTCTAATGCAATTTGACTACAGCTCTGACTATATTAAATATTTGGCCCTAATGTAGTCCTGTTTCTAATACAGGTAGTAACCGTACGTAATATTGTGTGATCACAGCTGTATTTGGGTCCCGTCGCCCACGCTGCGCCTAATTCACTAATAAACCAAACTGCGAGCTGCGTTCATTAGGACGCCAATCTCCATGTATTATGGCCAGTGTTTCCACTATAATAATTTCGTTTCCCCACGCCTCAATTCAGATTTCCCCTTTTTAGGACTTATTTCCCCTCAAAATTTTTTTTGCTGTAGTTTTAAGTTGTGGACAATGTGGAACTAGTAACTATAGGTATTAATAAAAAATCGGCCAAGTGCGAGTTGGTTCGCGCACGAAGGGAAAAATGAATTAGAAATACCACAACTTAAGTTTGTACAATCAAATGCAACTGCAAGTCAATAATTAAGCGATTCATGTTTTATTTAATACCTAATCAGAAATGCAGGTCCCCACACATTCCAACCACTGTATCTCCTGAGTCCTGTGTCGGCAGGATCTACGGTGGTATCCAACCACGAAAACCTATTAATATACTGATCTCAGGGAGCCCAAGGGACATGCTAAAGCTGTCTTGAAACCGGCAACGAAATTAATGAGAAAAAAATTGAAGAATTAGGAAGAATTCCAGTTTCTCTAGGTTTTATAATATTATATAATATGATTTCCCCCAATTTCCCCTTTTATAGTCTTTCCCCTTTTTCTTCCCCTCTGGACCCTAATTTCCCCTCAAAAGGGGGAGTTCCCCTCATTGTGGAAACACTGATTATGGCAATACATGAGCGCTACTAGTGTTGTGCGCGCACTATTCTAATAAGGATAAAGGAATATATTACGCAAATGTCGGAGCAAAGGGCGCTAATAGCACATATTATACAGTCAATAATCCGAGTTCCGACAAGTAGCATATTATATCACAGACGCAGATTATTAAAAGGAACGTCGAACAAAACTTTTTGTTTACCTACTGTCTATGCTGGTGCTGCACTCTAGCGTCAAAATATTGCAGTAATATTATATTATCCTATTTAATGTGAGGTTTGGGAGAAGAGGCCGTGAATAACGTCATTTATTGTTTAAAAGAAAAATAGTACTTGTTGTATAGCTATTTTGAGTCTATTTTCTCTGTAATCAGTAGGTAAGTTCCGAAATAAAACCCAGTATACTGGCCAGTGCTCGTGTCATCTAGGACCGAGGACGACGCAAAATAATTCGTTCCGAAATATACTCCAGCATATTGACTTTGTTGAAATGTCATTATAATACGTCACTCTTGTTACATCTGTGGAAGTTGGAACTCTGCGTTATGCTCATGACGTCATATATTATGTGACGTCATGAGCTCTGGCCAACATACTGGGTATTATTTCGGAACCTAGGCAGTGTCAGATATTAGATTTGTTAAGGATCGCGTGCTGGCTCTACACTAGCGATGATTTTGTGTGCAATTACCAAGTAGGTGGGCGGCACTAGATTTATTTAGCTTGTGGGAGTTGGGACTTGGGACGCTGCCTTGGATCTTCCGTTTATGGGCAACTGTATCGACATTTTAAGAATTATCTGTTTATAAACATTCTGCAATTTGCTCGTACCGAATTTTCATTTTCAGGTCGCAATGAGAGTTCTTGATATTTCTCTATTAATTTTAAGGTTTTTTTTTAGATTTTTTTGTACTGTATTGTAATTAAAGCGGACTGGATGGATCAGTCATCCATGGATCACCTGCATCCATGGATCATGGATATCTTTACGTACTACTATGTATGCGACTACTATGTATGCTGGACATCTTGACATTGGTGCAGTACTGATCCAGCGCCAACCAACATTGGCATCAGCTACGCTATCAATCTCAGCTATTCAATGTTCATGGTGTTTCTCAAAAAACCGATTTCAAACAGTCTTTCCGCATTGTGGGAGTTGGGACCATCTCTGAAACGTCCTCTACTATATCCAACAAGAAAGAATCGGCAAAATGGGTTTATAAACGACGAAGATAATAATATATGCGAAAAAAAACATAAAAAGACGGCCGAATTGAGAGACCTCCGTCTTTTTTTAAGTAGGTCAAAAAAATAATTAACGGCATATTTTTTCAAAATGGTGTCGTATCGCTGGATTTCCTTTCACTGCACTTTGTTTAGGTGTTTGTAATAGCTGGACGAACTAACAATTGGCACACTTATTGATAATTCGCCTCGCCCATTTGTACACAATCGCAAATGTTGATGCCTGCGAAACAATAGAATTATATCCTTTGGCGCGAATTCTGTTCGGGCACGATAGGTATCTTTGATTGGGAAATCCAATGAAACAAGATGGCGAAATTGGGATGTGAATTTCGAATTAGGTATGTTTTTTTTAATCGTAATTATAGCCAGCAATTAGTTGATTCGCAATGTTTTATACAGGGTGTCACAAAACTTAGTAATAATAATTTAGGGTTTACGTATATATTGTGTTCTTTGTTTGTAGTTGTGTGTAGAGAGTTCACTGTGAAAGTAGCAGCGCTGAAAGACCAAATTTTTTTTCACTGTTGTATGGGCAAGCGCTCCAGCGTCACGAGTTTCCCCATACAATTAAAGTGAAATAAAAATTTGGTCTTTCAGCGCCACTACTTTCACAGTGGACTCTCTACAAGGAACACATACACACCCTAAAGTATTACCACTTACTTTTGTTATTACACCCTGTATTTAAAATATATTTTGTTTTTGTCACAGAAAATTATACAGCGTGTTAGTGTACAAACACCGTTATCCTTGAAACCTTCAAGTGATTCCGTCAAAATGAACGACTTTTTCTATGAGAACAATGCTGGGAACTCAAAAAAAATGCCGTCTTCATACCCATAATATGCCATAGCCCGATGCCCAGATGGGTATGAAGACAGATTTTTTTGAGTTTCCAGCTTATTAATTGTTCTCGTAGAAAAAGTTGTTCATTTTGACGGGCTCATTAATTGATGGTTTCAAGGATAACGGTGTTTACACTAAAATCTTGTATAAATTTTATACATAATGTCAACATTGATATTATTATCTATTTTCATTTCTACTTATTTTAGCTTTTCTAACTTCATATGTATTATGTTCATTTCAACAAAACATAATACATTTTAAAACATCTGTGTTTAGCTAGAGTTTATGTTAACATAACAGACTTTTCGTAACGTATTCTAAAAATGCACACGCTGTAAAGGAAATTAATAGTCTCTACGAGGCTTTTGTGTTTATATAAGTCGTTATGATTTATCTCAAACGTTCTATTGTACTATCAGATGACGGCGTACCTATACTACTTTCTACAAACGCAAATAAAAATAATCCTGATTAATGATTACCTACGTAGAAAGTATGGCATATTTAGGAGTGGTAGGACTTTAAGGTACCGCCTAGACTTTACTATGATAAACATTAAACATTATGAAGTCACTAGTAATTTCATAGTGTTACATTTTTCATCTTGTTTCCGTAAGTCCATTTGCATAGTCCTTTCTACTTAGTAGCAGTACCTATTTGTCGGCTTTTAGGGTTCCGTACCCAAAGGGTAAAAAGGGACCCCATTACTAAGACTTCGTTGTCTGTCCGTCTGTCCGTCTGTCCGTCCGTCTGTCTGTCTCCAGGCTGTAACTCAAGAACCGCAATAGCTAGACTTTTGAAATTTTCACAGATTGTGTATATCTGTTGCCGCTATAACAACAAATACTGAAAATAAAATAAAGTTAATATTTAAGGGGGGGTTCCATACAAGAAACATGATTTTTTTGTCCTCTTTTGCTCGTAATCAATAATGGTAACAGATAGGCACTTGAAATTTTCACAAAATCCTAAGTTATATTTGTAATTTAATGATTAATAATAAAATTAAAATAAAGTAAATAACTAAGGGGGGCTCCCATACAAAAAACACAATTTTTTGTCTACTTTCGCTCTATACCGGTACGGAACTCTTCGTGCGCGAGTCCGACTCGCACTTGGCCGATTATTTGGGTTTAAACGTGAAGGAAACAGAGAGGAGAAGACAGATTTTAGGCAATTTCGTAAGTTGTAGTTGATAAGATTATTATAGTTATAACAAAAGTCATCAAAATAGGTTTAGCGATTTATGTGTGAGAGGTTAAAGACATACAGAAAAATGAAAATATATGAACAGACATAGTAATACTAAAATATATAGACAGACGTATCACGTATCTATAAAATTATTACTAAATTATTATCTAAATTCTAAGGTAATAGGCGTCGACGTATTAAAGCTGCAGTAATAGGCCTGAGAAAACTCTACTGAATACAACTCGGTTGGAAAATTGCAAATCCAAAAACCGCAGGGGCGGGTCTCAGAAAGCTGCTGACGATGGATGCGGTGGCGGTAGCCGGTAAGACTCACCGCACACAACAAAACAGTCGATTGATTGTCGCAATAATATAATATTTTGCATCAGGGCCCCCGTAAGGGTTACTGGCGCCTGTGTGCAAAAAAAGGATTTTGGCGCCCCTTTATAGGCAAAGTTTTTGGGTCCTTGGTTTTGGCGCCCCCAGAGTAATCGATTTGGTGCCCCTAGAGGATGTTTTGGCGCCCGTGTGCATTGCAGACATTGCACATAATATGGTAATTGGTAGCGGGGGCCCTGTTTTGCATTTAAAATATAGAACATAGAGTATAGACGCTGTTAAGCATTTGTGTATTTTTCCACAAAAAATTACGAATTGAATTATGAATGCAGTCACGTTCTTTAGATCATTTAGAACAAGACTGCATTCATAAGTCAGCGACAAAAATTTTTGCGGCGTCCATAACTCCATAATATTATAAAGCTGCTCACGCCTCCGGCCTCACACCCCAAACAAAACATTTACTTATACAGTATAATAATTTTAAAGCTGAATTCTGAAATATAATATGTATGTTTGTTTGTTTGAACCTGCTAATCTCACGAACTCCCTGATTCGATTTCTATGTAATTGTGGCACAGATAGGTATTATGTATAATATACTTATAGCGTAGACTACCGGGGAAGGCTACTTTTGCCAAGCAGCCTGCCAAGTGCCAAGTGTGGATTCCTCTTAAGGGTCAATTCAGACCGCAACGCGACGCGTAGATGAATTTCTAAATTTGTACTGAATTGACAGATTTCGTGAGCGTGAGACGTCAAATCCATACAAATTTAGAAATGCGTCTATAGACGCGTCGTGTTGCGGACTGCGGTCTGAATTGACCATAATGCGTGTCGTTTATATTTCGACAGTTTAAAGACATCTCATCTCATAGTAAAGACTGTCGATTGTCTATTTGTTTTATGTAAGCGCTAAGCCGGGAGTCGGGACACGGTAGGCCGCTGCTGCTCCCACCGTACACGGAAGCACATTACATGCTTCGCTACTCCTGTGCGCTTGGTATGGACTTGCGGTGACTAATTATGTTGACAGATAAATCTGCGAGCCTGGTAGCCGAATTGTTGATTGTTGCGATGAGATATGAAACAAAGATAGAAGAATAATTAAATTATTATTAGGACGTACCGCATAGGTACGTAAAGCAACTTTCTTGCTGGTCCCATAAACTTTTCGGGATATACATTTTTAATTACAGAGTAAGTACTAAGTAGTAAATGATTAAAAACAGTTTAGGATTTCTACTGTTTAACTCTCAGTTTAACTATAGCATGGACGAAATGACCATAGTTACTAAAAACTATATTAATTTTTTTAAAATATCTATGGACGCTTCACATCACGTCAGTCTGGTCCCGTGCTAAGTACCTGAAGGACTTGTGTTACAGGTACCAGACAACGGAAATATATTTAATACTTTTAAACTATACATATTATATTTAAGATTTTTATTATATGATACACATATTTAATACACATCCGTGACCCAGGAACTTTGAAAACTTTTTGTTCCATCGCGTCGGCGGGATTCGAACCCGCGACTCCCGTAATAGCCCACCAACTGAGCCACAGAGGTCGTCAATAATATCATAATCAAGAGGTCGTAATATAATATTAACTATAGTTTTATTAATATAGAGCTATTTAGTTCTAACTTCTAATTTATACATATAAAATCTCTTTATGATTTTATGGAGTCGTATAGAGATGATCCTCAAAACTATTGGCTACAAAACATTTTTTTACCCCGACAAAAGAGGAATCTTTGAAGATACGAAATACTTTTGTGTCTACAGGAATTAAGCTAGTTGTATGCGGGTAGCGTATACGTTCACTACGTTTTCTACAATAAATTAGAAACGTCACCAGTTTCGACACAGGTGTGATGTCCTAGTGACACAGTCTGCCCTTCTAGGGAATATGGACCGGCCCTTCGGTGTCGGCTCGTCTGGCAGCTCATAGGAAATATTATGACCACATTTTTGTTGCCAATAAAGAAGAAGAAATAGCAGTTGAATTACAAAATGCCGACAATGCGCTTGAAAATTGTTTAGTATTGCCTATTTGCAGATGCGAGCAAATCCGTACTGTCCGTACTAATATGTTTGATGCATGATTACATTTGTCTGTGTGTATCTAGACAGCTTACCTTTTCACGCTTATAGCCCCCTGAACTGATTTGGGTGTTTGGTACGGAGATAGTTTCAGTTTCGCGCTATCCATACTGATATTACGTATAAATGCGAAAGTGTGTCTGTCTGTTACCTCTTCACAGCCAAACCGCGAACCAACTTTGCTGAAATTTGGTATGGAGATACCTTGAGTCCCGGAAAAGGACGTAGGACATACTTATCCCGGAAAAATGTATGGTTCCCGCGCGATAACCGAATTTTAGCGCAACGGAGTTGCGGGCGTCATCTAGTGTCCTATAACAGAATTTATTGTTGTAACGATACTCATTTATAACGCGGAAACCGTACATTTTCCGAAACAGAAGCTTTCCTTGTATTTTCCGTCAAAGTATCACCAAATTTCATCTAAATCGGAATCGGTTTTGCGTCAGAAATAGACAGACAGTTTTTGGGGTTCTGTACCCAAAGGGTGAAAACGGGACCCTATTCATGAGACTTCGATGTCTGTCTGTCTGTCCGTCTGTCTGTCTCCAGGCTGTATCTCAAGAGCCGCTATAGCAGCTAGAGTTCTGAAATTTTCACAGCTTGTGTATTATCTGTGGCCGCTATAACAATCAAATACTAAAAACAAAATAAAGTCAATATTTAAAGGGGGCTCCCATACAACAAACGTGATTTTTTTGGCCTTTTTTGCTCGATATCAATAAAGACAACAGGTAGGCACTTGATATTTTCACGAAGGCCTTCAATTAATTCAATTTTTAAGAATAATATTAAAACAAATTAAAAAATTAAGGGGGACTCCCATAAAAAAACACAATTTTTGGTCTATGTTTGCTCTATAACAGTACGGAACCCTTCGCGCGCGAGTTCAACTCGCACTTGGCCGATTTTTTCTTTTATTAGTAAGGATTTTAGTTTGTTCGTAAGTTTGTTCGCATCTTCCAGATTGTCTGCGTGCCTAATTGCTTGTATCTGTTACCTGTATTGCAACGATCTCGTATTTCAAATCCTGTATCGATTGCATTGTGTACTGGTCTAGGAGTCGAGGACGTAAAATCGTGATTTAGCTGTAATTACTTATTGGTACGGTGTGCAGAATAGGGCTATTGATATTAATATTTATTGTTGATTATTATTATTGATTATTGTAGTGTATTGATAAATAAAGATAGGCACGTCTGACGTCACTATCACTAGTCAACGTGGGGATGATATATTATCAAGCTGGATAGCTGATACACACCTGCTTTTTGTGCTTATTTGAAGCGGAATCAGCGCCCCCATTATTCGGGTAGAGAACTAAATTTGACGTAATCACAACCACACAAACAGTTGTCATCACTAGTATTAGTTCCAAGTACTCTCACTACTGCTATCAGCGCCAATATGGCGGCTTTCAAACGTCATTTTTACGTCAGATTTAGTTCTCTACCGGAATAATAGGGGCGCTGATTCCGCTTCAAATAGGCACAACAAATAGCTGTCATTTCAAAGGGAATCAGCTATTCTAGCGTACTCGGCGTACTTGTATAAATTATTATAGAGATCAGTGGCTGAGTGATAGTGATAGAGTATTCTGTGTTTAATTTTGCTGATGATAATAGGTATTTAAATACAAACTATAATGTTTCTAATTCATCCTTTTCCAAATTTTGTTTCTTTTTGTTTCGAAATTACTAAGCTTTGGCTGGTTTTGTCGATATACCTCTAAAATTTAAGGTGTGAAAATTATTTTCACATTATCTTTGCTAAAAGCACTGGCAGGGTCGCCAATGTACAATTAAATTTTTGTAAACGCAACGCCAACATCGTCATACAAAGCGAAAGTTTTGGATACGGTCAGAGGGCATGGGTCGCGGGCATGCCTCACGTGCTCTGTTGACTGCGCTATGGGCTATGGCGTATGATGCATGCCCTTAATGAACAAAAAAAGGCACAGTGTGGACATAGCTATTCTGTCACAAAAACGCTAATGAACCCCAAGTTACTGAAACTCGAAAATGGGGGAAGCAGTATAGAGTTACAGACTATAGTACCTATATTATGTCTAAACTATTATAGTGATCGAAAATGTTTAAAAATGTCACGCGATTAATGGAAGGTCCCTAAAAGACGGTGGGGAGGCCAATTTTAAATTTTAAAGATGGTTTGTTTGTTGATTATACAGAACACACGTACTATCTAATTAATAGAAGACACAATGGTGAAGGAACACTGATACTGTAACTCGATTGTGGTTGTGTGGAATTTTTAATTGCTCGTGGAATTTTAAGATATGATTCTAATTTCTCTGGAATTTTTACTATCGTGAATTTACTTTGAGATTTTGGTACAAGTTACCATAATTTCATATCAATGTTACGTTAAAGAAAACTTCAAATTAAAAATATTTACAACCAAACTATATTGTAGCTGTGAAAGTGTGTCTGTACCTCTTCACGGCCAAACCCCTGAACCGATTTTGATAAAATTTAGTATGGTTACCTTGAGTCTTGGGAAAGGACATATTAGGATACTTCTTATCCCAGAAAAATGTACGGTGACCGCGCGGGGACCGTACTACGGTACGCACAATAATTGAATTTTGGCGCAGCGGCGTTGCGAATTGCGGGGGTTATCTAGTAATATTACAGCGGTGTATTTAGCATAAAATCACAGCGGTGCCTATTTTTCCACTTTTAAAGTCAATTTTCGAAAGTGACGGCACATTTTAACATTTAAATTGAATAGCAAGCACATATTATAATATCAAATAAACCGACAACCTACGATGAAAATTAATTTTACTACGTTTCCGTAGAGATAAGAAGCCCATTTACTCAGTTATAAAATCAGTTATTTCTTAAAGCACATAAAATGTTTATTTGCGATGCTTTCCTTGCGGCTTTTCAAGCGTTTAATCTTTTAGTTTGTAGTGAAACTTAACTAGAAACACCGAACACGCGTTAAGTTTGTAGTGGGTATGTCAGTGCAAATGTAATAAAATATAAATCAATGAAGACGCCTTTTTCTTAAATGGACCTTGACCACCATTGTATCTCCAGTGTCACCGATCGACAGCGAAATCCAACCGCGAAAACCCTTTGATATGATCTCAGGGAGCCGGAAAGGGAGAAGGAAATACTGAAGTTGTCTTGGGACCCGCAAAGAAATTAATTAGAAGAATGGCTGGATAGTGGATAATATATCTTGCTATGTATACAAACTCCACAGTTTTTAATTCAAATCATTTTTTTGCTCCTAAAGCCTCTATTTACCCAAAAAACGAAGATTTTCAAATAGTTACTTAGCCACTTCATCCAGTATCCACTCACGTCTTCAATTATGACTAGGTACACTAGATCTAAGTTATTTAATAGAGACGCCATGTTCATATTATATCGTTGCCAATGCCTTTACTAAAACGCTCAAGTGTTTTATGAAGTGAACTACGATATTGCCACAACAGTCATACTGTATAGAAAATTTTATAATATAAACTAGCTGTCCCGGCAAACGTTGTTTTGCCATTTAAAGTATTTCTACTTCATCAGTAATTGATACAAAATCTAACCCCCCCCCCCCTTTTGTCCTCTAAGAGGGGTGGGGTGAAAACTGATGTTAAGTTGGAAAATACAATTAATAATATGACGTAAGTCCATTAAAGAAAAAAATTGATACAAAATCTGACCCCCTTTGGGTCCCCTTAGAGGGGTGGGGCGGAAAGTTTATACACCAGATGTTGAGTTGGAAGAAGGCAAATATATCTGCGAAAACCGTATGCAAATCGGATCAGTAGTTTTCGTGTTAAAGCAAAAGCTTGATACAAAATCTAACCCCCTCTTTCGTCCCCTTAGAGGGGTGGGGGGGAAAATTTTTATACACCAGATGTTAAGTTGGAAGAAGACAAATATATTTGCGAAAACCGCATTCAAATCGGATCAGTAGTTTTCGTGTGATAGTGGAACAAACATACAGACAGACAGACAGACAGACAGACAGACAGACAAAAAACTAACCACAGTTTTGGCTTCTATAGCGATGTAGTAACACCCCCTGCTTATTATTTTTTCAATATCTTTAATGTACAGAATTCACATTTCTACAGTTTTATTATATGTATAGATTTATAGTTAAAGAAATTAATTAATTATAATAGCAATCAAAAATAATAGTCATTCAAAACGTATTTTAAAAAGTTCTAAAAATATTACTTTCTTAGTCATAACTTTTAAAGCTTTTTTGAAATTTGGATTATAATAATGAAGCACTATAGTCTATATCAAATCAATAAAGCAGCACCCGGCTGTCGCATAACTATTGAAAATCTATTGTGTCTGCGATTCCCACGATCGAGGTAATATTTACGTGGACTCTCCGGGCGAGTCGGTGGCACTGATAATTAAATCTCTCCCCTACCGCACGCACACCCGCGCATCGCGCCTTGACGCCCAATTCGCAACGTGCAGCAGAAATCGTAATATTTTAATTTCGCCGTAACATTTAAACCAAACGTTCAATTTTAATCATTCAAAGACCAAATATTATCTACATTAACTGTACTTAGTGATGAAATAATTTATTTTGATAAGGGTCAATAGCATTATTTAAATAAATGCGTTTAAATATAGTCCAAAAAAATTCAAGATTTTTTTATAAAAAAATGGTTATTGTGCCTCACTCAACATAGATAGGTATAGTGTGTCGCGGACTTTTTTGTAGATATTTAAAAGATCTATAATTACTTTGAACATTTTATGCCTCTATCTTTTATAGTTTAGGCAGCGTACGCAAAATAAGTAACTTTTCTGGTTGATTTTTTACACCTTGCGTCCGAAAATCCCAAATATCTTACGGAACCTTATATTTTTCTAAAATAAAAATTAGCCTATGTTCAGCAGAAATAATGCAGGATTCCAATGGTGAAAGAATTTTTCAAATCGGTCCAGTAGTTTCGGAGCCTATTCGACTCAAACAAACAAATCTTTCCTCTTTATAATAGTAGTGTAGATTACTGCTGATATGTTATATAGCGGAACGCTGAACGAATAGCTAATAATATAATATTATATTATAGCAGTAAGGGTGGGTTGCACCAGAGGCGTTAAAGTTAAAGTTAAGTTTATTGTCAAATATAGCGTCCCTTATGGACTTTTACTAGGGGTTTGACAGTTTTTGACATTATGGACGCCATATTTGACGACAACCTTAACTTTTAACTACGCCTCTGGTGCAACCCACTCTTAATAGTTAATCATTTGCTTAACTGTAATTAAATGAAGATTTTGACATACGCCCCGTACATTTTCTGTCAAACTCTTTATTTAATCACAGTTAAGTAATTAATATTAGTCTCTGAGGACTGAGTGCGGCTGTTAATTATAGTGTAACTAACATTTGGGGGCACGGTAGTTCCGCCGCCGAGTCGTGCTGTTTAATACATCACATAATATATTATTATATCATAATTATATTATTCCATGCTTTCGAAAATGAATCTTACAGCAACTTGTGATAGGGACTAGTTTTATAATTAGTATGAAAGTTTCCAATAAAAGGCTTTATTGAGTGGAATAAGGATCAGCAGAGTCATTAAGATAATTTTATGGGGAATATAATTATATTACGTGTAATATATCATCCACCCACGCCCTACAAACACTAGTAATAGGTTGTATGGGCATGGTCTAGGCCGTAAATGTATAATGATATGGACTATCATGGTACTTTTACTTTACAATTATTATTATGTTATAACTAGGATACGGTCGTGCTAGGTATAGACTATAGAGATAATATCTCATATGAGTTATGACATAATATTATACTCTCTATATGACGACCTCTGTGGCTCAGTTGGTAGCTCAAGCCGGGGGTCGTGACTCGTGGCCCGTGGCCCGTGGGTTCGAATCCCGCCGACGCGACGGAACAAAAAGTGTTCAATGTTCCTGGGCCTTGGCACATCCAATCCTTATTAAATATGTGTAATGTGTATCATATAATAAAAATCTTGTATATAAAAATGGATTTCCAAATGTGTTAGTCGTGCTAAAACATCTAAAACGGCTGAACGGATTGGGCTGGCTTGATTCGTAGACGTCCAGGGAAGGTTTTAAAGTGACACGAAGTTCACCGGGACAGCTAGTCTTAAATATTTGTATACTTACTATAAAAGTAAATATATTTCCATTGTCTGGTACCCATAACACAAGGCCTTCAGGTACTTACCACGGGGCCAGACTGACGTGGTGTGAAGCGTCCATAGTCTATATTATTATTAATTATTATTATCTAACCAAAGTAATTTTAATATATTATAAAATGAAGATTAGTACCACCAAAACGCTATCTTTTGTAGAGCCAAACTTGTAAGAGCTAAACACACATTAATAATATTGAAATAATTAATAATAATATGATATGAAATTATTATTCTTTGGTGGTTCATTTTAAAAATAATAATAATATTATTTAAACCTCTCCCTACTCAAATTTTTGACACTTTAAAATTTTAATGAAGTAATTAATAAATTAAGTGTATTATATTTTATTACTTAAGTAAAAATAGGAAATTGACTAAAAGGCCAGGCAAACTGTGAATGTAAAATGTTACATCCACAATTAGAACACGGTAGAAAAACTCACTTTCTGTTATTCAATAGTTCTTGTAAATAACAAGCCATATAAGTAAGTTTTAAATGTCTAATTGCCAAATAAATGCACGAAGTCTAAATAAATAAGAAATACAGATTGTTTCGACTGTTTTTGAGAAATATTGCCGTGTGTGGCAAGGTGACACAAGTTTATTGCGATCCAACTCCTACAAAGATGTTATGGTTGATAATAATTATCTTTGATAATTATGTACAGGTGCATCTCTAGTTTGGGTTGTCAGGTAATAGGTTTGCCGTTTGTCTCTATGTGATTGTCATGGACTTCAACAACAATTTTAAAGTAAATGTGCTCTACCTAAATCCTAACCAGTAACCTACAGGCTACAACTAAATAGCCCGACACAGACCACAGTCGACATCGTAACAAAATGCGTAGTCATCTAAAAGTACCTTAGGAGTTTTAGAACCATTTGAATTTCATAGGACACATTAGGTACCTACTGCAATGTTTTTGCGCAAGAATAAGACATAGATATAGACAGTAGACAAAAAGTTTTGTTCGACGTTTGACAACGTTTCTGTCAATATCATATTATTATGACGTGTGCAACATGTCGTCGAATTTTGGTATAGTGTATAGTGTATGTGCTATAGTAGCGCCCTCTGCTTCGACTTTTGCGTAATATTACTTACTATAGATGACGCCCGCAACTCCGTTGCGCCAAAAATCGTTTATCGCGCGGGAACCGTACGTTTTTTTTTTTCAAGATAAAAAATTGCCTATGTCCTTTCCCGGGACTCAAAGTATCTCCATGCCAAATTTCAGCAAAATCGGTTCAGCGGTTTGGGCGTGAAGAGGTAACAGACAGACAGACAGTCATACTTTCGCATTTATAATATTAATATGGATTACCAACACTAGTCTCAAGCTTATTGAGGCTTGACACTAGTGTTGTTATCTTTTTTATGAACGTTTTTTCCGTCCGAGTTTTCCAATTTCTGGGTGCTGTTCGAAATCCGAAATCTTGAAAAATTCTTCTCCTTCACGTAAACATTAATTACTTACTGAAGAAAACATTTTTTCTATTAATTTATAAATTAATTTTTCTTTTTCTTGCAATTAAAGTTTAAACCAAGTGAGATTGTATTTAATGGCTTTATAGAGCACTCTTTTATGGCACGTAATAAGATACCAGACGTTTCTTGCACACTAATAAGTATGGCGTCAATAAATTTCTCCGATATGGTCAGTATTTGTAAGACCTAGATTAGGCATTATTAGACGCTGTGTGGTCTATATTTCCCTCCTTCTTTTACACACGGCTGAAGTATTAGACTTTGAGGTTTGGCAGTGGGAAGCAATTGTCAAAAATGTCCGGAAGTGAAATACGACATTCCCACAGTTATCCCGAATAAAATGAGATAAAAATTGAGCTATGTATTTTATCGAAGGTTAGGTAGACCTTTAGAACTGGATTTCTTAGGGTGGGTTGCACCAGAGGCGTCGTTAAAGTTGAGGTTATCGTCAAATGTCTATTGGTTCTCAAAAACACATTCTTCTTCGCAACAAATCTCTGGTCGAAACGCAGCCTAATGATCGTATTTTCATTCGCAGCCTCCCCGGCTACGTGACATTTCAATTAAAAATTTAACACAACGCCTTTAGAAAACCTTGGTTGTCCCCCGTAAAAACAGCCAAGACCGAAAGATTGCAAGGAAAATGTAGAAAATATTACACTCGCAATTATCATAAATTATTTTCGTTTTACAAACATAATATCTAATAATGCTGACAAATGCAATTAATAAACATCTGTAATGCTCGGCTTAGTCACATAAAGTACAATGTCTTTAGTGTTCTGTGTGGGTGGAGCATTAGCGAGCCTACCGTGTGCGCTGTGACAAAATTATATTAGCCCTAGTAACCATGATGTTAGGAAAATAGAAACAAATACTTATACATCTATTTCATATATTATTAAAATAAATCTGTATACATAAAAATGAATTTTAAATCTTGTTAATCTCGCTGAAACTTGAAAACGGCTGAACCGATTTGGCAAATTTTAGTCTTGAAATATTCATGGATGTGCAGGAGAGGTTTATATTACGAGAAAAGTGAAACGAAGTTCATCGGGACATCAAGAAATTTAATGAAATAATAATAATATTATCATAATTGTATTTCTTTAATAATGTAGATTCTCATCTCGAGAATTTCTTAATTTTAAACTCGTCGATGTTAAATTTTGGAGAAAGGCACGAATATAGTGTAGACCAGAGACCTACGTGTAGACTAATGGGTTTGGAGTTTGGACATAGGCTATTTCTGTCGCGTTCATATGAAAGGTTTTGGCGCAATATTGGCATATTGTATGAAATCGCGGACATTTACAGCTTAATGGCCGGTTTACATTGTTCCTTCAATCCTGTGATCCAACTTAGCGTTTTTTTCCAAAATTGCATTGCAGTGTCCGTTTACATGATTCCGATAATAATGGCTACACTTCTGGCTACAGGTTGATGGATTACTTGGATTGGAATGGATTGGATCACTGGATTGCAATAATGTAAACCGGCCGTAAAATGTGGTCACCCTACTCGCTAGTGGTGGTCCGGAAGCTGTTTATCGATGTAAGATATCGACTCTATCGAAACTCAATTATACCATGGCTCGTAGGTGCGCCACTAATACGCTGTAGCAGCAATAAAAGCGTAATAAAGAGTTTAAGTTCAGTCTGAACTCCAATATTATGTCAGACCTATTTGTGGAAATATTTCACCACCAATAAAGTTAGAGTGCGGAGTATTATGTCGTTTAGTTTTTATCCGACTGGGGCAAAGAGGTCATGTTTTTCGATAGTGTATAAATAAATGTTGACACGTCCTGCCACCAGAACGGTCTGATGGATATGGATATGACATTGACAATGAAAATAAGTACAATAATTATTTGCAAATTGTAATAATTGCAGAAAACACAATATTATTATTCAATTCTATTTGCTTTAGGCTATGTAATTATGTAAACTACTAATTGTAAGTAGCTACGTTTACGTCAAACGAAGGTGGTTCTAATTATGTATCTGGAATAGTGAGAAAATGTTATTAATATAAGACTCAATAGATTGTGTAATGTGTTCAAGGTAGGCAAATAGCTAATGACATATACGCTCGGAATAATTAAATTACTGACAAATGCTTGACGTGGGAGAGCCATGCTTTGGCACGAATGGGCCGGCTCGACCGGAGAAATACCACGTCCTCACATAAAATCGGCGTGAAACAGCGCTTGCGCTGTGTTTCGCCGAGTGAGTGAGTTTATAGTTCCCTTCCCTACCCTCCCCTACCCTCCCCTATCACCCTATTCCCCCTTAAAAGGCCGGCAAGGCACCTGCAGCTCTTCTGATGCTGCGAGTGTCCATGGGCGACGGAAGTTGCTTTCCATCAGGCGACCCGTTTGGTCGTTTGCCCTCTTATTTCATAAAAAATAAATAAAATAAATAAGGATAAAAAAAGTCTGAAACAAAATATGATTTTATAGCAGGGAATATTACGCTAAAGTCGGAGCATATGGCGCTAATAGCACATACAGTAAATAATCAAACATGTTGCACACATCATATTATCAGAATATTGACAGAAATGTTGCCAAACGTCGAACAAAACATATTGTTTTCTGCCGGGGCTGCTTTTAGCGTGAAAATATTGCAGTGATATAATTATTAATTATCCTATTGGTATTGGAAAAATCTCCAAAAGTGTCTACTGAGTAAAACGCCGAGTTTCTGCTCTCTTGATAACTTTATTCCAATTCATAGAAATACAATAGAACTGCACTCGCCTTATATGTATAGGCCGTCAATACAGTCAAAGCTAAGAACATGAAAATAAAAAACAAAGGTAATAGATGAAAATGTGCCAGCATTAGAACTAATATAAGAAGAAGGTTAAACAATATGTACTGGCCACATATGAACGGCTAAGATCTTAATACAAAATTGTGCAGGTATTAAACAGGACAATCTAGAAAACGTCAAAGAACTTAGTTCTTCTCTTCTCTTATCTTCTCGTTAACAATTCTAGAATGTCAACTGGTGGTTCGGAGAGTCAGTTGGTGAGGACCGTAGACTTGGAGAACAGCAGCGTGGCCAGGACTGAGAACAGCGAGACGGGGTGAGTGAGTAGTGGTCGATGTAGATAGAGTGCGAGGGAGAGGTTTTAAAGAGTAAGAGAGAGGTGAGAAGAGTGAGGCAGTAGTGGTTGATATAGATAATAAGAGAGATGTGAGATGAGTGAGGCAGTAGTGGTTGATGTAGATAGAGTGAGGGAGAGATGTGAGATGAGTGAGACAGTAGTGGTAGATGAAGATAGAGTGGGAGAGAGATGTAAAAAGAGTAAGGCGGTAGTGTTTTATGTAGATAGAGTGAGAGAATAGTGAGAATAGAGATAAAAAAAGTAAGAATGATAGGAAGATAATATGATATTGAATGTACTGTCACTTCTTGGTGGAAATTCATGTTGAATTAAATGATTATACACTTTCCTTGCACTTATTCCACTTTATTCTTAAGAAGAAAAGAAAAGAAGATAATATAGCTTATAGCTAGTATAATGTTATCGGTAGTTAGTTATGATTACGGGAATGTGAAAGAAGGAGAGAAAGATTGAGCATGAGCGAATCGTGACTGTGTAGGATAGTAGAAACTTAGAAAGTAGAAGTAGATATTAGTACCTAGTAGTAGTAGTAGTAGTCAAAAGCATATAATGGAAATCTACGATTTGTGTTTTTGTTTCACAAAATAATTGAAACGTTAAATGTGTTTTTTTATTGAAAACTAATCATTTTGCTTGAAATTGAATTTATATTTAGGATTTCAAATTTCAATTTTCAATACATCTGAATTCTGAACCCCTAAGCGGATGTAGTTTTTTCATAAATCCGTATTCGTTAATCCCCTCACAGCCAGGTTCATTTTTGAAAAGTTACACTAGCGCAGACGAAATTAATTTTAAACAAAGCGTCTGTCCACCCCCGTCTGATGCCTCCGGCTGTCTGTCCGTCTGTGTACAAACACTGGGAAATAATGGAAAATCATGAGCTTCAAGTTGTGTCTTCACTGTTGTGTTTTCTCATACATTTTTCAAAAATATGAAACAATATATACTAAAATACAACACTTTCCTCAAGTTTGCCATAAGTATACGATTATTTTCCAGAAATAATCCCTTATTACCAGCAACATTATAAATTTATGCAGGGTGATAAAGTGTGTTTTTTTGTGATTTTCTTACCTTCCACCATCGTTAACTTTTTTCTCCCATGGTTTAGAGATTTTACGTCATACAATAAAATGTAGAGGTTTTCAATGCCTTTCAATTGATATAATATGTGTGGATGTGCTACAGCTTGGGTACAGGTTCCATACAAAAATTCCTCTTGACCTTTCTAAATCAACACAATATTCCTATTAGTACTTATTATAAGAAAAGCGAAGAAATCTAGGTTCTAAATGTAAAAACTAAATACTACATAATAAGCCTTGTTTCAGTAAAAGTGCTAATGTGTTGGTTACGTGCAAGTTTTCCTCAGTTGTGGCTTTGTGCTAGGGAAAGCGAAATAATGTTAATTTAGTTTTCTTACTAATGTACAACTTCTTTGGGAAAACAGATGCAAATGCTCTGAGGGTATCGGAGAAGTGAAAACTTTAACATTAAACTCGAAATAGAGGAGTAGGCATTTCCATCACACAGTACTAAAAAGAGGAGGGGATGTTTCTTCCTCTTATACATCTCACGGGCAATTTACTCTCTGTCTTACGAATTTTCGATCTTTTAACCTGTGGCGGTACCCACAATTCACCTAACAATCCTGCATCGCGCTATCGAAGTTTCGGATAACGGCAAGATATATACAACGTCTGAAATGACGTCAGTGGGCTTCGGCCTGACCGAGCATGCTACCTCGCTCGGTCGGAAGATCTTCCTTTTCCGCCGCCACTAACATCGCTAAATTGGTGACCACCGACAAGAACACGCATCCTTCATCATGGACATCAATCATCAACACTCCCCGCCCCTCCGCACCACGTCAGCAGACATCAAGCATAACCAGGTCGCCTCGACCATAAGTCGCGTTGGGCGTCCGCGCCGGTCGAACCCGGTCTGGCTTGAACGGGGCAGCCATAGGCTACAACGACCGGTCAGCAAGCAGAGCACGGGGTCCCTCTCCTGGTCATTGCACGCGTAGCTTCGGCCCACACCTGACAACACAAGCGCATCGAAGAATACCACAGGTCTTCGGGGGGGAGTGGTGTGGCGGTACCCACAATTCACCTAACAATCCTGCATCGCGCTATCGAAGTTTCGGAGAACGGCAATACAACGTCTTAAATGACGTCAGTGGGCTTCGGCCTGACCGAGCATGCTACCTCGCTCGGTCGGAAGATCTTCCTTTTCCGCCGCCATTAACATCGCTAAAAACCCATCCCAAAAGACGATTTTCCTGTCATGCGTATTATCACTCGCGAGTATTCGGTCCGCATGCGGATCATCAAAAAAATATCTTCAGCCGGCCTAGCATACGCCAACGAGATATCTCTCTCTACATGTTTCTCGATGTTTGATAGTTTGTATCTTCATCTCTATTGACCCTAGCATGACAAACATTTTTTCTCGCGTAGATCTATCATCGAAATAACACATTTTTATAGAGTTTTGTCGAGATAATGTTGAAATTTTGACATTATGAGACGAGTAGTTTTTAATTATCTCGAGAGTGAGATATCTCGTTGGCGTATGCTAGGCCGGCTTGTCAGAAAAAAATAGTTAAGAAATAATTAGGACGCGGCCAACTTGTATGCGGACAGATCCGCGCGCAGGGGATGACACGCATGACAGGCAAAACGCCATAAAAGGTGCACAACGTTAAAAAAGTTTCATTAAGTAGCATCTATAAAAATATCGAGGTTATATTAGACCAACCATATCGTAAGCACAAAAATGACAACGGCAAAGAGTTTGGGAACACGGAATGCGGTGCCAGGCACAGTACGATCCGATCAATAGAACAAATACTCCGTGATTGATGGATATACTATTGTTATTCCTGACCTCGATCCCATACGCCGAATATCTTCCCTAACCTACATAGATAGGGTTTGTAATTAGATATTGCAGAAATATTACGACCAGAAATAGAGATAAGAAACTCTTAAGCTCTGTGTAAATTTTTAATAAGTACAGAATACAGATACAGCGAAGGCATATTGTATCATCTTATTTTTTCAATTATCAAGATGAATTTTCTCTATAGGAATTAGGATGTGCTATATAAAGAAAAATAGGCCGAAAATGCAATAATGCCGTTAGATTGTTGCGAGTATCCACTATCCATGGGCGACAGTAGTTGCTTTTCATTAGGTGACTCGTTTGCTCGTTTGCTCCCTTAAATTTTATTAAATGAAATTGACATAACCAACGACTTGTGCTTAAACTTTTATTGAACATTTCTTTATTTCTACTCTTTCGAGATAAAAATAACTTTATGCTTACTAACAAAATTCATGCCAAGTTCCGTACCACGCTTTTGACGAAAACTGAATTAAAAGATGCAATTTCAAAATTATTTAAAACTACTAATTTGTTGCAGATCACATTAATTTATTTACCGCTACCGGTAGATAAATGTTGTCTTGTATCGCCAACCAAAAGTTAGCCATTTACGCGTAAGACGATTGACAAGATAGCCCGATGTTGTGGTGATTAGATTCAATTAGAAGCCATTTCTCGATCGCGCTATCTCGCTCGGTGATCAATTTATTTCACTCGATTAATCGAATTAAGTCTTTCCGTATCGAGTAAAAGTAAATTCTTGAAGCCCTTTTAAAACGTGGACGATTGGCCAAGTCGCGATGAAGTTGGACTTTGCGACCTGACTACGTGTCATTTAATTTCATGTTGCTAAAATCAGTCCACTTATTTCCGGAAACAGTCACAGTCACCAGCAGTATTTCCGGACCTATACGACCTGAAAACCTTCAAGAAGAGAGCGTATTCCCTCTTAAAAGACCGGAAACGCACCTGCAGCTCTTCATATGTTGCGAGTGTCCATGAGCGACGGTAGTTGCTTACCATCAGGTGACCCGTTTGCTCGTCAGCTCCCTTATTTAATAAAAAAAAACTTATTTGTATACTACGATGCCACTGACACTGACAGACACACACATCTGACACACAGACAATCTCATAATCTCTCTTTTATATCGGGATTAAAAATTACATAAAAGTAGGTAAATATAGGTTTTGAATATTTTGTACTCAAAACTATTACCTAAACTGCAGGGGGGCTATTATGAGCTCTTATATCCAGCCAGTTTACAGGCCAGTTTACAGGCCGTTGCATAGACACGGCTTGTAAACTAGCTGGAAACTGGCTGGATATAAGAGGTCGTAATAGCCCCCCAGGAATTCATTATGTATATAATTATGTAGCTACTTTAAGGAATTATTTAAGTCGACGGAGAAAGAACAAGTCTAACGGCCGCAATAAAAGACAATATTATATTATTTGAATAATTATTATTTTACTCAAAGTTAGGTTTTGATGAAGTGTTTATTAGAAAATATATTTTGTAAGCTCCTTTTCTGTCCGTCTTTTCGTCAAAATTTCTTATTAAAATTCAAGTAAGTATTAATCATTCTAACTGAGTGTGGCCGTCATAATAACAAAGCATGTGAATTTAGTTTAACAAAATCTTTCACCACTACCATGCGACCACGTATCTGAGTTTGCAGCGTAGCTCGGCAGCACGAAGCACGGACTGTTCTCATCTCTGGGCAGGGGCGCCAAGATACCAACTGCTCCCTCTGGATCGTATCCAACGAAGGGCCGCTCGAATTGTTGACTGCCATAGTGTTTCGAACAGCTTGGACCCCTTGGAATTACGCCGAGATGTAGCTTCACTCTGCATCCTCTATCGGTTGTATTACGGGGAGTGCTCTGAGGAATTGTTCGGAATCATACCACCTGCAACTTTTCGCCATCGTCCCACGCGAAAAACATACCATCCTCATCACCTTGATGAGTGGCAGTCTTCCACAGTGCGATTTTCGCGTAACTTTCTGCCGCGCACTGTAAAACTCTGGAACGAACTGTCACCAGCAGTATTTCCGGACCTATATGACCTGCAAACCTTCAAGAAAAGAGCGTATTGCCTCTTAAAGGGCCGGCAACGCACCTGCAGCTCTTCGGATGTTGCGAGTGTCCATGGGCGACGGTAGTTGCTTACCATCAGGTGACCCGTTTGCTCGTTTGCCCCCTTATTTAATAAAAAAAAACTTGGCCACACCACTACCATGCGACCACGTATCTACTATCTAAGTTTGCGGTAGCTCGGCAGCTCGAAGCACGGACTTGGCCGCATCCCTACCATGCGACCACGTATCTAAGTTTGCAGTAGCTCGGCAGCTCGAAGCACGGACTTGGCCACATCACTACCATGCGACCACGTATCTATTAGTTTGCAGTAGTTCAGCAGCTCGAAGGACGGACTTGGCCGCACCACTACCATGCGACCAGTCCACGTATCTAAGTTTGCTGTAGTCGGTAGAATCCGGTAGATATTCGTTAATGCGCTAGGGCCTAGGACCGATAGTTGGTACTACTAATATAATATAATATTCTGTGACGATAGTAATTTTATCTTGCTCTTTTAACGCTCTACCGATTGGAATTCGAACTTTTTGCTAGCGATTTTTAGATTTTATTGATGTTTATTGGAAATCTTTTATATAAAATATGGATTTTCAAATGTGTTAGTCGCGCTAAAACTCGAAAACGGCTGAACGGATTGGGCTGATTGGGCTGTCTTGATATATTCGTAGAAATCCAGGGAAGGTTTTAAAGTGACACGAAGTTCACTGGGACAGCTAGTGATGTATAATTATTGTTACTTCACTTATTTGTTACTGCATTTTGACCGCAGTTTTGTTTAAAATTCGATTTATTAAGTGGTAGCTGTAGATTTTTCCGGGTAAGTATAAAAATTAAAAACTAACCATTCTCCTTTCTCGGGACTCAAGGTGTCTCAAACTTTTATAGTATATTATGTACTATTAGCACAGTAGCCACCCGATTATGCACACCATTAAAAATTAACAGAACACGACGTGACATAATATTGTCATAGAAAATATTTTTATTTTGTAATCCAACGTGTAGAGGCGGCTTAAACGATCAACATTATAGCCGATCGATTGTCACTCTCAGAATGGCGTCTATTGTTGTAAATCGGCATTAAAAAGGGCCAAATTGCATGTCGCGTTTGATGGGCAATTATTTGTTTATGAAAAGCATTAATCTCCGGCCGGCCGGAGAAAGCCGGAGTCCGGACAGATTTACGACGGTGCCATTGTTGAGGTAATGACTGTAACACCCTGCAGACACAGTACAAATAATATACGATAGACCAGGGTTTTTTAAATTTTTTCGAGGCTGACCCTTTTTGAAATTTTGACGGAACTCCAAAATAATAAAAAAATTGAGCGACTGTAGCAAAAATCTAATAATATTATAATAATTAATATAATATAAAATTCTCGTGTCACAGTACTTGTGCGCGAACTCCTCCAATTTCCAGAACGCGTAACGGCTCAACCGAGTTAAAATTTTCTATGTACTATCAGAGAAGTTGATTCCTTGGCAGATGAAGGACCTAATAATTTGGTCGCGTTAAGAGGAGTCCACACCGCCCTTTTTTCCATACAAACGTTGTCCCCTGTTTCCTCCCTGGATAATGCCGGTAGAGTTATAATTTTTTTTCCTGAATATCTATGGCCACTAACACAATGTCCCTATGTTTTCACTTTTCTTCGTTCAAAAACCCAAAAAATGGCCAGATTTTCCTGTGTTCAAACATCCAGACAACAGTTTTGGTTAGATTATACAAAAAAAAATGAAAACATAGGAACACAGCTCAAGCCTTGACACATTCGTCATAATATTATTACATTCGTATCGGGCGGAAGGCCGGCGGGGGTATTTGCCCTGGTGTGTCGCTGGTCAGTCCACGTCACGACCTATTGATGGATAGCCTGTGCTGGCACGCGCCGCCAGGACATACGTATATATCTAGATCTAGATTATAGAAACTAGATTTTCATCGTGGCATCTGGTCCGCATGCAAGTTACCTGAATTTTTTAAACGGGCGTTAGCCCACCACATATTCCCACCACTGTATCTCTTATGTCCAGCTGATCGACAGCGGTATCCAACCACGAAAACCCTTTGATATGATCTCAGGGAGCCCGAGGGACATGCTAAAGTTGTCTCAGGACACGCAACGTGAACAACGAAAGTCGGCAACATCAAAAAATTTTCAGACAGAAATTCGGATTATGCCCTATATCAGGGGCTCCCAATCTTTTTCAGCCTGCGGCGCACTTATTGTTTTATCAACATTTTATCACGGCGCCCTACTCTACCTTTTTTTTGTCACGGCGCCGCACTCTATCTAGCTATTACAAAAAGATACATAAATAAACACCTTTAATGATTACAGTTAGAAACTTAGGTTGAGCAAGTAAGTAATAATTTTTTAATCATCTGCCTGCTTTCTATAATTCATATTATAAATTTCCTCCATGATTGACTCGCGGAAAGGGCGCGGCGCCCCTCTTGCCTTTCCGCGGCGCACCAGGGCGCCGCGGCGCACAGTTTGGGAATCCCTGCCCTAGATTACAAAAAAAAAAGATTTTTTTTAATCTATACAGTCGGCGGAATGATCGATGAACATACAAAAATGCACTGCCGAACATAGAACCTACTTTTTGGAAGTTGGTTCAAAATACTAATGTGAGAAAGTCTAAAGTCGTACTAATAAACAATTCAACATGGACTACCGATAGAATTAAATTAATGGTTCCGTAGAATGTTAAGATGTAATCGCTAATCGGTGCCTAAGAAAGTCTAGACTCGTGGGAACGTCTAGGTCCGGGCCCCGGGCATCTTAATACATCATTGTGATCTCATCAGCGGAAAGACATCTGTCGGGACACTTTATTGAGCGGGGCCTCGGTTGCGCGACAACCAAGACTAAGCGATAAGATAGTAAGTAATGATGCGTTAATAATGGCAAGTTTTACAATGTAAGGAATATTACACGCACGTATAAATAAGGCAATACTGATTTACACATTAATGCACAGGCTTAGAGCAAGACAGCTTGATATTTCGCACAAGAGTGGCGGATTTCCATTGTCTAACTGTCACTTTGTCTATTCCTCCGTAGAAAGAAACAGTTTCTATGGTGACTATGCTAAGCAGCTGCTGGTACCTATGTCAAATCCAATAATTTGGGGAGTTGTAACTTCGTTAAAATTACCGCATGCAAACGACTAAGTACCATACATATTTTCTAGTCGTCTAAAACCAACTAGATCTACAGATAACTAGTGGGAGCAGTGTATTGATTAATGAGTCTGCCCTCCGACCTCGGCCCTCTCACATCCTACTAATGAGCAGTAATCACATACAAATTATTCACTTTTACATAGACGATTAATCACTATAGCCTGCCCAGTGTCCGGACACATGGCCAAGTATTAAGTATCATCCGTCCGCCTTAGGGCTATGTTTAAAATTTTTGTCGCTTACGCACATGATGAGGCACATGGCATACAGTACAGTTTCAATTATTCTCTCGTTTTATGTTTTACTAATTTTATGACTTGGTGCACTTCGTATCCCTTCCCTCCTAATATAAACCTTCCCTGGATTTCCACGAACATTTTAGGACTAAAATCAGCCAAATCGGTTCGGCCGCTCTTGAGTTTGAGCGAGACTAACAAAATTTAAAACTATATCTCATAATATCATAATCTGATTTCTAATACTTACTATGATAACTAGACACAAAATGTCGGAAGACCTACAAGCTTAATCTGACACGCTCGAGCATGTCGCGAAATCTCCACTTGGGCTCCCCTCCCCTAGACTACAATATTGTGTTTCTTTGTTTGCTCCGTCGAAAGTAAATTCGTGATTATAATTAAAACAGTTTTGCCCTCATGTTTTTTGGCAATTTGATAACTCGGCTAAATTGAACACGATCTCACGTAACTTATGAGTTATGACTTACATTCGTACATCAATTAAAAGGAAATTAGTCATTACTTAGTATGTAGGTACTTACCGACATGGCTACCATTATCGGTTCTGAGAATTAATATTTCGCATGTTTTGTTTTGGATTGTAATTTTCTTTAGCGGCGTAAATGTGCACATAAAAAAAATTCAACGTCAGGATCTTGTCAGGATAATCGAATTGAAAATTCGTTACACGGAGGGAGAGTACACAAGTATCGGGGGTTGTTTTTTAATTTATAGTTTAACATTATAATGTTCAATGAATTCTTTTGTTTCAGGTAAGTAAAAAATTTTCAATTCGTCGATGAGGATTTTTGCAGATAAGCGAGTTTTGTATGCTGAAATTTTTCTTTTTACCTACATAGGAGAATAGAACGCAGGTAAATGAACGTCTATATTTATATAAAATATTGTACGTCATTTATTCATCAGATTGCAAGCCATCTAAAGATGCAGCGAACGAAAGCAGAGTGATAGACCAAAAACCACTCAAACATAGAGCTAATTTGGGATATGAATTCTATTTCGAAATGTGTTGCACATGTCATGTCATTTCAAATAACTTTTACAAGAATTAGACGCGATTGTAGCCGAAGGAATATATTTTCATCTGGCAACAGGTTTAATATTACAAACCACTCTACTCGTAGCATATTTACTACGAGTCGAGTAGAGTAATATCAAGTCTTACTGCTGATAAGGTAGCTGATATTAAATCTTACAGCCGCATTAGGAGACGTTCAGTGATTCCTTAACTTTAATTTAACGAAGAGTTTAGTAGAAACTGTATGGAGCTTATCAACATCCATACTTTTAATATTATAAATGAGAACAGTGTGTCTGTCTGTTACCTTTTCACGCCCGAACCGCTGAAGCGATTTTTTTGTTTGGTATGGAGATACTTTGAGTCCCGGGTAAGGATATTATATCATATAGGATACTTTTTATCCCGGAAAATGTACGGTTCCCGCGCGATGTACGGGATCCGGCTGAACGGATTTGGCAAATTTTAGTCTTGAATTAATATTCGTGAATGTCCTGGGAAGGTGTATATCAGGTGGAAAGAGATACGAAGTTCACCGGGTCTTATTATAAAAAAATATTTGTACTCTACAGGGCGCAACAAAACTAAAATTAAATGCTTTAGGATAGAGAGATTCAAAAGTTAAATTCATTTTGAATAGAGCAGTCCAGCAGCAGTGATGGCCGCCATCTGCATAAGAACCAATTTCTATGAAAGTACTTGGTTCTGGAAGCAGTAGAGCCAGTGGCGGTCTTAGCCATGCGAGGCCCCGGGCGTCAGGCCTTTGCGAGACCCCGGTCAGCAGGTCTTTGCGAGCCCCTTAAGCCGTCTTTCCACCGCCGCCGACACCGGGACCTCACCGCCAAGAATAAAAATAAAATGCCACTTTATAACATGTTGCCTGACACGGGGCCCATGCAAGAGCGAGGCCCCGGGCGATTACTCTGTTCGCCACCCCCTAAACCCGCCACTGAGTAGAGCTCATTAACTAATGAGTTAAAGTCAAAGGTCAATGAACTGCAAATGAAACGTCCCTATCAATGAATGAAACATGGTCAAGTGCATCGATCGATTTGATGCACGTCATCAAATAGATGCAGGCATGCGTGCATCCGCCTATTTAGTACAGATTATAAAATACCATGTCTTTCAATATGCTCTTGAAAATAAATGGGATCGTTTTGACATTCGTTGAATAAAAAGAGGAATGTTAATATTGACCATTTATTAAGTTAAACATGGATTAGAGCAGCGGTTCTCAAACTTTTTTGGTTGTGCCATTTTTGACCCGCCCAAAAATAATGTTTTGTCTTTGAATGAATTGTCTCCATGCTTTATTGGCAGCTTTAACCTTTGTTATTTGTGTTTTATTGTAATTATATGTGTTAAAAGTAGAACAAGTACTCTTTTCCTAGTTTTTTTCGTTTTAACTTTGAATAAAATAAAAATAAAAGCTAATAACTTAATAATATAATAACTTTGTTAAATAAAAGCTTAAATCATTAAGATTCAAGCTTTTATTTAACAAACTAAATGACGCCCGCAACTCCGTTGCGCCAAAATTCGTTTATCGCGCGGGAACATTTTTCTATGATTAGAAGTATCGGATATCCTTTTGCGGGACTCTAGGTATCTTCATAACCAGCAAAAGCGGTTCAGTGGTTTGGGCGTGAAGGTGTAACAGACAGACAGAAACACTTTCGCATAATATTATTAGTAAGTATGGATTATATTTCGACCCCCCCTTTACGGCGGAAGACGATGCAATAACGAAAACGCACAGATTCTAATTTGGGCCGGTCGCTCCCGGCAGGTCCGCACTAGGAAGTGCCCTATATACGAGCCCTTTGTTCGTCGTCGATGTATGAGTGTAGATGTTGCGAAAGGGCTGCGTTGGCCTGGATACGATGTTTGTGGAGTGCTATTATGAAAGGGTTGATTTTTGTAAATGTAGGGATGTTGCTAAAATTTAGCAGGCTGTCGGTCATCTCCAACCATTTACCTAAGTCCGCGATATTATGTCGGAAGTGGCAAAAGCTTTGAGATTGAGCTGATTCGATTCTCGATTTGATTCTGATTCTGTAGAGAGTGAGGCAGCTGATGAGCCCTAGGGAGTAGTTGAGTCTGTCGTCCCAATAATATTCGTCCCAGTGGGACAATTAATGGCTAGAAGCGAATTTTTAATTGCTTTTCATCCGGCGATTTGTCTTACTTTTATATTTATTGAAATTATGATCAGTCATATTATAAGCATCATTTCTGAGGTTTATAATCTTCTTTAGCGATCTTGTGCTCTATTGTGTGTAAAAGTGAAATAACTGTAAACGGGCTGTGTGACACCTGATACTGTCAGACCGTGCTATATCTACGCTCGGCCATCGTCGCCGCTGTATTTCTGTTGAAGCCTCGTTTCTTAAGTTTACGAGCGGCGCGGATGCGCTTGCACCATAAAGTTATTAGCGGGCGCGTCCCCCGTACCCCGCACCCCGTGCTTCGCATAACCGTCTTAAATTATGCACTATGCTTGACCTGCAGATATATCGCAGTCATGTGGTTCAATATGTTATTTCAATTAATGACTAGCGCGTTCATTAAATGAAATAAGTTGGCCCAACGTTGATTGAACAGGGCGTCACTCAACGTCCATCTAATTAGCGGATTGTAACATAGCCTTTTGAACAGAGCATGAGATTAGTCAGGTGACTGAATGTAGTTCATTTTTCCCCACTGCGGCGCTAGTAGTCACCAAAACGAATAACCAGATGACTGCGACAGATACATGAGCTAATAGTAGATATGTTCAAAAATACATTGCAAATTGCAATCTTACGTTGCAATATGAATTGACCCTAACTAGTCACCTTCAGTGTTACAGATCTCGTCTGACCTCAACTCATTAACGACTTGAAAGATAATCTAAAATATGTAATCTCAATGAATATGTATTGGTCACCTGCACGGGAGCGAACCCGCGACCTCTGGCCTCTCCCACATTCGGCGTAGAAAGTCCACTAATGAACGATACGCTGATAATATCAGAGTAATGCACTGGGTCGGTAGTGTTAAGTGCAGTTGAGCTGATTACGTTACGACGACTAACTAAAACGAGCAATACAATATTAAACTTGATGACGCCCGCAACTCCGTTGCGCCAGAATCGGTTTATCGCACGGGAACCGTACATTTTTCCGGGATAAAAAGTATCGGACTATGTTTTTTCCCGGGACTCAAAGTATCTCCATGCCAAATTTCAGCAAAATCGGTTCAGCGGTTTGGGCGTGAAGAGGTAACAGACAGACAGAGAGACACACTTTCGCATTTACAATATTAGTATGGAAGTATAGGATATATCTGAAAGAATATTTTTTTCGAAACATTTTATTATTAAATCTTTATGAGATTTCAACCGTGATGTTGACTGTTGTCCGTAACTTTGTTCCGCTGGTTTATCTCGCGAGAACCGTACATTTTTCGAGATACAAAAACCATGTCCTTTCTCTAAACTCATTCACTGTTTCAAAATTCACATTCAATTCAATTAGTACTTAATTTTTTGGTCATTTGAACGTCTATAACTATACATATTTGAAATAATAATTTTAACAAGATGACCCTCTGTTGAGCCAAAATTCGTTTATCGCGCGGAAACACCATTTTTCGGGTCCATACAATCAGTCCATACAATCTCCATACCTTTCAGCAAAATCGGTTCAATGGATTGGGCGTGAATGGGTAACAGACAGACAGCTCAAAGTAAAGTTAATAGCTTGAGCTATTTCAAAAATATTGCGACTCTCCTAATATACCTTTTGATTTTTTTGCTTTGACTTTTTCTGTGCCCGTCGCTCAACATTCTCTATGTGGCAAAAATTGCGTTCAGTACTTAATTTTCTGCTCATTTGAACACCTATAGCTATTCGCCTATTCATATTTGAAAATATAATTAATGAATATTGAATCAATTTCTAGATGGTCTACCGTTAATCTGCGATAGTATTAATCTCGGATTGCGAACCATTGTGCCAGATCTGGTACACTCTAATTTCACTTAATAATCAAAATGCCCATCGCCGCCGTAACTCTATTACAGTGATTCCCAACTATTTTATTATGGATCTCAAAGCATCTGTTCAAGTGTTTAACCAGTTTTACCAAAATTGGATCACTGGTTTAAGCGTGAAAAGATGAAAGGGAAAATTTACTTTGGCATGTAAAATATTTATTGGTAATTGATATATTAGTAGATAATATATATGGACTTCATATCAAATAACACGAATTTAAATGTTTATTCCATACTAATATTATAAATGCAAAAGTGTATCTTAGCTCTTCACACTTAAAACGGACGCACGCATGTCTATCCACTAAAAATCCTGACATCTTCGAATGCGGCCCTAGAGTTCCGGGCCCCTAGTTGGGAAGCACGCCTCTATTACCTTTCTAATATTGAAACGCTAATAACTTTTCATTGGCATTTCGTTATGTAACCTCTGATTGAGATGCATGGGACTTATCTACTCTATGGTAGACTTAATAATACAAATTCATGGTTTATCTTCTGTAGTCTATGTTGCTATGGTGTCAATGCGTTTTGACACCCATGCCGCCGCTGCGTTTTGAATATATAGCAAGTTTTAAAACAATAATATTATTTGATTTAATTATTCTTAACTCACATTCTTACTAGTTACTAATAAACTATTTTACACAGCGAATAACTGTTCAAAGTCTGCTTGTTTTTGCCTTGCATATTGAAATCCTCAACAGACAGATACAGCAAACTTTAAATAGTTAAAACATATCTTTATAAGTAAAAGGGATTACGTGTAAGTTGTAGCTAATGACAGTTCTGAAAGTAACGCTGCGTTTTCGTCGAACGTGTGACGATACCTTTACCGAGAGTACGTTTGATTTCATTGCAATTTATTGCACGATTTTGTAATAAGCGGAAATGCGAGCGAAATCACTGATGATTTGATTCTATAATTAAAGTTTTATCAAATTGGGTTACTCTTATTTCACGGTGAGTAGGTGAATTTATTTGTATTTTTTCACATCGAAATTTGAATTACTGTTTTATGTAACGTTTTGAATAATAATAAAGAGCTACAGAGCATAATTATTATAAAATATATAATTTTGAATGATTATACTTCTCTGTTGTCGATTAATCTGCTGAGTCATCTTTATATCTGTCATACCGCCCGGCGACACCGCGACAGACGCGGTATTGCGAGCCGATAAGTCTATCTAAAACTTGATTTTCTACGATTCTAATAAGATTTATGTATTGCTACAATTACTATTCTAATTAGATTGAGCTATTTTTCACATTTTCTTTCAACATGTTTGCCAGAGCAACGATTTGAATCTATTAAAAGAATTGAAATATGACACCTAGAATTTATCTAGATTTTCGAAAAATTTTCGAAAAATATCTTTGAGATTTCCTTACTTAAAATAAAACAAAAGAGGTTTAATTACTTACATTAACTTTTATTATCATCTTTGCACTTATTTAAATGAAATAAAAACTAAACACCAGATCTCTCCATACATTTTTTTCTCACAAAACTTGTTTACAAAACAGGTTGAGAGTAGGTAAAAAAACTTAGTAAAATCTCCTCACAGTTTAAGTGTCAAAACTTTTTTTTTATTTCCTAGGAGAGCGTTCAAAGGAATAGTTATTTAAACAGCCAAGTATATTCTCTAACGCATTCAAGTGTTGCCAAGATGAATACAAACAAACTACGCGCGTAATAAGAGTGTAATATGAGACGATATGGGTGTGCTGCCGGGCGACACACGACAGACAGGGGTGGGATTTGACGTACCGCCGGGCGGCAAATGACAGATAAAAAATATGGTATTTTCATAACAGCTAGTTCAGTTGCATCTTGAAAATAATTCATGTTAAGTATTAGTTTCAACAAGCTTGATGAATTTACTGTTATTTATGCCGAAAGAAAGTTACATGTCTTATAAATAAATTATTTTATAGTGATTATTGTAATCTATATTTATGGAAGTTATAAATAAATGTTAAGAGGAAGTGTAGCAATTTGCGAGTTATATATTTTGTGAGTGAGTTCAATTTGTGAGTGTAACCTCTTTAGTGAAAGATATAATTCCAAAGAATTTCCGACCAATAAATAATGTTTTAAAAGATAAACAACATAATAATTGAACATTTTTTGCGAAAATGTTATTGATTTATTATAAAACGATAAAGAACTCATTTAAAATAGCCAGTGTTAAATACAAGTTAAAGATTATCTATACTATCATACTACTTAGGATATAATATAATTTTCTAGGAATTGAAGTATTTCAATCATATTATTTAAAAACAGTTCAACGGCAATGCCAAAGTATACATTAATCCATTTTACGACAATAATAATAATAATAATAATCTTTATTGATAACAATATAGGTAGGTACATTGTTTCAATGTTGAACAGTTACAATTTGCCACTTTATCTCAATTTTAACATTAAACAATTAAACGGTACTAAGTACCTAAACTAGGTCACATGACCTGTTCTTATAGGTACTTATATTTAGTTATGTTTAGTGCTCTGATATTGCGTTGTCTGTCTGTGTGTCGTGTATGGAATTGAACATTGCCCTACAGATTATCTTGGGATGGTTACTGCTTCCCATAGGATGCAGTTTCGCTAGGGAGTGTGAAATTCGTGTATTATGAGTGTTAAGTGTGTAACCCTAGCCCTACGATATCTCTATCTTGGGATGGTTACTGCTTTCCATAGGATGCAGTTCCGCTAGGGAGTGTGAAATTCGTGTATATGAGTGTTGTGTGTGTACTGTGTAAGTCTGTGTACCCTAGCCCTACGATATCTCTATCTTGGGATGGAAACTTCTTCACACGAAGAAGCTCCACTAGGGGGTGTGTTGTGTATTGGGTTGTGTGTGTGTCTATAATAATTGTGTATATATGTTTTGTGTGTAATATAGGTAAATTACTTAATAATTATTCGAGTGATTGTGTAAGATTAACAGGCAAGTGTTAGTAGATTTTCTGTTGTAATGTAGTCCATGGTTAATAACCAATCGTATATTAATGTTTTACATTCATGTTTATTTTTATGTAGTATGTTTAGTTTTTTATTTAATCTGTTATACAAAAGGGGGCCAGTAAAATGTTGGAATCTAGTTAAAAATTTTGTTTTAAATTTGGGAACATCGAAAGGCTTGGGGGTGCGTCTGTTGGTGAGAGTGATTACTTCTTGATCGATTAGGGAATGTTGTTTCAGTGCAATATGTAGATAATATAATTGACGTACGGTGAGAAGTTTTGAGTCATTATAAAGTTTAAAGGTAGGATGTCTGTAAGGAAGGCAGTACATTACTTTAAGCAATGCTCTCTGAGCCCTTTCAAGTATTAGTAGATTCGTTTTGAGGCTTCCCCCCCAAACGTTTATACAATAAGTTAATAACGGTTTACATAGGGTATTGTAGATTATTTTTAATAAGTGATGACTAGCCGCATGCCTTATGTTTCTAAATATAACAATCAATTTGCGAATTCTTTTTGATAAATCAATAATGTGTGGAGTGAAGGTAAGAAGGGAGTCAAGTTTGATGCCCAAATATTTTATATTGGTCACTCTTTCCAAAGTTTGGCAGCCACAGTTTATATCTAGTTTTGTGTCACAGTTGTTTTTATGGACTATAAGAGTGTGTTTTGTTAACGATGGCTGTGTTTTATTAGTTATAGAAAATGTTATAAATTTTGTTTTATCGGCATTCATTGTTAAGAGGTTAGCAGAGAGTTGTTCTTGAATACAATTAAATCCGGTTTGAGCTTGTGTGAAGGTATCCTCCCAAGTACATCCACTGAATATTATAGCTGCATCATCTGCAAATGCCACTATTTTGCCAGTAGGAAATTGAGTATTTATAATATCATTCAGGTACACCAGAAATAGGGTGGGTCCTAATACACTTCCTTGTGGTACTCCATACTCAGTGGAAGTAGGGTCACTTATAACATCCAGGATCCTAACTGACTGCTGCCGGTCGGTCAGATAGCTTTGGAAGAGTTTGAGTTGTTCATTACGAATTCCATAAGATTCTAATTTGTTAAGAAGTAAAGGAATAGACACGGTGTCAAAAGCCTTCGCTAAATCTAAGAATATTGCTAAGCATTTACGTCCTGCATCTAGCTCATTAGAGATAAAGTTTGTCAGTTCTGACACCGCATCATTTGTCGATTTACCAGTCCTAAATCCAAATTGGTTAGGTGAAAGCAAGTTATTATGTTCAAGATAGTTAATAAGCCTTTTATTGATTAATTTTTCTAATATTTTCGATAAGCAATTAAGCAAGGATATTGGACGATAATTTGATAACACTTTACTGTCTCCACCTTTATATAGCGGTATAGTAATAGATTGCTTAAGTTTTTTAGGAAAGGTCGAGGTAGCAAAAGAGAGATTGCATATATGCGTAACCAAAGGTGCAAGGGTAGAAATATTAGATTTTATTATTTTATTAGATATATTGTCCCATCCTGGTGAGCTATTGATTTTTAGTGATTTAATTGTAGATATGATCTCATTTAAATTTGTGTCTAAGAGAACAAATGAGTTTTGCGTATGAGTTTTTATTTGAGGCTTGTGATTAGTCGGTTGCTGTATAATGGTTTGAGCCAATTTTTTGCCTAGAGTGCTGAAATAATTATTGAATCTGTTTGCAATCTCTTTCGGGTCATTCAATTCATTTGTAATATAATTATTAATGTCTTTAGGTTTCTTATATTGAGTTAGTTTATTAATTACTTGCCAAGTTTCTTTCATATTAGTAGAGTAAGCTTTATCAAGTTCTTTTTTCTCATAATCTTGTTTAACTCTCTTTAAAATTTTACTGAAGAAATTTCGATATCTACTATAGATAGTTTTAATTGTTTCATTATTAGGTGATTTTTTAAAATCTAGGTGTAGTTTATCCTTATGTCGTACACATCTGAGAAGTCCAGGGGTCATCCATGGTTGATGTAAGCTTTTACGTTTTGATGTAGTTATAAGTGTCGTGTTTTTATGTATTATAGCGCTTAAGTTCTCAATGAAATACTCTGTTGCAACGTCTGGATCCCTAGCTTCTAAGACATTGCGTGTGTCCCACTGTTTTATATCCTCTTCTATTTGTTTATAGTTAATTTTACGCATTGTTGTTTTATTGTTTTTATTCCTGATTTTATCTTGGTTTATAGAAAATAAAATTGTGTTGTGATCTGTGATACTAGTATTTATAATATATGTTTGAGAAGAGTACTGCGTTTTGATAAGAACATGATCTAGGCAAGCATTATTTCTCGTCGGTAGACAATGAGCTGGAGAGAGGCCACAACTTGAGATAACATTTAAATACTCAGAGGTTTGTTTAGAATTGTCTCTTATATTTATGTTAATATCTCCAGCTAGTATTATATTAGAGTATGATGATAGTGAATTTAGTATTTGTTCTAAAGAGCTAAGGAAATTATCAATTTTTTGGTAAGAGGGTGGCCTATATATAGATACTACAGCTGTGTTTCTATTCAATGTAGTAACTAGGCAGTTCGCCTCTAAAAAATCTGGTTCATATGTATTAGTTATTAAGTTGCTATTTATGTATAATACTATGCCATCATTTTGGTTATGCAACCTATTTGTACAATGTGAAGTATATGCATCTAATTTCGGTATCGCTGGGTTACTGGAGAGCCAACATTCAGTGAGTATTATAATGTCCGGTAATATATTTAATCTTGAAAGTAGTAAATTGAATTCATTAAAATTGTGTGCTATACTTCTGATGTTTTGTGTCATTATACTTATTTTACGATTGATGCTCGATACATTTAATATAATATTCTCTGGATCACACATTAAGGAATTTGATACTGAAGATGTGTCTATAGTGTTAATAATTTCCTTAATAGAATTCATTATTATATGTTATGATAATTAATTGTTTTAGGACAGAGTATGTAGAAGAAAGGACAAAATGTATAATTAGATGTTTCTTCCCTACTTATGTATTTTTTGCCTGCCTGTTTGCCTGTACACTTATGATTAAATAAAAAGTCTATTTTGATTTTAGAAAACACTCTTTGGCCAACCAATATTATATTTTGAGTATTATAATTTATTAAAGATAGTAAAAGGAAACGTAAGCATTTATGTATCAATGTACTACAAGGTTGAAAGGAAGCTTCAAGCTTCAAGGAAGACAATAGTCTGATTCTGATTGTCTTGCATCTAAAAAAATAAAGTTTACAATAGCGAATGTTATAGTCTAATATTATAATAGCTTAATAAAATATATTGGCCGCGAACGATCGATCTGAAATAATCTCGACTTTTAATCTCCGTGCGCGGACGCTGATAAATCATTGTACAGAGACCAGTAGTTCCCAAAGTGGTTCAAGTGGACCCCTAGCGGTCCACGGGATACGGGACGGGAGAGAGGAGTCGGCGGCGCGGAGGATTTCGTTGGGCGTGACCAAAATGGGGGTCAAATAATTTAGTAAGCGGGGGGTGCATAAATGTCAGTTCGGTTTTTATAGTGCAGATTTTTTTTTCGCAAAACATAGCTATCAATAGCCCAAACTGTTGAACCGGTAACCGGTAATTTTGCTGAAATTCGTTATGGAGATACTTTGAGAGGCGGCAAAGGACATAGAATACTAGCTTTATGCCGAAAAAATGCGGAAAACGAAGTTGCGGCCGTCTAGTTGTTTAATATACCACTACTTTCTATTGATAAATCCAATCCAATCTTTGCGTTTTTATTTTTTGAGATTTTAAAATTGGTAGTACCTGTAATGAGTATAGCTGCTGCAGGGGGTCCACAAGATCCAACATTTTGAAAATGGTTTATGAAACAGTTTGTTAGCCTCTGGTCCGGACCATCACGACCAACTTCTAAATGTTTGCTAATTGTAGTCTTTACGGAGAAAAGTGGGGCCGTTATCTGCCATCTACCACCGGGGCTGAAAACTAGCAGCGCACACTATAGATGAGGCAAACATAATATTTAATAATAATAATAAAATATATAAATTTGGTATTACAATTAGTGTAGAAGAAAGGAAACTTTCGAGTAGTGAGCAAGCTGATGATGATGACTAATGGCGTACTAATTAATAATTATATTTTCTGTGCCATGGCTGACAGACAGCAGAAACAATATGTAAAAAGATTATTAAATTAAAGTTATTTAATCATTTAGGTGCTCCAAAACAGGTGATTCTTACAGACGTCGGCATAAAAGCTGCTAAGTTAAAGCTGTGGGACTGGGCGGGTCACACCAGCCGCATGCATCCTGACCGTTGGGCAAACTAGGTCACCACAGAGTGGGACACTAGAAGACGGACGACGCCGCTGTGGACCGCCTCGAAAAAAATGGCGAGATGAACTGGATGCCTACAAGCCAGGCTGGCCTGCGGTGGCATTAGAACGAGACAGATAAAAATAATAATATCTATGGACGCTTCACACCACGTCAGTCTGGCCCCGCACTAAGTACCTGAAGTGTGTTACGGGTACCAGAGAACGGAAATAAATTTAATACTTTTATACTATACATATATTTAATAGTTTTATTATATGATACACAGTATGTTTAATACACGTCCTGACCTAGGAACATCGAAAACGTTTTGTTCCGTCGGCGGGATTCGAACCCGCGACCCCCGGCTTGAGCTGCCACACACTCTTAACCATTGAGCCACAGAGGTCGTCAAATGGAAGAACTTGGGCAAGGCCTTTGCCCAACAGTTCCAACTGTCTTTTCCTTAGTGTATGGTCTAAAAAAATCATTTATTTTATCTGAGTGCGGCCGTCAGTGTGCGAGGTCCTCTATTGTGACAGTTATTTTTATTGCACTTTACCTACCGCAACGTTATTGTAGTCATTTTTAAAATAATATATTATTATCGTTAGATTAAGAATCTGCTCACCTATAATGGGATTTGGACAAACGTGAAGAAGATTAAGTTTGACAATGCCTATACAATAAATATTATATACTTAATATATTTTTTTAAAGTCACGACAGGTGAAATCCGATATATTCGTGATTTTCTTTTCTTTTTGCTCCAGCAATTAAAATATATTTAAGAAAGTTGCAAGTTCGACTTGGCAAAAACAAAAACTGCCAAAATGTTGATAAAACTACCGCAAACGGCAAAAGACTTGGCGATGAATGGCTTTGTCCACATTGTGCCTTTTTCTGTTCGTCAAGGGCATGCGTTATAGCGCAGTCAACAGCGAACGTGAGGCATGCCCGTGACGCGCGTTTAAATCGTAGCGCTCGCTATGACACTTTTCTTTCAACGCGGGTGGATTTTGACGCATTCAATTATTGAATATGCCAAACGAAAGTTAAATAAAAAGAAGATGACGAAAATTGAAGATGAAGTTGAATAATGTGGACATAGCGCTTTAACGGGTTTTATATCGATTTCCTTGTTATGACGAATTACTTCCAAAACATTAATTTTAATAGTTTTTTATTCAATAGGAAGTACTCAATTTTACTCAAAATCTAGGTTTCCATTAGCTCTTTTAATTTAAGTCTACCTCTATTTATGAAAGCCTTCTAAGCGTTGAAGTCTTTTGTAAGAATAATACTTGGTTGTAACTTGTAGCCTGTAGGTAATAATTTCACAATAATTTATAATGAGTGTCGCAAAGTGCGCCTACGCGGTAAGTACTCTATATAGCTATTTTTCCATACTGCTGATTGGAAATTTCTAATCCCATCAAAAACATCCTGTAAAAAAACCAAGTCTCGCAACTCAGTTTTTCTACCGTAAAAAGGTGTGAGATCCATGTGATACCAAGTCGGTGAATTTATTCAGTCCCTACTTAAGGGACCTTCAGTCTCAAGTTATTACGTAAGTTCTTATCATATCAATATTAAAAATCTTTCACGTTTTAAATAAATAGATCAACTTGGACATCGCATGATTAGATTTTTTAGTATACAGTATCATACATTGTGTTTTCATGCGATGTCTTATTAGGATAGCTTATTCGGCACTTATCAGGAAAAGGTGAATAGTTAATTTTATTTCTGTGACTTTTGCTATACATAACCCTTTATTATTAATTATTATTCACGTCTATAAACTACCACATATTTTAAAGTCTGTGACAACCCTTAGCATGATAAATCTATTTCAAATTCAAACTATTCCACATCTCTCTCCTACTTTCGCATTGAAATATTCACAAATCACAATGAATTTAGACGTGTTCGTGACAGGTCCGTATTCACATTAGGGGCACAGGGGGCACAGGCCCAGGGCAACAAATGATCATGTCATGTCATGTTGGAATCGTGCTCTCCTTTATGTTCGCTACTTCGTCATTTGAATTCTAATATTTTTTCAACATGTATTAAAGGTGTATTATTTTAACTTTAATAATTAATATAGTGTTTGAAAATATTCATTTTTATTTAGATTTTAGAATAATATCAGTTTCTGTTTCACCCCCAATAAGTTTTGAATTTTTGCATTTTATAGGGAATTGGCCATTGGGTCAGTTAAATCTCACCGAAATGATTAGGTATATGAGTTATATCCCTTTTAACTGACGTACTATAATATTAAAGGCAAAAGTGTGTCGGTCTGTCTGTCTCTCTATTACCTCTTCAAGCCCAAACCGCTGAACCGATTTTGCTAGATATGGGTGGACTTGGACTTTGAGTCCCGGGAAACGAAATGGATTACTTTTTATCCCGGAAAAATGTACGATAACCGCGCGTTTAACGATTTTTGGCGAAATTTAAAAAAATATAAATAAATAGCATGAAGAGACGGTCAACAGACACACTTTCGCATTTATAATATTAGTATGGATATGATATGGATAACCTGTGGCACAGAATATATATTAGTAACCTGTGGGTAAAAGCCGAAGCGAGGTAAGCGGCACAGGAAGTCATATTGTTTGGCATCTACGCGCGTCGTATGATTAAAAAAATAATTGCTCTCAGGGGAAACTGTACCTAATCGTCGGCTAATATCCGTTATCAGGTGAATGTACAATTGCAAATTATTGAATAGTTAATTCTAGATGTTTGCGTTTGCACAGAGATATTTCGCGTATCGCGCGGTAGACTTACGTTTTGCAACAACGGTCCTCCGAAGAATCAAAGCGTCACCTTGCATCTAAAAACTATTTAGCGGCTTAGCCGAATTAAGAGGAAACAGACGGACTTCCACATTATAGTGTGCACGGCTACACTTTTCATCTGTCAGAATCTCAACCGAGAACTGAAAAAAGTCAGGCAGGTTTGTACTTACACTCTACTATAATCAAAATATCGGGGCACAGAATTTCAAACAAATTTTGACATTCTGCATGAAGTCACAGAATGATGAAGTTATGTGCCTTGATGCGTCGTTTGTACTTTACTATTATTACAGATTGTACAGTTATCTAGATTCTAGATGATTCCTTTTTTAATTTGTATAATCTCGATGGTATCGGCTCGTAAACATTGTGACGTTGTGCGGCGCGCGCGGCACGACCGCCTTTGTGTTCACTTCACGCCTGCGCCTGCGCATTCGATTCGAAAGCCAAAAAGACGAGATTAAAAAGACTATTACGAAGTGTTTACATAATTGGAATGGCTGCGCGCGCATTCCGGTCGGATTGCTTAGAAATAGCTCTTGGTAGGACAATGGAACAGAAATGTAATGTTAGGTATGGCCAGGGCAGTGGCGAATTTACACAGTCGCAAGTTACAGGCTACTCAATTTTTGCTGCCCTCACTGATATCTGAAATTGGATACGTCAGCTTAGATTATAATAATATAAATATTGTTCTGAAATTTCAGCTTTTTTTTGTGTTATAGTCGCGTCGTTCTCGTTTCTTTGTCTGACTGTTTCTTGTCGTCTTGTCGTTTCTTGTCGGACTGAAAGTTAGGGATAAATTTGCAGCGCTCTGAAATCTGCAGCCCTACTTAGCGTTTTGTTAAACCCGCCAGTCGCCACTTGCTAAGAGCCGCAAGTAGGTAGCTGTAAATGGTGAGTGATAAAAAAGAAATAGTTCATTCGAGACAAAGTGTTCAGGGTAGAAATGACTGAAAGAGGAGTCGGAGCGTAGGCGCGAGGCGGAGTCACTGGACCCTCGGACGAGGCTAAGGCGTAAGCGAAGGATCAGACATGGCTATGGATCTACTTAGCTGGGGAGCTCGAGGTGACGGCGTGGGGACGCCGTCGCCCAACATCACCGAGACCCCGAGTTGGCCGCGATGCGCTAAGGCCGGTATAAATAGTCAATACTCAAGATGCATCTCGGTCTCAAGACAGGGTTCAGGCTCTGTGATTGGTTGGCTGTCAAAATTTGGACCAATCACAGAGCCGAACCGCGTCTTAAGACCGAGATGCATCTTGAGTACCTACTGACTATTTATACCGGCCTAAGTGTTCCGCGCATCACGTCGTAGTGTCAGTGTGGTCCTGACAGCCATGCACTGAAGCCTTTAGGGGCATCCGCTGGTAGAGTCGCAACATTTTTCAATTCGAACCAGTAGTTCCTGAAATAAGCGCGTTCAAACAAAGAAGTAAAGTCTCCAACTTAATGATATAGATTAAAGAGTATAGACGACGGTTACATATTAATTATTATTATACGTAGTAAATATTAACGAGTAAATAATTAATAAACATAAAGTGAAATGAATCGGAGCTAGCGACGGTAATGAGCGAGCAGTTATAATAACATATTACATACATTTTAACACTTAGTTTTCTCCGGCAATTTCTCCACTTTTAATGTATGAATGTGAGACCTACAGTTAATAGGATCATTAGTAGATTTTTATTCTATTTATAGTGTTACAAGAAAATAGCAAGAGTGAATGTCAACAATTTTTAATGTATCCTTTAGCGACTTTTAATAGTTTTCTTTTTTGTTAAAAAAAAGCAATCTTTATAAGCACGAGAGTGCTTAGTCCTATATCTTTTTGATAAAATCTGATACGGAGATAAATACTTTGCGAGACGGTTTTTGCAGCGGAAAATGTACGGTTCCCGCGAGCGGCGAGATAAATAAATTTTGTCGCAACAAAAAATGTTAAAAATTCATATCTGGTCATATTGGGCCAAGTGGGCCTAAAAACCTTGGGACGAAACACCAGAGTATTTAGACTCCTTGCGGTCGTCATCTAGTATTTTATTTTGGTTTAATTGTCTACTCTTTAGGTTGCTCTAGTTGGGTTACCTACCTGTACGTTGTGGTTACCTAACGTATTATACTGTACTAGCTTTCCCGGCAAACGTTGTTTTGCCATTTAAAGTATGTCTACTTCATCAGTTGATACAAAATCTTATCCCCCCTTTTGTCCCCTAAGAGGAGTGGGGGGGAGGGATTTATCAACAACTGTAAAGTTGGAAAACACAGTTAATAATATGAAGTAAGTCCAAGAAAAAAAGTTTGATACAAAAATCTGACCCCCTCTTTGGTCCCCTTAGAGGGGTGGGAGGGGGGATTTTTATACACCAGATGTTGAGTTAGAAGAAGACAAATATATCTGCGAAAACCGTATGCAAATCGGATCAGTAGTTTTCGTGTTAAAGAAAAAAGTTTGATACAAAATCTGACCCCTCTTTCGTCCCCTTAGAGGGGTGGGGGGAAAAAATTTTATACACCAGATGTTAAGTTGGAAGAAGACAAATATATCTGCGAAAACCGCATTCAAATCGGATCAGTAGTTTTCGTGTGATAGTGGAACAAACATACAGACAGACAGACAAAAAACTAACCACATTTTTGGCTTCTATAGCGATGTAGTGACACCCCCCGCTTATTATTTTTTAAATATCTTTAATGTACAGAATTCACATTTCTACAGTTTTATTATATGTATAGATGATCACTTACATTGAATTCCCTGATGTGTTTTTTCATTAATAATTGGCTAGCTAAATTATTCAGTATGGAGCTCCACAGACCACATCTAAAGCCAAAGTATCAATTCCAAAGCATTTTTTTTGTGATTTGTATGGGCAAGCGCTCCAGCGTCATGAATAATCCCAAACAAAAGTAAAAAAAGTTTCTCTTCCAGAGCTGCTATAACTTTGACAGTGAACTCTATATTAGGAATACAATATACATATTACACCCTCTAAAGTATTATCAATAATTATCACTTAGTTTTGTCACACCTTGTATTTTCTAACTGGCACTAATGAGTAAATTATCGAAACAGATGGTATAACTTTCAGTATAAAATATTTGTATTTAAACCATACAGATTTATTATTTTATACAATTGAACAAAATAAGCTTGCATGCTGCATCAAAATGTTGATTGTAAATAATTCTAAACTATTATGTGTGCATTGTGTGAATTATGTAACGACGATTTCTATTGCATTGAGATGCACAGTGTGAACAATTATAAATTCATTACTATACGTAACTTCCTTAACTTTAATAAAATAAAAATAATTTGAGAGAATAACCAGAGTAGACGTTAGTTCTGTTCACTATGGAAGAACTGAGTTCTACCGATAACTAAAGCATTTCACGTCCACTTCTAATGCAACATCGCATCATTTGAAAACTATCTGATTTCCATATTATGATATTAGCGAAAAATTCTGCAGTATATTCAGACGAACCAGCTATAAGGAGCGAAACAGCTGCAGCTCTTCTAATGTTGAGAGTGTAGGTACATGGGCGACGGTAGTTGCTAAACTAACCTAACACTTCTAGTGTTAGGTTATTTTCGTTACTTTCTTGATTCGGTCGCCACGCTCAAAGTCCGCAATAAAATCTATGCAATAGCTTAAAAAATGCAAAGCTGAGTCAGACTCATCTTCGCGAGAAAATCTCTTCTCTCAGTTCTCTACATTCTCTTTGAGAGTCATATTAGACCTTTATACTCTATACTTTATAATAAAAAAACCTCTTTAGCCGCTGATAAAAGATAATGATGACTAATAAATTAAAGATACACGTAGCTATGACTCGGTGAGTATTTGTTAAAAGAAAGTGAGCGGCAAAGGTTAGCCGGGAACACGGAGCGCTGTGTTCGCCCTTATCTTGTCTTGTTGCTTCGAGAAAGTTGATAAACTTTGTTTTAATTTAAGGCGGGATTTATATGCGGCGCGACCGCGCGTTTTGGCCGCTAAGCTAATGTATGTGACGATTAAGAGGATACACCAAGGGCGAGAGAAATTGAAAATAGGTATTTTAAAATGTATTGCTGTCTCACCAATCTCAAGTCTCCCACCGCAGAGCGCGATAGAGGCAACAGGACAAAAGTTCTAATAAAATAAAAGAACAGAAAATCATCGATTCGTTGTCCTCTGATTCCTTCCCAAAACTTAACCGATTTAAGTACTTTTTTCATTAAAAATTAAAGCAAGGATTGAGATGTGTTCCTGTTTTAATTTTTTTATACATTCTAGCCAGTTTTGTTTTCTGGGTGTTTGAACACAGAGGAAAATCTGGCCATTTTGGCAGGGTGGCGGTATGGGGATGCCGTCGCTCATTGCACTGAGTCCCCGAGAGAGTCGCGATGTGCAGTGTGCTCCTGCACATCGCGAGAAAACGCAGTGGAATGGCCTAAGCAAGCCCCCACTGGGGCCTATGCTGCCTGGGTAGCAAGTAAAACGCTCCCATCGAGAGGAGTCTGCAACTTACTAAGCAGACGTCCGCTGATGAAGAAGTTGTGGTGTCGTACAGTTCCCGCGACTTCGTCATGAAGCGGTGGCTAGGAGCACCGTAGAGTTGTAGTGGGTAGGGCCGCGGCACACACCATCTTCGCCGCGGCGAGTCCCACATATCCGCAGTGGGAGTCCCCATCCATCCCCTGCGAAATGCATCACAGCATTTCTCTACGTCAAAAAAAGGAGACAACGTTTGTATGGAAAAACGGCTCTAGTGGTAAAGCTTGACCGCTGTAAAGTCGACCCTCGTAGCATACTCGTAGCATACTAAATGTATGCTACGAGGGTCGACTTAAGGCTGGGGTTATATGCGGCGCAAACGTGCGGTTTGGGTCATATTATACATACATATAATATTTTGCTTGTTATCTTGCGGTGTAGCCGCCAAACCGCGCGTTCGGATAGACGTGTATAAATCCAGCCTAACTTCGAGTACCTCAATAAGTAATATATTCACAATCTCATATCGTTGGCTCTTTAATATTAATGCTCTTTTTCTTCTTTCTTTCTCTTCGTTTTTGGCAACTTGACACAAAGTATGTGTATGTTGTGCCACAGACAAGGTAAAAAGGTAAGGAATATGGCGGGAAAACCGTATTCCTCCTATAATAATTTTCAGCACCGTTTTCATGTAATATCGTCAGGTCATTTAGTCTAGTCCAAGTCTAAGTAAAAGTCAATACAGTCAAGGAGTCAAGTCGGTCGTTTCAGTAAAGTGGTAGACGCTTTACTGAAACTTTCAATGGTGTTTTGTAGGGAACACCAAATCGCACGTTTCTGGATAATGCATCACTTTCCTACACTTGTGCACGATAACGAATATCTAATGGTTAATATTCTACCAATATTACACATTAAAAACCCAACTTAACACAATTTTAGGAAAATAATACAAAATCACAACATCACTCTTTCACATTCCCGGCAAAACTCATTAATGCCCTTTGTCTAGGACTATACTATCTGTACGTGACGTTAGTCTTTGGTTGTTTCGTTTTTCAAATTCGAATTTAGAATTTTAGATCACAACGCCCGCGCCACTAAAGTTTTTTTTATTCCATAATATAAGACAAAGAGTGTGCCACTTTATTATAATGCAGAGTCGATGCGCAAGTGGGTTACTTATTTCTCGATACAGTTTTGTTTCTATTTCAAAATTCAAATTAATATTTCATATTTACTTTCTAAGATTAACATTCAGAGCGTTGCAAGATTAAAAGTGAGAAGATAGTAAATTAATGTGGTCGTGTATGGGCGGGCATCATCAGGCATCATATGCATACTTTAAAGATCCATACTAATATTATAAATGCCAAAGTGTGTCTATCTGTCTGTCTGTCACCTTTACTGACGTAGATAGCGAGTTTCCATGGGCGACGCGCGGTAGATGCTTTGATTTGTGACCCGTGGTTTCATCTAATATGTAAAATTCTCGTGACAGTGTTTGTGCGCAAACTCGTCCAAAACAGCTCAACCGATTTTAAATAGGTTTTATGATTTATTCACTTTTTTATTGATACTTGAAATAATTTATACGGCAAAACAACGTTTGCCGGGTCAGCTAGTAATTTTATATAAAAAATGCGGATGTGCTAACTTTGGTGGGTGCATGTCTCCGCTGTATATATTTTACTGTGAAATTGCAGCGCTGAAAAAGTTGTAGGACGTATTCTTCAATCTTTTTCCTGTCTGTTGCCTAGCTCTCATTTCCCACATTTAATTCCCATCGCCTAGTAAGCGTTAAAATATATTCATAAAAAATGTATACAATTTCTACTGACCCACAAAAGTAGGAAAGGTTACTACATAATAATTATCGAATATAGTGAATGCCCTTCTTACAAGACGAACACTTTACGTAACAGACCTACCGTATTTAGTTACATTGCACAACACACATTCGGGTGAGAATAATTATGTTTTTTTGTCTATCCGGGTAACTTGTCTAAAACAAAGAAATAATTTATTGTTTTTTTTTTCGTATTGACATAATGTAAATGTGTACAGTACACCATTTGCAGGACAGGGCGCACGTGCGCGTGTAATTTCAGGTAAAAGAGCGGGTGTTGGATAGAGTTGACTGTTGAGTATTCTTTCAAAATATTATGAGGAGCGCGTTCTTAGAATTCCGCTCTATAACATGAAATAGCTGGTGTATAGTCATCGTTACAACTTATTTCTATCTGAGCACTGAGCGTGAGTATATGTTACTTCTCACCGTGTAGTTTTTGTATGACGTGAATTTTTTGTCATATTTTAATGGTTTTTTTTTTCCTAATAGAAAAATCCTTGTAGTTTAACAATCAGCCAGAGTAGGTTTTAAAGTTTGTGTCACTTGTCACCGTAAGTAAGGACATGGTCACTTTACTGTTTAACAGTTATATTGTGGTATTACAAAGTATTCTAAAGATGCACTTTCTTTTAATTAAATGGTATTTTGTAGCGTTGTGTTATTATTTTAAATGAGCGTTCGTGTTTGAGCCTCATTAGACTAGCTCAAGATCTTAATTAGTGGAACTTAGTAAGTCTATTTCTCATAGCATTCTTGTTCTATGTACATATATTGTATAGTAGGCTAACGTTTGCCCCCGGCTTTTTAGTATCCATATATTTCAGATACATAATATGTCCCAGACAAAATAGATTTTGTTACTTGGACTCCCGGGAAAGGACGGAGGAACTAGGACACTTTTTAAACGACTTCCAAAAAGGAGGAGGTTATATGTTCGTTTATTTACATTTTTATCCCGGAAAATACATGGTACTTACCTGCGCGATAAACTTAATGCGCCCGTCATCTCGTATGTGATAATAAGAGTTGGTTGCTTTGGTCGATAAAGTAAAAAATATAGCCACAGTAAATAATACAGTAAAGCCAATTTTATTTCATTACTAGCTGTCCCGGTGAACTTCGTGTCACTTTAAAACCTTCCCTGGACTTTTTAAGACTAAAATCAGCCCAATCCGTTCAGCCGTTTTCGAGCTTTAGCGCGACTAACACATTTGAAAATCCATTTTTATATATAAGAAGAAGAGTATGTATATGTATTTAAAAACTAATCGTAATCGAATAAACGAACGCTCAATATTCAATAAACAATGATTCAATAAAACTTCATTCACAGAACCCAATGCCTCAAGCTCAGAGCGCTATAGTAATATTAATCACACTTCTATTGTCATTGATAGTAACAATTATTATCAAAGATCTATATATTATTATATGGGATTGTTCTCTGATTGAGGGAATATAATTGATATATCAACTGTCAGACGATAGAGAACAGTTATTTGATATACAAGAGCTTTATGTGTAGCATAATAATAAAATACTTGTTACATAATAATTATTGTTATTTAATAAAGAGTTTGATCTAAGATAATAAATGTAGATTGTAGAGGCTATGTCAAAGTCTTCTTATAATAAGTCTCTGAGTGCAGCAATAAGTACGTATCATCGGGGGGCACGGTAGGTCCGCCGCCAAGTCGAGCAGTTTGTATACCACACGCATTTCACATAATTATTATGCTATGCTCTTGCTAATGCAATTTAAATCAATAATCTTAAAATCAAACATGCCTAATGTCTCATTTACGCGGGCAAAGCCACGCAAAATGTCTAGTATCTATATAGAAATTAAAAGCGACCGTCGTCGAGAGGCATCGGATGTCAGCATTCTTTTGTTTCTGGTGTCCGCGGTGACAGCGGCGAAGTGACAAGGGGCTCTATCAAAAGTATTTGTAGTGATTAATAGAGGAGAGAAGTACCTAAGTGAAAGTTTGGCGTTTGGAAGCGACGCCGCGGGCGGATTTAGTTCATATTGCAAAATATTAGCCCATTTCAGTAGGTTAATTTTTTAAAATAAAACATAGAAATCCTTTGCATACGTTATACAATATTTTCAGAGCGAAGTAACCATCTCATCACATACTGTATTAGCACATAATATCATGGCATTCTCGCAACCGAACGTACAAGCAAATATAAATGTATTAAAATATCATTACATAATAAAATATATTATTTGCTTGTAACCTCGGTGCAGTATAGTGGCCAAGCCGCGCGTTCACGCCCCTACATATAAATGCGGCCTAATAAATACTAGCCGGAAAAAGCGTACTCTAAATAATGAATTTCGGTGGACATTAGGGTTATTATTGTGAAAGTGAGTGTATTTATTTAAACATAATGAGCGGTACGGTCTGCTGCTAACTGCGGCACAATACTGTCATTACAGAATTCACTGAAGCGACTATAGTGTGGGATTTAGGGTTCCGTTGAACGGGAAAAGAATATCTACAGCCTAATATAGAACCTCCCGTTCTTTTGGAAAGAGTTAAAATTACTTTTTAAGGACTTGTCATGAGTTATGAAGACATTGTGACTGGTTTTCATGTTTTTTTTTCATTCACAGGCTTCATGCAGTAGTTTATCTTTTACAAGCTCGAGAACGTAGAGCTCAATGTAGAATCAGTAGCGGGTCACTTTCACTAGTTTAAAATGGAAGTAAGTTCTATTATAGAACTAGTACAGTGTAAAACTTAGAAAATATCCAAATTTTGTAAGAAAAATGAGATAACATAATACTTATTATTTGTTTTTGTTATTACTTAGTTATTATACACTTATTATTTTGTTCAGCCTTTTTTTAGACAACATTTAAACATCCGACCCAATATCTCGAGTGTTGATTGACGTGTTCCATACCGGGAATGGGAAACATCGAGGATCTAATATCCCGCACACGCGCGCTTATGTTAAAGCTGCAAATGGGTTGCAACAAACTCGTATCCAACCTAGAGTGGCATTAGGGTCAGGTTTTGCTACTCATAGTGGTATTTTGATCCATGAAGAGTAACTGATGCATTAGTAGAACCTAAAACTGCTTCCAGAATCCCTAAAGTTCTACAGTACAGCTAAAAGATGCAAGGTTGGCTGTTTTTATCACTGCACATTAGTTGGGGCGGAACCACCGTCTATGTCATCTACTTGCGCCTGGCCGTCAAATCCGTCGTGATTAACTGTAATTTTGGGGCATTTCACGACCCGTTAGTCTCGGGGACAGGTGATTCATCGCCATAAAGGACAAGACGCTTATAAACTGACTTAACGGACTCGTCTTTGTCAATGACTTAGTGAAATTAACTATACAGGGTGTAACAAAACTAAGTGATAATACTTTTGGGGTGTGTACCCACGTGTCCCATATAATATAGAGTTCAATGTGAAAGTGGCAGAACGAATAGGAAATATTACGCAAAAGTCGGAGTAGAGGGCGCTAATAATACATACAGTAAATAAAGCGACCAGATTTTGACATGTTGCACACTCTAATATTGACAGATACTGACAACGTCGAACTTTTTTGTTTACTGTATTTGCTGGTGCTGCCTCTAGCGTGACAATATTGAAAGAAAGTAGGAAACTTTATTTGGTAAAACAATACAACAAATATTATGATGAAATAAAAAATATAATATCAAAACTGTATAAATTATCTAATAGTGCTTACTCAGCATGTGTTGCGACTTGCGACCGTAGCATGTAATAATAATATAATAGCTCCCACACCGGTTTCGGTGACGGTGGCCGGTTACATTGAAACCAGGCCAGGTACGCAGGAGTAATTTTATAGTGCCCAAGTGTGTGTGCAGTACAAAAGAGCACTCTTTATTCCTCTACTCTCATAACCCAGTGGGACGGCAGACCGACACGACCGGCAAGAGATCAGGCGCAGGACCGACTTTTTACATGCCCATCAGACGCATGCATCACCTTACTTGTCAGACAATCAGGTGATCAGCATGTTGTCATGTCGTTGTGCATTGTCCTAACTCCTAACCAAACTTGGAAATAGCATGTGTCCAACGCGGGAATCGAACCCACGAGTCCCACCACCTCCGAGTCAAGCGCCGCGCTCCATACCACTACACAAGAGTTCACTAGACCGTAGCATGTGTTGCAGTATCTAATCACTAATCAGTATTAATCCAAGGTTAAAGGTTGGATCCGGAACCGTGTTAAGAATGTTATCTTTTCTCTTCACAGTGTTATCATCAACTTCTGACACGCGTCAGTAATATTAATCACTGACGCCTCCTACTGTTTTGACCGACCATTAATTTCATCGAATAAATTAAAATTACCGTCGCCATACCTCATTTGTTTAACATTGTGTTTAGTCACAGAATACATATTAGTACGAGTATATTTAGTAAAGGAAGCTAGATTGTTATGGCTGATTTATATAATTATTCCAATCAGTTCCCGATTTAGTCGTGAAGTACTCGTTGAAGTCCAGGGAAGGTTTGTATTAGGAGGGAAATGACACGGAGTTAGAGGGAAACGAGACGACCTGTCATAATTTGGCGTCATGTTACGCCGCTTCGGTAACATGACGCCAAATTATCGGTGAAATTGCCCAAAAATTGGCCATCTAACATCACAAAATGGCAGGTCAAAATAAAATAGCATAGTTTATTGTCCGGGCGACACTTTCGACGTTCCCACCAATTTTCATTGTCAACAAAATTAGGTTGGTCGCGATGAGCACGCAATTAGACTAAAACGTCACTAAACTGTCATTCGGACTTTCCTTTTAGGTTGACAGCACTGAGTTAATAGAGTGCAACCCGAATGCACTGTCATAGAAAGCGCGCCTAATTGTTTTCTAAGTGCTTCGTCTTTTTAAAAATGGCGCAAACGATTCTAAGCGTAATAAAATTACTCTTTCGAATGACAAATTATTTAAACAATGCGGACGGTAATGAGTCCCACAGATTGTATGATAAATTGGACGTTTTATATGAGTTATGACATGTGTTTTTATAGCTCTTTCTTTGGTTTTGTTCTTGATTTCTATTTTTCTAGTGCGTTGTTTTTTTAAGACTATTTTGTAACAAAAGAAAGCTCAGGAAGTTTTTTACGTGACTTCATAACATCGCGTCGTTATGATTACACACTTATTACTTTCATCTTTTGAGTATACATATAAGTTTAGACTTGTAATAATAGTTTATTCAAACTTATAATGACGGCTTTGGTTAAATTATAAAATTATACCAAACTTTATCTACCTTTTTTTTTTTTTTTTTTTTTTAGGAGGGGAAATGCATTACGCATCCCCCGCCCCCTCGGGGGAAGGGGCAGGGGTATGTCGGACTCCCTCCGGCTTACACCGGAGGTTTACCGACTAAAACCCCCCCATGCCCTCATCAACGCTACACGCGAAAGAAGCGGGATCGCGACGCATTCCACCGCGTCCTTCGCAGCGTTTGCCGCTTCCGGCACCACAATTCACTGCGGCAGCTTGCCGCCGCCTGCCTTCACCGAGAAGCTCCCCGGGCATCGGGAGAGCCTATCTCCTCGAGGCCTGTATTGTGGGCGGTGATCCCCCGATCAGCCGCCCCCGGGCCTAGGCTTCCACCTCCATAGCGGGGGCGACTTCACTCGCCCCGGCTTTATCGGCTCCAGGCCGTTTACGCGGCCGAAGCTTGGAGGGAGCCTTGCGCTTCTTCCTCGTGCCGGGAGGCTTGTTGGCTGCTGTAATACAGCCGTTAGTCCCCAGCATGTGGTTTCTCTCTCTGCCGAGCTCTGCGCAGTGAAAGCAGCTGGGCTCCTCCGCGCAGTCCGCGGCCTTGTGCCCCGGCTTCCCGCAACGGAAGCAATTCCCGCTACGGTCTACCGGGGACTGGCAGCTCGATGCCAGGTGGCCGGTGTCCAGACAACGGTAGCACCGCTTTGGCCTCGCGGCCAGCAGCACCACCCTTGTCAGGACCCATCCAACCTGCAGCCGCCCAGAAGCAAGTAACTTCTTGGCGGCAACCGTGGGGACGTGGAGCCACACGCTCCGTGCGCCCCTGGGACCCACCGTAATTCTGCCCGACCGGATGTCGGTGGCCGGGCAGCCGCCTTCTTTTGCCGCCGCCTTGGTGACATCGGCGGCGGTCGCTGCGTCGTCTAAACCGGCGACGAGCAGTTCCACCCTTTGGACAGGGCGAGCGATCCTCACTGCGTCCCTGTCGAGGACCTCCCTCATTCTATTGGCGAGGGCGTCCGCCCTCTGCTGGGCTTCCTCCCCGGATACTTCAAGTATCCGGGCGCCCGTCCTCGCTCGCCGGAATCGAACCTTGTTCCTTCTCCGGTGGATTCCCACCTCCTCAAGGTCGATCCGGCTCGTCGCCTCCTTGAGTATGGAAGCGTACGTCACGTTCTGGTCCACCCCCTTCTCCAGCGTGAGAGTGATGGCGGCTGACTTGAACGGACGCAGCTTCCTCTTCTTCTTCTTTGGGGCGGCTGTAGATGGTGTAGCCGCCCCCTTCTTCTTCTTACCCTTCGGACCCACCGTGGTCCAAGGGGTTTCTGTATGGGAGGAGCTAGTATTCGCTCCCCCTTGTGCCGCCTCCTGAGCAGCCATTGAGGGCCGCTTCTTCTTCTTGGCCTTTTTAGGCCTGGGCACCGTGGGTGCAGCAGGGGCCTCTAGAGGGGCCGATGCAGCAACTGACGGTTGCGACTTCTTCTTTGCCGGTTTCCCTTTCGCCTTCTGCAGAGGGGGTCCCGGCATTTCTTCCTCGACCGGTCTTATGTCAGACGCCAGCGAGGGTCTCCGTCTCGGCTCGGGCAGGAGACGGTCCTCCAACCCAGCGAGTCTGGCGTTGAGCATATTGCCAAAGGTCTCCACGTTTGCACGGGAGACCTCCGCCAACAGCTCACGCACGTCAGTTCCTGCAGGCTGGAAAGTCTGTCTGCGCAACTCGTCGAGCTCCTGACGTAACTTCGCCAATTGCCCTTCGAGCCGCGCATTCTGGGCCTCCAGCCTCTTGATCTCTTCTGTTGAGGAGCGATCTTTCACCTCGTCAAAGACCATTTTGATGGTCGCCACCGATTCTTTAAGGAACCTTACATAGGTACCCTTAAGATTGGAGGACTTCGTGGCGACCATTTCAATGGTCTTCAGTGAAGTCTCCATCGTCTTCATTAGATCAGCGCCTGTCCGCTCCAAAGCCTCTTCTCGCGAAGGAGAAGAAACGGGGAGACCGGAGTGGGAGGGGGCGGAGCTGATAGTCGCTTGCGTATTCCTCGCCTCCCGCGCTGCTTCCACGATCCCTTCCTCGGCCTGTAGCCGAAGAACCTCGTCCTTTTGCCGATTAAAGTCGGCCTGCGCCTTCGCCAGACCGACATATTGGCCGGTCGTTGGCGGGCGGCCGCGTCCTCTCTTAGGTTTAGGCATCGCCCCCTTGCCGAGGGGCGGTGCCATGTCGTCATCCGAGCGCCTCTTTCGGCGCGTCCTGACCAGGAATGCGGGCAGGCCCTCGGAGTCCAGCGACATGCCAGACATTTCGCTGGAATCCGAGATACAGTCCTCGCTGTCTAGTCCGAAAGTGTCTCGTCCGGGTATTCGAGTCGGGGGCGGCATGAGCACATCGCGTGTCAGCAGGGCATGCGGAAAGTCTTTGTCGCCCCTCAACTTCTTCTCAGTCCGTGGCTCCGCTGCCGGCGCGGTAATGGGCGCCGGCTTCGGGCTATCGCGCTTCTTTGCGCCGTCGTCTCCTCCTAACGCCGCCAAAATGGCCTTCTGCCTCGCCGCTTTAGCGGCCTCCGATTCCTTCAACGCAGTTTGTGCCGCCCCCGTATACGTGCGGCAGACACCCTCTTTCGAGGGTGTGCGGGATTCTCCGGCCCCTGAGGGACCGGGACCCGCCCGGGGAGTATTTTTCAAAATGCGTTCCTCCATCTTAAATCCCTCCGACACCCCGGGTCGCGGGCCCGTTCTTCATACTGCGGGCGCAGCCAAACACACACAACAAGCACGCACACAAACACACGCCATACCGGCGTTCAGCCACCCCTCCCGTGTCACCGTGAAAAAGCTCACGATGGCACGGGGGAGGTGCCCAGGGACACGACGTGGACGGACCGGTATCGCCCCCAAACTTTATCTACCTACTAATCCACGTAAAAAATACTTCCGTCCGGTTTTTGAGGTTTTAACTTTTGCTGTAATAAACTAGAATTCAATTAAACCACTAAACTAGTTTTTGGATAACTTTCGCGTTTTATATATTTTATACTATTATCCTAATTTTAACTATAAAAATGGCGTGTTTTCTTAACCATAATAAAAACAGTGGTAAAACTAACACCTTCTCATGACTGTCACGTTAAAATTTATTTGTGTGTTTAGATTAATCTATTAAGCGGAATGCTGTATGCATAATTAAATTGATAATTTCGATTAAATTATTGACATATTTCTTAATCTGCGGATGTTAATCATAATAAAAGTTGTTAATTTGACTGTTATCACTTTTATGGGGCGTTATATTAGGGTTAATTAATGTACCACTAATGAGTGACTAATGTTTACTTTCTTGTGATCTAAATAAATTAATTATGCAACATACAAAGTAGCTTTTTCTGCGTAACCAACTTCTATCAAAATACTCATTTAATTACAGTTAATAATAATAATAATATCTATGGACGCTTCACACCACGTCAGTCTGGCCCCATGCTAAGTACCTAAAGGACTTGTGTTACAGCTACCAGACAACGGAAATATATTTAATACTTTTATACTATACATATATTTAAGATTTTTATTAGATTATGATAAATATATATTTAATACACATCCATGACCCAGGAACTTTGAAAACTTTTTGTTCCGTCGGCGGGATTCGAACCCGCGACCTCCGGCTTAAGCTACCAACGTGCTATCCACTGAGCCACAGAGGTCGTCAATATAGTTAAGTAATTAATATTCGTCTCTAATTGCGACAGTATTTATATCCGAGCCACATCTACGCAGCTGTAGGTACTATTATAATATTATATTCTGTGCCACAACTCTCAAGCCTGTCTACTAGTTACCGAGACGAGTCAAGCGAAGCGCAAGGGCACTACCTTTTCTCGAAGTGTTTAGTCGTTTTCTCGAACCGTCATAGAGTTGGTTTCCGATGTACAAGTATTCCACGATGTTGGTAGTCAATAGCTGGATATGCCAATCCAGATAAATTAAGTCTTTAGAGTACAGTTCAAGTTTCAACTAACAAGGATCTGGGCCTCTAAGGAAATCTAGAAACATTGGCTTCCTCTTAATTTACTTTATCTCATTACTAGCTGTCCCGGCAAACGTTGTTTTGCCATTTAAAGTATATTTTATCATCAGTTGATACATGTTTTACCCCCTCTTTTGTCCCCTAAGAGGGTGTGGGGGGGGGAAGGTCATACACCAGATGTTAAGTTGAAAAACACAGTTAATACCTAATATGAAGTAAGTCCACTAAAGAAAAAAGTTGTATACAAAATCTGACCCCTCTTTGGTCCCCAGAGAGGGTTGAGAGGGGAGGGGGGGGGGAGGATTTTTATACACCAGATGTTGAGTTGGAAGAAGACAAATATAATATATCTGTGAAAACCGTATGCAAATCTGTGAAAACCGTATGCAAATCGGATCAGTAGTTTTCGTGTTAAAGAAAAAAGTTTGATACAAAATCTGACCCCCTCTTTTGTCCCCTTAGAGGGGTGGGGGGAAAAAATTTTATACACAAGATGTTAAGTTGGAAGAAGATAAATATATCTGCGAAAACCACATTCAAATCGGATCAGTATTTTTCGTGTGATGCTGGAACAAACATACAGACAGACAGAAAGAGTGACAGACAGACAGACAGACAAAAAACTAACCACATTTTTGGCTTCTATAGCGATGTAGTGACAAAGGTGTAATTTCGGGTGTCATTTCATATCTTTTATGTACAGAATTTTCATTTCTACAACAGAATATTGTCTTCCTCCGGCACGCGCTTTGGTGACGCCCACTATCGTAATATTTTAATTTCGCCATAATTTCAAAACCAAACGTCCAATTTTAATCATTCGAAGACCAAATATTATCTACATAAACTGTACTTAGTGATAAAATAATTTATTTTGATAAGGATTAATAGCGTGAGTAAAATATATCCGTTTAAATTTAGTCCAAAAAAATTTCAGGATTTTTAAATAAATAAATGGTTATTGTGCCTCACTCGACATAGATAGGTATAGTGTGTCGCGGACTTTTTTGTAGATATTTATAAGATCTACAATTACTTAGAACATTTTATGGTTCTATCTTTTATAGTTTAGGCAGCGTACGCAAAATAAGTAACTTTTCTAGCTGATTTTTTACACCTTGCGTCCGAAAAACTCAAATATCTTACGGAACCCTACTTTTTTCCAAAATAAAATGTAGCCTATGTTCAGCAGAAATAATGTGAGATTCCAATAGCAAAAGAATTTTTCAAATCGGTCCAGTAGTTTCGGAGCCTATTCGACTCAAACAAACAAACAAACAAACAAACAAAAAATCAAATCTTTCCTCTTTATAATAGTAGTGTAGACTAGATGAAGTAAGTAAGCACACATAGAATCTCTTTACATAACTGATAATACTTTAGAAAAAGTTTGTGAACGGCTGGTCGAGATTTGTTTTTGTCAGAATAAAAATAATGTTAAATAAGTAATTATTTAAAATTTTAATTCTGATATCTGATTATTTAAAATTTTATGAATTAAAAACTGGCCAAATCAAATGTTTAAATGTAATCAAATGACGTAGTGTACTTTAAGATCTCACGTTTTTAAATAACAGCGATTATTAAGTATGTTATAAATTATATCCAATAATGCAAAGAAATGGTTTTAAGGCCGTCACAGACTTAGCTATAATATACATAATTATATTAATATATTTATAGCTAGGCATATTAATATATATTTTCTATACAATTTTCGCGTGACCACACACTCAGCTATAATATATATTTCTGGTCTCAGTGTGTTTAGTACGGTATATTAATATATATTATAGCTAAGTCTGTGACGGCCTTTATACATTTTTTATGAATTAAACTCTATTTCTTTGCTTTAGCGGATTTTGTTCCTATAAAAATATTATATTTCAATTTTGCATAGAACTTGGCACTCATTTAGATCTCCATTCTTTTTGCGGCGAAGCCCACAGCCAAGCATAATTTTGGAATTTAGCTTGGCTCTCCTTTTTACATTAATGTTTTTGATGGGATGTATACTTTATAAACTATACACCGAAATTATCATGTAAACACGTTTACGAACTCGTAAACAATTTCGTGCAATTAATACACTTGTAGATCGCAATTATTGTTGTAAATCGCAATTATTATTGTTGCAGGTTGCAATTATTGTTGTAAATTACAATTGTTGTTGTAAATCCACGAGCTATCGGCGTTATATCGCGGCGCTAATAATTTAGCTCTTGATAGTCTACAATCTAGTATTGCTGTTAGTGTTTACACAGCGATGAGACCTAAACAGGTTCTAGGCTTTGTGTTCAGCACCTTACACCTAGATTGTGGGATTGAAAAGATGCCAGGTAAGAAGAAATTTTATTTTTCTCTACATAACATGACTTATATTAGTTTCCAACTTGCCAATTGCCATAGAGTTTCTTTCTACCCTAAAGTAAATAAAGTGGGAAATTGACAAAAAAAGGATGTTAGTTTGTCCCATAATCTGTCAGTGTTTTCTATCCTCTCATGTCAGTGAAGCCTCTCTCCATTCCTCTTCAATATCTTTCCTCCTATGACTGATAACCACGAAAGAGTTAGAGTGAGTTGCACCAACCTACTTTAACTATAACGTTAACTTTAACCATACCAAAAAGTCAAACCCCTAGTTAAAGTCCTTAATGGATGCCATATTTGACGATAACCTGCGCATCTGGTACAATTCACCCTTACTGGGTCAAAGAAAACCGTTTCTGTCTGTCTGTTTGTCTGTTACCTCTGCACGCCCAAAATGCTGTACCGATTTTGCTGAAATTTGGTATGGATATACTTTGAGTCCTGAAAAAATGTACGGTTCCCTCGCGATAAACGGCGTCAACTAGTAAATTACGTTTCTATGCCTTCCGCCAGTAAAATAAAGCTCTTCTTACTCTATAACTCCGTCAAGTTTTATCGCAATAATAAGGGCTGATCACTTTTCTCTTCGACTGTACCGTGTCCCTTTTGTTTGGGGGACAGATTGTCTATGAACATGATTGTAATTTGTACATTGTACAAAGGTCCGTTCACTCCCGATTAGGGCGACATGTACAAGCGAGCACAGATTGTAAACACGTAGTAGTGAGATTATGACTTACGGCTTGCGCAAGCGCAGCGCGTATATATTTTTATACAGGGTGTAAAACTAAGCGATAATACTTTAGAGTTTAAGGTGAGTATGAGTCCCCTGTATACAGGGTGTAACAAATCTACATGATTACTCTAGGGTGCGTACTGCGGCGTATTATCCCTTTAAGCTAGAGTTCGCTGTGAAAGTAAAAACGCTGAAAAAATATATTTTTTAAAGTTTTGTTTGATAATTGAAAGTAGTAAAACAGTCAAATAAAAGCTTAAAGTATGCGATGAAATCTAATATTATATTAAGGCCTATGGGGGCTTGCAGGCCTAACAAAGTAGAGCTATATTAATACTAGAACAGCTGAGAACTGGTCCGTACTAATAATATTATACTTATACGAAAGTTTGTCTGTCTGTTTGTCACTACTTCGCACTAAATCTGAAACGATGTTGAGAATATTATATTATGTATGTAGATTGTAGAGAACGTATGGGTGAAGTGGCTAAGTAACAATTTGAAAATTTACATATTTTCCGAAATGGGGACATTAGCACCGGGAAAATGATTTAATATAAAAAATGTGAATTTTTGAATGTCCAGAATCCAGATGATAATTGAGATAAGTTAGAAGGTTCAAATTAAGAGAAAAAGTAATTGCGCTATGATATAAATGTTAGTTATCCACTTCATTCACTTGCGTTTTCAATTTATGTCTTTATATTGTGGACTTTTAGTACTCAGAGAAAGTACTTTTAATGTTATTGCGCACTTATTTATTATTATGTAGGTAATAATAATGAAATAGTTTTACTCTACCTGGTTGCCTTTTCTGTGTTAACACTGACCCCTGGCCCCTGGTTGCTGGTTGTGTGTGTGTGTGTGTGTGGTTGTGGATGTGTAGATTGTGCGCGGGTAAATAATGTGATCGACAACCAAGAGGGGACAGACAGCAAAACAGAGTTATCTATCTAGACTCTAGAGTTAGCTTTACAACAGTAGACATGGGAAAGAATCGACATACTGACAGATTGTATCGACAAAATGGCGGATTTCCATAGTCTAAATGTCACTTTATCTTGTCTGTCTGTCTGTCACTTTGTCTATTCTTCTGTAGAAAGAAACCGTTTCTATGGTGACCATGCTACGCCTTCTGGTAGTCTTTGCTACAATCTTTAACTTGTTTTTTTTATAATATAGGTCTCATTGTCTTCTGCGGATTTCTATCAGTCGCGGCTACTGCGGACTAAATATGTTGCATACTATAATGGAAATATCAAAAATGGTTTGACATCTTCCATTGATAATTTATTTTTTATACTTTTTGCACACATAAAGGTATAGAGGCGATGAGGCATTTTCGTCCAGCCAATCTTTGGGTGGTGTAGAAACAAGATAAGGTACAATATTGTATAATTTAATAATTATATTATTACAGATGTATAAATAGGTACGTTCGGAAATGATTACTACCTTTTATTTTAGCACCCTGTAGCAGCTACGCCGTAGCCGTATCAAGTATTCAGCCTAAGGCAGGCCGCATACACTTGTTGTCCGTATTTGATTTCCGATTTAGTTTTCCGTATTCGAATTTCCGTGAGACTAGTGCTAACGTTCGGTTTTTTCACGCGCGAACGCGCCGGCTTGCACAACTAGTGTGCGGAATTCATTCTGTTCGGAAAAAAGCGAACTTGTGCGACAACCGACAGTTAATGAATTTTCTACTCATTTTATGCAATTGGATTTTCGAATACGGGTCACTAATTCGGAAATCGTATGCGGTATACGGAAACGCGCGTAGTGGCCTGTCTTAAACTGAATAGATTTCTGCTCTATAAAACATCTTTTCTTTATGGCGCAACTTTGTTTGCCATCTCTACCGGGCTTATTACGATTTCAATTTCCTCACCGCGATTATCGGGAGATGGTTAGGAGTCGGCCATTAATACTTGTAGCTGTGTTGTGATGCATGGGATCTGGTGTGCTAACTTGTGAGGCTGGTTGTAACTTGTAGAATGTAGGGCTAAGGTGCAGTATGTTTTGTATGACAGAACTGCCAAACGATAGGTGTGAAAGAAAGTGATAATAGTTTAGGGTGTGTATGTGTCCCTTGTATAGAGTTTACTGTAAAAGTAGCAGCGCTATAATAGTTTTTACTTCTATGTTAGGTATATCCCTCTCATAATATGGATTTACCTATAAAAAGGGGACTGTTACAGCATTTCTACTTTCACTGTAAACTCCATGATATAAAGGGCATTATTATACAAATTGTAAAGTACATAATATTAATATTATTAATTTATTACTGAAATAATAACCGTTGGCTTCAAGCATATTGCACACACTACAGCAATACCTACAACGTTTGTCGAATCAGCCGGTAAAAATATACAAATTGTTTCAAAAATAAAATTTCTCCAGTTTTTCTTCTCACCAAGTTAGGGTTGCCCCTCAAATTCCTGTTATTTTAACGTTCTTTACATATTTGTTGATAATTTGGTAGCTTTATGTTAAGTCAATGATAGTCGTGATCTAGCTGCTGAGATTGGCATACTTACAATTACAATAAATAAAATATTATAAAAGTTTTAGTTCTGAATACATAGGTTACAAAGGATCTATTTCTGGGAAGTCTAAGAATGCCTACCACCGGTTTGAGAACTAGTCCAGCGTAGGAACCACTTTTTATCAAAAAAGGAAAAAATCGATCTAAAATAGCCCTAACAAAAGTAGATCCAACGTTTGCCTTTAAAACATTTTTTCTGATAGTATATTAAAATAATGAACAAAATATTTTGGATAAATAAATAGCATGATATATATCTTGACGATGTTTCCCGACAGTGCATGATCGTTATTGTTGGTAGACGCGATGACACCACAAAAGACGACGACAGACGGCCGACAGCTTCTCCGACAAGTCCGAGATATTATAGGGTCATGTGTCTTATTTGGAACGGACAAAATAATTATTTATAGGTTTAATAATGTTTTACGGAACTTCTCTCCCCAACTTCTTTTCTTTCAAAGTATAGAGAAGGGGAGGAAAAACGAAGCATTTCTAGGCACTTTTTCGGTCCTTTTTTCTTCACTAATAATTTCCTCGCTAGCACAATACGTTTTGGCTATATAGGTCTGAAAAATATCATGACTATTTTATTTCCAAAGATTACTTTACATTTAGACGTCACTTTCTTACGTTATTGTAAAAGTCTTTTTATTGGATGTCAGATCACAGATGTGTCAAGAAGAGGCAAAAGTAGAGTTCTTTGTAAGTACAAAATGAGACGTACTATGCAAATTTATAAACAGTTATCTTTATTTTTGTGTCAATTAAACGGAAATACAGTGGTACACGCTCCAGGCTATCCCAGTCTAGCTGTCACAGGTCTATGCCTATAAATTAAATATTAACAGGTGCCTGGGGCCATCTGATAGTGGCTGTCACTATACTCACAAGTCACAACACTATTTTATGAATTGACAATTAAAAAACATAGTAGACACTTCTTGCATTGGTTCGTTATTTTGAAGTTTCATTGTTTTAAATTTTTTAAGGTTTAAGGCCTTAAAAAATTTATTATAGCTAAGTCTGTGACGACTTAGCTATAATATATATTAATATACCGTACTAAACACACTGAGACTAGAAATATATATTATAGCTGAGTGTGTGGTCACGCGAAAATTGTATAGAAAATATATTATATTAATATGCCTAGCTATAAACATATTAATATATATTACAGCTAAGTATGTGACGGCCTTCAAGCCCAATTGCGTCAATTTGAGTAAAAGTTATTCCTGTGTAAAACAAGGTATTAGTAACTTAAATCTATGTCTTTTTCTTCATTTAAATACGAGGAACGAGGAAAAAATAACGTTATATTTAATCCAGGGTTAATTTAACCTACCAACCAACCCAGAGTTTTAGTACAATTGTTATTATTAAAATATGATGTAAGACGTAAGTACAAAAATATAAATCGTAACACTCTCTGTCTTTTTACGCGCCTAAAAAAGTTAAAAATCAAGATTCTTCAAAGTGACAACCCTAGCATATTACGAAAGTTCCATTTTTAAACACCGGAGAAACAATAGTCGTGTTTGAATAGAACTTGTCCGCGCTAATTTACAATGGCGCTAGAGTCGACACAAGTTTAAACATTTTTCAACTTTATTTCAATGAGAATAAGGCTATGTAAGTTGTGGTATAATTAATAAGACAGTTTAATGGTTAATTCGAAATTAAAACGAAGAAATGCTTTATGCTATTCAGCTGTCCTAGCAAGTCAAGTTTTCTTTACAATAGACTTTCTTAATGTCCTTCTTTGTGGACTAATTTACAATGCTTCGAGCCTCGTCGCGTCAGAAACTCAATGGTTATATTTTACATAGCATTTATATACCGCTATATTTTTTTTAAACTTGGACTAGGTACTTGAAGGACTTGTGTTACAGCACAGAATAGATACAAGTACAGAAGTCTCACTGCTTTGATCTTCACAAATGCCGCCTGTTTAAGTGCCTATAATAATTATCTATACATATTATAATAAAACTGTAGAAATGTGAATTCTGTAAGTACATTAAAGATATTAAAAAAATAATAAGCGGGGGGTGTCACAGTGTCACTAGATCGCTATAGAAGCCAAAAATGTGGTTAGTTTTTTGTCTTTCTGTCTGTCTGTCTGTATGTTTGTTCCACTATCACTAGAGATGGGCAACGGGTTTAAACCCGATGGGTGGAAACGGGTTTAAACCGGGTTTTTTGGGTGAAAATGGATTTAAACCCGAATAAAAACCCAAACAGCGGGTTTAAACTTTTAAACTTATATTTTGTATTCAAACGTTAAAAAAAAAGAATTCGCGTAAGTCGGCGTTCAACTTTGCATATAAATGCATATAAAATATGTTTAATTGAAACCAAAGTCTACAGAAAACAATCATTCAGAAGAAAAATGTTAAATGAAAATGTTGTAAAATAAAACAATTTACATTGTTATGGATAAAGTAACTTAAACCAATGTTATTTTGGTGTCGAAGCCTTCAGATTTATTATTCTAACAATGTTGCCTGAACAGTTTGTTCAATATTATCTTGCTCATGCTTACTTATATTATACTTATCTAAGTATAAGTTCGTCAATCGTTAGCTCTTGATTGTGTAAATCTAGAAATTTAGATTAATTAATGTCATCGTCTTTGACCTCGGGATTTATTTGTTTGGTGAAATTCGCCACTTTTTGACCGACTTCCAAAAAAAAATGTGTGCTAAATTTTTATTCATGGTCAAAGGTCCAAAAATTAGTTTTTCACAAGTTTTGGCGAAACGGTAAGTTTTTTTTTTAATTAAAATACCTGAGATAAAAATTGTAGGCCATATAAAATTGTCTACAAAAATGTATCATTACTTTTTACATACCAGTCACCGTTTTTCACTCGAAAAGTTGTAAAAGTTGTTTTTCTCACAATTTCCATAAGTACGCCTTGTATAAAATGTATGCCTATACCAGTGTCAGATCCTTTTATGCTATAAAATATAGTATTATTTGTGTACGAATTGGCTCTTATTTTTCTCTCTCTAGAGTCTTAAAATGGCAGCCATTTTAAATTTTTTTCGGACCTTTATTTTCATTTGACCAATATTTCTCAACTAAGGATCCCAGAAAGATGAAAAATCGGCCAAGTGCGAGTCGGACTCGCGCACGAAGGGTTCTGTACCAATATAGAGCAAAATTAGACCAAAAATTATGTTTTATGTATGGGAGCCCCCCTTATTTTTTTATTTTATTTTAATATTATTATTATATATTAAAGTACAAGTAAAACTAAGGATTTTGTGGAAAATTCAAGGGCCTACCTGTTGCTATTATTGATATAGAGCAAAAAAGGCCAAAAAAAATCACGTTTGTTGTATGGGAGCCCCCCTTAAATAATAATTTTATTTAGCTTTCAGTATTTGTTGTTATAGCGGCAACAGATATACAAAATCTGTGAAAATTTCAACTCTCTAGCTATTACCGTTCTTGAGTTACAGCCTGGAGACAGACAGACGGACAGACGGACAGACATCGATCTCATGAATAGGGTTCCGTTTTCACCCTTTGGGTACGGAACCCTAAAAAGGTCGCATTTGATAGGCAAACTCATGGACTGCAATAATATAGGTAGTTTATTAAAAAAAAAAATATTTAAAAACCTGCCAAGTGCGTATCGGGCCACGCGCAATATTATAAGGGTTCCGTAGTACCGCTAGTTTTTGATAATTTTTGTATGGTCAATGAATGTACTGTACATTTATAACGTGTTTTACACTACTAACAACAAAATTTCAGTTACGTTCAAACGAATTTGAATGAAAAGTTCCTTTATACTTCACCGAATATTATTTTTTTAAGCTATTACTCAATAACTCATGAAGTCTTCGTAGCCGTGATAATTTTCCTTTTAAATTCAGCATATTTCCTACTCTGGTAAAGTTTTTCACATTTCCAGAAGCAACTTTTTAGCTGGTAGAAGGGGAAACTTTGGACTCTAACGATTTTTCCGCTTTCAAACTTCATATTTCACAAATGGATCCCTAAATCGAAAAATGATCTCTGAATATTCGAAATACTTTTAAAAAACATATCCAACGACACCGCATGATGTGTAGGAGAGGTACCATATATTTTTTTAAAGATTTTATATACCATTTTGTCGGCATCATTAATATGTGCATTCGTGCCGAATCACAGCTTCGTAGGCCCTACAGTCTCTGAGCAAAACGGCGGACAGACAGACGGATGGACAGACCGAAACTATAAGGGTTCCTTGTTGACTACGGAACCCTAAAATAACATAGAAAAACAAAGATGAATGAAAAAAGGGACATAATATTTTAGTTTTTTTAATTAGTGGCTTTTTGTGCAAAATGCCTGATTGTGCCTGAAAATGCCTGAGTGTTATATTTAAAAAACGGAGGCTTGTAGGGAAAAATGTATTAAAACATTTATGTAGATAATTTTATGACCTGCAATTCAGGATATTTTTATGTAAAACTTACCGTTTTGCTGAAAATCGCGCAAAATTCTTTTTTTTTTAACTTTGATTTTGACCTGGGATTTTTTTCCATAGAAGGGAATTACTGGGAGGTTTCAAATTTTATTTTTAATCATATTCTAAACAATATTACCGATTTTCAGCTTGGTGGGATTTCATCTTAACTTCGAATTAGAGCTTCAAATTAATATTCTAAATTCTAAATTAACCGGAGTAGACAAAAGTAATTCATTATAACTTTTAAACTATGTAATTGAGAGTGAAGAAGTTGTGGAATTTATTATAGCTAGATACCTCATCTATTATTTAACATAAAAAAGAACCAGTTTGATAAGCCGCATTTTCCACAAAAAGCCAAAAATTAAAAAACAAAAATTTGTCCCTTTTTCCATTTATCTTTGTATTTCTATGTTTTTTTAAATTATTTTTTAATAAACTACCTGTATTATTGTAGTCTATGAGTTTGCCTATTAAATACGACCTTTTTCATCTTTCTGGGATTCTTAGTTGAGAAGCATTGGTCAACTAAAATAAGGGTCCAAGAAAAAATTTAAATGGCTGCCTTTTTAACACCGCGAGAGAGAAAAAAAAGAGCCAATTCGTACATAAATAATACTATATTAAAACATAAAAGGATCTGACACTGGTAGAGGCAAACATTCTATACGAGGCGTACTTTCAAATTGTGAGTTTTAAACAACTTTTAAAACTTTTCGAGTGAAAAACGGTGACTGGTATAAATATAGTAATAATACATTTTTGTAGACAATTTTATGGCCTACAATTTTTATCTGGAGTATTTTTATGAAAAAACTTACCGTTTCGCCAAAAAATGTGAAAAACAAATTTTTCGGACCTTTGACCTTGAATAAAAAATTTAGCGCACATGGGAATTCTGATTCGTAATCACTTTCTTAACAATAGGTATTACCGATTTTCAGCTTGGTGCGAATTTATGCAAGGTTACAGGGGTATTTTAACTTTTTGTCTAAGTTGACTGGGGTATTTGGGTATAAACTATTTTATATGCTACCCCGCACTGTTAGTTCATTATGTAACTTACAAAATACATTGTTTTACGTTGCTAAAATAGAAAAATTTGGCCATTTAGATAAAAACCCGAATAAAAACCCGGCGGGAGGGAATTTATGGGTTTTTACTGGGTTTAAACTCAGTGATCGGGTTTAAACCGGGTGGTTTGCCCATCTCTAACTATCACACGAAAACTACTGATCCAATTTGAAAGCGGTTTTCACAGATATATTTATCTTCTTCCAACTAAACATCTGATGTATAAAACAATTTCCCCCCACCCCTCTAAGGGGGCAAAAGAGGGGTCAGATTTTGTATCAAACTTTTTACTTTAACACGAAAACTACTGATCCGATTTGCATACGGTTTTCGCAGATATATTTGTCTTCTTCCAAGTCAACATCTGGTGTATAAACTTTCCCCCCCACCCCTCTAAGGGGACCAAAAAGGGGGTCAGATTTTGTATCAAATTTTTTCTTTAATGGACTTACTTCATATTATTAACTGTATTTTCCAACTTAACATCAGGTGTACACAATTTTCCGCCCACCCCTCTTAGGGGACAAAAGAGGGGGTAAGATTTTGTATCAGCTGATGAAGTAGAAATACTTTAAATGGCAAAACAACGTTTGCCGGGAAAGCTAGTTTTAAATAAATTATTACATACTTTAATGTACAGAATTCACATTTCTACAGTTTTATTATAAGATATACTTAGTGCGACCGTCATTTACATACATTTTTGTGATCTCGCACTGCGAGTTCAGGCGGACGTATATTATAACTAGAGGACGCCCGCAACTTCGTTGCGCCAAAATTTGTTTATATAAGCTTTCGCATTTATAATATTAGTCTATGGATTTATAAGTCGAGCCTAGACTCTAGAGAATTTCCAATTTCAAGTAGTTATGATTAGAACTTTCTGGAAGGTGGGTGATTGTAATTCGATTTGCGGTTCCTCGCTCACGTACGTGATGCTTTTGGAGTTGTTTTACCTTGAATTTCATACGAGAATGAACCTTATGACGTTAGGGTTAAGGTTTTGTGGGAGGTAAAATAATTTTGAACGTGTAAGGTGCTGGGGTGACGGATTTCACCCGAGAGAGTTGATTGGGGAAAAGTCTGGTTATGTAACTAATAAGCTGTAATGTGGCTGGTTACTGTGGGTTTACGCTATTAGTAGGTCATTAAAGCCACGATTAGAATTGTTAAAAATACCATACATTATATTTTATAAACTTTGAAGTTATATTAAGTAGTCTAGAAAGACAAAAAAGCCAAACATTTGCAGAAAATGCAGTTTTTCCCTTTTTCACATAGCGTAAATCTGTGGGTCTAAATTTAAACTCCTGTGGACCAAAACTCTATAATTGCTGGTCGTTCGATTACGGCTTACCTCTATAAGGGTCAAAAACAGGAAAATAGCTTTTATAAAAATATTACGAAAGGAGCTGGCTGTTGAGGGCTCTTAGGCTGCGTTTCCACCAGAGATGTTGCGAGGAATGTGTTTTTATCTAATAGTCGCTGCGCTGAGCGACGTCACGTCAATGAAGCGATTCTAATTGGTTCTCAAAAACACATTCCCCGTAATATCTCTGGTGGAAACGCAGCCTTAGTCCTTATTCTAAGATAAGATACCCTGTAAAAAAAGGTCAGTCTTCAGGTCTTCGTCATAGAAATATAATAATTTTATTCTAATGATAAATAATAGAGATGAAATGAGAGAAATATATAGAACTTAGGAACCCTCTACACCTGCTTTTTAGTCGTTACTGTTGCGTCAGCGTGCCCGCACATTTCAGAACACTTGTAAATCTCTTGAATTTCATAATTAGAATCCCCGTAAGGTTCTGAAAGGAAATTCTAAAGATATCAAAGTCTATGTCATAAGTCATAATGTTTGAGGAGGACCAAGTAGTGGTTGAACCCTGCATCGCGCTTTCGAAGTTTTCTAAGTGCGGCGGTATTCACGATAGCTGAAATCAACTCAGTGGGCTCCAGGCCTGACCAAGAATACCTTGCTTGGGCGGAAGATCTTTATAGCTCTCGTCATGTATGTTCCCAAAAGTTAATTAAACCATTAAAATGATATCGAAAGGCGGCGATTTTCGTTGTAATCTGCGTCGTAAAAATCGTGTTTTCACTCGGAGTATCTGTGTTGTAGTGTTTATGGGCACGGATAAAGATTTGTAACTGACTTGTTTATGTAATATACGACTTGGACTTATCGGAGATCCGAGTTTAAGTGACGATATACGTGTTTTTGGTCCCGTTTTAAGTTAAAAATGGGTAAAGTAAGAGATTAACATTGATATGCATGTGTTAAGCATTAATTACTATTTATAAGAAGTGTACCCTATATTTTATAATGTTATATTAATACATTACTAGGCTGGTTACAAAATTTTATATTTTTTAATGAACATTATTATTCTAGCTTTTATAACCGGTTACAAAAAATGCGAAAATTTGGACCAAATGGCAGATATATTATTATTTAGAATGTATTTTTCTGAAAACGCGATCAGAGCACTAGTGTGCATAATCTTTAAGAGTGGATTAGGCATTTATAGCTTAATGGAAAAACAATAAACTCTTCTTCTGAATTGATAAGAAAAAACTACACATTTAATATGGCTGAGAATTCGGACTAAATTAATTCTGCATATTGGATTAAAATATTGAAATTGAGAGCAAGATTCGGGCGCGGCGGTCTGATAAGTTGGTCTACTATATTTATACTGTTACAATAGTGCGTTTATCACATCTTGGTATGCAAGTGCATTAACGTGGTGGTAATCAGCTGATGATGACGATAATCGCGGGTCGTGAGCACGCACTTGCGTTCCGTGGGGGGTGCTTGGCGCTACTATTTAGCAATCTGTGGTGTTTACGTTTTGTTTAGATTTGTGGGATAATTGGTTTTAGAAACCGGGGAGAGTTCAATAAAAAAAAACTCTTACTAGATCAAAGTCGGTTCACCCGTTTGGCTGCTGCAGTGTAGACACACACAGAGACAGACATATAGACGTCAAATTGATTGCACCATAATCAGCACTAAGTAGACTTTAATGATGAACTGTTTAAGAATAATCTTGATCATGTCAACTTTCAATAAAAAAATCTACTTATAGGCCGTCACAGACTTAGCTATAATATAATATATTAATATACCGTACTTAAACACACTGAGACCAGAAATATATATTATAGCTGAGTGTGTGGTCACGCGAAAATTTTATAGAAAATATATAGTAATATGCCTAGCTATAAACATATTAATAATTATATATTAAAGCTAAGTCTGTGACGGCCTTAAATCGAAATTGGTCCAGTCAGTCTGGCGCCGCGCCGGGCTAAGGCTTGAACCACCAGTCAACACACGCTGAACCACTGAGCCATAGAGGTAGTCAAATGATGAAATTAATAAAACTGAGACAGAAAGTTAATAAACAAACAAAATAATTAATTATTATTGTTTTATGTACCTACTACTGTTGGCAAAATGCTAGACGACTATAAATAAAGAAAGGAGGTTGTGGGAGAAACAAACAAAAGTTTTATTTTTGGCAATAGAAAAGAACAAAGAACAATTTAATCAAAATAAAAAGCTAATTTGGGATTTAATTACCGTAATAATTTCATTATTTCAAGCTCATACAAAATAATAATTAAAAGCACCTTTTTTTTGTTTATCTAGCTAGGACCATTGTCTATTGCCGTCTAGGAAAGTCGGAAATAAAATCTTTTCTGAATATATCGTTACTTATGTGAATCGTTACATACAATAATTGCTTGTGATCCTGTGGTGTAACGGCCAAACCGCTCGTTCGGGCGGACACATATAAATCGACTATCGAGCCTAAAGGCTTCATTGAAAGTGCATCATAGAAAGCTAGATAATTTCATATCGATATATACGGTTCAAATTCCTATGGCATTAAATTCCACCTGGGGGGTTATTATGAGCTCTTATATCCAGCCAGTTTCCAGCCAGTTTACAAGCCGTGTCTATGCAATGGCCTGTAAATTGGCCTGTAAACTGGCTGGATATAAGAGCTCATAATAACCCCCCAGGTCACCTAATTGGACCAATGTTTCATTTAGCTAACACAATAATAAACACATTTAATAAACCATGCACGACGCATCACGCATGTACCTATGCATAACATTTTTAGTAGGTAGTGCGTTCTACATTACTGTGAGCAACAAAATTTGTTTTAGTTTTTGGTCGATTTCTTTTAAACGACTCTCCCAAAAAAACATTGGTGTAAAAAAATTTACTATAATTGATTTGAGGTTACCCAATATGTCTGAGCATAAACACGACGGAGTAGGTATAAGGATGACTGATGAGCTTAATTTTAGATTTAAGAGTCTATAAACAATTATAATTATTATTCCATTTTTATTTATTATTGCAAGAGAAACAAACCATTATTTTGTTGTGAAAATTTTCCTGGCGTTTTCGACACAATAAAGACGCGATTGAAACGCGGAAATCGTATTTTTTTTCCATTATGAGTTGCGTTTTTCAATAGATTTATGGTTTTTCTCGATTACCATATTGTACAGCTTAGAAACTAAGTAATAATTATTCATTCATTACTTTTACTCAATGTAGGTTAACATGTAACGCCTCTTAACTCGTGGTATTTACATAAATATGTGTGTTTGTCTGTGTTTTTAGTATTTAGAGAAGCTGGGACTTTGGTCAAGTTACACTTGATATTTTCGGCAGCGAAGTTTTGATGTAAGGCATGGTTAAAGTCATAAGTGCCATGACATGACACCGCGCTAAACTCAAAGTATCTTCATAATATCAGGTTTCAGGAAAATAGGCTAAGCAGTTTGGGCGTGAAGAGGTAATTAGACAGACAGACAGGTACACTTTTGCAAAGACAATAATATAGAAAGATTATTAGTTTGGATTATGAGTTATTAAGAATTTGAAATTTGACTAAGTACGCGGGTGAGTGGCTCTTAATATAATTGACGTTTGAGTATTGCTCGGTTAGTATAAGGAAGTTTACAATACTTTGATCATTTCACCAGAGTCCAGACGCAGGAAATAGAGTTTAAACAAGTACTTCCCTGAGTATTGTCACAATACAAATGAATACAGTAGACCATATTTGTACTTTGTCGGCCGAATCGGGCATACACACACGTAAACATAATTTCAGTGACTTAAAAGTTACTAAAATTATGCTTACGTGTATGTATGCCCCATTCGGACGACAAAGTACGATTAAAAGAGCAAATTAATATTAACGTTTAGAAAAGTTTAACGCACTTTGCTCGTGCGTTAAACTTTTTTATGTACTGAGTGTATTTTATTTCAAAGACATGACCGAGTTACTTTACTGTATAAACGTATTAATTGTGGTGTTGTTGTTCAGGAGTTTACGCGAGTCTTGAAATAATTCTACTAAGTTACAAACTGATAATCGACTTTATGTTAAGATAATAGGGTTTCATTTGGATTGGCAATTGGTATGTTGTAACAGGGAAGTAGACGGGTCGTTGAAGACAGATGGTGGTATCAGCTTATTCGTGAGGAAACAGGCTGACGTAAACAACAGGACAATAATACAGTACACAAACGTACAATACCTACAAAACTAAGCTATGTGGCAAGACTTTTTTACACTGATCTCTATTATACAAGTACGCTGGATTGCTGATACAGACCTGCTTTTTGTGCCTATTTGAAGCGGAATCAGCGCCCCCATTATTCGGGTAGAGAACTAAATTTGACGTAACCACAACCAATAACAACAGTTTTCATCACTAGTATTAGTTCCAAATACTCTCACTACTGTTATCAGCGCCAATATGGCGGCTTTCAAACGTCATTTTTACGTCAGATTTAGTTCTCTACCCGAATAATAATGGCGCTGATTCCACTTCAAATAGGCACAAAAAATAGCTGTCCTTTCAAAGGCTATCAGCAATCCAGCGTACTTGTATAGAGATCAGTGCTTTTTAGGGTTCCGTAGCCAAAATGGCAAAAAAGGAACCTTTATAGATTCGTCATGTCTGTCTGTCTATCTGTCTGTCTTTTCTCCGAAACTATTAGAGCTATACTATTGAAACTTGGTAAGTAGATGTAGTCTGTGAACCGCATTAAGATTTTGATGCAAAAATGGAATTTTTTTTAAAAATTTTAGGGGTCTCTAAAGGTACAACTGAAACAAAAAAATTTTTTTTTCATCTAACCTATGCGTGTGGGGTATCTATGGATAAGTCTCCAAAAATCATATTGATGTTTCTCATATCATTTTTTTCTAACCTGAATAGTTTGCGAGAGAGACTCTTCCAAAGTGGTAAAATGTGTGTCCCCTCTAATTTCTAAAGTAGGGGCATGATAATTTTAAAAAGAATATATGATGTGGATTACTATAAAAACTACCAACGAAAATTGGTTTGAACGAGATCTAGCCAGTAGTTTTTTTTATACGTCATAAATGATAAACCTTAATCTAAATTTCATTAAATCGACTGAAATATAAAAATAAATCAAAAACCTTTTAATTTCATAAAAATAAACCTTATTGCTGCTGCGGAACCCTTCATGGGCGAGTCCAACTCGCACTTGGCCGCTATTTAACTTACGTATGTGCTATGTAAACAAAATTTAAGTAGCTCTCTATAATAAACAAAATGAATCTTTGAACGACTTTTCACATTTTATATTATGTCCAATAACCCAAGAGCCAGCTACAGCAAGGCTTTCGTCATTTTATAAGAGCTAAAAGTTTTCCTGTATATGATCCCTATAGATAGAGTATGGAGGTAAGAGCAGCCAGTAACAATAGTGTTTCGATCGCGGTTACTTTAGGGCCTAAGGTAAAAAATCGATGTTTAGGAGGTACCCAGTTCTGAAGGTCTACCTAACCTTCGATAAGGTATGAAGTCATTTTTTTTTATTTTACTTTCTTCCGGATAACTGAAGGAATCTCGTCTCCTATTGCCGGTCATTTTTGACAGTTGCATTTAAAACCTTCAGAACTAGAAACTCTTAAAGTAACCATCACCGAACCTCCATGATAGTTGCTGGTCGTTCTTACCTCTATATGGGCCATGATCGAGAAAACTTTAAGAAAATAACGAAAGTCTGGTTGTGGCTGGCTTTTACTATACTTAACTGAAAAAAATTCCATTTCACACTACGCTAACTACTAACAATTATAAACGCATTAGCGAGTGACGGATAGAAATATAGCGGCGATTACACGCCGGTCACCCATCATTACAGTTTGCCTAGCCGGATTATATACCGGCTAACGAGATGGAAAATATCAGTTGGTACTTGGCGACATTAGAACGTGAGATGAGTAACATCCATACTAATATTATAAATGCGAAAGTGTGTCTGTCTGCCTGTTACCTCTACACGCACCTTGACCGCTGAACAAGAAAATCTATTTATATCTAAACTAGATGACTGTAAGGAAACCGTACATTTTTCCGCGATAAAAATATCTTATGTCCGTTTCCGGGACTCAAAGCATCTCCATACATTTCAACGGTTTAGACTTTAGCGGTTACACTTAGTAAAGAGGTAAGACAGACAGGCACACTGTCGTATCTATAAAATTAGTAAGGACGTCTCTGAGTGCGGCGATTAGTGTGCGTTATGCTAAGCCTTTTTTTTTTTTTGATGCGCAGGGGAAACCCATCAAGGGTCCACCGGGTTGGGTATGTGCTCAGCACCCTGGGGGTATGTGAGACTCCTACTCACTAAAACCACCTGCGGTTCACCTTCAGCCGTATAAAGGAGGGATATCCCGGATCTAACAAACACGGGATTCCCTCCACGACTGGCCGGTCTACCTCAAAAGGGACCGGACTTCCACCAAGGTAAGGGAACGCTTAGGCAAACTGAAGCGTTCCCCTCGGTGCCGGGACTGGCTAGCCGGGCGGCAGAGAGGTGGGATCGTCCTCTCTGTCCCGTTCCGCGGCACTATATGAGCGAGTTGCACCAACCTACTTTAACTATAACTTTAACTTTAACCACAACAAAAAGTCAAATGAACTGTAAAATCCCTAGTAAAAGTACATTATGGATTAACTGATACAAACGTTCCCTTTTTTTCCGAATGTAACGAATTCCGCACGTATGTTGCGACTAGCGAGTGCAAGCCGGCGCGGTAGCGAGTAAAGAAAAACATTTGCGCTAGTCTAACGGAATCCCAAATCGAAAATCCACATTAGGAAACCATAATTATATGTATAAGCTGCCATAATATGCCACATATGCAGTGGAAACACGTCTGTCCACACGTCGTCGATCGGTCAAAGAGTAATGCGGTGTGAATGGCACATAAATTAATCGCACATCTATCACCAATCACCGGTTATACAGGATGTGATGCAAAAATGCGTCACGATAAAAAATTATCGATATGCGTGAATGCAGTTTTTGTTTTCAAAATACTTATCATGTACTTAATTCTGATTTCTAGACGACCCGGTGAACTTCGTATCACTCCTAAGCCCTAGTAGGTATAGGTGAACATTCCCTGGACTTCCACGAATATTTTAAGACTAAAATTTGCCAAATCGGTTTAGACTGTAGGTTCTCGAGTTGTAGACTAACACATTTTTATTTTAATTGACTTTACATTAGCGGTTGAGCTGGATCTAAAAAACCAATGCAACGACGTGTACACTGTACATTACAGTGTTTACACGATTTGTAAGAAAACTTGTATGTATATAATAATGCTACGATTTGTGGAAACTTTTAGCAGCTATGCTTGCAATTGAACTATTGTAGAGTGTATGTAACGTTGCAGAAAGTTCTATAGTTTTTTTTTATTAAACCTAGCTGTCCCGGCAAACGTTGTTTTGCCATATTATAAAGTATTTCCGATTTCGCCCATCATTAAATAAATATGGCACCATGGCAACTTGCAACTTCCATATGCCATCCCGTGCCCGTCGCACAAAAAATGCATTTTGCAGTTCTATGTCAAATGTCATAATGTAACATTTAAAAAAGTTTATACATATTGCCCAGAGCGCCAATATTAGATTAGAAATAAGAATTATTCCTAAATTATCTGCGCAATTAAAAAAAAATCTGTCATAAGATCCTTCTCCTGATAATAACAAACACATTAAAAAAAATAGTGAAATCGGTCCAACCGTTTACGCGTGATGCCGTCCGTGACCAAGGGATATAATATTATGGATTCATTTTTATTTAGGTATATAGATAAAAATCCACCCTGTATACCAGCAAAAGGCTTTGCTCTGACAAGTATGTCATCGAATAGCTTAACTTGAGTGCGGCTTATCACAGAAATATTTAACTTTCTCTTCATAAAAGCCACTGTCTACTTTAGTATTAATTGCACTGATCAATAAATAAGACGCGCCGATTTTATCTATTTATTAATTTAGCCTCAGAAAATATCGAAATAATGAGCTTAATTTGTATTAAAAGTTGCTTTTAATAAGTTGTGTCTACTTTCGTAAAGAGGAATTTTTATTTAATATTTCTTTTTATTCGATAAATTATGTAGATATATCTACATAATATTATTCACTAATAAAATTATTTACACAACCAACAAAATAGATAGCAAACCGAATCAAAAAACCTTATTTATCAAAATAGGTTTGAGCGACGAGCGTATTGAATACTTCAATATTAATTAGTCAATACGCTGTGCTACATATAAGTGGTATATAATATTTAGTGTATAGTGTATATTTTAGCAATCGAAATATGAGTTAGGTACTTTTCGTAAAACAGAAGTTTTTTTTTATAATGAATAACAAATCTTAAATAAAGGCTTGCAAACTTTATATTTTTGAGAGTTGAGCGAATATAATTAATAAACCTACTACATCAGTTGTAGTATTACGTGGTATTACGTTGTTTGACTTTGTAGTAATGACTGTAATTAGTTGTAGTAATGAGCTCGTAATAGGTTGTAATGAGTTATGTGCGGCGATGACAGCCGCTGCGGTCTGCGGCCGAGCCGTTGATGTGTTCAGTGTGATAGACTCTATCTTATCTTACCTATATATAAAAATAGATTTTCAAATGTGTTAGTCACGCTAAAACTCGAAAACAGCTGAACGGATTTATCTTATCTTAGTCTTGAAATGTTCGTGGAGGTCTAGGGAAGGTTTTAAAGTGACACGAAGTTCACCGAGACAGCTAGTATTCTATGAAAATATGTTATCTGATATCTCGCTATCTACACCAGTAGGGCTAGGGCCTTAAAGACCATGCAGAAAATTTCAAAACAGCAACATTTATGTGCTGGGTGTAACAAAACAAAGTTATAATACTTTAGTTTAGGATGTGTAAATGTCCTTAATATATGAATATAGTTCACTTATACTAACGTAGCAGCGCGGCGCTGAAAAAGCGAATTAGTGATCACGCCCCAGCGTCATGAATTTGAACACACAAAAGTTGGTGTTTCAACGCTGCTACTTTCACAGTGTACTCTATACATATACTATACTGTATATATACAGGGAACTCATGCGCATCCTAAAGTATTATTATTTTGTCTCGTTACATCCTATATAATATCTTGAGGCGACTTTATAAATTACTAGATGACGCCCGCAACTCCGTTGCGCCAAAATTCGTTTATCGCGCGGGAACCGTACATTTTTCCGGGATAAAAAATATCCTATGTCCTTTCCCGGGACTCAAAGTATCTCCATACCAAATTTCAGCAAAATCGGTTCAGCGGTTTGGGCGTGAAGAGGTAACAGACAGACAGACACACCTTCGCATTTATAATATTAGTATGGATTATAATAGCTAGTTAAGATCATAATACCTATGTTTTGTAGGTGTCTATTACATATTTATTAACAAGCCACAAATTATAGGGGAGTTCAATAAGAGAGACAAATGAGCTGTGTAGCGCCTGATTTAAAGTCACAACGACACCATAAACCGTTTATATGAATATTAATTACTTATCGTTTAATAAATACATAGGCAATGAAACGGCGCGGCGTTTATACTCTGTTATTTCCTTTGCACCTGAGGATGCCTGAGGCTAAATTCTGTTTTTATACTAGCTGACCCGATGTACGTTGTTTTTCCGCATTAATTAACTTTAACCGACTTCAAAAGGTGGAAGCTTGTAGATTCGACTATTATAAATAATTTATGTATTATATATTATGATATTTAGGGAACCGTATTCCGTATCCAAAGGGTGAAAACGGGACCCTATTACTGAGACTTCAATGTCTGTCCGTCTGTCTGTCTGTGTGATCACATAGTCGGGTTATAGTTTTTTTAACTTATTACCTTGTACCTATAACAGTTTCTATAACAGTTTCCAGTTAGATATTAGCATTTAAGATTATCTAACGTGTACATTTCCAGATCACTGATTTATTAATTGGATCATGATTATTTATAATTTTATTTAACAAGCTTCGTTGGAGCTTTCCTTATTTAACAAGCTGTAGTTTGAATCAAACATACCTCTCGTGAATAGGACGTGGTTCTGCAATGTTTTCACGCTAGAGGCAGCACTAGCACAGACGGTAAACAGAAAGTTTTGTTCGACGTATGACAACGTTTTTGTCAATATTCTCATATTACACATGCGCAATATTTTTCTAGTAACACCCTCTGTTGACTGTTCCGAGACAACAAATTAAAAAATCAATTTATTTTGGATAGACGATAAAATAATATTATTATTCCATCGTTTAAGGTTCATAATGTATTATAAGTTACTTGAAAGTGTAAACTGTTCTTATTTGAGAATCAGTTTCTCAGTTCCGACAATAAACACGTTATTAATACAATGTAAGCATTTTAACTAGGTTATAAAATGTCTAAACTAAAATATACCTAAATGAACTTTATACGCGCACCATTAACATTGTGATATACTGTTATATCTTCAGTTGGGCGGAAAACATATAACTTTATGGTTCTCGAGGAGCTAGGATGAAAATAAAGACGACTGTTCAAAGTTATTTTACCTTGGAACTCTTAAAAATGATTCTTATGTAGTTGATACCGGGGTATTATTAGGGCTTAATCGATTTTGAAAGCGCGTGGTGACATTTTGATGCTCTACAAGTTATTAGACAAGTGTTTTTAGTTTTCAGACGTTTGACGCTTGAGAATCGGGTCCTATCACGTTAACGGTAAAATATTATAGGAGACGCCTCCGTGGTCCAGTGGTCTAGAGCGTCGCTCTTGACTCGGAGGTCGTGGGTTCGATTCCCGCGTTAGAAACATGTTGTTTCCAAGTTTGGTTAGGACAATGCAGGCTGATCACCTGATTGTCTGACAAGTAAGGTGATCCATGCGTCGGATGGGCATGTAAAAAGTCTGTCCTGCGCCTGATCCCTCGCCAGTCGTGTCGGTATTCCGTCCCACTGGGTTATGAGAGTAAAGGAATAGAGAGTGCTCTTGTGTACTGCGCACACACGTTGGCACTATAAAATTACTCCTGCGTACCTGGTCTGGTTACAATGAAACCGGCTACCGTCACTGAAACCGGTGTGGGGAGTATTATTATTATTGTAGAAGACGGCATAGGAACTGTACATTTTAAATGATTTAATAGAACCACTAATAGCTAAGTAAAAGCTGGCGGAAAATTACAAACTCGTAAGCTGGCGGAAGACACCAAACTCTGAATGTAGAGTCGCATTAAGTCACTAGTCGCTACTCACAAGATTCTGGAAATTTCATATGAAATAATATTATTATTGTGAAAATATGTCTTTATGTGTATCTGTTACCTCTTCACGCTTAAACTACTGAACCGATTTTCCTGAACTTTGGTATGTAGAGACTTTGAGTTTTGAAAGATGGTTTGACATAATATTTGTATAAATTGTTTCTGAGATCATCTCATCGCTACTCATTGGCAAACAAAACGGACTAGATCGGATAAGGAACGCTACATTCATTTTTGATTCTAATAAAACATATTAGGTTCAGGTACGATTTTATTGGTCGATAGTTCTTATTAGAACGAGAAGTGTTCTGGCTCTGGCCAATAAGATTATGCCGTCGTTTGGACTTTAGGTCTTATTAGAACGAGAGGAGTCCAGCTCTCGTCTGGCTGTTGCCATACAGATGTCACAGGAAGGACCAGGTGATGAAAAAAAAAATGCGGAAGCGCCGCGCATGCGCCGCGCGGGCAGAGGTAGGATCGACTTAAGCGAGGGTGAAGCCAGCGCGCGCCCAGTCAGCTGACGACCGCCGACCGACGCGCACGTGTGTACGCAGTGACCGCTCTGCAGTGTTATCGTGAATTTTGAAAAAAAGAACCCGCAAAGAACAATGGCAACCTACGCCCAGTTCAAGCACGTAGAGCTCTACAAGATCGGCCACGGAAAGAACAGGTGGGTTTTTTGTCTGTGGGTTTTTTTTATCTGCACTGGGATTCTGAAATTCAGGAATCGCTAGGTTGTGCGCATCCGTACTTATTAGCTATGTCCACATTGTGCCCTTTCACCTTCAATTTTCATAATCTTTTCATTCGAAATGTCAAAAGATTATGAAAATTAAAGATGAAAGGGCACAATGTGGACATAGCTATTAATGTCTAGACTCTAGACTGACGTTTGAAGACTGGAATAAAATTAGTCTTGATATGGTAATTTAAATTGAAACAATGAGCACTAAAATATTTTTTCCAAGTGAATTTTATTTTATTATGTTAAAATAACGGGACAGTGATTAAAATAGCTGTCATTAATTTCTTTTACTGGCTCAAAATTATTCTTTTGAATTAATTATTTTAGCTGATATCTTGCAAAAATATTTAAATTTAGTTTTAAAGTAACATAAAAAATATCATAAAACAAAAAGAAAATCTAATAAATAAATTATTTATTTTGTAAAATTAGCTGTACTTATCGTTAATTATGAATTTTTACCAGTAATCGGGGTAAACCAACCTTTACCCTAATTTTACCCTAAAATCACATTACGCCAGAGTTGACTGAACTCTACCGTCATGCGTCATTATCGGACGCGATTTTCCGACTTTACGAGATTCGGAAATTTTGGAAAAGTCTAAAATATATACTAAATTATTCTACTTAAATACTATTTTCAAGTCATAATCTTAATACTACTTCTACTAAAATACGTAAAAATGTAGCGCCATAATATTTTAATTTTTAAAGTTCTTGAAAAAGAAAAATCTATTTTCAAGATTTTTTGAGTTTAAGAAGGGAATTTCGAGTCATGATAATATCGATTTTCAAGATAATTTTCAGAATAACTTCAATACTACGTATATTATAATAATATATTAGGTTGGTGAAAAAGTTTTTTCGCATTTTATATAAAAATTCAAAAGGTTTTTTAATTTTTTATAAAGTTTATTTACAATTGACTAAAGTATATAGGTGCCATTTCGTTCGATAACTTTTGGCCATCTTGTTGGTGGACACGATCCCATTGCTATAAAAATTTTGGGGCTTCTGATGAAAAAACTGCGACAAGTGGTTTTGGCAGTCTTCTTGTGATGTCAACCTGACACTGCCTAGGGAATTCTGCAGCGACCGAAACAGGTAGAAATCTGGGCCTGTAGACAAGTGGCAAAACGCTCACGCTAACGCTAACGCTAACGTTACAAAATGTATGCGATTTGACATAAGTCATCGCTTCGCTAGCGAATACTAATGTCAAATCCATACATTTTGTAGCGCTAGCGTTAGCGTTTTGCCACTTGTCTACGGGGGCTGAAGGTGCAAGGTCAGGACTATACGGCAGATGCATTATCATTTCCTCCCAGCCAAACTCCCGTAATTTTTGCTGAGTGGCTAAAGATGTGTGAGGTCTAGCGTTATCATGGTGAAAAACCACACCCCTTCTGTTGATTAATTCCGGCCGCTTTCTCTCAACTTCTTGCTTTAATCTCATCAGTTGTTCGCAGTACAGTTCAGAATCGATGGTCCTGCCTGGCTGTAACAGCTCATAATGAATAATGCCCTTCCAATCCCATCACACACACAGCATCACCTTGTTGCGAGCTAACCCGGGTTTCGCCACAGTTGTGAAGCCTGACCGGCCTTTGACCACTATCTTTTTCGCACGTTCTTGTCGTACGTGATCCACTTTTCATCACCAGTTATCAGCTTCTTCAAAAATGGTTCGGTTTCATTACGTCGTAATAAAGAATCACAAATGAGTACACGGTTCATTAGGTTTCTTTCAGTGAGCTCATGAGGCACCCAAATATCGAGCTTTTTTGTGTACCCAGCTTTTTTAAAATGCGCCAAAACCGTTTTGTGGTCAATCCCCAGTTCTTCAGCTACATCCCCAGTTCTTCAGCTACATCGTAACTACTAATATGCCGATCTTGCTCCCCTTTTTCAAAAATGGCATCAGTTTTGTCCGTAACAGGACGACCAGAGCGACGAGCATCTTTGATATCAAAATTTCCGGATTGAAAACGCTTAAACCAAATTTGCGCTACCTTTACAGATAAGTCATTAGGTCCATAAACATCACAAATTTTTTTTCGCGACTTGACTTGTTGCATTTTTACCTTTTTTGTAATAAAATTTTAAAATGTATCGAATTTCTTCATTAGAACCACTCATTTTAACATGAAAAAAAAAACAAATGAAAATCTCACATTTACCTAATTTGGAATTGTCTTCTGTAAAATTAAAACTATTTAATGATACCAAAATAAGCCAGATACAATTGGTATAGCCCAAGAGATTTTATGACAAGTTCATACATACTTTAATGCGAAAAGACTTTCTCCCCGACCTATTATTTCAATATGTACTAGTAATAGTAACTGAAGAGTTAGCGCTACTTAAAAATTTAAGGCCCATTATAATTATTATTGTTCATTTAGTAAGATTTATTGCTAATAGAACAATAAAACATTGATTTCATTTGTGATGTTTTCAACATCGTTTTAAGGATGATTTTATCATTTCACAAATACGTCATCAAACTAAAATTATTAATGTAACAGGAAAGCGGAAAATCATATAATAAATAACATTCTATTTCTTCAGTTATCATTGTTATAACATTATACTCAAATAATGAATACCTAATTAATGATCGTGGTTCTGCAAAATGCAAATATTTTTAACCAATATAGATAATAGATATTATATAAACAAATTTAAATATTTTTTGTTAGTCTCGCTAACACTCAAAAATGACTGAACTGATTTATCTACTACTTTTAGTCTTGAAATGTATTTTGTGGAAGTCCAGAAAAAACTTATGTTAGGAGGAAAGTATGTCGTACAAAGTTCACCGGATTATCTAATAAACTTAGGAAAATATCAAGGTGTAAGAAATCTATAGATGTGTTGCCGATAAAATAAAACTCGCATATTAATACAACGCATCTGTTTTATTAATAACACTAGCTGTCCCGGCAAACTTTGTTTTGCCATATAAAGTATTTCATCACTCATCAGTGTTGATACAAAATCTTACCCTCTCTTTTGTCCCCTATGAGGGGTGGGGGGGGGCGGGATTTTATACACCAGATGTTAATCTTTAATGCACAGAATTTCCATTTCTACAGTTTTATTAATATATAGATTTTAATCCGTACCATTTATATGCAAGTACATAGTACATACAAATACACCTCTTTCCTCTGGGTTTTATGCTCGTTTTATGCGCCAAACTTTTTTTAAAGCATCTAACTTTTTTTTTATTTTTACAAAATGTGCTCACGGACCGAGGCCCGCGATTCCCGTAACTAATTAATCCACGATGACTTTCACATTTCCGTAATTAAGGCCCGAGATAGCGAAATTTTATAGCAAAACGGTACATGGTGCAAACGCAGAAATAAAAGTTTGTTTTTATGTGCCACGGACCACTGTTAAAATGGACCGCACAAGAACTTTTGTCGTCAATTTACAACCGTACAAAAATTTATGACAGTTTACGTCAAAATTTTTGACAGTTTCGTCTTTGGAAAAGGTGAAATGTGACACTTTTGACGTTTTTCCTCTTGACGTTATAATTTTAACAAGTTGAATATTATGAAATGAGGTCCTCGCGCCTAAATAATAATCTTGATTCATAAATTAATATTACAAATACTATAATAATAATTTAGTGTGGTACAAAAGCCAGCGATAGCCAAATTTTCGTCTGGCAGTGGAAAACAACTGTCAAAAATGTCCGGCAGTGGAAGACGAGATTCCTACAGTTATCCCCAAGTAAATAAGATAAAAAACGTATTTACTTTTTTTATACTTTATACAATTTTTTGCTTTACACTTTATCGAAGGTTAGGTGGACCTTCGGAGCTGGAGGTATCCGCTGTCCAGTTCTAAAGTAACCGCGACAGTAACTCCGTAGTTGCTGGTCGTTTATATGAACGTAGGCTTTAAATGAACTAACGCTGTTTTCATACAAAAACGTCATTTTTGACAGTTCTCCTTTACCAGCAGCGCCCCGTCCACATTTATTTATAGCATTGGAGCACTATACAGAAAAACTTTTAGCTTTTATAGAATGACGAAAGAGAAGATTCAAGAGAATTAAAATTCTGAAAAAATACGGTTTTCCGCCCTGTAAATGAATTTTGTCGCAGCGAATTTCGAGAAACATGTAAATTTATGCCATGATCCTACCCCACCTACCGAGTAGGGTGGCGACTGGCGAGTCAGTGCTCTCACAGCTGTGACAGTGCTCTCGGCTGAGGGCACTGTCTCGCCACTACTCGGTAGGTGTGATCAAGGCATTAAATCCTTCAGTTAGGAGTTTAGGACTGATCATAGGCTAAATGACCTATAGACCATTTCGTGTACATTTGCCATTTGTCTACGACCAAGGACAGGTAGAGGGCAGGCGGTCTGTCTTGGCCACGTAATATGGTAATGAGTCTGGCACGCGTCGACAAGGGCGCCTGAGGGCGAAGGCTTCAGGGCATATCGATGTACAAGTCAAGAGTAAATTATATGCTGAAGGTGTTATTAAGAAGTATTTTTAGTTCTTACTATACTAGAAGACCCGGTAACTTCGCATCATTTTCCTACTAATATAATCCATCTCTGGACTTCCACGAATATGTCAAGATTAAAATAAGCCAAATCGGTTCAGCCATTTTAAGTTTTAGCGAGACTAACAAAAATAAAAATTCATTTTTATTTATTAATTATACCCTTACTAAAATACTGTGTATATTCAAGGATTGCGCGCTGCCTTTGACAGATCTACGAATATCCATGTAAATTTTATAATATCTAGTAATTAACTAGTAATTATTGTTGTGTGTATTGACTGATTTTACAAAACTTCTATGTTTCATCTATGATATAATATTAAAGAATAAAAATGAAAAAGCTATATTCATAAAATTTTACAAGTGTTTTTAAGTTATTTCGATTAATTACCAAAAAGGAAGGAAAAAAAATTTAAAAACAAAAAAAGTTTCCAGTCTCAACTTTCAACGCTCGTAACAAATGCTCCGAATCTTTAACAAACAGATGCATTGAACAAAGCGTCGTATATTTCGTAGCAAACGGACCTTGACGTAACATCATTTTTAAGGCTCCAATCACGTTCTGAAGACAACGACGATTTACAACCGAAAAGCCGTAAAAACGGTCCCAAATAGAAACTAGAGCCACAGTATAATTTGTATACAGTAGAGTGTCAGACACCACAAAAATAAATTTATTATGTAGCATCTCAGCTATCTCTTTAAATTCAGACAACAGACAATCTAGGCTTATTCTTATTCCTAGTTTCCGAGGTTTGTCTTGTCCTGGTTTTACCAAAGCATTATCTTTACTAAAGCGTTATTGATTGAGCAACTTTTTGAGGTCAGCCAATGAAAAGTGACAAGAATTTCTATCAAAAATGCTTAGAAACTGGGCGTTTAAGATACCTATAGCATTGGTCAGCACTCTGAAGTTGTCTGAAATCTCGCTTATATTGTGTGCGTGTCATCGAGGAATTTAGTGTGAGAATGTTTTTTTCGGACGTCAACCCACCAGCGCTAATTGACTACGAAAAACCCTTTCATACGATCTCAAGGAATCCGACGCGGACGGCTGAACTAAAACTGACTTGGGACCCGCAACGATATTAATCAAAGTAAAAGTGGGAAGAATAATTTCAATTTCTCGAAAATTGTAAGATGTTCTACTGTATTTAATTTATATTGTGGTATGCTCTGGAGTGATATAATAAATTACGTGTGTTTTATGTTGACAAGCAAACAATGGGACCACGTCAATATACCGACTAGTGAGGTTTACCAGGAGGTCGATTCTTCTAAATGATATAGTTTCGATGTAGTCTCGGTTTTATAAAACTACTAAATGGTGCCCACAGCTCTCTTGCGCCAAAATTCGTTTATAGCGCGGGAACCGAAAAGTTTTCAGGATAAAAGGTAGCTCATATGCCCTTTCCCGGGACCTAAAGTATTATAATATCAAAATGCGGCTTCTCCACTTTGGTTTGTGATGAATATTCATCTAGACGATTATTTTTATTGTGATTTTTCTTTCTTTTTTGCATGACAGTTTCGCAATCATTGTAGTAAACTCCGAAAAGTTACGTCAAGTTAGATTGTTCGGCGTAGAGAATGTTTTTTATGCATAAAATATTTACATTTTAACTTAGGTAATATGTTTATTAAAAATCGCCAAACTGCACTATTTTGCCGTTTGATAGGATCCGGACTGGATCGAAGCTATATCGTTGCTGGATTAAATAGAATCGGGTTACTTTAACCCAATTTGTAGAGCGTGGGCGGAAAGCGATTGATGAGGATTCTGTGACCTATTTCGGTGATGTCCAATTTAATCCATAAATGTTCAGTTTTAACCTTTATCGTCCTAATCAAATGTATTTTATGGATTCATCTTGGATTATTTCTTTTTTAGTTTACTGTACGTTTTGGATGGTTATGTAAGTTGTTATTATGTAAAACTAAGTGACATTTCAAGTTGTAGGAGCGATTCAAGTAGTTACATTATATTTTATTTACAAACATTTTTAAACCCTTCGTGCGCGAGTCCGAATCGCACTTGGCCGGTTTTATTATTGTGCTGTCAATAGGGAATACTTATTACGCAAAGTTCGGAGCAGGGGGCGCTACTAGCACATACAGTAAAGGCCGTCACAGACTTAGCTATAATATATATTAATATATTTATAGCTAGGCATATTAATATATATTTCTGGTCTCAAGGCCGTCACAGACTTAGCTGTAATATATATTAATATACCGTACTAAACACACTGAGACCAGAAATATATATTATAGCTAAGTCTGTGACGGTCTTTAGTGTGTTTATTACGGTATATTAATATATATTATAGCTAAGTCTGTGACGGCCTTAATTAATCCGACCAACAGACATAATATTATGTTGCACACGTCATATCAGACAGAAACGTTGTCAAACGTTTCTGGCGAACATAAGTCATAACTTTTTGTTTACGGTCTGTGCTGGTGCTGCCCCCAGCGTGATAACTTTGTAGTAATATATATCTCGGATATGATAATATAAGCATTCATAGTTTTATTTATATCGTGTCAATTTTCATAAATTTGCAACATCAAGTGGGAAAACGGTCGTTAATATCAACGATCTGCTATCGCGGTAATACGTGCCCGATATGATCTGAGCCCTGACTCCTGACAGGAATGATGTTATTATAATATCTACTAGCCGGGTTAAACAAAGCTAGGAGATCATGGAAATTGGAATAAGCTAACCTAACGAAAGGAATGACATCCATACTAATATTATAAATGCGAAAGTGTGTTTTTCTGTTACCTCTTCACGCCCAAACCGCTGTGTCGGTTTTTTCTGGGTATGGAGATACCTGGTATTTTATTACTTTGGCTGGGTTGATAATTTACAAGCAATTTGGAAAAACAAGGCTATGAAACATCTAAGCGTGGCGCTAGCGCCGTCTTTTTTACTCTAAAAGTTTTCTCCACAGAGCACTCGACTGAAACTAAGAAATTACTTTTTGACCATAAACAGAAGATAGCGTGCGCGTGCGCCGCCGACTCACCGTCATTTCTCCAACAAAGATCGAAATTTGAAACTAAATATATACGTAATATTAGATCAAAATCTTTTGAAGGCCAAAGTGTTTTTGGGGACAAACATTATTAAATTTAGAAGCTTAAATTATTTGAAGACCAAAAGAAAGTACTTAAAGACGCCATTTTTTCCAAAACCGAAATGATTCAAATACCTATATTATCTGGATACGGAAATGATTTAAAAATCGAACTTTTTTGAAGAACAAAATAATTATTTTTAGTTCGCTGCAGCCACGTTATTTCAATGGTAGCATGTCGGTGGTACTTTCTCTCGGCTATTTTTATTTCTTAATGAGCCCCCTCCGAAATGGCGTGTAATTTTAAAACGGTTTTTAATTATGTAATTCGCTATTTTAAGAGAGAAAGTAAATACAAAAGTATAAATAGAGGCGATTATATTCTAAAATAATGTGGTTTTAATGGACAATGCGAGTAACATAAAATGTAACACGTTTTGGAGACATTTTGATATATTTTATTGTTCAAAATTGAACGCATGACATAACTTTTCCTTGTATGATAATTTTCTGTGAAATATACGTCGTAGCCTATCCTTGCACCGTGAGTTGTTTGAATTAAAGAATCGTTACATGGAAATGTCGAGAATGCACTTAGTTATTCATCGACATGATCTTATTATTTTATCGATTGTTCTAGCTCTAGGTAGAGTGAAAGTAGTTATAAATGTGACGGAGTAAAAGAAAATTTTACATTAAAATATAGACTCTCGCATTTCCAAAATAAATATGGCCATAATGTTATCAATTGATAATAATAATGTATCTAATATTGAAATTCGGCTTTACATGTCTTACTTTAATTTAATTAAGAGTTTGACCGAAAATATACGAAGCTATAATGTTAAATTTTCATTAAATTTAAGCTATGTATAATAATAATCATTACATTTCTCTGAATGCGGCTGTTAAAGTTATCGAAGACTGAAAATTGTACTAGTGTAATCGAGGTTTAAGAGTTAAGAGTTAAAACACATGGAATGTATGCAAAAAAGGCGTTTATAATATAAACGGGCACACAATTAAACGAGATGAAGCGATCAACATTCCCGCGCGTGCCGTCTCGTTTTACCATTCCACTCGATGTGGACTTAATCGATTTTATACCGATGTATCGATTTTATTGATGGAAGTATCGATTTGGGGAATTGTAATGATGTTTATATTTATTTACTTAAAAAAAAACTGATTTGATTTTGACGACAACAGATAAACATTTTATTTCCCCGTGTGAACTCCTTATCTTATTTAATAAACATAAATTTAACAGATAGCTGTTTATAGGATTTTAATGGTTCACTATCTTGCCACCATTGTTTAATTTCTTATCTTGGATAACCTATTTACTTAATAAATTATTACCCACATAAAGGTGACAAGTTTAATGAAAAAGATTTGAAGAAGATTCCCAGTTTCTAAGGTTCTTTGACAGTAGTTTTTCTTTTCAATAGCGTTGTTGATTAAAGAATAATAAATAATCTTTAGTGAATAGATAAAGTGCTCCTTACCTCCCTCTACTCCCGGGAAACCGCAAGGCATACACTACAGTTTTGCGAGAAAATGTACGGTTTCTGCTAAATTCTTTATTTAAGGCGGAGCTGCGTGAAACGTCTAGTACTAAATAAAATTGGACTTTCCAGATGATTGTCTAATTAAAGTAGATTTTACGCGAACGATTAAGACTTATTATAACATGTTCGTCATGTGTTCGTCCTTATTTTTTTGTTTTTTATTTTATGGTTAACCCTCGTTTAAATCTTGATGTGCAGTTTCACTCGGCCTTACGTAATGTCAAAATGACATACCACAAGGCCGCGAGTCGCGTGCCAGCCGATGAAATACTGTAACCGGGCATTTTCGTACCGCAATACTTTTTTATTGGCTGAAACAGGCGAATGATAAATGATGTCTAACTTTCCTCGAAAAAGGTTTTAGTAGATACTAAAGCTTTATTGAATTTTGAGATTGCCTTTGTTATGTTTTTGTTTTGCCAAATATTGATTGAATTATTACTTGACATTTATGAATTATTGTTAATTATGCAATTAGTTTTCAAACGGATATCGTAATTTCTCTGACATAATCATTACAAAAGAAAACCTTTATAAGTTAGTAGAGTTACATAAAGGCCGTCACAGACAGCTATAACATATATTAATATACCGTACTAAACACACTGAGACCAGAAATATATATTATAGCTGAGTGTGTGACGGCCTTTACAATCGTAAATTTTCTCTAAAAAGACTTCAACGCGCTTTATATTATTTTTTTTACAAGAAACCACAGAATAAAAAGCGTACGCCGCGCTTTGACAGTTCTTTTTTTTTATTAAAAAAGCAAATACGCTGACTGCGTTGACGGGTGGAGCGAGACGCGCCGTTATGGTCGGGTTTTTATCGCGGGATCTCCGCCCGCCCGTTAGACCGCACGCGCGCAGAACATCTGCGATGTAATTGTTACTGTTATCGCGAGAGAGCGCCTCGAGAAATCGACGTAAACTACACTAAAGGCCGTCACAGACTTAGCTATAATATGTTTATAGCTAGGCATATTACTATATATTTTCTATAAAATTTCCGCGTGACCACACACTCAGCTATAATATATATTTCTGGTCTCAGTGTGTTTAGTACGGTATATTAATATATATTATAGCTAAGACTGTGACGGCCTTAACTGCCGCACTTAAAATATACGAACATTAATTATGAAGATTTTGACATAAGCCCCATACATTTTCTGTCAAACTCTTTAAATTGAAGTTCATTAAAATATGACGTGTCTGAGTGCGGCGCTAAGTAACTAAATATAAGACTAATATGATCTTCACCACCGTAGTCCGTAACATCAGCGCTGAACGCTACAAGTACGTCTCGGGCCATCAGCATTCAGCGCCGACGACGGTGCTTCGTCAACGTCTTGACAGTTGCTAACATAAACTTTGGTTTAGTAGGACTCGTTCTTTTAGTAACTTGACTAGGAAAGTCTGATCAATAACCAATTTTCATAAAGGAGAGGGTTCTTTATATCTCATTTTCTAGATTCTAAAAGTCTGGATAAGGCATGTTTGACATATTTGTGTAAATGTCAAAATGGACCCATTCTACTAAATACGTCTATGAGACAAAATTATTTCTGTCATAATATCATGAAGTATAGAGACTTTACATCTTATTTCATTCGAGTGCAGTTTACGCATCAGTTCCACCATAACTATAAGACGATGGATTGCACAATACTACGAGCTTGTAAAAGTGATCCTTAATCCGTTGACATAAAGTTTATTACGAAGGTAGAATAATTCCGAACTGAATAGATTGCTTTAATCAAATCGGGAACATTCATCATAATTCATAGGCTTGATAGGCTACTATATTACTACTGCGGCTACCATACTATTGCTGGCGCTATACATTATGTGCTAGCAGTACTTACCATCACTCATTTGTGTGGAAAATCAATCAAACATAAGACATTATTATGAGAAGCTTATGGCTCAGATGTTTTAATAGACACTATACGTTTCACGCGGCCTTCGTGTAAATAAGAAATTCCGAATGCAACTCTACATTTTTCAGTAGAAAAAGTATCCTATGTCCATCCGCAGTCTACTTTATGTATGTGCCAAATAACATAAAAATCGGTTCAGTAGTTCCTGAGATTAGCGCGTTCAAACAAACGAACTCTTTAGCTTTTAAATACAAAGTATAGATTAGTACGTATCTATGGAATACACACGTACACACAATAATTATATTATGTAGGTAATTATAAATAAGATAATCATTAAGGCCTTGCGGAGAAACGGCGCTAAATGCGAAATGAATGGGCTATTGTGGGTGAAAATAAACGCATTGGGCGCCAACGATTTGCAGTCATCTTGATTTCATAAATTGTTTGCTAAATGTTTAACCATTGTGAACAATATTGTGCAGCTCAACATTTCTATTAGCGGCCATTTTGTTGATATTATCTCGATGCGGGGATTTTGTGCGTTTATAGAGATGTAGAGTCAGGAACTCAGGATGTGCATACGAGCGACTATAGCGGGTGCTGCGGTAAGCGAGGCCTTTTTTTATAAGGGTGTAACAAAACAAAGTGTTAATAATACTTTAGGGTTCATATGTGCTCACGTTGTGCGTATGACAGACAAAAACAGACACTAAATGGAAAGGCCCAGCCCAGTCGGAAAAGGATGCATACGAAGATGATAGGTCGACGAAATTGAAGATATAGCCGGCAATGGGCTGGCAGTGGCATAAGAAAGAAAAATATAGGAAAAGTAGAGGAATAATTCGATACAAAAGTTGCTCTTACTTTCAATTGGCTGTTATTTTCACAGTGAACTCTATACAGGGGACTCAATACACAACCTAAAATACTATTTGACTTTGCTTAGTTGCATCCTGTAGATTAAATAATAACAATTGATAACTTTATTACTGCCACACTCAGAGACCTTTATTAATGATAATTAAACATAAACTTAATTGTGACTTTGTCAAAAACTTTGTTTAATTACAGTTAAGTAATTAATACTTGTCTCCGAGTGCGGCAGTTAAACCTATTGAATGATGTTGTTCAAAATGCTATTAACAAGAATTGTAGCAGTAGTGTGCAGAGTGAATTGATATATGGCGTCCATAATGGACTTTTACTAGGGATTTGACAGTTCATTTGATTTTTTGTTATGGTTAAAGTTAAATTTATAGTTAAAGTAAGTCGGTGCAACTCACTCTTAGACGCCCGTTTGCACCATCCCTAACAGTTTGTGTATCCCGCATGCATAACGCTTTGATGTTTCGAGTGCTGTTGGGGGGCTGGAATTACCCTCGACGTAATCATGCAGATGAGCATAATGATGAAACGATGCGAGTCAAAAATCAGCTTTTTATGAGCTATCGTGGGATTTATGATGTGTCGTGGGAGTTTTTAAACTTTTAGATTTTATATAATACGAACTTATTTCATCAAAATTGATTCATCGAGTCAAGCCTGAAAAATATATAGATTAAGTAGATAAAGGACAGACGGAAAGACTTTTTTATTTGTATCCCCCTCATTTCCACTTTAATCTTGCTCTATCAAAATATGAAAAATGCAACAAACCTGAATATTAATTACTAACGTACAAACTGCGAATCAAAGCCCAAAAAATCATAAAAATATCGTCGAGATTTGCATGAAATTCTGTGTCTCGTTATTTTGATAAATAGCAGTTGCAATATTCACAACGAGGAGCAATTTAGTTTTATTGCCAGTATGCTGTAAGTTGTAATGTTTTACAACATCTCCAAATCGATATGGCACACGATTCGCAACAATTGCAACGATGGAAACAATCGATTTTCATACACGTAATATATTTCGATTTGCAATACAATTTGTGAATGTGACGAAATTTTATATTGCGTAATTTTTCTCGTGTCTTTGCTTGTTCGAAATAGCTGGTACCTATGCAAATTTTTATTTGAGCCCTTATTTTATCCTCGCATGGGCAGAATTAAAAAAAATGTTAGAGGAGCCCTACATTAAATTATTATAGAAACATGAAAATTACATTCATTGTACCTTTTTGCTTTGCCTTTTATATAAACACTAATTGTAATAAATTAATAATATTATTACATATTATGTACAGCCAAAAATGAAGTGTATTTTTGACAAAATATTTTAGTAGTAAATAAGAAAAATATTCTTCGACAGTGTAAGTCACGTAATTATAATTTGGTTCCGTTTAAAATGCTCAGCGAATTGAGCGTTGAAGTATTTTTTTACAAAAAATCAATTTTTCGGTATTACATAACTTTGGCACTCGACGGGCTATTTTAGTATTTCTTGCAGTGAAAGAGACTGCAAAAGTAAAAGTATGATTGAGTAATTCGATGACAAGTATAATATTATAGCTTTCTTGTGATTGTGAATAAATTGATATGTAAGACCCGTCGATTGCAGATTATATTACAATATTATGTCTTCTTACCGTTTATTGATGGAGAATAATAAAAAGATTTAAGACTGTAATATGTTCCTTGTCAGTCTTAAGCGATTTTTGTAACGAATCGGACAATGACACAATCCAAATTCTCATTCAGAGTCAAGACCATTTTTTTCAAAGTTTAATACATTTTGTATCCCTATAATTTGTGATCTCCACAGATTAACAATAATAAACGATATTTGTTATTATTATTATTATAAGATCGTGGGCCATAATCCAATCAGAATTCAGCCATAAATCATTGAAAATTTGCTATAAACAAAGTATGAAGTGGGAATTATCATAAACATCAGTAATCAATGAGTAATTTGTATGTTTGAAAGCGCTAATCTCGGGAACTACGTTTATTATAAGGACGTTTGTCCACTGTCGCCGTGTGTGAACGGGACGTCAACGACAAATTATAGGCATTTATACTATGCTATAGGTTTCATTTTCTACCGACAGTGGCTTAGACCCATGTCGCCGCTACTTTGTAGTGGTGAGAAAAATGAAATCTATAGCCCGTCACGCGTCATCCGAGCGAGCGCAGTGGTGGACACAAGTGACAGATGACGCCCGCAACTCCGTTTTTTTGGGGATAAAAAGTATCCCATGTAAGGAGATGGGATACTTTTTATCCCGTTAAAGGTCCCGTGACTCCCGTGTCTTGGTAAATTTTATCAAAATTGGTTTACAGGTTCGGGCGCGAAGAGGTAACATACAGACAGTAACACTTTCGCATTTATAATATTAGTATGGAAGTATGGAATATGGATGTATCACTAAATCGGTGCCACAGCCGGCACGTCTTGTCGTTCTCGTTGACGTCCCGGTGACGGCGGCAGTGGAAAAACAGCCTAATAACGGGCCGCGCGTTTCTCTGATATTTCTCGAGTCGTGGAAATGTTATTTAGATATTATTAATATTTTACGACGGTACATTATGCGAGTTAATGCATTTAACTGTTCAGTTAAACACGTTCGGGTGTTTACGTGAGTTCATATTAGATATGGGTTTATATGGCTAAGATCTGAGTTAAATTAACCAGGGTTAAATTGATCTCGTACAATCAATTGGGTCTTTAAGGGCCTGTTTCATCACCTCCTGATAAATGCCGGATAGGCAATCCACAACTTAACTTGACAGATAGAGTATGGAGAATCTGTCAAATATGTTGTGGATTATAGCCTTAGATAGCGCAATACACACGGGCCCGCCGACAAAGTCCGGCGACACAACCCGGCGGGCGGGCGGCGTAATGAAATGATCATCTTTTCATACAGATCGCCGCCCGCCGGGCTGTGTCGCCGGGCTTTGTCGGCGGCCCGGCGGCGGGCTCAGTGTGTATTGCGCTTATCCGGCACCTTATCTTTTCCTGTTCTGAGGGAAGTGGTGAAACAGGCCCTAAGGGTACTTGTCTTTGCATTATCGGAAAATTGTGTTTTGTATACTAATTATTATAAACTAAGATACCTTCGCGGTAGACGTAAAGAATAATAATATTATAATCAAAACTTAAAAACCACAACTGAATACGTCTATCACAATATTATTAATTATTATAGTCTATTTACAATAACCAGATCAGGATATATTAAAGGCGCCATATAATAGTAAAATGTCTTTTGCTTTCGCAGTTCGCTATAATAGTCAGGTAAAAACTAAAAATATTGATTTTATAAGCAAATAATTACCGTTTGATTATAATTACATCAGCGACCTTTACGGTATCAACGAGCTTGCAGACAAGCTGATGGAAAGTGTCGGTCACGGCGAGGTAACGGCGCGAGTCGTGATGCGCAGCAGGTGCTAGTACCGTACTAATGGGTTTTTAGTTTTACTATGGTCTATGGTCTGCAGTCTATGGTTAGAGCGATCTTCGTTGTGTTTCAGTGGTGCGGTTTTACATACATTTTGATGCGTTGCGTTGTCGGACGCGGTGTTTGACGGAACGACAGGTGGGATATTATGTAGGGTGTGTTCCGATATATAACACAGTTTACAAGTCTGTGCTCGTGATGTCTTGAATCGACGCGGGTCGCCATAGTTGTTTCAATCCGAAATATTACGCCATAGGTACTGTTGATTCAATCTATACGCCAGTGTATTTAATACGATGATGTAAATTGTAAAATATCTAGTCTCAAGAACTAAAGGGTGTTTTGGGCATTTAAGAACATATTTTTGCCCACCTCGGTAGAGCAATGTAGGTACCAATTCTTTGCCAAATGATGCCCAAACTCCGCAGAAATTCCTATGTCCTTTTCTGGACTATTATTATACATGTATCTCGATTCTCGATACCAAATTTAATCGAAATTGGTTGTGTGGTTTAAGCGTGAAGAGATAACAGACATACACGCTTTTGCATTTATAATATTAGTATGGATGTTAGAAACTACTGGTTATTTATTTTGATCATATTGCGGCCGCTGCCTCAAAGTTTTCTACCGGGTTTTCTACTCGTAGAGTGCGGTGATTAGTGGCCGTCTGCCGTGAAGATGTAGAGATAAGGCCGACACGATGCCGGCCGGACCTGAGATATATTAGAGACCTAACACCGGGCTAGACTTTGTACATGAGTGTTTAAAAGTCTTGGAATAGCGTTTGGTGGTTTATAGGAATTGGATGATCGACGTCCACTCCTCGGAAAAATAAGGTTTAATAACGGTAAAATAACGTTTCGAAAAAAAGTTATGTAATTCATCAAATTCCTACGACGAGGAAAAGTCTCTCCTGAGGGGTGTGCCAAAATGTTTTCGTTTTCGCTTCGTTATAGAATCGCCGATGAAAATGTATGGAATTGACATAAGCGATCGTTAATATGACGTTGACGTTCGACTCGTCTTATGTCAATTCCATACATTTTCATCGGCGATTCTATAACGAAGCGATAACGAAAACATTTTGGCTCACCCCCCAGATCTAGTAGAAATATGTTTAAAATTTTCCAGTGTGTATGTGGAAACCGTACAATTTTCGTAGCATAAAAATTGAAAACGAAACTTAAAGTTTGTCTATACCAATTACCGGCTGTCTTTAAGATCAGAGTGCGTAGTGCGAGTTTTATTCGATCATACTCATCGAGAACGTTAACGCAAATTTGTATGGGATCAAAGCGGTATCCACGTAAGCCAGTAGGTGGCGCTGCTTTGATCCCATACAAATTCACGTTAACGTATTCGATGCGTATGATCGAATAAAACTCGCACTACACCCCCTGTTTTATAGGCGTTAGAGAAAAGATAACAGAGCTACTATTATAAAGTATAAACAGTACGGATAAAGTAAGGCGGAGATAGCCGGAAATCGTAATAATAATAATTTGTAGTTTTAAAATTATTAGAACAAGTAAAATACCATCAGGTGATAATCCAGCCCGTTTGTCATTGCATACAAACTACAAAAGTATGCAATCAGTAGCATTCTCATTTTTGCACATAACTGTACCGAGTGACCATTGAACCCCGAGCGAGTACAATCGACGACACAACGCTTTTTTTTAAGTGTGTCAAGATACTGCAGTCTGCTAGTGCTAGCGGTTAGTGTCGCTTAGCCGCGTTTAACCGTAAGCGACCGCGCCCGAAAAAAAATCAAGTAATGCTATTTTAGGACATTGGCTACCGCTACAGGTTTCATTTTGCTCTACGCCACTACAAAACAGTGACGGCATGGGACGCTAAGCCAATGTCAATGAAGGTAGGCAATGAAACCTAGAGCCTAGTTCAGAACTTCAGTGGCATTTTATTGTCGGTCGCGGTCGCTTGCCACGTTGATCGGAACGGTACTTAAAGTGTCGCTACTCGCTTAGCCGCGTTTTGAAATAATGCGCTGTTAGATTAAACCATCATTTGTATTTAATCTCGATTAGCTGTGAAATTGAGTGACATTGTGGAGAAATTGCTACGTTTACATGCCAGTTTCTAGTTTACATAGTTGACTGAGCATTATTTACTGACGTCTTGATTTTATATTGGCTCATCAGAGCCTAACATGCTGATCACTATTTAATATTTATACGCCTCCGTGGTCTAGTAGTGGATATAGAGCGCGGCTCTTGACTCGGAGGTCGCGGGTTCGATTCATACTGTATGTTATTTCCAAGTTTGGTTAGGACAATGCAGGCTGATCACCAGCTGATTGTCTAACTGTCTTCTCGCCGGGTTAGTTCCCGAACCGGTGGTAAAAGTATCGACGTTCGGAAAATTTTTGAAAAAAATTACTCTGAATAAAAACTATTTTGATTTGATTTGATTTACCAATCAGAAATATTTTGTATCGTCAAATAATATTATGTTATTTAAATAACTTACAATTATTTAGTCATAATCAATAGCTTTTTATAATTACCATATTATTTTTAATGAAGAATTGGAGAAAGCATGAGATACTATCAATAAAAGATAAATTGCATCTATCAACAAATCTTTATTGTTACTACGTTTTTTCTTAGAAAGGTCTTTTTATTATAATATCCTAGAAACTAGATCATAATAAACGCAAGTAAGAGCAAAAATAATTATAATATCGGTGTAAGTAGTTATTTCCTCAATTTTATTCTAATAATGACATCTAATTTATACATGGTAGCCACTTTCTCTCGCGAAATTACCGTATTTCTAAAGTAAGAGGTATGTATTGTGTACAAGGCTTATAATTTCGGATTCGATATTCGAAAATATAGCGCGGCAATGGAGTTACATTTGCAATGTCATTGTCGATTGACGTTTATTTTTTTTATTCACTTTCTCATTCGCGCTATAGTGTGCGTAATAAGTTTTTCTGCTGACATTTTGTTTGAAATAGAGATGTTACTTTGTTGATTGCTGAGTGCTGACTATAGTTTTTTTTACTTTTTGTATTACCTTTCAATCTCAGTTTTGCTTTCGTCTTCAATAAAAAGGCCTTACATTTACATATTTAGTTATCTATTGCATTATAAAATTTATAGGTGAACGTTAAGATTTGCAACACCTAATAAAACGATACTACGTATTTATATGGTACAGTCGGGGTAATTATTACTTGCACATAGAATTTACATTATAATCATTCATACTAATATTATAAATGAGAAAGTGTGAATGTCTGTTTGTCTATCTGTCTGTCTGTGTGTTACATCTTCACTCCCTAATGACGCCCTAACCGTTGAACCGATTGCGTTGAAAACTATGGAGATTGGAGATGCTTTGATTCCCGGGAAAGGACAATGTCTTATAGTACCTATACTTTTCCCAAAATTTACGATGCGTGATAAACCAATTTTGGCGTTGCGAGAGAGACAGACAAATTTTTGCATTTATAATATTATTAGTATGGGTTGTCCTGTCCGACTGTACCGTAAGTTGTTGTAATTATGATGTATTTCACACGCGGACGCGATGAAGAGAATTTATCAAATGGCGTGGGTTAATCTACTCACCGCAAGGGTCAAAACACATTATGTGTGTCAACACATAATTAACTCTATTAGGACGGGGTACGGTTAGTTAATGTGTGTTGATGGATAGTGATCTTAGCAAGAAATTACTGAGGATATTAGACGAGATTTGTGAACGAACGGACTCTAGCTAGAGTTTTGATATAAATATCTAAAAAAAATGTTAAACCTCGACTATATTAATGTACTGTTGTATTTGTTTTTACTGCTCGGTAAATACATTTAAATTAGTAGCATTATAACCTTTAACTACGGTTACAATAATAAGTAGATCAAATTGAAATTACTCTTTTTTACACGTAAGAAACAAAAGAAAGAAATGAGGTTCTATAATGTAAGTAGGTCGGAATATTAAAATAGTCTGACCATCAACATCATCATAATATTTAATATTATATTTAATAATATTATGATGACGTTGATGGTCAGACTCGTGGTCAGGTTGATTGACCGTTTCGTAGTCAGATGATTCGCTGAGCAATTGTGAGCAATTTCCTCTGCACCGCCAGTGCCCCGTTACGAGTGAATTTGCATCTGTTGAGCAAAGATTAAGTTTTTATTAGCTCCACTTCCGACCACAGACAATATAATGCTTTTTTTCATAAGGTGTGATGGCGGGAAATGTAAAACATTACAAAATGGATTTTTAATCATTAAAATTATAACTATTATTATGTTTGATCTAGGAAGAATAAATTACTATCTACTCATGCGGCTTATTTCATTTAAAAACTACTTATTTTATTACCTTTCAAAATTACTCAGTAATTTATGCCTTTTAGAAAGAATTGCATTAATCAATTTTTTATCAATTTACTGGATATAATAGTACATTTCTATCAAATCAATTTGCAATAAACTTTCTCACGATCACGAAATAATCTAATTTAGTTAAATGAGGCTCCCTGCAGTTCATAAAAGTTGGCGTCAGAGGCGTTCCAATTTCAAAATATTCAAATTGACATTGACAGTTTGTTTTTAGGGTTCCGTACCCAAAGGGTAAAAACGGGACCCTATTACTAAGACTTCGTTGTCTGTCCGTCTGTCTGTCTGTCTGTCTGTCTGTATGTCTTGAGGCTGTAACTCAAGAACCACTATAGCTTTGACTCAAGAACCACTTTAGACTTTTGACATTTTCACAGATTGTATATATCTGTTGCCGCTATAACAACAAATACTAAAAACAAAATAAATTAAATATTTAAGGGGGGCTCCCATACAACAAACTTGATTTTTTTGCTATTTTTTTTTCGATATCAATAACGGCAAACAATAGGCACTTGAAATATTCAAGAAATACTCGTTATTATTAGCACTTTAATAATTTATAATAAAATTTAAATAAATAAAATAATTAAGGGGGCTCCAATACAAAAAACACAATTTTCAGTCGAGTTTTGCTCTATATTGTGGTACGGAACCCTTCGTGCGCGAGTTCGACTCGCACTTGGCCGATTTTTTTTATTCTCACATTTGGTCATGGCACGTGCACGTAGCGGGTGGGGCTTTGTTTTAAGGAGTCTGTTTTGTTTTTTGAGTATTTTTGATTTTCCGCTTTATTGAGCTTATATTCGGATAGGATGTAGGTGCGTTCGCAAACAATACCCCATTGTTGTCTTTTTGTTTTCGACAATGGCGGATTTTTGTTGATTTTATTAACGACAATGCGCATGGTGCATTGTGCAATGGCATTGTTATTCTAATAGCCATATTTAGAGGGATTTAGTATTTATATATGACGTTATACCTAGGTCTACCCACGCTTATAGATATTAATATTATCTGTAGTAGTGGATATCCAGAACTTCCTAGTGCATGTACATAGTTGCACATGATAATAGCAATGAGAGTTGAAAAACTACATATTCATTAGGTACATTAATATAATGCAGCAAATAAAAGAACGTATATACGGTCGAATTGAGATACATCCACCCTTTTGGAGGTCGGATAAAAGAATACATTTATTTCTCTTCTTGTCAGTAATGTGATTTTTTTCAATGCTTCTTTTTAACATCTAATTTAATTACCATGACTATTTTGTTGGCAACTGTTACACACATACTTTCTTAATTATTGGAAAGTGTTGGAATTTCCAATCAAAAGTCAACAATAGGGTTTTACTAAAAAGGACTTAATAGACGATTGATGGTAATTTCACATGGTACAGGCTGAATAGAAACGCTAAGTCACACCTTTATTGAATAGCTCTTTGCTCAAATAACCTATTTCCAAAGTATTCTATGAATAATGTAGTAGTTCTTGGGTAATACTACTACCTAGGTATTAAAATATGCTGGCAAAAACGTTTCCATGGAAAACTATGTCTATAAAATCTAGATAACCCGGTGAACTTAAACGTATCACTTCCTTCCTAATTAAAAACCTTCTCTGCACTTCCAATTAATAATTCAATACTATAATTAGCAAAAACGCTTATTCTCGAGTTTTAGCGAGACTAAAAAAAATTGAAATTCGCTCTTTTTAACCCCCGATCAAAAAGAGGGGTGTTATAAGTTTGACGTGTCTGTCTGTCTGTCTGTCTGTCTGTCTGTCTGTCTGTGGCATCGTAGCATCCAAACGGGTGGACCGATTTTGATCTAATTTTTTTTGTTTGAAAGCTGACATGACGGAGAGTGTTCTTAGCTATAGTTCATCATCATCAGCCTGCTCATTGCTGAAATATCACGGTATATCTGGTTCGTGATAGGACGATTAGCAACTTGCAGTCGTTTGATGGGTTTTATATTTTGCATCCTGGTTCGAGACACTTATGAATATATACACATTATTGGAAAGTTGACCTGGTGGTGCAGCATCACCTGGTAATCAATAGGATACCCAACTCCTCACCAACTTAGAGCAGAGGTTTCGTGTTTGGGCTCATTTTAATTGCGACAACCAGTAAGACGTAGATAAACAGTAAATATTTGCATGCTGCTGCTGCAGCATCACCTGGATTCTATAGGATCCAAGCTCCGTATGAACCTAAAGTGGAGGTTTCATGTTTGGGCTCATATTGATGGCCTCATCCAAGAGGACATATTTTATAGATGGTATTCATTGGGATATGATCCAGTTGATAGGAATTATTCTGCACAAGTTTAAAAAGCATAAAATAAAATTAAATTAAGAAATTTAAAAAAACCCCCGCCAAAAAACTTTAAAAAGTAATGAAATAACATTTCCTGACTTTAAGTTTAAATCATTCCTAAGAGTAAAGTAATATTTTAGTCCATAATTGTTGTCAAGGTGTGTCGGGGGACCGCTAATGTAGATGTTTGATTTCACATAACAATATAAATTAAGGGTCTGTTCACAGCGACCCGAATCGAGAGAATCAGCGACTATTATGGCGATACAAAATGCAAAAGTCGCTGTTGTGGTAGTTTACTTAGCGGTCCCCCGACACACCTTGACAACAATTATGGACTAAAATATTACTTTACTCTTAGGAATGATTTAAACTTAAAGTCAGGAAATGTTATTTCATTACTTTTTAAAGTTTTTTGGCGGGGGTTTTTTTAAATTTCTTAATTTAATTTTATATATACATAGTCCATAGATATTAGATAGATTACTTATTATTATTATGGTGAGTGTTTCAAAGCGCGCCACCCCGGCAAGTGCGCCATATACAGGGTGTAACAAAACTTTTAAAAACCCGTCATGGGTACCTACCCCGGGTTGGGGATGTGCCTCAGTTAAGCTGAAGCACCCCGGGGGTATGTGGGACTCTTACCCACTAAAACCACTTGCGGTTCACCTTCAGCCGTATAAAGGATTACCGTGACGGTGAGCGTCACGGTCGGTGTAGCGCTGGTGATGATATCGGCGGAAGACGGTCATTATCATGGCGAATATCGCGGATCAATCGTACTCAACCCTTTCCGGTGATTGTCTTGTGGCTATAGATTATGATTGGCGGTGTCGAAATGTATCAGTTAATGAGGCTTAACATAACCATGGTAATAATGCGCCATAGAGTTTAGAGTTTGACTTTTGATTTGTTCCAGAACAGTATTGTGCAGGTAACAGGGTGTAAGCTGTTACACCATTACACCCTGTTACCTGCACAATACTGTAACACTTACACCGTGTAACAAAACAAACAAACTGTAAATAATAATAATATAATAATAATAATATCTATGGACGCTGCACACCACGTCAGTCTGGCCCCATGCTAAGTACCTAAAGGACTTGTGTTACAGGTACCAGACAACGGAAATATATTTAATACTTTTATACTATATATATATTTAAGATTTTTATTATATGATAAATATATTTAATACACATCCAAGACCCAGGAACTTTGAAAACTTTTTGTTCCGTCGGCGGGATTCGAACCCGCGACCCCCGGCTTAAGCTACCAACGTGCTATCCACTGAGCCACAGAGGTCGTAAATGTAGCAGGGATGAATGAATTATTTAGGATTTTAATTTTTTTATGAGAAATGACCCAACGTCATGAATTTGCCCATAAAAAAAAATTAAAAAGGTATAGCTCTCAGCTATGCTTCTTTCAAAGCGAACTCAATATTATAATGTCATAGGCCTTAAAGAAGTCTATGTCTATATTTTGTTCAGTTTCGATCGAAAAAAACTAAACGCATCACCATTCACCACTATACAAATAAGGTAAATTTTACTTTTTGTTCTGTTTAATAGCTGAACCGATTTGGCTAATTTTAGTCTTGATACGAAGAATTAAGACGTTTCTTCTTACTTCAAATACCCAATTAGAGGAAAAATGTAAAGTCTTTTGTTGTAATTTTCTCTGTTATAACATTCCAGACATAGTTCTCAACTAATAATTAATAGTTAAAATACTTACATCTTAATATAGCGAGTTTATTAATAGTAAAAGAGTAAAGTTTAAATTGTTTTAAGCACGAGATTAGTCACAGAATTTGTGACTTGCTTTGTAATATTATAGGACCGTAGGCTCTATAGTCTATAATATTATTATAAATGATTTTGATGTTTGTATTTTGTGTGTAAAGTGTATTAAATTAACTAATAAACATTTTTTTGCTTACAGGTAAGACGAATTGAGCTGTTTGTAGAGACTAGCGAGAGTTTAGTAAGTTTAAACTTCAAATTCTTTAAACGGTTATCTTTTTAGCCGAACCATCGTATAGGTCAATTAGCTATTATATATAGTTATTATATAGATAATATAGCTTCGCCTAATTTCTACCTTACCTACCTACATTTCTCTCGACTTATATTCTATTCGAAATCCCTGCATTATAGATTAGTAAGTTCTACCTCGCAACAGACTATAAATCTGTGTCTATACTCTATAGTTCCGCCGTTGTGCTCTCGCCCTAATGAGAATGGATGGGAACATCTGTGTGCACTTGAGTTAATAATAGCATTAAGAGATTGAGTTGATATTATAAGTAACATCATATTTGATATTATATAGCTATGGAACCGTACATTTTACTGGGATCACTAAAAAGCTGTTAGACTGTAAAATACGGGATATATATTAAGGTAACAGTTTCAACATAAGAATCATACATAAATCTATACATTGTATCCCTTAGGAATATTAATAATAACACACGTGTATGTCCTCTTCTATGGCGAAATGACCGCTGAAATTATGGACCGCACATTAAAACCTTGTCAGAATTCGAAGGGAAAGTCGCCCTTTTAAGGTCTCTTTGGTGGGGTGAGGGGTGAGCGGGGTGCGAACGGGACTCGCTATTGGTAGATCAGAAATGAGATTTAAGTGTTGCTATTGGTAGATGGTTGATCAGACAAGTCACTATTGGTAGATTAGTGATCAGACTAATCGTTACTGGTCGATCGCGATCTGATAGTAGACTTTATTGGTAGAGCCCGTAGACCATCGGATGAGCCGGCTGCTCGTTACGTGGTCTTATTCCGGGAAAATACAATTTCAAACACCATGCGTTCGTTGCAATCGTTTAGTTAGAGTTATGTCACATTTTCATAATCCGTAATTCTTTATTCTTCACAAGAATGCAGTACCTTTATGAGGAGGGAGTATAGCTTAAGAACCTTTATGCCAAGGGCATAGGGATTATTATCATAAAACTCCAAGGTAAAATAACTTCAAAAGACTATAGTCATACGACTCGTATTAGTTTATGACGAAAGTAAAAGTACATAGTTTTCTCACGGATTATTTCCCACGATTTTGGAGATTTCTAGAACGGCCACTATTTCTGGCTACTGTATTCACTTGCAATTATCTCAAAAGAATGCTCGTTGAGTGCCCTTGCATCATCATAAATCAAGATGATCTAAGAGAGACATGAAAAATGATTTTAAAGATTCATTTTTTCCAATGTTCTGATTTCTTTTGTTTTATCGATGGCATATCCATGATATTATGCCAACGTAAAGAAGAGCCTTTTTTAGCTTTTGCAATAAACACAACATTATTTATATAAATAAATAAATCTTGCTTTTGCAATAAATAATGTTGTATATTTTATTGCAAAAGATAGATTTATTTATTTGACCAACGGATGTTCTTTGCATTATATTAAAGAAAGCACTATTATTGTTTTATCTTTCAGATTAAATCTACTCTTGTTTCGTTATCGATTTAATTGAGTTGATATCGATATTAGGTCCTGATTGACAGACGATCCGATAGAAGGATTAAGGTGTACTCTCACCATTCAACATTGTTTGTTGTGTGGGTGTGAAGTGATTGTACACGTGATAACGATCGAACATTCATTTCAATGAGTATTTTGAATAATTGTTTTAAATTGTACCGTGTAGTGTGTACATCATGGAGTTAAGAAATAGTATGTGATAATATATTTTGTTTGCTGTCATAGAGACAGAACCAAAAGGTAGAGCCAAAGAAGTCTAGGTCTTTATTGCCTCTAGGTCTAGTCTAGACTCTAAACATCTTAAAATATCTGATATTTTTATGACGGTGCGGGTTTTGGATGAGTTAAAACGATCAAGCGAGTCTAAAGATCAGTTATTGTCTATATTTATTATTTTGTTTAAACTAGGTACTAAGTTAGAACTGTAGCTTGGTAATCGATATACCAGAAACTTAATGTTATAATACTACCCTATTAATATCGATGAAATTAATAATATTATGAATTATGATGAATTGCGTCTTACGGCATTCATGGGCTCGACGACGCTCAATCGATAGGGATAATAACGCTTTTCTCTATGGAATAACTCGTTTCGATTAAGCCGGATGAGTACAAGTCGAGTACTATAATAGTCTCGTGGTTATATCGCAAAAGCGATGCTAATCCGATCCCAATCGTACCAGAATAATACCTCTTACGGCCCACGCGTGCTGTATGTAATATATAGGGTTGTCGATTCTAAGAGTTTTCTTAATTATTATTTTTTTATCCGGGAATAATAAAATAAAAGTATGATAAATGTCGTGACCCTATGGCTTTTCTTGATTGGTTAGTCGTACAATAGCTATCATTAGCGTAGTTGTCACCGACTGATCTTAAACTAAACAATTACATTAACTCCTGACGCTGCGCTTCTGGCGGACTAGTCCCACTTAACCCTAGTGTGCCCTGGCCCCTGACTTGACTGGGGCACGTCTCTAACCTGAAAAGAGCATAACACCGACCCGAAAAAAGAATTCTGCGAGAAAGAAACCTTGCCATAATGACGTGTATGTGACAACCCTATGTAAAGTGGTATTCAATCGTCGGCATAATGAATGTTCGATGCACTTTCGAACGGTGAAATAACTAGGGCTATCACCTTCGGGAATTTATTGTACAGCGTGTTTCCAATATTAACGGTGCGGCGGGCCGTCACGCATTCGGAGCATCCTTTATATGACTAACGGTATGCTTTATGGGCAAAATATTGGATCAGTAGGTTGTGTACGCGAAAGTCTGAGCTTATAATAATTTAACAGCTGATTGTATCGATTACTTATATCGATTTTTAATCTTATGGCGATAGCACGCCATAATCCTGAATCGTGTTATTGAAGTTTTCCTGAGCCAGTTATATTGGGTAGTTAGTAAGATGAGGTGATTCCATTAAGAGATGACAGACCCCAGGTGTGACTAATTGACTATCCATACTAATATTATAAATGCGAAAGTGTGTCTGTCTATCTGTCTGTCTGTCATTCTGTCTGTCTGTCTATCTGTCTGTCTGTTACCTCCTCACGCTCAAGCCGCTGAACTGATTTTGCTGAAATTTGGCTTGGAGATACTTTGAGTCCCGGTAAAGGACATAGGATAGTTTTTATCCCAGAAAAATGTACGGTTCCCACGCGATAAACGAATTTTGGCGCAACGGAGTTGCGGACGTCACCTAGTTTGCAATGATTTTTGTTGATGTTTATAGTTTTTTTTTTACAAAACTGTAAATAAAAAACAATTGATTTAAAAAGGTATCCGTACAATCTTTACTAACGCTATTTATTATTATAACTTTGAATGTAGCTACAAGCTTTAAAAATGCTAATTGTTATTTTTAAAGCTTGTAAAATTCCTTAAAATAATTTTATTTAAATTAATTTACATATTTTATTCACACAAGTATTCATTTTACTGTTATTTTTGCGTCATTTATAGATACTTATATTTTTTTGTGGAATCGCAAATTTTTCGCCATGTCAAGTGCTAAGCAAATAAATTGCTTAAATACAAATACGGACGTGTATGATAACCTACATATTTTTGATAACTTTTACCTAGATTTTTGTGGTTTTTGATTGTACTTTTTATGGTGTAGATGTAGGTGTTTTCGAAGTTATTACAGTTTCCGAGAAGAATGTGTACCGACTATCGAATCGACCTATAAACATTTAGTTTGGTATTGTGCAGATTTAAAAAATCAAGCATTGAAATATTATAGTTTCTTTTTCCTTTAAAAATGGAAAAAATATTTTGTCTTTCAAGTTCTGGATGTGCAACCCTAATTTTCAACTTCAACCCTTTCATATTATTCCGTCGCGTCCATAGTCCATACTATTATTATTTGACGTAAAACGATTGTTCAATATTTTCAACTACTTACAAATTTAGTGGGTCTCTTTCCTTTGAGTTCAAAAACTCGTTTTTGATCGAAAGTGAAAACGCAGATCTCGTTTTGACATTGATTTTATTATCATTTTTTGCAAAAAAGGGACCAACGTATACCATAATATTATTAAAGACGTGAGTGGATAAGCGTGGGCAACTAACACTTTGAAAATTGTAGTTTTTGCATAAACGGAGACTTTAGGACCCGTAAAATGATTTCATAAAAAAATATGTATTATATGTATAGCTAGATAATATATTGGCCAGATGATGAATTAGGCAAGGCGCAAGGTTAGTTGGTTCAAATTAAAAGAGAAAATATTATGAGCATATTTTGTTCTTATCAGGGCGAGCGAAGCGAGGCCTAGTATATCCCACAACTTCAGTGCGTGCTTTAAAATAGTATTTTTTAATTATATGTAGATGTGTTATCATCGGTCAGTTAAGGTTTGGTTACTATTTAAGTATTAAAATAAAAACCGGCCAAGTGCGTGTCGGGCCACGCGCAATATGGGTTTCCGTAGTAAGTACCGCTAGTTTTTGAAAATTTTGTATGGTCAATGAATGTACATTTATAACATGTTTTACACTACTAATAACATCATCTCAGTTACTTTCAAAGGAATTTGAACGAAAAGTTCCTTTATACTTCGCCGAATACATTTTTTTTAGTTGATCGACTATTACTCAATAACTTATGAAGTCTTCTTAGCCGTGATAGTTTTCCTTTTAAATTCAGCATATCTCCTACTCCCGTGAATTTTTTCACATTTTCAGAAGCAACCTTTTAGCTGGTAGAAGGGGGGGGGGGGACACTGGACTCTAACGATTTTTTCCATTTTAAAACTTAATATTTCACAAATGGACCCCTAAATCGAAAAATGATCTATGAATACTCATAATATTTTTAAAAAACCTATCCAACGACACCCCACACGATGGGGTGGGCGCGAAAAACAAATTCAAATCCGCTTGATGTGTAGGGGAGGTACCATAAAAATATATTTTTTAAATATTTTATGTACTATTTTGTCGGTATTATTAATATGTGTATTCATGCCAAATTACAGCTTTGTAGGTCCTATAGTCTCTGAGAAAAACCGCGGACGGACAGACAGACGGACAGACGGACGGACAGACCGAAACTATAAGGGTTCTTTGTTGACTACGGAACCTTAAAAATGACAAGATTATTATCACGCAGAAAAACGACGTGAGCCCTTACAAATCTCGGCTTTTAGCTAGTGTTACAAAATGTTAGTTATCCACTTCGCTACGTCTTTAATTATGTAACTGTTGTTACCTGCTTATTATGCTGCTGTTCCTGGTATTTTCGGCGTGTCACTTTTACCCTCGTTTCTGTAATGAGTTCATCGTCTCGTGTTTTATGGAAGCCTAGTATTTATAAATACAATTATAACGATCGCTCCATGTGTGCAGTATAAATAGAATGATAGGTTGAGTTGGTTGCCTCTGAATTCTGATAGACGTTAACTGTTGAGTTTATATGATTTTTTTTTTAATATTATGAAAGTATCTGTAAATATGCAGTTTTGAGTTGTTAAATTTTTATGGTATGTCTGTTGCAGGCAATATAAATAAATAAATAAACTTTATATATTTTAAAAACGCTATTGAAATATTTGTCTCGTTATGCCCGGTCTGCGAATCTAGCGAAACTTACCAAAATAGCATACCATCTTATAAGTAAAATTGATTTTGATTTTCAACATTGTTTTATTTTGCAATCATGGTCACCTTACAATTTAAGTACGAATACGATGCGGCTAAACGTGGGCCGCCTTATTGAAAAACGTATCGCAATTACAATCCGGCTAATCGTCCACACGCCGCATTACAAAACGGCCCTGTTTTTTAAAACGGCTAGCCCTAATGTAATACTGCTAAATATACAATCCGCCTGCGACATGTCTATAAACTAATTAGTAGTTTATTTTTTAAGAAAGACAATAATATAGTATTTTTAAAAAGGACAGGTCACAACGTACCCGTCATGGCCCCAAATTGCCTACCAAAATGGGGTCTTTCAGTTGATGAGGCTTTTTAAGACATACTTACCATACCATGTATATAATAAATTATAGGTCTAAATAAAATATATCTATCAATGTATAATAACATGCATGGTGTAAATCTTGTTTTGAAAGGTACTAATGTGATGCCTTCCCATGATAGAGCGTTAGCCGCACGGGGTATATTTCTATGCAACTGTATACGTCAAGTCACAAGTGATAGCTTAACTGAGACGAATGAAGAAGGAAACTTATTAATTATGTTGTACAAGACGGTGGCTGGTAATTAATATAGCTACAATCATGTGATCAAGATATTTGCTGTCGTAGATATAATTATTAATTACTTATATTAAATATTATGCAATGCTTAAAGGGTACTGGGTAGGTTTTGGATATTTTGAATTAATTTTTGAGGTTTGAAATTGACAAGAGATTGTCCAACTTTTTTGTGCATTTTTTTTCTGTAGAAATTAGCATAAACCCCGTAGCGTCACGTCTTTGCGTCGTGTCGTAGCGTAGCCTGTCCTAAATTTCAAAAATGCATTATAGACATATTTTATTTAATCGTATTCCAAAAGAGTTTGTTCTATGTTGTGCTGTACTAAATATTTTTGTTACTTTATTTTTTCCCATAGTAGTAGTGTATCAAATTAATAATTATTGTTACATATATGGTAGCGGAGAGCCCAAATAATGCCCTTAGGTGTCAGCCCCGGATCTAGGGGGGGGCAAGCCGGGGCCTGTGCCCCGGGCGGCAAGTTCAGGGGGCGGCCAAATTCACACTTGACGGACCAATGGACAACTCATCATTTATTTAACTTTGACCACGGAATAAATAATAGCATGATGGTATTTGATCGAATCATATCTGAAATTAAAAAGAGATTTGATTGTGCTACCAACCTGAATTTGAATTTTGCTTTTCTTAAGGGCCCGGGTAACCCTCGAAATTTTCATACATCCTTAATACCAAAATCATTTTCTCATGTGAAAATATTTAACATGTTTGAGTTATTTTTCAGCTTAAGATAGTAATTACCTAGGGTCCTGAACAATTTTTTTTTACAAAATATTTAAATACTAAAAAAAAAATTTTTGTGTTTAAATATTTTTTAGTAAATTTACTACTAAATGTTTAAACACCAAAAAATAGACAAAAACACTAAAAAATATATAAATAAATAGTAACTTTACTACAAAATATTTAAACTTTAAAAATTATTTTTTATTATTTAAATATTTTGTAGTAAATTTACTAAAAAATATTTAAACTCAAAAAAATTTTTTTTAGTATTTAAATATTTTGTAAAAAAAAATTGTTCAGGACCCTAGGTAATTACTATCTTAAGCTGAAAAATAACTCAAACATGTTAAATATTTTCGTATGAGAAAATGATTTTGGTATTAAGAATGTATGAAAATTTCGAGGGTAACCCGGGCCCTTAATGGTATTAACATTCTGAAAATGTCAAATGAAGAACTGCAAAAGTATGGAGCAGATTTGGCTCGAAAATACGAGCGAGATTTGAATTCCGTTGAATTCTGCCAGGAACTTCATGTTTTTAAAGAGCAAGCTCCGGTTTTGTTTGGTGATATAGAAAAGGCTAACAGTTTTTATCTCTTGCAACAGATCTATGCGCATGATTTGCAGGATGCTTTTCCTAATATTTGTATTGCTCTGCGAATTTACTCTACGCTTCCTACTACGTCCGCAAGCTGCGAGCGAAGTTTTAGCAAACTAAAACTAATTAAAAATTATTTGCGCTCTTCTATGAGCCAGGAACGCTTATCGGGTCTTGCAATCTTAGCGATAGAAAGTCGTATTGCACACGAATTAAATTATGACAAGGCGATAGATTTATTTGCTGAACAAAAAGCTCGAAGAGTAAAATTGTGATTTAAATTCACTTTAATAACATATTTGAATTTTATTTTTATTATGCATATTTATTTTTACTTTAAACCCTACCCTGTTAAATATATATCTTACATATTGAGAGCTGAAATTAAATGGATGATAAAGGTGAAAATAAACATAAGTAGGTAGGCGGGGCGGCATTTTTCAGTTTTTGCCCCGCCTAAAAAAAATTGAAGATCCGGGGCTGTTAGGTGTTCACACACCTATGCCCTTTGCGCGTGCGCCGTATTTGTCGAAAACCGTATAGACTACAGTGCATTACCGATAACGTTTATTTTATCGACTTCTCCATAATTATAATATAGTTTTAGGGCCTTATAAGTGTTGTGGATTGCCGACATAAAAGTAAGGTGTAATGTGTGAATTTATGTGTTTCTCTGTGTGTGGTCCCGATTTTTTATTATTTTAAAAAGTGAAGATTGGCTATGACACACATAATTTAACAAAAAAGATAATATCTAAAAAAACACTTTAGTAGAACATACATTTTTAGGGTTCCGTAGCCAAAATGGCAAAAAAGGAACCCTTATAGATTCGTCATGTCTGTCTGTCTGTCTGTCGGTCCGTCCGTCCGTCCGTCCGTCCGTCCGTCCGTCCGTCCGTCCGTCCGTATGTCACAGCCACTTTTCTCCGAAACTATTAGAGCTATACTATTGAAACTTGGTAAGTAGATGTAGTCTGTGAACCGTATTAAGATTTTGATGCAAAAATGGAAAAATTATTAAAAATTTTAGGGGTCCCCATAGGTACAACTGAAACAAAAAATTTTTTTTTTCATCTAACCTAACCTGAATAGTTTGCTAGAGAGACTCTTCCAAAGTGATAAAATGTGTGTCCCCCCCCCCCTCTAATTTCTAAAGTAAGGGCATGATAATTCTAAAAAAAATATATGATGTAGATTACTATAAAAACTACCAACGAAAATTGGTTTGAACGAGATCTAACCAGTAGTTTTTTTATACGTCATAAATGGTAAACCTTAATCAAAATTTCATTAAATCGACTGAAATATAAAAATAAATCAAAAACCTTTTAATTTCATAAAAACAAACTTTATTGCTGCTGCGGAACCCTTCATGGGCGAGTCCAACTCCCACTTGGCCGCTTTTTTCTTTATAATATTAATATGCTAATTGCTAAATCAAAATAAAAGTGGTATACTGTATTCAGGCTAGAATATGAGAATCACAATATATATACCTGTTTCTCTTGTCCCAATACTTAATAGTAAGGTCCTCTTACCCCAACTAACCTGAGAATGAGACCCAATATAATTAAAGTAACGGGTAAATCCGAACCGGGATCAGACATGATCGATTGTGTCTCAACAGCTGTTGCTAGGCAACGGGGAAATGGCAACACCGCGTCAGCCATTCATTGTTGTTTTACATCGGAAGTGGCCCTTATGTCAAAGAACATAAGGTTCTCCTAAAAGGGAAAATTAAGTGCCTCTGCTGTAGCGCAATAAACAGATAAATAACTAAAAGTTAATTAAGCTTTATCTTATAGTGTCGACACGGAAGATGCTATCTACAAAATGGCGGAACGTTCTTAATTTGAAAAGTTTTTAATCCGTTGCAAACTTCGTGGTGTTTTCGCCAATGGAGTTTCTCTAACGCATACTGCATACTGCAGTATAAGTAAACTTAGTAATATGACATCGACTTAAAGTGAGTGACGGATACATCAGTTGTATAATATGTTATAACACTAACAAATTATTAAACTATAAAGCATTATAGATGTACAAATAATAATATAATATCCAGCCAAAAATCGTGTCACCTGAATGGCTTTTCGTGATGATCAGGGTCAATTTGACATTAAAACCATGAAACCGACGTAGATAAAATAACTTTTTCTGTACGACGATTTTTCCACTCAATATGCGGTGTGCTTCGTAGCCGATCCTTTCCTGCGATTATTGGTTTAAAGCGGATATTGTTTTAAATGGAGTCGTGACATGCAAAATTCCTAATGGCTAGGAAATTGATACAAACTAACAGTAATGCATTAGTGCTAAACTGTCAGATTTCCGTTACACGAGCCTCACAGTTGTCTTTAGACTAGAATAGTACAGAGTACTGGATAATATTATTTTATATTTGTAACTCCTTAATGTAATTAATGCAATCTGAGAGAGAGAAGGTTACATAATATACTTGAAACTGTTACAATTTTGAGTTTTAGCACAGGGCTTAAGAAGTAAGCTCAATATTGTAATTTGCCCCAGCCAATACACAAAAAAACTCTACTAATATTGTCACTGCGACGAGGGCCAGAATTATTCCTAAAATAACCCTAAAGCCTTCCAGGTTTTTGCTTTAACATACAACATCTTTAATAAATTGGATTTCTAGGAATTTAGGAATATACTTAGTGAAAGTAGTTTGTAGTGTACCATTAAAAATATTTAGGCGATGCGCTAGAATAATCAAGATAGTTTAAAAAAAAAATCTCCATTATTTATTCAAGCACTCAAGATATTATATGCGTTTTTAATTGACGTGGAATTTTGTTTTCATCAATTCTTTAACAATTTTATGGACAGAAACGTTTTCAACGGTACTTTGTTTCCGAAAATGTAGTAAAAAGTTAATGGCAATAATAACTATTATGTGGCGCATACAACGTTTAGTCTTACTGACTGCATTTATTTAGGAGTTAGGACTATAGATGGCGCCTGTAACTCCGTTGTACCGAAATTCGTTTATCGCGTGGGAACCGTACATTTTCACGGGATAAAAAGCATCCTATGTCCTTTCAACTCCTTTCCAGGGACTCAAAGTATCTTAGACATACCCAGCGGCTTGAGCGTGAAGAGGTAAAAGACAGACAGACAGCCACACTTTCGCATTTATAACATTAATATTTAATAAGTATGAACTAGTATGGATTATTAAGAATTTTGACGTTTCTATTTTGTGTGTATGTAAATTAATGTGTTAACTAATAAGTAATAAACTATTTGTTTGTTTACAGGTAAGACGAATTGAGCTGTTTGTAGCGACTAGCGAGAGCTTGGTAAGTAAGTTTATTTTAAATTCCTTATAATTTTTATGATGCATATTAATTTCGGACACCGCACCGTTTCGTATTCGGTATTCCACTTCGATTTCTTCATTGTTTCTCTGATTGTTTAAAAAACATAAGGAGGTAAAGACAGACAGACACACTTTCGCATTTATATAATATTGGTACATGGATTGAAGTATCATAGTACTTATAAGATAAGATGTCCACTGACAGCTGGGCTTATAATTTAGTAAGAAAAGAAAAGATTACTTTACTCCAATTAATAAATAATTTATGACTCAGGGTAACTGTACAGGAAATCGTTTTGTTGTTCTACATTTTTAATTAGATCTTCGAACAAATTGTTCGACAATATTAATTAGTAGATTTTATCTGCCCGTTATAATAAAATGCGCGAGCGCAGCGTTAGAACATGCTATATTTTACGGTTTAGTAGGTTTTTGTTCAACTTTTGAAGTATTCGATTCTAACCAGTGGACTTAGTAAAATACAAAAGCGGCCTAATTTTAATTTTTTAATCTGTACGATTTCTAAATTTGTACAAATGATTTAACAAATCAGTCGTAACTCGTACAGATTAGTTGCATAAGTATTTTGATATTTTGACAAGCCTTTTTTTGCAATTAAAATTCATTGATACTGCCAATAATATTATTATGTGGACAAAGTTTTGTGATGTTTGGTCAAAAAGTTTTTGCGTTAAAACGTACAAACTCACATACATACGCATAAAGTACAAAACATCCATATTTCCATAATAAAATATTGTAAATGCGAAAGTGTGTATTTCTGTGTATTCCTGTCTGTCTGTCTGTTACCTCTTCACGCCCAAAACGCTAACCCGATTTTGCTGAAATTTGGCATGAAGGTACTTTGAGTCATGGGAAAGCACATAATACTTATGATAGTTTTTATCCTGGAAAAATGTACAGTAAAGTAAATGCTCGTTATAATTTTAACAAGAACTGGCAATTATTTTTTGCGAAGATCTAGGGAAACAGTTAAAACAGTTATATTAGTCATTAGCGGAGTTAACTGGGCTACCGGTTTACCGGTAACAGATCAATCATTCTGTATTTAAATTGACTTGTCAGCGCGGCCATGTTTTTTCGCGTTTGAGAGTTAGAGATTTGCACAGCGACTGGGCCACTTTGTTTACTGAGACTAGATATTTCATTTAGGGCCTGTTTCACCACTTTCTGATAGAGTGCCAAATAGGCTATTCACAACTTTTTTGACAGGTTCTCCATACTTCATCTGTCAAACTTGACAGATGAAGTATGGAGGCTATTCACCACTTAACTAAGTGGTGAATAGCCTATTCGGCACTTATCAGGAATTGGTGAAACAGGCCCTTAGTAACTAGATAACGCCGGCAACTCCGTTGCAACTTGCACCTAAATTCGTTTATCGCCGGGAACCGTACATTTTACCGGGATAAAAAGTATCCTATACGTCCTTTCCCGAGACTCAGAGTATCTTCGTAACTTTCAGAAAAAATGGTTCAGAGGTTTTTTGTGACAGTCAGACAGACACACTTCCGCATTTACAATATTTTATTATGGAAATATGGATGTTTTGTACTTTACAAGACATTCTTGTTTCTAATAATTATACTTGTATACATGAACAATAAATAAGTGGATTATCGGCAAAGGCTGTATTTACAGTATCCTAGGCCCCGGATTTTAAAAAAACGTCAATTTTTAAATTTGAGCTTATCATATTATCATATCGAAAGTACAGGTGAAGATTTCTTCATTGCAATTCCAAATATTTGATTTCTCCCGAAAGTACTGACATAATCAAAAGTTTTTATCAGACGTCGTGACTCGTCGAAAAGGTCACCCCTAATAAACGGTGACCTGCGATTTAAAAATTTCGGAACGTTCCCAGCACTAATGGAGATAGTGCTTGACAGGCACGGGAGAGGTCAGGTCTTGTCAGTTGTCACAAGTTACAGGTCACGTTATAGGGTCACTTTTAGATGTTAATACTTGAGTAATAAGTTAAACCGTAGACTAAAGTTTAGTCAATGGTTAAAGTTTATTTATCTATGGTTATTTTTTTTCTAAGGTCACTTTTAGATGTTTAGTCTATGAATTATTATTGTTTTTGGAGTGAAAATTAGTAAGTGTGCATTTTTAGGAAATAACTCTTTCTACCGCTTGGTGAAAATGCGTGCCAGCAATTCCTGAGTGTCACCCATATTTTACTCATTTCGTTAATTTTACTGTTTGTGTTATTTATTATGAAAGGAGACTTAAAGTAAGAGAAAGGTGAGCTGGTAATTAGTAACAAATGTTGGCCATTAAAACTGCAATTAATTAAATTATTAAAATGTAATTAATTTTATGCCAATTGTAATTGGTTATGAATATTTTATGGTGTACTTACTTGTCGCAGCATAGATTTATAACTCTTGCAATTTGTTACTTGGCTAATGTTATAAAAGTTGCAAGTTGATTTTCTAAATTATTATTACATTAAGTTAGTAATAAACATATAACACCTACTGCCGCACTCGGAGTGGTTTAATGAATAATTAACTTTAATGTAATGTAGAGTTTGGTAGAACATTGAATTTAATATTTATACATGAAGACTTAAAAAAGTAAAGTATTACATACACAGTCACTTCCTTATGTTACAGAATAGAATATAATAGTACAAGCTTATGTTAACTTACACCATGTAGAGCCGGGGTCCCCAACCTTTTTTCATGCGGGCCACAAACATGTTTTGGTCTTGGTGTCGCGGGCCGCAACAAAAATTTTTAGGGTTAAAAAATAACGTTCTTCAAAATTATTAATGATTTAAAGTGAGAAAAATTGACGACTTTACATTAATTTGCCGGTGGGCGTGAATTTCAAAATGGTTTAACATCATCGGGCCACAAATAAAGTCCCGAGTCCCGACTCCCGGCGGGCCGCGCGGGTTGGGGATAGCTGATGTAGAGGCTCCAAAATCCCAAGCCAATTTAAATAAAAATAAAATTTTGTTACAATACCTACCGAGACTACTTTTAAGGATATAATATTATTATCTGACTACTACAACTAACTACTTATTACTAGTCCGGTGTATAATATTAATAATGAAAGTTGTAACACGTTGCACGCGTCGTCTCTCGTCTTGTCAGATTTATTAGCTCCCATCAATAATTTATTAACAAGTCTTAAAACTTGCTAATAAAATATATTAACTTATCACGCTACATTGTATCATATTATATATTCTATCTTATCGTATTATTATTATATATAATATAATATTTTACTATTACTAAGATATTATAGAAATTTTAGAATTGATATATATCGCATGCACTTTAAAATCTTCGATCGTGCGATTCATTGTATACGGGTACCTAACCTTTTTCTAATTTTATATGACCTTTGACCTTAATACTAGGGCTTCACTAAAAGAACAGCGCTAATTTTCTGCATTTAAAAGGCATTATCTGTAAGTAGTGAATGCATTCTAACTAAACACTCTGAGCATCATACATTCATAACAACTGCTTTCAATCTAACGTGAGAAAGTATATCTCATAATATGATCGAACCCACGACCCACGGTAACCCACCCGTGTAACGCGTAACTAATGAACCGGTGGGCTGTCAAAAGTGACTGCTCACTGAGGTTTTTAACAGTTCACTGACGTGTCAAAAGGCGCATTACGAGTTGTCAGCGGTGAGTGTTTGAGGTCGCCGGGGAGGTCGGGGGTCACTTCTATGTGCGGTGGGCATGTAACGTTAGTATGTGCTCTAATGTACACTATTATGTAAAACTTCTGTGGTCCAGTGGTTGAGAACGTGGCTCTTGCCTCCGGAGGTTGCAGGTTTGATTCCGATGTTCGAAGACTGTTGTTTACAAGTTTGGTTAGGACAATGCAGGGTGATCACACCTGATGGCAAGAAAGATGATCGGTCTTATGTCCAACTGGTTATAAGAGTAAAGTAAGAAAGTGCTCTTGCGTGCTGTGCACACACTTAAGCACTATAAAAATCACTCCTGCGAGGCTGGCTTTCAAGGAATCCGGCCGGAAGCTTGCCTAGAGACTAAAATTTTTAAAGAACTTTACAAAGTAGACAATGTCTGGATATCTTCAATCATATTTTTGTAAGTTATGACTTGGAAAATCATATTTTTAGACGATGTTGTTTCAGTGGAATTAGGGTTCCGTTGTTTGTTTCTGTTGTATGTCTGTCTGTGTTCGTGTAAACATCGAGGCGGAAGTGCGGCGGGGTCGACAGCACGACGGAAATAGTAGTCAGTAGACGCACTAATTATAGAATAGACGCAAATATGGTACGAGTATGGGGACTGTGTTGATCTCGGGAATGTAGTTCAGGCGATTGGTGCAGCAATTCCGTTTCAAATTATTCAAATGAAAATTATATTCTATTCCAATTAGCCGTTGGTGTCCCACTGTTGGGCAAAGGCCTCCCCTCTTTCCTTCCACATATCTCTATCCTTTGCTGTGTTTGCCCTTTGGCCACTCTTTATCAACAGCGTCTAGACTTTAGTACGTCGGGCCACCTTTTCTTGGGTCTGCCCCAGCCACCTAAGTAGACAAAGTGTCTTTCGTTGAAAGCGATGACGAAATTCGTTATCAAAATGTATGCGGTTTGACATAAGTCATCGCTAAATGACATTTCGCTTGCGAATACTAATGTCAAATCCCATACATTTTGATGACGAATATCGTCATCGTTTTTAACGAAAGGGACTTTGTCTACGGCCTTTTCGCCGACCTTTTGTTAGCCAGTAGCCACTCCGTAACTAGGACGCGCCCATCTGTCCGGGTGCATGCGGGCAACGTGCCCTGTGGCCTGCCCAGCTCCACTTTAGACTAGCAGCTTTTCTACCCACATCCATTATTCTTAATTCAAAATTATTTTATTCAGAGTTAATTTTTTACAAATAATATTTTGAACGTCGCACTATGATGCCTCCCACCGGTTTGGGAACTAACCCGGCGAGAAAAGCTGGCGCGGCGTAAAAACCCACTGAGGGTTTGTAAACTTTTTTGCTGGAGCTACTGGAGTGTAACCCGTTATCTTACGTTTAAATTAACATAGATGCAAAGTGTGTATGTTGTGTGAAAACACATAGAATATCTGATAGACAAAACTGAAAACACTCTATGTGTTTTCAGTTTTGTCTATCAGATATTTATGTCTGTTATTTTTATGGAGATATTTGGAATTCTGGAAAGAACACAGTATAGCAGGTATATTATATTGCAGAAAAAAGATGCGATTAGTTTAGCGCGATAAAATAGCAGGTAACAGTAATAATTCTAATTCAAGTCGGCTCTACATTTAATAATAATAATAATCATAACACTTACGGAATAGATAATAGTGTAAGAAAGGAACCAAGTGGACCCTGAAGTAATTCCTCAGTCTAGTTTAATATTATAACGACAAAGTCGATCGACAACCGATCGAAAACCCACAAAAATGGTAATTTGCGACGACATTCGTCACGGCTGTCGCGTGTCGTGATCTCGGCGACAGTCGCGCGCACTTTCTATTACATTACGTAATCTATTACAAGATGTTTTTCATTGAACGCTGAAAAACGGTTACCTAACTGTGCATGTGCAATGTGCATTTTATTATAATGGGCAGATAGAGGCGATTACGGAAGTTTAGCATAGTATTCGTCGTTCGTTTTTAGGTCTTTGTAACATAAACGTAAGCAAAACTCCAAGTTATAATAAGAGCTTCAAGCTCTTTCCCCCTATGAAGAAAGAGGGGTGTAAGCGTTCACTAAAGCCGTTTTCCTATACAAACGTTGTCCCCTGTTTCCTCCCTGAATAGTGTCGCTGATGTCGGTAAAGTAAAAAGTTATAATTTTTTTCCAAAATATCTATGGCCACTATTAGAATGTCCCTAACGTCCCGGCCGCATCTGCGTCTATCGTCCGAAGCTTCGTGCAATGAGACGATACTATTGGACGATACACGCAAATCGTCCAATAGTATCGGCTTTAGCGCGAAGCACCACGCATATGCGGCCGCGGGATAATTGTTTTTTTTTCTTTTCATAATAATTTATTTATTAAAAAAATATGAACATTCAAAAACCCAAAAAAACTGGCCAGATTTTTCGCTGTGTTCAAACATCCAGAAAACGGCTAGATTCTATCTTAATTCTATGAAAGCTGTAATAGTCGACTGGTTTATAGTCAGTACAGTTATAGTCAATGTATAATTGTATACCATATTGAAATTGCAATACCAAAGCCATCGATACTTTTATCAGTACTTATCAATGCAGCTTTCAGGTATTGATAAAACATCGGCGGTATCCGTGCCAGGGGGGGTTGGTACTTGGTACTGAAAAAACAATCGACAAACATGAAACGCTTAGGTATGCCTCGATTACACATACCGAGTGTAGTGGCAAGACAGTTCCCTCGGCCGAGCACATCCTTATGCATCCATTATACGCTCATGCAAGCGTCAGTCAATTCCGTCAATCATGAATTATGTTTGACTGATGGTGACTGTGGACTGACGAATGTATCCAAATTTTCGTCAATCAGCTTCATGCAACCATCAGTCACGCTCTTACACGGTAGGTTACCCATCAGTCATGACAGTCATGGCTGTGGTAAAACTGACAGCAAAACCTACCGTCTAATGGATGCCATACAAAACACGCCGAGTGCTTAGCCGAGAGAACTGTCTTGCCACTCTACTTGGTAAGTGTAATCAAGCCATTAGTTCTTACAAGACTATATTTTATTAAATCGCACGTTATTAAATAAATTACGTTCATTAAAGTTCGATGAATGAAATGTGACTTCCCGTTTTCCACTTTCAATATTGAATTGTCAGATGGCGCCAATCGCCATGTTGTCTTGGCTCGCTGTAAATTACGTCCTATAATGGCGGCAGGCCATTCAAGTGTTGACTTGGCGCGTTAAAACACCAATTACAATTATAAATTGCGCATACTAAGTTAGTTAATCATGTTGGTAATAGATAGCCTTTTTTGTTTTGTACTAGCTTTTACCCTCGGCTTTGTTTAATATGTTTTACCGTCAATTTTGGGCGCCAATTTTTTGATTGGGTACGGAGTTGTAAGATGGTATAGGGCCAGTATACCTACTGTTTAGCGCTTAGAAACTTGTTAAGTAATCATTTTTATTAACAAAAGTGGCCATCGCTTCGTGATAATATGCACTAAAGTTATTTTCAATTTCAAACGAATGATATCGATAGTTAATGAAAGTATCGGCTTACACGTGTTAAAGAAATAAATTAATTACTGTAGTCTGTAACACTAATTTCGGACAAGGTTAAACCAATTATCCGGCTCATGGATCTGGCGATTTGACACCAAAAGCCCCTGATTAGTAAGTCCAGTGACACTAGACAGATGTTTAATGTGACACTTGATGTTTTTAGGTCTGACGGAAGACCTGGATTCTAAGGCCTTGAATATAATGCGTCAGTTACTGAAAATAGTTAGACATGTAGAGAACTAAATATATTTTTTAATTCGTGTGCCTGAGTGCCAAGAGGTTATATCTTCTTCTTCTTTTAAAAATGGCTCCTTCGTCAATCGCCAATGTCAGAGTATGATGACAGAGACTCTGCCTTATGAGTAAAGTTATATCTTTGTTCCTCTGAATTACAATAGAAAACGTTGTCAGCTGCGTCCATTTAAAGGGCAACAAACGGAGCGACGATACACATCGACAGGTCTTTTCAATTGTGTAGAATTGACAAGATGGCGGAAACAAAATGGCGGAGATCACAAGATGGCGTCCGGAGGGTCCATTGAGATACTATAGCAGGAGAGAGCCTTATATCAGTGTACAAGCGTCAAAAGCGTGTAATGTTATGTCCTACTTACTAGGACATAACAAAGGAGTCGGTATGCATATTTCATGTTATAAAAGTGATAATAAAGGTTTTTAATGAACATTTTATGCTAGATATTGTTGAGTTCTATGGTTCCGCTAAATTATAAACCATAAGAATGGCCAAAGAATGCCTCAAACATGTGGATTTAACATTAAATACGTAAGTTTTGAACAACGTTTTTTGGACTTTTCAATTGGTATTTTTGTAAGCTAAAAAGGATAATATTTAAGTTTAATAATCCCTTATTCGTGCTATGTAAGGCATTAGTGCTAAAAATGTCACATTAATTACTAATTTGACTACAAAAGTTGCATAGCTTTTTACGTGTGTTTACGGATTCTCATTACTTGAACTATAGTTTATCGATATCATGAACTAAATGACTTTCTTTTCTGGATTTAAATGTGCTTCGAAATGATCGACAAATAGAAATATTCAAGAAAATAAACGCACACTACTTGTATGAAAATAAGCACAAAATGGCCACGCGATGACGGGCTAAGACTACATCTACCTATATATCCTTAATCTGTGGGAGGGTCCGTGTAGCTGTCGCATGACATCGCAGCACGCGCCCGTGCTCTGATGTTTCATGTCCAATTAAGCCACGCTAGGAATATCGGGATTTAATTATAATATATATCGATATGCGATAGAGTAGAGATGCGACGATGTATCTATAATAATGTTATCATCGATATAGTAATCGGCAAATCAATAATAATATTTATTTGTTACTTATTTATTCTTCTTCGTTGCATTGCCGCAGGGCCGTTTTCTTCTTTTTTTTGTGCTGTCTCCTTTGAGAGGTTTGCGATTATGGAAGATAGCTTATTTTTTGAAATCGCTGTTATAAAAGGCGATTTTATGCTTTTTCGTAGTGTGACTCCGCACCGCAGCTTTGTGGCATACCTACAACGTGCTATTTCGTTGCGACAAAGCAACGCAACGCATTACGGACTGACACTATGGCGTCTGTACCAAGTATTTGTAGCCTCACTTTTAAACTTTATAGAGAAAAGAGATACAGCTTAAGGCGTCTCCCAGACAGACGCGGGCAACGGTGGCGGTGGCGGCGGTGGCGGTCAGTTGGATGACTTGAGAGTTCTAGCCTCTAGGAACGACACAGACACACGCGGTAGTACAAACAATTGACCGCCGCCGCCACCGCCACCGCTGCCCGCGTCTGTCTGGGAGACGCCTAAAACAATTATATTCACTTGAACCTTTTCGCGATACCGAATAATAGAAAAACTTATTTATTAAAATTAATCTACAATGTAATTCTCATTTTATCTGCGAATCGTGAGGAGCATCTAGCAATCCTTGATGCCGCTTTCTTGTGCGGAGTTTATTTACTCATTATTAAAATATTTGTTTTAATTTAACATTAAACTTGCGATCACGATCGAGGCTATGTTGTTCGAAGCGTGACTAAAAATACAGAGCACTCTGTATATACGTTACAAGGAGATTGGAAATATACGCGCGGATCACGCGAGCCATCGCGCGGTATCCATATTCCATACTAATATTATAAAATATGCGAAAATATAAGTACTGGTCTGTCTGTTACCTCTTCAACTAATATTATAAATGCGAAAGTGTGTCTGTCTGTTGGCTGTTACCTCTTCCCGCCCAATCATTGGAACCGATTTTGCTGGAATTTGGTATGGAGATTAGAGACACTTTGTATCTTGATTCCTGAAAAAAATTACGGTTACAGCGCGCTAAACGAATATTGGCGCAACGGACTGTTAAATACAGCGTGCTCCTAAATTGTATACATGAAAAAAGTAGATAATAATTAGTATTCGGAATTAATAATTTTGTTTCACAACCATAAAAGTTTATTCGCGGAGCTATTGTTTATTTTTATATTGCTATTTAAATTAGTTATTACTTATTAGTGAGTAATAAACTGCATATTTTATAGTATCAAGTTTCGCCAATTATAGAGCACTTTTACTGAAAAGTGGAACGGTTGACGGTTCCGTTCTATTGGTCGGCCTGTCATTGGTTGAGATTTTGTTTTCTCGTTAGGCAACACTGCATGCCAGTATTAAACAATGCAGTGGTGCGTCAAATGATTTTGAGCGGAATTGCCAGCCGTGCGAAGTTTCTCCTATAACAAGGTGATTTAGTGCTGAAAAAACGTTTTATTTGCATGCGGCTGCGCCATCTCTTTGATGCACGCGATAGAAAATTGCGTTTTCTGTTTGTTTGTGATAGGCGCTAGTCATCACAAACAAACAGAAAACAGATTTTCAAAAAATATCCTTGATCGTTGGAGAAATTTTTATATTTGCATGTTTCACACACAGAATCAGCCGCTATAAGAAGAAAAAAGGATCAAAATGTTTTATATTCCAAGTACCCCGGTATTGCTAGAGTCAATTCATTTTCTCACTTTTTTCCATCAGATTTTGGTAGACCTATACACTATTATATATGTATATACAGTATACATAGTTTTATCGCTACGTATTTAAAATTAGAATAATGTTATGTAATGTCAAAAATATATCGTTATCAATAATCAAAATGGCGACCTTTTTCGTACTAATTACGAGCAGTACCGGATTGTGACTGAAATGGTTTAAATGCGTGTTTAAAATAATGCGATATAATCATTTAGCTAATCGCATATTAAATCTTAGTTCTTAACCCGGGTTATTTAAGCCTAGGCCACAATATCAGGTTGCCTTTACAAGTTGACAGTATTTATTTTCGACGTCCGCTACAGCTGCTTGTATCTAAGGTTGTTCATTTACAGAAAATATATTTGATATTATAGAACTCATTTTCGATTTTACAATGTAGATAGATAGATTTATTGCTCACATGAAGTTAAGGTGACGCCTTGATAATTTGGCTGTAGCGATGTCCATTTTTCTCAGCAATGACTAAAGCTAAGAAATTAAAGTTCACTGTCAGTATTCATCATGTCTTTGTCTTTGAATTACCCATAGCATAACACGATTGGTCAACTTTTATAACACAGAATAATCAATCAAAAAGACCTCTGTAAAAAAAGGGATTCCTATTTTGCCAACAGAGGAGAGTGATATAAGCTTTCAAAATTTGTACATAAATTGGTTCTAGTATACACTTTAATTTGTCCATAGCTTATATGAATTAATGTATTTATGGTTTTTAAATTACGCGACAAAAACCATTTTGTCGCTACGCCCTTTCCATTTTTTGCTGTTCCATTGCTTGTTTTCTATGAGAGGCCGGGCCAGCCTCGCATAGAAAACAAGCAATCTAAAATACATCCAACACGGTTTTTTACTTTAACATGGCGTCACCTTAAGTACAATCATGTTAGTACTATCATGTTACTAAAACTAAACTTATGAAAAACATGAATGTGTGGACAAGGGCGTCCTTTTAAATTGTAGCTAATAAAAGTAAAGTTTGACAGTAAGGTTTTCAAAACTTTGATGCCTGGTCAAGACTCAGGGGCTAGGGCCCACGCCCTACACATAACTGCGAATTTGTGCGAATTCGCATCGCAATGTCATTAATTTTATTATTAGTTTTGTCGCAGATATTTGCGATGCGATACGAATTCGCAGTTTTGTGTGGGAGCCCTTACAAAGGTTTTTTTGACAGATTTTATGTATTCACTAGCGCTTTGATTGGCTAACGTCAAAAATTAACCAATCAACAACGCCGTTTAAAAGCTACTGTCTAAAAACCTTAGAAATTGGCCATAAGTGGTGAAAAATGTTTGCCCTACCGTTATGCGTTAAGTTTCTAAATGATGTTTTGATTGGCACTGGGCACAGTCAGTCACTTTTGTACAGTCCATCCAGGCCCTTAGCAAAGACGATTTTGATTTTTGCCGTCTATTCGCTAGGTGTATGAATATAAAAAAGAATCGAGGAATAAACCAACATTTAATGGATTAAAGTGAAAAAGGAATACTGCAAAAGTGCAATATCATAAAGTTGCAACTTGCAGTTATCCCGTTCGGTTTTTTTGCCGGACGCGAATCGGAGCGTGTCCGGTCTCTCCGGCGTTACCGTACCGCCCAGTCGGCCGGAACTCGATAATTGCTAGTGATGTAACGAGTTATGGATAATCGATTAAACATTACTCGGTTCAAGACTCAGCGTCAGCAGTCGGCATGTTCCATTTTTTTGTTACCGAATTATTTTAGATGAAAGTTTAGTTGTTTTTTTTTGTTTGGCTATTGCTGTCAAAATAAATCAATTACTCAATTGTATTAAAAATTACTTGGGTTGGTTTATTAAAAAAGTCAAAAGATTTTGAGATCGTACTCTTTTTTATAAGAGTAAGTTTTAGGTTATATTTTATATAATAATTTTATCATCTGTGAATTATACTAAGTGCCTGTTTCACCACTGCCTGATAAAGTGGCGAATAGGCTATTCACAACTTTTTTGACAGATTCTGCATACTTCATGTGTCAAGTTATTGTGATGAATAGCTTATGTGAAACAGGCCCTTCCCTTAGGGCCTGTTTCACCACTTGCTGATAAGTGCTAAATAGGCTATCCACCAATTAACCAACCTTAGGCGCTTTTGGTAGTAGATGGTAGAATTTCTATTCATCGAATAAAGTTGTTATACAATCAATTCACTGTGCGAAGCCCTTTCGTGTTATAAGTAGGTAGTAATGAGATTTATATTATGATGAACAAGATTCACATAATTTGTAATAATATTATCAATCTCTATAATAAAAATATCAAATTACACACATTTCTAAGTGTCTATTCAAAAGCTTTACGTGACTAACTAACGACACCATTCTCTAATTAAGTATAGGGTACTAGGTATGTATTAGAGATTAAAAGAGATTTGACACACCTCTCCCCTAAACACCTTGAAGTTATTAAAAATGCTCTTATACATGATCTTAACAGTTATAAGAGCATTTCTTTTAATAACAGTAAATAATTACTAGAAAACTCTAAAATTAAAGTAAGTTCAATGTTTTCATCGCGCTCGGCAATCTAAATGTTTTTTCTAAGGAAATAAAATGCCAGACGAAAATAAAAAATATATCGATAGTCGAAAAAGATTGAGTTTGCTGTCGTAAAATATGGATTATGAAATATTATTGGTTTATGAAATTATTCTAACAAAAAAAAACCTCAAAAACCGAGAATTTAAAAACGTTACTAACATTTCCGTCAGTGATTTCCGTCATTTACAGAGGCGGCGCGCGGCGTAAGGCGTAGGCGGTGTGGGCGACCGCCCACGGCCGCGCGCCCCTTGGACCTCGAGGTTTTTTTAAGGTTTTACGAGTTGTGATACTCAAATATTCATAAATAAATAGTTTTATAAATAAAAATTTGAGTATCAATAAATTCTTTCTCTCAACAAATCCGTCTTCTTGCGTCATCCATCAGAGGGCCTCGCAACTCGCAAGATACATCTTGCCCACATCAAATTTAGGTCTTGCCCCGCCACTGGCCATTTATTCTCTTCTCTAGTGTGGTCCTCATTTATGGCTAAAATGTTCACGGTATAAAAACTCTTATGTTCTTGTTAATAACTACCATAATGCTCTGCACCTTGAGTATCCCGACTTGTCAGCTCCACCAATCACCCTATAATAAAAAGAAAATTTTACTCGACGTTAAATCTTTGTGAAAACTTCAAAGGGACACCGAAACGCTCATTACGCGAATAGACTGTAGATTTTAGGTCTTTTTAGGTCTGTTCTAAGTTATTTTACTTTGAACATTATATTCGAGATATAAAGCTCATTTTCAAATATAAACTTAGGTAAAAGACTAGGGTACATAATACGTGTGGTCCATACATTGTCATGTAAATTGTAATAATATTGTATGAAGGTTTCACGGTTTTGTTGGTTTAGTTGATGTCTTGCTAATTAGCGACTTTAAAGTCTATTGACAAATTGTAGGTTTCAAATTAACTATAGGATATAATATATTACTGTAATGTTTTCACTTTTCACGCTAGAGGCAGCACCAGCATAGACAGTAAACAAAAAGTATTGTTCGACGTATAGGGCGAAGCCAAACGAGCGTAATTTGTGAGTCGCAGAATTTCGGTTCGGCAGAATTCTGCTGCATTCGGATTTCGGTTTCATACAAAAGTCCTGTTTGATTCACACGAGCGTAATTTTGTGAGTCATGATTTGTATGAAAATATATTATTATTTACGCGGCAGAAATTCTGCGACACAACTCACAAATCACGCTCGTTTGGCAACGTTTAACAACGTTAACAACGTTTCTGTCATTTCTCAATATTCTGATGTGACGGGCTACAACATGCCGGATTTTGGTTGGATTATTTAAGGCCGTCACAGACTTAGCTATAATATATATTAATATGTTTATAGCTAGGCATATTACTATATATTTTCTATACAATTTTCGCGTGACCACACACTCAGCTATAATATATATTTCTGGTCTCAGTGTGTTTAGTACGGTATATGTATATTATAGCTAAGTCTGTGACGGCCTTTACTGTATTATTATATTTCCTATTCTCTAGATTCTAGAATATGCTACAGCCTACAGCCCAGTCACAGAACACGTAGTAATTCGGCCATTGACCTATCGCTATTTGCTTCTTCATTTACACACAAAATATAGCTATCGGCTATCGCGCTCCTATTGAGTGTAAGAAACAAGCAGAGTAGCTATAGATCAATGGCCGAACTGAGAACTTCTCTGTGTTCCGGGCCCGGGCTATAGCCTGTAGGTAATAGGTACAAAAATTAGAAAGAGATGTTACGAAAGCAAATGACTAGAAGTACATAGCAATACTCAGGTAGTAGGCTGTAGGCATGATTGATTATATACGGAATCTATCAATACAGATTGCATCAACAGAGTGACCATCGCCAAGTTTTATACAGGACAATAATTTTCAATAAAAAGTGAGATTTCTAAGCATCGAAGGTGAAAATGTTATTTATAACGATGATAATATTATATTAAAAATAATAGACACTCATTATTGTGAATTCTGATAAAACAGACAATATAAAGTTTTAAGAATGTACTCGGAATAACATGACGTAATGAAGCTAATTCGACGAATCTGATCTCGTTATTTTGATTATACGTATATTATAATATTATACGTATTTCTATGCTAGTTTACTATTAATTTACTGGTAAATCAATAAAGCTCAACGAAAAGAGGGCACAAATCTTTTTATAGATTTATTACAAATAAAATAATTATAGTTCATACAATATCAGGAAATGGTTTTCACTTTTCAGGAAATAATATCACTAGATAATAATGTCAGTAGGGTAACGACTGCGTCAGTAATGTTTTGTGAGAAAAGTAATTGACATAATATTTGTTTTAACACTTTGTCTGTGACTCTTTCTCGTGGTTTACTGTTTAACCACTAACGGCCGTTCCCAATATTTGATCTATCTCTTACTTGAGATAGGAATAGCTCACATTAGACATTAGCTCCATATATTTTATGTCAATTCTATGTCAGCTGCGATCGGTTGTATGTCAAACTAGAGATAGATTGAATATAGGGAACGGCCATAAGAGTGGGTTGCGCCGGCTTACTTTAACTATAACTTTAACTTTAACCATAACAAAATGTGAAATGAACTGTCAAATCCCTAGCAAAAGTCGCCATATTTGACGATAACCTTAACCTTAACTTTAACTACGCTTCTGGTGCAATTCACCCTTAATCGATGAATCGACATTTATTATGACAGATTTTATCGTGAAAAATGTACGGTTCCTGCGCTAAACTAAATTCGATGCAGCCAAGTTGCTGCACGCTACTTTGCTGCGACAAAATTAGATTTAAGTAACTTTTGATTTGCGGTACTTTTTACGGTTTCGTACCCAAAGGGTAAAAACGGGACCCTATTACTAAGACTTCATTGTCTGTCCGTCTGTCCGTCTGTCCGTCCGTCTGTCTGTCTGTCTGTCTGTCTGTCTGCAGGCTGTAACGCAAGAACCACTATAGCTAGACTTCTAAAAATTTCATAGATTGTGTATATCTGTTGCCGCTATAACAACAAATACTGAAAATTAAATAAAGTTAATATTTAAGGGGGGCTCCCATACAAGAATCGTGATTTTTTGGCCTTTTTGCTCTATATCAATAATGGCAACAGGTAGGTTCTTGAATTTTCCACAAAATCCTTCGTTATACTTGTAAATAAAAAATTAAGGGGGGCTCCCATACAAAAAACACAATTTTTGGTCTAAATTTGCTCTATAATGGTACGGAACCCTTCGTGCACGAGCCCAACTCGCACTTGGCCGATTATTTAAAAATCTCCGCATAAAAAAAACTTACCATGGCTGATGGCACCCTTTTTAGGCTGCATTTCCACCGAAGATGAGCTAAGCTGTATTACGACTTGCGAGGAATGTGTTTTACAAAAACCAATAGAATCGTTCGCTGATATCGCAAGATCAACGTGGTCAGGCATATCAAGCGTTTATATTGGTTTTTAAAAACATATTCCTGATGGCTGATTCCTCGCAACGCAGCTTAGCTCAGCTCCGGTGGAAACGCAGTCTTAGGATTGCGTACCCGAAGAGTAAAAACGGGACTCTGTTGTTGTTAGTTTTTTCTTTTTTTCGAAAATTTGGTTAACGTAGTGTGGGGTCATTTAGTCTCACGGCTACCGTCCGCAATTTGCAAGTAATTCCAACACCTTACCACCTCGCGATCCGCTGTTCCCACGTTCTAAGGCCCTAGGCGCTCGCTACATGTGTACGATTTGCAGGACAAAACGATTAGGAAAAAAAACTGCTTTTTAATTATCTCTAATAAGTAATAACTTCACTGGCTTGATTTTGTAAAATACATTTTGTAAGCGAAACTTGGGTAACGCAGAATTTGCAGCTAAATTAGGGAAATTAAACAATGAACAATGTTTAATTATTACTTTATACATATTACTTATAATAAATATTTCAAAGTATTAATAATTCTTGATATCAAATTGCATTAAAATCGGTTTAGATGTTGCAGCCTAAATAGGTAGCTCACAGACAGACACGCTATCGAATGTATAAAATAAGTTTGAATTAAAATAAAAGTTGTTTAGCAAATAGGGCGCGATAAATTTTTGTTAACAAAAATAGTGGGCGGTCGGAATCGATTTAACATCGAAGTCTCGATTACGTTTGACGGTGATTATTCGATTAATTGGATTAATTGCTGCCATTAATGAACGTTGAACGAGTTTAGATGACCTGAACTGTCAGTCGAAAAGAAATTGCCCAATTCTAGGGCTGACGGTATTTTATCTGTAATAGTCAATAGAGTACCTAAGCGTTATTGGGATAAAATTGATGCTGTAGTTGCAAGTAATTGGCGGCGTGTGAGCGAGATAGACTGTATCAGTGCATCTCTGTCTTTGTGGGTATAGAGCGCTTGCGGTGCTATCAAGTTGTATTGCGCTAATAGCTACAATAGTAATATTTATACTACAAATACAAATGTATTATTTATACTACCCAGTACCTGTTCTTTTCAATTACAATAAGCTAATCACGTAAGCTACGATTACAGGAATACTGGAATTGCTAATACGGATAAGGTGAAACTCCAGATTAATATAATATACTTAAAAGTGAATGGCATTAAGATGTCATGACAAATACATATTGAAATGTAAAAGTTTGAGAGCCGCTGGACTATTTAGTAGTTGTAATAAACTGTAAAGGCAATAAGGCATAGTGGACATATTCCAGTAACTAAAATATACTGACCGATTACGGCTTTACGGCTTTACTACATTAGTGCGATAAATAACATGAAATCGCTGTATGACGGAGAGGAGAGGGAAAGCCTTAGCTTAGCGCTTACCTAGAGTTAAGACACGACAATCTTTGTTCAACGCCGCAAGCGACCGCGACCGACAAATATTTAAATAAAATGCCACTTTATGAACTAGGTTTTAAATTTCATTTTCTATCATCGACATTGGTCTAGCGACCCATGCCGCTGCTTTGTAGTGTAGAGTAAAATGAAACCAAGGCTGTTGGTTTCATTTTGGTCAGAACTCATAAGTCATAAAGTGGCATTTTATTTGAATTTTTGTCGGTCGCGGTCGCTTGCGGCAAAACGCGGCTAAGTGGCACTGACACTAACCGATATATACTTGTACTATTAACTATAATATTCATCTCAGACGAAGTTTTGACGTGTCTTGATTGTTTGGATTTTAATCAGTCATCACTCATCACTATCGCGGGGCAGTTTTGACTTTTGATGCTATGAGATGTTTTTGTTTAGAGCGCGTTTTTATACTTTGCATTGTAATATTCAGTCTAATGCTTATTTAGTCAAGGGAACCTGCGCGTCACACTTTCGTGGTGTGACTGTCATTAAACTTTTTCCAAGGAATGGTCGTAGGCTTACATATTATTGCATCACTCCAATTTCGAGTGCAGTTTCCTGCATGCCTGTCTTATGTAATGGGGCCGTTACGGTTTTATTGATTTCGTTATCGGGCGTGCGCGCGATCACGATCTTATCGACAATTCGACAATAACTCGTTACTCGATTTAGATTTCTCTCTCGATTGATCGGGATTGGGTACATCACTAAAATATTGTTTCACACTTTATACTATGTAACAAGTTTTCTGGTCGTTCCGCGCGTCTCCTGTGTAAAATTCTGTGGACACAGAACAGTGTCCATTTTCCCGTAGAAAGTACAGGCTACAGCCTCCATCTCCTTTCCCGTGGTCTACAGCTCTACTCTGTGCCAACTGCCAACAAATAAAATAGGATTGGAGCGAATACTTCGTGATACGTGAGATTTTAACGCGTTCAAAGTTCAAACAAACAAAGCTTCATAAACATAATATTAGTAGGTACCTATATCTAGGACACATAAACACATCATACGGCATACCTATCTGTCTAACTAGTCATGCACTATAACTACAGTGTATTTTAATATTAATCAAACTCGTGCACCTGGCTTAAAATGGCCTAAACTACCGTATACTTAGCTTATTATCAAAATTACCTCGTGTCAATGTCCGACATTGATTTTATTCGCAGCGTAAACATATCGATTGAACAATACGAAACGCTGCGGACATATTATCGCGACATTCTCAGTACATTGCCTCTTATCATGGAACGACTCAATGACTCAAGTACTCGAAAACGAGCAACGGATAACGAGCTGTATAATAAAGTCAGGGTAACGATTGAATCGGTAAAGGAAGGTCGTAGACGTCTGCCAGACGGTCGGTCGGGGCAATGACCTCGCCCCAAACAATAATGACCTAAAGGGAAATGGGAATTTAATGCATTATTTATCAACACTCTCTTTATTTAATATTCTTTATTGCTGTAAAAAATTACTGTCGTTTATTTTATTTCTTTTGTTTTTCGAAAAAAAAAATGTAATAAGCGCGACTTTTTCCGAACGAGTACCATTCATGTAAACCTAAATACATTCATACCTACGCGGATCCAGAATGTTTGCAATGACTGATTTAAATATGATTTAAAATAGGTGAGTGAATAAAATATGTACCTTACAAAATGTATTTTTAAAAATTCTAAAAGGCTCTCTGTAAATATTTTAACAAGCTTAAACGATCACTAGTGTGCTCATAAAATGCAACCTCAATCTCTTGGCGCCATAACTTCTTGACCTCGATAAAAATGCTGGCGGGAATTTTTTGTAGCGATGACGTTTATTTTTTTTTTACTTGACTCTTCAGATAAGAGCCTACATGTCTTACATTGTTACGGTCTAAGAATTTTGCAAAAATGAGAGTACGACGCGCGACGTCGTCAGAATTTCCTAATTTTGGTGGATTTATGTTATTACTTATTATCGACAATAATACAGTCTTAAACCTACGTCTTAGCGTTCCAAGAACTTAATAAATGCTTTAATTTAGTATATTACATATTCAAAGATATTACTTACTACAATACGAAATATTTAATATATATTTCGAAGTATATTTTTTTAACTCTTAACATTTTAACTCTTTTTTGTTTGTACCAATGCTTAGTTTTTGAGATTTTCTACAGGAGATTATGTAGAGCTCGGCAAAGATCTTGCTTCAAGGCAAGAACGAACGCTGCCATCATACAAAAACATTTTACAGTTCTCCTTTACCAGCAGCGCCCCTGCCCACGTTCATTTAAAGCTTTGTCGCACCTTATTCATCATTAGACCTCAGCTCCTGTCAAAAAATCCCCGACGCTGGCCGATTCTATCGTACATTTTGGGAGTTACATTGAGTTAGTAACGAAACGGAGGAGTGAGTAACGGAATGTCTCACTTTTGTATTCAAAGTGAGACAAAAGTGAGACTTTCCGTTACTCACTCCTCCGTTTCGTTACTAACTCAGTGATTAACTCACAAAACTAGACTTAAATATTTTGAAATTAGAAAACCGAGGAATGGATGCAAGTAATTCGATCCGCTCTGGACACGTCGTGTAATTTGATCCAATTGTTTTTTTTCTATCGGATGCCAGCAAAGTGCGTGGTGTTATTCCACTTTCGTATTACCATGGCTGGTGTGATGATTATGGCTTTTCTCACTTCCGCGTCAATCATTTTGAGCTTGTACTTTGTAATCTGATACATTGTAATTTTAATGAAATACTTAACCCAATTGAGAGTACCTAGGTACTCGAACTACTGTTGTGGGATAGAAATTAACGAAACGATAGCAAAGATAATAGATTATATACCTACAAGCAATTAGTCAATAAGTGCATAATAAGATTATTAAGTAATTTCTGCATGATCGATTCAAAATTAAATTCACAAAAGCGTAACGTTAAAGCCGATGCGATTAATTTTCACAGTGACATTCGATAGTGTAATTCTATTGCAATACAGGGATGTTGCGAATATCCGCATCTGCATCCGCAAATGCGGAGCATCCGCATAGATTTGGACATCCGCATCTGCATCCGCATCCGCAATAAATCAATGCGGATTTTATGCGGATGCGAATGTCATACGTGTTGCAACAAGAAGTGGGGCCTGTGAATTGCGCGTGCCGTTTGCGCGTGACAAAATATGACCAATGGGAGCGAAAAAGCCGGCCAATTGCGTATCGGCCACGCACAATAGAGGGTTCCGTAGTACCGCCAGTTTTCGATAACTTTCGTATAGTAAATGAATGTACAAATATAACATGTTTTACAATACTAACAACATCATCTCAGTAACATTCAAAGGAATTTGAACGAAAAGTTATTACTTATTACTATTGAATAATTGAAGTATAATGCTCCTATTTATAACTTCGTGTTCTTATTAAATAACTATATTTAACCTCTTAAAATCCGCATCCGCATTCGCATCCGCGGATGTGAAAAATCGGGATCCGCTACATCCCTATTGCAATATGGCAGAAGTCGGTTTCAACTAGGCTTTTTGACGCTACGTCATAATACATAATATTCAAAGTTATATTACGGCGCAGTCTATGAATTTACTGGAAAATGTGACTTGTGTCCTCGTCATAACGGTTCTGTCGGAAGTAAAATAAGGTACAGGGATTTATAATGCAATTTCTACCTAATTTATATTGGGTGTGTGTGTGTGTGTGTGTGTAGTTTAAACCAGTATACTGGCTACAGCTAATATGACGTCTAGAATCGACGCCATACTGTTGATTGGTTCTAAAATGTATACGGCATTCCATTGACGTATATGTCATTACTCAATAATCATTATAAATAATAAATATTTACGTCGGTGTACGTGTGACATACGTCACACGTCTCGTGTCACGTGTGACACACGTCACACGTCTTGTCTCACCAACAGCACACTGCGTCAAATGTATTCGCCGGATTCGATAGCGAAGTTTTATTTAAAAAAATGTATGACACTTAACGATGCGTTATGTCAAATTGAACGCCTCCGTGGTCTAGTGGTACAGAGCGCGGCTCTTGACTCGGAGGTCGTGGGTTCGATTCCCGCGTTGGAAACATGTTATTTCCAAGTTTGGTTAGAACAATGCAGGCTGATCACCTGATTGTCTGACAAGTAAGATGATCCATGCGTCGGATGGGCATGTAAAAAGTCGGTCCTGCGCCTGATCTCTCGCCGGTCGTGTCGGTCTGCCGTCCCACTGGGTTATGAGAGTAAAGGAATAGAGAGTGCTCTTGTGTGCTGCGCACACGCTTGGGCACTATAATAACTCCTGCGTACCTGGCCTGGTTTCAATGAAACCGGCCACCGTCACCGAAACCGGTGTGGGAGCTGTTATATGTCAAATCCCATACCTTTTTAACATCTAACTTCGCTAACTGAATGCATTTTGACTAGGCGCCAGTACATCGAGGCAACGTCGGATACGTCATGACGTCTTGAGCTCAGGCCGGTACACTGGGGTTTATTTTGGAACCTACGCATTACTTGTTCCATGTATCAAGTTTCAAATGGCAAGTGCGTCTGTGACACACGGCAAAATTGAAAGTTGTATCGGGTTGCGTTCGTAAATAATTTTCTCCGACTTACGTGATACCGGGTGTCTCATTACAGCTAACATCTCATTATTTTTGTATCCTTTTGCTTGTTGATGAGGCGAAAGCGACAGAAATAATATACGGCCTCTCCACATAGCCATGGACCAATCAGGGTTTTTGATATATTATTATATTTTGATTTGCCGCTCGGGGGTACACCCAAAATACAAAGCGAAGCCTGCGTGCCGTGTTTTAAAAACTGTAATCAAGAATTTTCCGACACTTTCCACCTTTAAGTACCACCTGCCACCAGGACGAGCTATGTAGCCAAAGGGTATTTTGTGTCAATTTTCATGACAACTACAACTCGCCATATAAACAGCTATCGATTATGATGACGTGTTTTAATTAGCTTCCTTTTTCACTTACAAATTGAAGAATATTATCAAAATCTGTAAGTATAGACTTATGTCTGAAGATGGATCTGCTATCCATACTTTCCGATTTTGATATTGGTTTTAAAAAAGGAAGTAATAAGTTTATTTTAAAAGCTTTTTAGAATAAAAGTTACGGACCTCAGTAACTTTTATTCTAAAAAGCTTCTTCTTTAAAATATTACATTTTTATCATTAAAATATTACATTACATTGTAGGCACTACTATTTTTCCGATGAAAATTGTATGTGTCTATTACACTGATCAGCTGGAGGCAGGCTCTAGCCGCCCTCATATTTTCTCCTAGATAGGCTATTATTCGATAGGCTATTATTTTTATAATGGTCCACCGTCGGCGTTCGCCCTACAGCTGCTGCTGAGTTGCGTGTGCGCACGATATGTGCGTATGACGGTATGCGTGATACGACGAATTCGCTTCAACACGCACTTTCTTATGTGATACTATTGATAGTTGATACTAAGTAGTAAGTAGCTATTATGATTATGCAGCGCACCTGTATAGTTATTACCTGTATAGTTTATATCTAAATACCCTTTGGGTACGGAACCCTAAAAATGACAGATGAGAGAGAAGTGACATGAAATATCTAAAAAATAAATATTTGTACTAAGAAGCGCCAGCGCCAGCTGCTTTTAATGATTTTATCTAATGCGAATGGCTGCCGTGGAAACAATAATTTCTACGGTAGAATTGACAAAGTAGCAGATTGATAGGAAAAATCTGTTGATATCTAGAATCTGTCATTGTTTCTATAATTAGCCATGCGTTTAGCGTTATCGTGTGAGGTAGTTAGTACTAAGAATCGGGCTAAGTTAAAGCACTATACCATAATGAAAGTGTTACTTTATCTTGGCTGTAACAAAGAAAGAACCACTTACATGTTTATAAGTTTATATTATACTCTTCTAAGATCGTTCAAGCCACTTACCCATGCGGGCTGGCTCTCTTCCAACTGTTGTCTGCATTTTGGTTTGCAATATTAGCTTTTGATGCTAAATCGATTGGGCTCAGCAAAAATTTACATAGAAAGTGTAATAGTTTTTCCTATGTAATATTTACAAAACATTGGCATGTGTGTTTGTTTTTCCATTTCATCCCCTTTTTAACCCCCGACAAAACAGATGGGTTTTATATGTTTGACGTGTGTCTAAGTATGTCTGTGGCATTGTAGCATCCAAATGGACCGATTTTGATGTAGTTATTTTGTTTGCTAGTTGACATGATCAAGAATTTTCTTAGCTATCGTCCAATCATCATCAGCTCGTTCACTGCTTGAAAATTTTAAGTTTATCGCGTTACAGTCACAATAGGTCCTTATGGGTCGCAGTGACGTCAGGGCTACAGCGACCTGCCTTCTTTAAAAAAAAAATGAGTATTCATAGATCATTTTCCGGTTTAGGGATCCATTTGTGAAATATTAAGTTTTAAAGTGGAAAAAATCGTTAGAGTCCAGTGTCCCCCCCTTCTACCAGCTAAACGGTTGCTTCTGGAAATGTGAAAAAATTCACGGGAGTAGGAAATATGCTGAATAAGGAAAACTATCACGGCTAAGTTGACTTCATAAGTTAATGAGTAATAGTCGATCAACTAAAAAAATGTACCTATTCGGCGAAGTATAAAGGAACTTTTCGTTCAAATTCCTTTGAGATGATGTTGTTAGTAGTATAAAACATGTTATAAATGTACATTCATTGACCATACAGAAATTTTCAAAAACTAGCGGTGCTACGGAACCCTACATTGCGCGTGGCCCGACACGCACTTGGCCGGTTTTTACTTTATACTATATAAAACCTTTTTCGTTTTATTTTTTAAGGCTTAAAGGCTTTGAACTAAAAATGTACGTCTGAAAAGTAAATTTAGAGTGAGTTGCACCAACTTACTTTAACTATAACTTTAACTTTAAACATAACAATAAGTCAAATGAACTGTCAAATCCCTAGTAAAAGTCTATTATGGACGCCATTATATTTAAAGATAACCTTAACTTTAACTTTAACCAAGCCTCTAGGTACAACTCACCCTAAAAATACAGCTGTCAGTGCAGTGAAGTTCGCAAATAATTTCAAATTGAAATCAGTCTCTCTGTGCTGTATTAAAAGCATTTTCCGTTTAAACATGCTAAAATGTTCAGAAAATATTGCCCCTTTTGCAAAGTCATCTCTGCAATCAGAAACATGATTCGATCTCGTTCCTCAATCAAGTCTACATCTAAAAGTAAAATCTTACTTTTATTAGAAAGCGGCGTTCAGTTTATGCAATATTTTGTGCCAATCAACATTAATTATATCTGCCGTGTACCAACTGAAGCAGTAAATAATATCGAGATAACTAGAAATGATGAGCAAACATAAGTCCGGAGGTATTTTACCTCTGGCAACATCTTTATGTTCATAGACATAGCGATCAATTTTAAAAACGTGATAATTCTGAATGGATATAGATCGCCTGATATTGGGGAGTAACTCATTTCTTATATCTACATCTAAAACGCTTGTCAGCATCGTCATAACATTTTCTAACTCTTTACTTTGTATTCACTATGAAAGAGAAGGCAGGTACTTTCATTCTCTTTTTGTTTTTTTAATACCGTAGAATCAGGTTTTCATTTTTTTCATGTCATAAAATAATAAGGATTAGTGGTAGTTAATTCCTTAGCATTCCACGAAAATACTTTCCTTTTTTGTGACGAAAATTGGCCCATATTTCAATCTAGAGTTTCGATAATTTTTGTGTCAAGGAGTTTCTGCGTTTTACGCAAAGGAAGTTCGCAAGTATGTCCGAGTGTCCTGCGAGCAAGAATTAAAAACTAAACACGTCATAATCGTTCCATTTATGAAGATTGAACATTGGCTACGTTATCCAGTGATCAGTAGCCGATGCGTTCACCAAGTTGATTTATAATAGCCAGTGTTCTCGTAGAAAATGCTCCTACACCGCAACCGGTAAACTGGTAATGATATTTTCTAGAAAATTACCGAAGAAACGATCGCTTTTCTTATTACTAGCAACGTGTAATCGAGCGCTGTGTAATTTTAATAAGAATATCTCATTATGTCTTATTGAGTTGGGTTTTATCGGTTTCGCTAAGAGCTGTGTGTTAGAAACAGGGTTTGGTTTATTGGTAATTAAAATACTGACTGTAATTAAGCAAAGCTGAGGGTAGTTACGTTTATTTAGTTACGGAATTTCTTGATTCGGTCGCCGCGCTTAATGCCCGCGATAAAAGCTATAAAATAGTTTAAAAATATGAATCGGTCATTATAGATATTAAAAGTAATAATATAATTATAATCGATCCCGATACTGTAATATATTAGTAACGACAATATTCATCAATTCAGGCTAATTCCTATGACCTGCCCAGTCGGCTACTCCCCTATTAAGGACACGCGCAATCAATAAAGTCGTGTCAGTGCTCTATGTTAGTGTTACGAGGGGTCTAGAACTTAGATATTATAGTGCCTTCTTAGCGCGAATAAGCTATAGGATATCCTAGATATAGTTCCTTCTTAACGCGTATAGATAATAGCAATTTGTAATCTATAATGGGGTCTTTGGCTTTATTAATTTAGTTGTAGGCTTGTAGCTTGCAACTCCGTTATGCATAAATTTGTTCGCGCGGGAACAGTATTTTTTTTTCGGGACAAAAGGTATCCTATGTCCTTACTCCTTACCTGAGGCTCAAAGTGTTTTCATAAGAAATCTTTTCAGGATCCGTTCGGCGGTTTAAGCGTGAAGAGGTAACATGCACACAAACAATTAGACAGAGAGGCACGTTTTAGCACTTATGATAATAGTATGGATATGGAAGTATGGATAATGGAGCATTTGTCTTTGTTATTTAGTTAATATACCTAGCTGATTTACCTGTTTGATGCATCGGAATTAGGATTTACGCTGAAAGCACTTTGTCAGAATGCATGCTGACTTTGATAGGAAACGGACTGGACCGAATAAGTAACGAAGCTGCATCATTATTGCCAGTTTCGGCCCTAGGGGGTGGCGAACTGGGCAATCGCCCGGGGCCTCGCTCTTGCAGGGGCCTCGCAAGGTATTTCGTAAGACGAAGGGCCTCACTAAGACCTGCCGCCCGGGGCCTCGCAATGGGTAAGGCCGCCACTGATCATTGCATTAAATAAAGTAGAATACAGTAAGGACTAAGGAGTTAGGACCGATTGTACAAGTGACCGATTGATTTGTGTCGCCGACCACAACGGAAATTGATCCCGTCATGCAGGTAACGCCACGCGATAGCGGGGACAGGGATGGTCCCGTGTGGGGACAGCCGGGGACATCCGGGGATAGGTGGGGACGGGCGGGGACAATGCACTCCATTGTCGATTGGAAACCTATTAATTTCCCATCGTATACTGTTTCCAACTTCCGTAATTTGAGATACAGGATGTTTGGGAAGGGGGTTTTAGTTTTTTTTTTATGTTTTGGTTTTGTTTCGGTCATTGCGTCGAAAATGTTTATCGCGAGGAAACCGTACATTTTCTGCAATATTTTTTAGATATTGTCCTTTCCCGTCTCTCAAAGTCGCCATTCTTCCAAATCGGTTCGGCCATTTAAAGAGTGAAGAGGCAACAGACAGACAGACACACTTTTGCATTTATAAAATATTATAATATTAGCAAGGGCTTGATTACACCCAAAACAATGCTTTTGGGCAGTCAAATTGGCCGAGAGCACTCTATTTCGCCACTCTACTTGGTACTAGTGGCTGGTACTACTAAATACTAATATACTATATTCTGTGGTAGTGGTAACAAGGCCCAAGGCCAAGAATTTTGTTACATTTTGGTAATAACCTGTAAACGAAATCGTTGTTAATAGCTTGGTTTGGCTTCACTATACCATAACACATCCGTTTTGGACGTCATATTATATCATGTTTGACTCGTCATTAAATGAGCTACTGTCAAATATCTATTATTTATGCACCTAATTGACGGAAACTTTTAAAATTATAGTTTAATATTTTGAGGAACAGCAATAATGGGCATTAGTCTAAAAATGTGTTAAGTGGTATTTAGGTACAGCAGTTTTCAATAATAGCTAAATTACTAAGTACCTACTTTAAATTATCATTACTTACCTATCATGCTGAAATTGGCATAGCCCAATTAACTTTAATAATATCATTAAGTAACCAAATTCAGAATAGAGCTAGCTTAAAGTTGAGATAAATGGACAGTTTTTGTTGTAGAGTATCTATTCATTTCTCTATGTTCGTTTTGAATATTCATATTTCATACAAATTAGTAATATTTTATATACTGAAAGTCGGTATAAGGATAATATAAAATATTTTCTCATATAACGATCTATGCGTCTGGAATATCTTGATTGCTGATTTATGTCTTAAAATTGCAAATGGCGTCCCAACTCTAAGCGCCATACATCTGGGATTACAATCAGAAGGCATTACACGGTGTACTTTGTAATATTAAATGTTACTGACGACATACAAAAGGTCGATACGAAAGGTTTAATACTGGAATTAAATGTTATCCGTGAAGTTTAAATTTATTATCCTTTTCCTGATAATATAATCGTAAATCGATGTAGCGTCAAGGGATAAAAATTACTATCCTATGTTATTTTTCGGGTTTTTTATCTTACGCGGTTGGAGCGTAAATAAGTAACAGAGAGACAAACAGGACCTATAACAGTTCATTTGATTTTTAATATAAGAAGTATGGATAACGATTTTTTAAACGTTCATCATAATGGAACTTCAAAGTTCAAATTCAATTTTTTATCTGTCAAACACGATTTCAAAAATAAAACGTTATTTTTTTCAGAGTGCCGAACGCGCCCAAGAGCTGCATCGGCGAGATCTTCAACGGCGACGTGCCGGACGGCGGCGCCGGTAGCCCGGTGAAGAACGGCAGCAGCAGGCCCCGCGTCGTCCGCGATACTCCCACTCGGCCCCGCGATACGCATTCCCGGCTTTTTGGCCAGGTAAGAGCGGTAAGAACTTTGTTTTTTTTTAATTAAAATTGAAAGATGTTAGATGAGTGCTATCTAAGCATCAGCTGTCTACCGCAGTCCGCAGATAAGCACCAAGTCGTACATAACAGTATCAGCTAAGCATATTAAGCTTAGATCATATTAAGCTATTGTCGTCGCCCATGGATAGTAACTTCAGAGAAGTTTAAAACATACACATTACACATCTTGCTTGTCTTTTTCTCAAACTTACTAAGGCTCTACTACTTTCAGACTATTATTCCGTTTCTTAGATGTACTGTCTCCTCTTCTTCCTTAGACAGAACTTCTCTTAAAATTCCTAACACCACTTAGACATCATCTTTGTAAATTATTTTTTTCAATCCTGTTCCTTTCTGCGTCTCCTGAATCTCTTTTTTTTCACCTGCTCTCTTGTCAATCCACCGTCTTTCTTTAGGGTTCCGTACCCGAAGTTACTATGACTTCGATGTCTGAAATTTTCACAGATTTTTTAACCTTTACTCATCTCTACGCCTCTCAATTCCAGGCCAACGGCGGTTCGCCCGTGGCTCCAATGATCACGGACACCATCCGCAGCAACATCCAGTTCGGCGAGCACAACGGCAGCGCCCCCCACTCGCCGAAGAGCGTCGCGTCCACGCCCAGCCGAGGTGAGGCGCCCGCGGACCTCTGTGAGTCTGTTCAGATGTAGGCACGATATCGGATATGCACAATGACAACGCGGATCCACGTGTTGCCTCTGTAGGTACGGTTAATCTATGATGTTACTTTTGTGAAGCGTCTTTCTCGTGAAATGAGCGTAATCTAAATTTCATTATAGGCATAATGTGCATAGTAATATTATAATGTGGTTAAAAGCTTTTCTGCCGCAGTTACGTTTATAAGAGAAATGTCTAAAATTATAAGAGAGTAACAGAGATAATATATTATACAAGATTATGTTGACACTGGATCCGCGTTTGATGATACCTACGTAAAAGTGGAATTGAAGTCTATCTAGAGGTGCTATCTGAACAGCAGTAAAAACTTAGAAAGCTTGCTAAAGCTATATTTTGACGTACTTTAAGTATCTAACTATCTACTAACAATCATAAAAGCTAGATTCTAGAAAATATATTCTTTATAGGACTTAGGAGGGTAATTTTAAGGAGGGTAAATATAAGAATGACCCCACCTATAATTAGGTACCTACCTACTTTAAGTATAACTTATAAATTCCTTCTAAGTACTCTGTTGTCTTCATAAACAAGTCTTGCCTTTGTGTTCATTGCATAAACACAAAGGCAAGACTTGTTTATGAAGGTGTAACTTGTAAATTGCCCAACATTAATTTATTGTCATGATGCTATCTTCCCATTTCAATAAAAAATATCAGATTTGACATACTTTAACAAAACGAAACAGCTGCTCATTACAAGGGAGAAAGTAAGACAAAGGGCATGAGAATTCTTCGCTTGCGCAACAGTTGTCAATTTTCAAAATTAGAACGACCGATTTTTTTCCTTACTGGGCGTGAAGATATTTTTTAATGGCAATATTTTTATGAGAACCACAGATAAAAAGAACATTATTTTTAAATTGGATAGTGAAGTGAGACTGTAATTCAATATTCGGGATTCCATTCCACTTTCGAAGGAAATGAACCGTGCACGAGCAATCAGAACCTGTCACAACTGTGTGATGGTACTGTCAATCTACACTTGCACCTTGCACGCTGTCAACGTTAAATTAATAATTATTATGTAATGATGATTATTGAGATATTAACATGATGTAGATAAATCATTATTGAAGAATTGAGAGAGTTGACGTGTAAACAAAGTTTATTTTAAATTTTAAATTGTCTATAATCTTGTTTGTTAATTCTGAAATAGGAAATCGTTTTAAAGCTAAGTTACTGGTTTCTGTGTTTTTTGATAAGGAATTTATTTATTTACTTACTAGTTTCTTTGATTGGCTAACGCCACAACTTACCCAATGAATAATCGCTGTTGAACAAAACTCCTGTCAATAAATCTAAGAAACTAGGTAAGTAAGTAATTATTTCAATAGCACCTCTGCTCCATCATAACGCGCTTAATCAAAGATATGGGACAGTGGTTATGAGTTATGACTTATGAGATTCAGAGGATTTATATAGGTAGTATAGCTAGTATAGTTGATGAAATAAAAACCGATTGTTCTGAATGGTCAGTACTGTACACGCCACCGAAGAGGAACCCGGTGACGGGAGACGGTGTTGAGCTGCCGCCGCCGCGCCGCCGCCACCCCGCCGCCTGTCGAGGTGCAGAAGACCCCCTCATCCTCCCCCAACCCACCCACAGATACGTCACACACACCTGGCCCCCCCACCACGTGGAATCCACCACCAAACCCCGGCTACATCTCGAACAAGGACCGTTTACGCTTCTCGGTTTAAAAACTGACGATCCCAATGTGTCACATCCCGTTATCGATACTAATTCCCTGTCACCGCAGTTGATTTTGAATCGACATTGGCTGCCGTTCCCGGCGCAACACTATTTAGAGCCGCAAGAGCAAAAAGTTCATTACCATCCGCTGCCTGAACACGCGTTCGTAGGGATGACCTCAGCTTTCGGCGGACGGCCCGATCTCGACTACAAGAACAACCCTATCCCGACTTTGGATGGTCCAACCGACCCGTGCGTGATCGCCAATACTAACCCCCCTCCGATGCTGTTCAGATACGAGCGGGATGGGCCAATCCCGGACGTGTCTCTACCGCCCACTAGTCCCGGTCCTGGTCCCATTACCCTCACGGGATTCCCGCCGATATTCCACAAATACGTCCCGGGATACCTGTTCGATATCAATCGGCATCCCGACGACCTCAGACATAAGACGTACTATGTAGACTATGTCCGCCAACGAGAGCGGGGTGGGTGTTCAATTTAAATGTACTATCAGAGAAGTTGATTCATAGGCAGATGAGGGACCTACGTATATTGGTGGTGTTATGTCAAACCCAGCCGATAAAATATAATATGACAATTAAGCCGCCAACCCACCGCGGCGCACGCTGTGCACGGCCACGCACACACGTGGACGTGCACGGATTTATTTCTTTGACTTGAGTCAATTCGTGCGTAGCGTGTCCGTGGGTTGCAGTGGATACAGTCACATAATATATTTTCTTACAAAGCGAAGCTTGACGCACGTGCGTAGTCTCTCCGTGCGCCGCGGTGGAATGGAGCCCTAATTATTAACATTGAATTGACATGTTTCGACCAAATGACGTTGGTCTGTCAACTGTCTATGAATCAATTTCCTCGATGGTACTGTATAATATCACTCTGCACCGCGATGGCTTGTTGCTGTTAGTACGAGAATTTCGGGACGATTCTTTGACGTTTTTAAATTAAGCACCCATAGCCTTTAGACCGCTTCCTGTGAAATAAAGCTTGACCAGAGATTATACCGGTGCCATTTCCAAGTTCCAACTTCCAACCAAAGCTTTTTGTTGAGCAGTACTATGAAAAATCGCGATATACAGTTCTGGGATAAATTATTGGTTTTGATATTTGATTTGACACCGTTTTTTTTACAAAAAAAAACAAAATTATACAATAAACTATTAATAAAGTTTGATAGTTTAGGCACCTACTTAATCTTTAATTTTGTTTTTGTGTGAAATATGAGTATTAATAGGGATTTTTTTTCTATGATAAAGAAATTTCATACGGTAACTTTTTTAACAATAAAACCTGGTCAGGCTTATTTTTCGTAGTTTCTTTATTGTATTGATGTATTGTAAATTTATCTAGTTTTAATTTTATATTTGTAATTCTGTAGGTATTTGATATTCGCTTGTCGTGTTGTTTGTAATTTTGTCTATGGATGTTATTTTAGTTGTCTATACCAAATACCAATGTAGTAGATGTAAGTAGGTGAATCTTGTTAAGTAGATAAGCGCACGCTCCTACTTCGTTCATTGTCTCTACTTTTTAGTAAGTTTAATGCATGGATTTGGATAAATGGACAGAGCATATCCAACTGAATAATATAATATGAGCAGGATAGTGTAAAAGAGATGAAACGAGTGTGGTAATTTGCTGTCTCTGTCTTTCATCAGTACAGACCTACAAGATAAAGTAAGTAACGCATTATCGCTTTGTCTCTCTTTAGCGAGTTGTTAATTTTGTACGAGTGGTGCTCAGTCCATTTCTCTTATGCCGCGTCCGCATATGCGTAGAGTACTTCGCGCTAAAACCGATACTATTGGACGATCTGCGTGTATCGTCCTATAGACGTATCGTCTCATAGCACAAAGCTTCGGACGATAGACGCAGGTGCGGCCGGGCCGTTAGTCTATGATTTAAAATTATTATTTTAGAGTTAATCGTTCAAAATGATTTGAAAAGGTATCACGTTATGTTGAAATCCGCATGGTTCGTAGAGTCTTCCATTTTATAATTTTTCAAATAGTTTAGACTATCGTTTCCTGTCTATTGCACGATTACCCTATCTTAATACTTTATACTTTATAGTGTTGTTGAGTATAGATGGTTGGGACAGTTACCTACTAAAACTTTATTTAAATTATTGTCCTTTATTACCAATATTTTTACTAAAAGATTGGCCAGTTAATATTACATATTATTATTGTAAGTTCAAATCATCTACTGTTCTACAGAGAGTACTTTCAAATGTTGTCTTTAAATACTCCTTTATACTTAATACTTGGTAGTTTAGATTATTATTGTTTCATCTTTATCACTACATTAAACAGTATTAGGTAGTTAACAATTCGTAATATTATTATAGATAGAGTTCGAAGAATTACCATTACATATTTAGTTTTAAAAGAGCCATAAGTTTAAGTTTCACTCTTATCTTTATTTAGTAACTTATGGCCTCTTTTATATAATAAACGTTTATTTATTTTAACATCAAGCTTAACACCACACCCTATCAATAAAAAATGTTTGTTAGTAATATTATTCGATTTTCAATTAATAGTTCTTCTTTTAAAAAAATTAGTCGGGTGTGAGAAGTTGGGCGCCATTACCTGTCTCGGTTTTAAAGTTTTTTTTTAATCTTCCAGAAGGCAACCCGATCACCGGCGACGGATACAAGTCCATGAACGGCCAGATCAACATGGTCACGTCGATCAGCGGCAACAGCAGCATCCTCCACAACAAAGTCCCCCCCGGCGGCTACTCCTCTGGACTCTGGTAGATCTAAGGCAACCTCTCACGTCTCCCGTGCACTTTTAGTCCGAACCATAGACAAATAACATAGACAGATGTCAATTCTATACTCTATGGATTGTAGATTTGACATCTGTCACTGTCTGTGGTTGTCTATGCATTTGAATCTGCGCGGGAGACGCGGCTTTCACCCCGGCCAAAACACAACCGCCGTTCCTTTGCCGTTTGTACAGGCAATTCTAATTTCTAGTAGTATTACATCCTTTCATTTATATCTGATACCTATAAGTGTTAAGTGGAGTTTGTTATTACCATAAGCTGTGTAAACAATTTTGTACGTGAAAAAAATTGTGACGTCCCTTTTTGATACCTTGATATTGGATGTAGAATAGTTGATTGTACCATCTTATCAAAATACTTCGAGTAGACAGTGTCTGTTTTTGTAAATCCTATAAGAATCGCATTTTAAATCTTGTATAAATTTTCCGTTCAAAATAGCGTACCTATATAGTGTATGAAAATAGAATTTGTAATTACTGTAAGACTTGAGTAGTGATGGCAAAATTTGCAATTTATAATATGCACAATCGGCAACAGCGTATTATCAAACTTCGGAGGGTATTTGTTGTTAAATCCTCAGCCTGTCCAATTACATTCGATTAAGAATAGCATATAGATATTTTTGTAATAGAAATATTTCGAAAATTTTAAATCGTAGCGGTTGGTAGCTCTGTTAAAATTCGAAATTCGAAAAACTGTCACTGAACGACGTTCTCTCTTGATCGAGGTTATACTTGATAGTATTATTTAAAATGTTAATAATTCACTAAAATATGCATGTAATAGTATGAATGAGGAGTGGGGATACGTATCAGCAATATACCAAAACGACTAGTGCCTTGATTGGTGTTGAAAAGAAAATTCTATGAGAATCAGTATGACTATAGGCGTTTGTGTTTGAGAGAATGATTATATATCTATATTTAGCGGTATAGAAATAGTAATCATGCGGCACTCTGGCTAATTGATAAAATTAACGTACCTATCTTAATATATTCATAATATAAGTCTTAATATCGTTTGTTAAAATCTTAATTTAAATAGATGGTTTATGGATTGCATTTATATTGTCTGTTTATACATTTTTTTAGTTTATTTTCTTATAACGTTTAGATTAACGTCCGACTTATTTGAATGTTGGTAGATTATCTGTTAACAGGACCATAGACAAAACATTTTACTTTTTGGACTTAGAATAGAGACGATGTTTATGCATGTAAAAAGTTAAAATGTTAAGTGTAAGTTAATTTTGCCGACTTATTGGCCTAACAATAATAATTATTATGTTAATAGATAATAACCACTATTTCAAAATAAAGTTTTTTTAAACAACTATCTTTAAATTATTTATGCATCTCCAAATCAACAAAAAAATTCAAAAAATATTAAATCTTCAAATTAGTGGGTAGGTCGAAAAATTTTTACGCCAATACCTCTTCATACGTTATGCGCTCCTGGTACTTACTTCACAGTTTAAAACAAATGGGCTACCTCTATTAATTTGTCGATTCACAAGAATTGAAACAAAATATTGGGGGTAGTCACAAGAAAAATCTTAGAATTAGTGAGTAGGTCGAAAAATTTAACGCAAACACCTCCTCATACGTTTAAAATATGTGCTCCTGGTACTTCAATATTATATAATAATAATTAATAACAAATGAAAATTATTTTAATTTTTGAAAATTATCATAAACATTACGCACAAACCGCTGAACCGATTTTGCTGAAATTTGGTATGGAAATAGAGTCCCAGGAAAGGACATAGGATACTTTTTATCCTAGAAAAATGTGCAGTTCCCGTGCGAGAAACGAATTTTGGCGCAACGGAGTTGCGGGCGTCATCTAGTGTATGATAAAGACGATTCCCGAAAGGGAATATAAAAGTGATTATACCGTACCAACTGAATATATTATATTAAAAAACGCAAGTATTGTTACAATACTGTATATTCAATAGCTTATTTTACAATGAGGTAGTACACAATAATAATAATAATTTATAGAACATTATGATTTATGATTTAAAAACATTCGCACTATGGCGTTAAGCGGCATGACATGACGCAGACGATTCACGTTCCATAGAAAAATTTGTAAAACGCCAGTTCTATGGGACGTTAAGGCTGGACACACGTTTACCGTATACGATTTCCTAATGTGGATTTTCGATTTGGGATTCCGTGAGACTAGCGCAAACGTTTTTAGATTTCCGTACCCAAAGGGTAAAAACGGGACCCTATTACTAACAATACTAAGACTTCGATGTCTGTCCCTCTGTCCGTCTGTCTGCATGTCTTGAGGCTGTAACTCAAGAACCGCTATAGCTAGAGTTCTGAAATTTTCATAGATTGTATATTTCCGGTGCCGCTATAACAACAAATACAAAATAAAATTAATATTTAAGGAGGCTCCCATACAACAAACGTGATTTTTAGGGTTCCGTAGCTAAAATGGCAAAAAAGGAATCCTTATAGATTCGTCATGTCTGTCTGTCTGTCTGTCTGTGTTTGTCTGTCTGTCTGTCCGTCCGTCTGTATGTCACAGCCACTTTTCTCCGAAACTATTAGAGCTATACAGCTATTGAAACTTGGTAAATAGATGTAGTCTGTGAACCGCATTAAAATTTTGATGCAAAAATGGAAAAATTAAAAATTTTAGGGGTTCCCAACTGAAACAAAAAAAAATTTTTTCATTTAACCTATGCGTGTGGTACCTATGGATAAGTCTCCAAAAATCATATTCAGGTTTCTCACATCAATTTTTTCTAACCTAAATAGTTTGCGAGAGAGACTCTTCCAAAGTGGTAAAATGTGTGTCCCCCTAATTTCTAAAGTATGATAATTGTAAAAAAAATATGTGATGTAGATTACTATAAAGACTACCAACGAAAATTGGTTTGAACGAGATCTAGCCAGTAGTTTTTTTTATACGTCATAAAAATACCTAAACCTTAATCAAAATTTCATTAAATCGACTGAAATATAAAAATAATTCAAAAACCTTTTAATTTCATAAAAATAAACCTTATCGCTGTTGCGGAACCCTTCATAGGCGAGTCCAACTCGCAGTTGGCCGCTTTTTTGGCCTTTTTTGCTCGCAATCAATAATGATAAGAGGTAAGCACTTGAAACTTTCACAAAGGCCTTAAATATAATTGTACTTTAATAATTAATAATAATATTTAAACAAAATAAAAAATTAAGGGGGGCTCCCATACAAAAAACACAATTTTTGGCCTATTTTTGCTCTATAACGGTACGGAACCCTTCGTGCGCGAGTCCGACTCACACTTGACCGATTATTCTTTACCTCGCTACCGCGCCGGCTTGCACTCGCAAGTCGCAACGTACGTGCGGAATTCGTTACATTCAGAAAAAAGGGAACGTTTGTATCAGTTATAGTGAACTGTCAAACCCCTAGTAAAAGTCCTTGGACTTTTAATAGGGATTTGACAGTTCATTTCACTTTTTATTATGGTTAAGGTTATAGTTAAAGTAAGTTGGTGCAACCCTCTTCCTACTGACTCCATGCATTCGGATTTTAGAATACGGAAAACGAATTTGAAAATCGAATACGTGTGACGTGTGTACGCTGCCAGCCTAAGTGCTCCTTCACTACACATAACTGCGAATTCGCATCGCGTCGCAAATATCTGCGACAATACTCATACTAAAAATTATAGGTCTACCAGAATCTGATGGCAAAAAGCCGGAAAGTAAATTGACTCTAGCAATATCGGGGTAATTGGAATAAAACATTTTCATCCTTTTTTTTCCCTTATAGCGGCTGATTATGTGTGAGAAACATGCAAATAGATAAATTTATCCAATGTACAAGGATATTTTTTGAAAATCTGCTGTCATAATTTGCCATCAGATTATGGTAGACCTTATACATTGCAACGCGATGCGATGCGAATTCGCAGTTTTGTGTGGGCGCCTTAGGAGTCGCCGCACACGGGCCAAAAGCGACAGCCACAAACGCCGTTTTAAGCTAGTCTATTGGTCGTAAAGTGAATCATCGTAGCGTGTGGCGGCCACCGGCATCAAAAAATGTATGAAAACTACAGGAAATATGCCGGTAGCGGCGTTTTGTGGCTGTGGCCGGTGGCCCGCGTGCGGGAGTCCTAAGTGTCGTATCGCGCTGCCGCGTAGTGTCGCGTAGTGCCGTCTCACCAAACCCGCTGAAGTGTTTTCACCGTCTTGAAAACACTTCAGCGAGACGCGTCGCAGCAATTCTATGAACTTTGCGTGTACTGTGTAGTTCAATAATGACACTATCCTCTTCTTCGATCCACCGTTAGCGGCTCTGACGAAATTCTTCTGGGAACTCAACTTGGAATGTGACCGGGCCATCGTTTTCTAATTGGATTTGTCTGACCCGAATACGCCATCTGAAAGGAGATTTAACGTTAGCACTGCACTACTAAAATTACGTTAGGCCCGAAATATACGCATCCGGGCGAACGCGCAGATTGGCGGCTGCACAGCGGTTTAAACCCCGTTTAGAAATTTAGCAATAATAATGCCAATTTCAAATAATAAGATCTATTTGTTTCGTAAAACATAACTTTCGTTCTAGTGCAGTTCCAAGGGTCATTTTGGTCTGTTTAAGTTCAAGAGACTTTAGAGTTCTGCGAGAGAATAGACAAATATTGAAAGCTCGATTCACCAGTCACTACTTTCTTACTTCAGGGCTTTGCAAGCATAGTACATACATCCATACTGATTACTGATAAGTGATAAGTGATATTATAAATGTGCAAGTGTACTGTAACTGTCTGTTATCTTTTCACGCTTAAACTACTGAATCGATATGAATGTAAATGCGTATGGAGACACTTTGAGTCCGGGGCAAGGACATAGAATATTTTTATCCTCGAAAAAAATTACGGTTCCCACGCGATAAACGCAATTCTGCGCAACGGAATGTCGGGCATCAATTAGTAAATAATTACAACGCCTACATAATACACATAGCAAGACTGCTGCGGAAAATACGCAATAAAACAATAGGCATGATAATAAACTTTGTTCATCAAAGGCATGCGTTATAGCGCAGTCAACCTCGCACGTGAGGCATGCCCGCGACGCATGCGCTCTGACCGTATCCAAAACTTTCGCATGACAATGTTAGAGTGCGTTTCATCAAATAGTTCCTTTGCAGTCATGTTGGCACTAATGCAAAATAATGTTGCCACATTACCCTTACTGTGCTACCTTAAATTAGGGGAGATAATATGCTATCACAAAATGCACTTAAAGAAAATTTTATATAATTCTAACAGCTTTCGCCCGCGGCTCTGCCTGCATTAACGTCTATCCCTCCGGGACCGTTCTTTTTCCCGGGATAAAAGGTACCCTATGTCCTCTATACTCCAGACAACGTGTACCTATGAATGTTTTATGATGATCCGCTTAGTACTTTATGTGTGAAGGCGTAACAACCAAAGTCACTTTCGCATTTACTAGCTAAAAGCCGAGCTTTGTGAGGGCTCGCGTCATCACACCTTCACTGACTGGTGATAACACATTTACATGTATGATGTAAATACTATGTTAAAGCACAAATCAATAGGCGTGATAGTTTGTCCGTAAAGTGTACCATAAAATGTACAGGTTGTGAGAAGTACTAGGGCTCGCTTCGCTCGCCCTGATATTATTGTAATAGCTTTAACCCACGCCTTCGTTTGCGTATATGTAGTTTGTAGTTTTCGTTACTAAGTGCGTTTCATCAAATAGTTCCTTTGTTTTGTAAACACGGTAGACACGCTCTGCAAGTATTCATAAGTTTTACTGTGTTTAAGGGTGATTTAACTGACGCTGGTAACCCTATTTCACTAAGCCTTAATGGCGGCAACCCCAGTTTAATGGAATTATTGGGGCCTAGTTACGTTTTTCACGATCACAAAACTCTTTCACTCTTAGCATCATCATTCTTTCACCACTCTTTAATGTTTTCGGCATGATTTTCTCACGAAATCACAGTAAAACTTATGAAAACTCGTAGAGCATGTCAACCTTGTTTACATTATTGACAGACAGGAATGCCAACATGACGGCAAAGGAACTATTCGATGAAACGCACTATAGCGTTGCGTTTGTTGACGCATTCAATTATTGAATGCGCCAAAACGAAAGTTTAATAAAGGAAGATGACGAAAATTGAAGATGAAAGTGCATAATGTGGACATAGCTATTAACATTCATACGGTAGATAAAGTAAAATAAAGTGAACAAAAATTCATATAAAATGCCACTTTTGACCTATGCTATAGGTTTAATTTTCTACCGACATTGGTCTAGACTTCTAGAGACCTACACCACCGCTGCTACAAAGCAGCGGTGGTGTAGGTACGTGGCGTAGAGCAAAATGTACCATCGAGGAAATTGATTCCTAGACAGTTGACAGTCCAACGTCATTTGGTCGGATCATGTCAATTCAATGCATAAAGTTAATATACCTACCAAACGGAATAGAGCAACAATCTCGAGCTGTCAAACGAAACCGAAATTGGTTTTCATCTGTGTGTAAAAATATGTGTACGTTTACACTAATTACACAAGCATGATTGAACATGAATTCTATGAGATCAAATTGTCAACGTGCCGACTGGACGTCAAAAAAAGAGTTCTGCTGTCATGTATCACACGACTCTTTTTACCATGCATTGTTACTGATGGTGACATCTTGCTTGCTCCGGCCTTTGTTTCTCTATTCCGCTAGGTATATTAACTTTATGATTCAATGTTAATTGTGATCTGTCGGCTGGGTTTGACCAAACTACGTAGGTCCCTCGTCTGCCCAGGAATCATCTTCTCTGATAGTACATAATATTTTTAAATGGGTCACTCAACACAGCCTGCTGTTACTTGATAGGGTTTGTCTGTTTTAAGAATATGACACATTTTGGACAGTACTCCATTATTTCATCACCTTTTACTTTGTCTGGGTCGTTAATACTGTGACGACGACGACCTCTGTGGCTCAGTGGATAGCACGTTGGTAGCTTAAGCCGGGGGTCGCGGGTTCGAGTCCCGCCGACGGAACAAAAAGTTTTCAAAGTTCCTGGGTCATGGATGTGTATTAAATATATTTATCATATAATAAAACTCTTAAATATATGTATAGTATAAAAGTATTAAATATATTTCCGTTGTCTGGTACCCGTAACACAAGTCCTTCAGGTACTTACCACGGGGCCAGATTGACGTGGTGTGAATCGTCCATAGATATTATAAAAAAAAAAAAAAATACTCTTGCACCGATCCATTATTTTGTTGTAAAACTCTTGTCACTTCTCACCGCCCATCATCTTGTGAAAATCTGGTGTGTTGCCCTGAAAAAAATATAAATTGTTTGTATATTAAAAAAATAATTAAGACGTCAAAGTGTTGTTAGTTATAACATTTATAATAAATGAGATATAAAATTTTTACTAAATCATACTCAATAAAACGTTTCTTTAAATAGTTCCTGCTATGGATACTGAAAATATGTAATTGCTTGGTCTGTTGTTATGCTCAACCAAAAAATTAGTAATTATTTAAGGACGCTATTACAAATATCAGCGATGTTCCGATACCCTGTTAAAGAATTAGGAGTCAAACTGCGAGAATATTTTGGTTTCAAATTAAAGATAATACAGGGTGCAATTTAACCTTCCTGCCAAATTTTGATATATTGATCCTTGTTAAAAATAAAAATACACGTATTTTTTCTTTTATAATCACTCAGTACTAAAATGTTGAGAAATAACTTCCGAAAGTTATCCTAAAAGACACTACAATTAATGGACACTACGCGTCGCCCGCGTGTGACTTGCCCCGCGCGCGCGCCTCGCCCCGCGTCACCCCCGATCACACCCACCGCCGCGAGTGAGCATTCTGCAACGATTTTAAATGGGATAAAATGTCATTAAAAAAAATAACACCCAATTTTTTTAGTTAAATGGATTCTCCTAATGATACTCAAGCCCTGGAAAAAATTTGGCAGGAAGGTTTAATTGCACCCTGTATATTCATCTCCACGACTGTACCATAAAAATTCTATGGCCGCATACAAAATTTTCACATAAAATTCGTTTTAACCATCACAATAATCGCAAAATATGAAAAAAATGGGGTCTGATTAGGTACCTTAATATCTAAATACACTGAACTGAGGAAAATAAATATACAAAAAAATTGTTGCTTATTTAGTCCTCTATAAAGTCCGCTAAAAATTTTATATAAAAATAAACAACTTTTCCAGTTATAAGAAAAATAAGAAAATTTCTCAAATTTTTTCATACATTTTCGCCATATCAAGAACGCAGCGAGCATCGTAACCGCCACTGTACAAGGCGCGCTAATATGAATCTTATTTTAATGTCATCGTCGATGTTCGTACTGACAGACATCCGACCTGCTAATTCTCCGGTTGGAGCATCCTTAAGAATAAAATGTTAAAATCAATCTTTATAAATTATGCGTTTTATTTAAAGAAGAAAGAGAATTAAAAGGCAAGCTATTATTTTCTTATCCTTATTTATAAAATATGCAAGTGGGCGTCTTTCTCTTACCTTTCCCAATAAAACGCCTTAACCAATTTAGGTAACATTTGTCACGTAGATACCTTGAGAGAGAGAAAGAATAATAAGAGTAACAAGAAAAATGTTACCCACCTTCCACCAGTTAGAGCCCCCACAGACTACAGACTCTTAGTCGGCCAATAGTTTGATCAAATTATTATCAGTACAATAAACAAATAATTTGAACAAAATTGAGCTTGGGTTTACAATTTGGGTACCTTTTCTAATAATTTAGGATTATATTATTATTCCATAATTATTTTATTAACAATATAAATTAAATATTTAAACGAAACACATCCCGTCAAGTGCTTTAAATACTTTCTACTAGTGAGTGTCAGCTACATCTCCATTACTCACATTCACTTCATTATTTGTCTTCTTTTGTTTAACTTTTTCTTGCTGGACAGGCGACTCTAATTCTAATGTAACTGGTCCATCGTTTTGTAATGATACTTGCATGTAAGCTCCAAAAACACCGTCTGTAAACAATATTCAGTTTTGTTTGGGAAATGTTATCTATTATTTTATGTTCTATCAGAGAAGTTTATTCCTAGGCAGATGGCGGACCTAAGTAATTTGGTCACGTTAAGTCGAACTCATCCGTGATCTGACCGATCACAGCTAATATCAAATTGTCATAAGCTGACCAATCAACGTAGGTCTGTCAACTGCCTAGGAATCAATTTCCTCGGGTATACGAACGAGTTAATAAAAAAAATTAGTTTGTACAAAGTCAGGAGGAAAGTAGGAGCTTTGTATAATTTAATTTATTATTTTAATACCTATGGACGCTTCACAGCACGTCAGTCTGGCCCCGTGCTAAGTACCTGAAGGACTTGTGTTACAGGTACCAGACAACAGAAATATATTTAATACCCTTGTACTATACATAATATAATATTTGTAATTTTTATTATATTATACAGTATACACATTACACATATTTAATACAGATCCAGACCTGGGAACATTGAAAACTTTTTGTTCCGTCGTCGGCGGGATTTCGACTGCGAGCCCCTGCTGCTGCCGCCTGCCACACACTAAACCAATTGAGCCACAGAGGTTGTCTGTGGCTCAATTGGTTGAGTATAAATATTTGCTATTGAATGTAGATATTTTATACTAATGTATAATATTATAATTTTCAATATTTTACCTTTTATTCTATCTGCCTTGTATTGCTTTCTCATAAGTTCTATTAATTTATCATATAGTTCTTTTGATTTTTCTCCCGGCATTGCTTTGTGATAATCTGGATGGTTACCCTGAAAAGTTTATAAATAAATTTAAATACTGACCAATATGAGACAGTAAAGTCTTTACTTTGCATGTCTTTACATTCATTAATTTAATACCTCAATCGTGGGAATCACAGACACAATAGATTTTCAATTGTTATGCGATAGCCGGGTGCTGCTTAGGGATTGATGGGTTAAATATTAATTCTTTGATTGTGGATTCTTGGAAATCTATTGTACTCGCGGCCGTATGTGGCCTCTAAGAGTTAAAGTAAGGAAAAGTTTTAGTGGTCTTGTTAAGGTTACCAAGATGTTAGAAAGTAAAAATAAGAATGTATTGATTACCACATACTTTCCATGTAGCATAGAGAGTGAATTGGCTTATACATAAAATCTCAAATTCTTTATCGACAATACTTTTCTTCCATTTTTTCTCATTGTCATCAAATAGTTTAATACTCAATAGCTTCTTTGCCCTGTAAAAAAGACAGAGGATTATTTTTATATACACATTTGCATTATAAAGATATAAACAATTTAGGTTCATTTTAGAACTTAAAATTATTATTTTTTATTTATTTATTTAACTCACATCACAATACGTATAGGAGGAGTTCACAATATTAATAGGTTGCTTACAATACAATATTACATGATTAGAGTGTACACTTATTTAAATTGCGTTAGGAATTACAATAATATTACTATTTAACCAGGGGACCCCAAACTAGGCAAAGCCTGTATCTTGGTGGTCCGTTTTATTTTATTACAAAATATGATTTAACGCGAGTCCGTGCAAAAGGACAACCATCATTAAAAGACTAATATATTATGTCATTGATTATGTTACAATTGTTACACAACACGTCATATCACATAAAATATTATAAGACTTTTAAGGTTTGAAAATTAATAAATGCAAAAAATATTTAGTTTAGGTACATATTTAACTTACTAGAAAATATTAAGATGAAGTATAATATAGTAAGACGTATAATAAATAAAATGAGTACAAAGACCTACATGAATTCTACATCTTTCATAGTGTCATCTTGATTGATACCAATAAATACACATGCTCCTTGGCCGATGCTACTGATTACTTCTCCATTTACTAAAAAATAGAACTAGATAATTATAAGAAAGTTGAAGATTAGACGTTACACTTGATAAAAAAAAACATGATATTAATAAATATTATGTCTTGGTAATCACAGCACACATTCTTAAAACAATAATATTCAAAACAAATTATGTAAATTTGAAATTTAATACAATTTAAGTATCACAAATCCATATAAACAAGTAGCCAAATTGAACATCGTTATTTGTAGGTTTTCAAGTTGTATTTTACATTTCTTTAAGCATACTTACCGCAAACTTTAGCATTCATGGCACGCTGAATTAAAGCTTTCATTTTCTAGGATTTGTATTTCTAGGATTGTATTCGTTGTTGTAACTTGTAACCTATTTTGTAAATGACAAATGACAATTGACATTTGACAGTTCGCATGTACTTTTTTTTATTATGGTGCTCGGCCACTGATCTCTATTCAAGTACGCTGGATTGCTGATAAGTGATAGCCTTTGAAATGACAGCTACTTTTTGTGCCTATTTGAAGCGGAAACAAAACACATTAAAATCGTAATCGTATAACGGCCGTTCCCAATATTTGATCTATCTCTTACTTGAGATAGGAATAGCTCACATTAGACATTAGCTCCATATATTTTATGTCAATTCTATGTCAGCTGCTATCGGTTGTATGTCAAACTAGAGATAGATTGAATATAGGGAACGGCCATAGGTCTACCAGAATCTGATGGCAATTTTTGACAGCAGATTTTCAAAGAATATCCTTGATCATTGGATAAATTTATGTATTATTTGCATGTTTCACACACAAAATAAGCCGCTAAGAGAGAGCGCACATCTGAGACACGACAATCGTGATACATGAAATGATTCTATGAATCGTGCTCCCGAGAATTATGTTTTGCACTGCAGCTAATACTAATAGTGAACAATATATCGCGTAACAACGGTTCCCGTATAGCACGAAAGACTATTATCTATTCTGTGACAAAAGTAAGGTCGTAAGCGGTAAGTCCCAAAAAAGGCAAAAATTCGAAGATGAACGCGGCTATGGCCAAAGAATATTGGTATAATAAAATAGTAAATAGTTATACTCAAGTATGATTGTTATAAATTAGTCTTCAATAAGTTTTTTTAGTAAAATATAAACGAATTTCATTGAGTATTGTATTTTTTGTGTCATATACCGATTTTGGGTACAAATATACCGATTTTTGCTGGCAATTCTACCGATCTCGCACTATGACGTTCGAGACCACTGGACACAACTGTCTTTAGACTGTAGTTAGACTGACTTGTCTATGTGAAACAAGATTGTCTAACTACAGTCGTGTCTCAGATTTGCGCTCTCTCTTAGCGGCTTATTTTGTGTGTGAAACATGCAAATAATATATAAATTTATCCAATGATCAAGGATAATCTTTGAAAATCTGCTGTCAAAAATTGCCATCAGATTCTGGTAGACCTATACGATTACGATTTTAATGTGTTTTGTACATTAAATAAATAACTGGTATCAATACCAGTTTTTTATTATTTTTTCGTGAAAGAATTTCGTGAAAATTTAAAGTACCTATACATACTAGATAGGCACTTGTGCCCGGGGGGCTCTCGGTGAGGTCAGCGGCTCGAGCCGCTCGAAGAAGGTGCCGGTTGCGGCTGCGCGCGGGAAGGGGCGGAGATGAAGACGCTCCGCGGTACCCGTCCCTTCCCGCACTAGGCGCACGACGGAGGGCTGGGGGGGTTTTAGTGGGTAGACCTCTCGAGGGAGTCCCACATACCCCCGCCCCTTCCCCCGAGGGGGTGGGGGATACGTAAAGTATTTCCCCTCCTCAAAAAAAAAAAAAAAAGATAGGCACTTGAAATTTTCACAAAATCCTCAATTATTATATGAGTACTCTAACCACAGACATTTATTACCTATATAAATTAATTATCAATTTAATAATCCATGATTCCATACTTAAAATTATATTATGCTAAAGTGTGTCTGTCAGCTGTCTGTCTGTTACCTCTTCACGCCCAACCGCTGAACCGATTCTGCTGAAATTTGGTATGGTGGTCCGCGTGGTATGGTATGGATAATATAAGCTATATGGATGAAGATAAACGAATTTTGGGGCAACGGAGCTGGCTGACGATTGCTGGCGGCATCTAGTTAATTTAAAATTAGTTAAAAGAAAATAATATTAAAGGGGGCTCCCATACAAAAAAAACACAATTTTTGCCCTATTTTTACTTTTAGGGTTCCGTAGCCATAAGAAAGTAGGATTAAGAAAATACGCTGATTTATTTTATATTTTTTTATTATCTTTAATAACACTTTTAATAACAAATATTACAAATAACATTGCATTGTTTTTAAGCAAGCAAACATCAACTTACTGTAGCTCATTTTTAATGGCTCTCGGTAAAATTTATCGTTTTAATGAATATAACATCGAAATACAATTATTATAGAATCACAACTCTCATTCACCTCTCAAATAATAATATTAATAGCAACTAAAACTGTATTAAATATCGATCTGAGTATGACAATTAACAACCAACTGAAAGTAGGTACGCCTTGGTATGCAATTCGTGGAAGCATTTTTGTTTCAGTTACTCTTCCATAGTATGGTATTTCGATGCAATCGTTTTCCGAGAGACATCAACGTTGTTCAAGTTACAACTCAAGTTATTGTGCACTAAAATTATAATTAATTATTAATACTGCTTAACTTAACTGACTATAGCCTACAACAATAATCACTTTATCTATTTACGTTCAAGTGAGTCTTCAGATAAAATGCAAAATTGACAAAACGTGACAAAACGTCCTTTCGCCCGTACTTCAAGTTCTAGATCTTTGATTTCTGATTATATTATAACTAACTATATTATTTTGATGTCACAAATGCTCATGAAAATTATTACTCGTATCTGAATTCTGAGGGCACGGCTGAGCCCTAGCCAAGTTCCAAGTAAACTGTATTTGATATAAAATATTTTCAAAACTTTTAAAAATTATCATTTTTTATATTTATTTACAGTTACTTACTGTCTATTGGAAATGGGCATAAACAATGCGAAAATATATTACCTAATATTATATGAAATCACTGAAGTCTTTATATAATAAGTTCTTTAATTTTGAAAAAATAATAAGTAAAATATTATGGTTTGAATTTTAAAAATATTTTTTAAAAATTGTCCTGCTTTATTCCTGTTCCAGAAATGTCTTGTTTATGTTGTAAAGTTTAGTAGGAGTGAAAACGTTATATTGTTACAACTAGATACTCAGGAAAAATCGGTACTTAAATGAACACAGTGTTTGGCAGATCTGTGCTTTCTAATACAACTAAATGCAACTATCAAAACTAACTAAGCCTACTAGTTGAAGTATTTCACGTAACATTTAGCTAAGCTACTTAATAATATTTTACCCCCTTTCTGATAAAAAATTACGCAACTAATACAAGGTCAAAACTGTCCTTATCCGTCATGTGACTTTTCCAATGTGCCAGAAAAGGACAAGCAAACCTTTTATGTTTTGCGTACCTAAATATTTTTATTAGTAAGGGTGTTAGAAAGTTATTTAATAATAATTGGCAATGGTGTGGCCATTATTAACAAATTCTTCGGCTTAATCTTAATTACATACTAAGGAGTATTATATACTTTATTAAAATTAAGGGTGAAGCCAAACGAGCGTAATTTGTGAGTCGTGAGCCGCAGAAATTCTGCCGGGCAGAATTTCTTTTTATACAAATCACGACTCACAAAATTACGCTCGCGGCTCGTGTGAATCAAACAGGACTTTTGTATGAAACTGAATGCAGCAGAATTCTGCCCGGCAGAAATTCTGCGACTCACAACTCACAAATTACGCTCGTTTGGCTTCACCCTAAATTATAGTTTAAAAATCAGTGCTGTTTTTTTTACACCAATACCTGATGCAGTTGCTACAAGGGTTTTAAAATTTTAATGGTCACTTGTATCTTCACTAAAAATTAAGTCAGTGCTTTTTAAAATACTATAAAAACAATGATAATAATATTATTTAACATTGAGTTAAGTCCTAAAGCGACCAATCTGGTGCCACGTTTTGGTGCCACGGTAGTGATCCCTCCAAGACTCTTTTCAACTTATTTTTTAAAAGTAACTGGTTGCTGCAAAACAATTAGGTACTCGTTTTCACTTACGTCAGGGCTTACGATTTATAGGTAATATCACAACCAAAATTTTACTAATCAGTAAATATCATCGTTAGGCTAAATCAGTCTTGACTCTTGAGTCATTCTTTTGTCTAAGCGTTCATCTATTGTAGACAAAATATTCGACTAATCACCGATTTTTAAAGGTTTCTAACACGAGTTTATCTATTCAACAGCGTTCTTTATTGGTTAATATTTTGACGTTAGCCAACCAAAATTACTAAATACTTACATAAATTCCTGTAAAAAAATCTCAAAAATCGGCTACAAAACCACCAGGAAAACTCAAATTGTTAACGATGACAATACCATTACAAAAATTCTACTCTAAATCAAGTTCATTCAAACGCGTTAGGAAAATAGTAAGCTACTGTCGTACTACTGTCACATGAGTACGTAATGACTTATGACATTTTATTGGCTTATTGTCTAATGATCGAATCGGAAAAGCCGAAGTCTCATACGCAAGTCGCAACTATTTTCTTAATGTGGATTAACTGATTGCATTATTACCAATCATAAACTTGTTTTTAAAATTAGCCTGACCCGGAATTTTTCAAAGTTCTACATAAATAACAGCCTCCTTTTAACAACCTTAAAAATTAGTCATTAAATCTAGGATAACCACAACTTTTGAAATAAGACACAGCATAATATTTCGCACAAGCATAACGAAGAGCTATACCTATTTCCACAGACAAAATAAATGAACAAGAAAAAATGTACATTAGAATAAACAACAAATCCTTACAATTTAAATTGACCTTGGAATAACAAAATTTGGGTCACGGTAGTGAACCAGCCAAGTCAACAATTTTTTACACAATTATAGAAACTGTATGATTAACCCCTCACTGGTAATCTTTACTGTACGTATCTTTTTTCTTTTTCGAAATATAATGTACCCAATAGGTACAGCGGAATAATGTAGGTAAATAGCAGCATCCAATGCAAGCTTCGGATTTACTTTTGGACTCACAAGTAATCAGTGCTTTCAACGTATTCACGTCCTAGATACTTCTTAGTTCTTATTCACATGCCCTCGAAGCAGAATGTAAAAACTTGGTAAAAACATAATTTATGTTACCACTCATTAGAATATCACTTGGATTTAGATGTTGGATTCCATTTTTATTGGAATCTCGTTTGTGTTGGGCCGGTGAAGACGGATGTGTTCGACATACCGTCTCTGGTTTTCCGGGCTGCTCATGACGGAGGCGACGAATTCTGACGTTTCCTTCTGCAGCGCGATGATTTTTTGCTGGATGATTCTGTTTTTGTGCATGAGTGCTATGGTTTTCCATGCTAGCTCTATGATGACCCGGTTTTGTGCTGCTTTGTCGACGGCGGGCTTCGGGTAAGGAACCGTTTGGGGCACCTCCACTGGAGCCGGAGTTGCCATATTCTGGATCCTTTGGACCCGCCTAGCTTCCCGCAGGCGTGTTATATGGGATCCTGCTAAAAAGGAAAACAAACTATTAATAAATTATACTTTTTTCTAGGTAATCCAATGATTACATAATATACAATATTTCTTTCACAATTTTTCTTTTACAACAATTTTACATATCCGATGATTTAATCTCATTATAATATGAGTATTGAGCACCATACAGAGGTTATCCATGACCTCAATAAAACAAGTACCATCCACTCAACTTTTTAGGGTAGGTATAGAGTTCAGCTTTGTAAAAACATCTGCAGCAGATATTGTCTTGCGTCTGCTAATAATTTTAATTTTTTCCTACGTCTTATTAACATAATTTTTAAATAAAGGCCTAATTAAAATTAAAAAAAAAAACAATTGAAGCAAAATAAGTTGAAGAGTTATCATGACAAACATTTTGTCTGCTGTGATATGCATGAGCAGCATGATCAATATAATTTAGATCACATGCGTCATTATTTTGGTGGAAAACGTGCAGAAGACTGTTTATAAACAGCAGCATCAGCAATTAAATGAGGCTAAACGAACCGCAGCGGCCAAATATTTCGATGACTCTGCTTATTTTTAGGGTTCCGGACCCGAAAAGGAGGCTATTTCCCAGGCGGAACGAGCGGCGATTGACAGACTCCCGGTAGCCACCAAACTCAAGACCATTGGTGAGCAGGGCCTTGAGCTGATTAGGATGGTCCGCACCAAAAGCGGCAATCAAAAAGGCACCTTTACAAAGGCCTTGAGGGAAGGTGAGGCCAAGATCGAGGAGTCGGTCAGCGGCCTTGCCTCTTTAAAAGAGGATACGCTGAGACTTGAGGCGGAAAACATTCTCCTCAAAGAGGAATTAGCAAGGTTGCGAGAAGAGGTGAGTCGGGCGCAGAAGGCACCATCAAGACCACCTCCTCCAGCAAATGCGGAGGACCCGGTGCAACGTGACGACGCCGTAATAACGGTCGCCAATCTGCGGGTCATGTTCGAGGAATTCTCTCGCTCGATAATGGAGCGAACCTCGAACATGGTCAACGCACGCATTGAGGGCATGCAGGACCGGCTGCTCCCAGCCAAGAGGCTTCGTCCTCCACTGGCAGCAGACGGCAAAAACAAAGAAAAGGATACTCACCCGACAAAAGACCGGCCCGCCATTCCTCAGGCAGGGCCTTCCAGGACGGTGGATTCTAATCCGGCGACGACATCTGAACCTGCATCTGAAAAGAAAGCTAAAAAGAAGAAAGGAGCTGGGAAGGAGAAGCCGGCAGATCAACAGCCGGCTCCACCAGCGGCTGCAGTTCCTGGCCCCTCTGAGGGATGGAACACTGTGGTACAGAGGAAGGGGAAGAAGGGAGAGCTACCGAATATGACAAATACGAACCCCACATACTCGGATACGACAAGGGCACGGCCAAAGGAGACTGAAAAAATCTCCCAAAAGCAAAAACCGAAAAGGCGGACGAGACGACGGCGGCCCACAGCTCCTGCTACGGCTGCAGTTGTTATTACGCTGCAGCATGATGCGGTCGAGCGTGGTACTACCTATAGTGATGTCATCATGAAGGCCCGGCAAGAGATCAACTTGGCAGAGCTAGGATTGACGGAGGGCGTCCGTGTTAGGCGGGCGGCTACGGGGGCTCAAATTATGGAACTCCCACCCAGTGTGACCAGTGAAACGGCGGATCGTCTCGCTGATAAGATGAGGCTCGTTCTTGCTGGCGTTGCCCGGGTGGCCAGGCCTGTCAAGTGCACGGATATCCGCGTATCCGGCCTTGACGACTCGGTCACTCGTGAGGCTGTTTTGGAAGCGGTTGGAACAAAGACCGGTTGCTCCCTGGAACATATCAAGGGGGGTGACGTCCGACAGGGTCCTGGAGGAACTGGTACTATGTGGGTGAGGTGCCCCGTGGCTGCCGCCAACACCTTGGTGGCTGCGGGTCGCTTACTCGTAGGTTGGAGCTCAGCACGAGTGCAGGCTATGGAACCGAAGGCCATGAAGTGCTTCCGCTGCCTGGAAATCGGTCACACCGGACGGCAATGCACCTCGGAAGTGGACAGGAGTGGCTTATGCTTCCGGTGTGGACAGGACGGGCACAAATCGTCGTCCTGCACGGCTAAGCCCCACTGCGCAGTTTGTGCTGCAGCTGGGCGAAACGCCAACCACACAATAGGAGGAAAGGGGTGCGCTCCCCCGAAGAAGGGGCGCAACAGAAGGAGACAAAATCTCTCTACGGCGGGTCGGCCACAAGACCGACATGGCGAAGACATGGACATTCATAATGGATAGTAGACCCAAAGAAGTGCTCCAGGTGAATTTAAACCACTGTATTGGCGCCCAAGACCTGTTTTTTCAAGCGCTGGTGCAGTGGCAAATAGATATCGCCATAGTGGCGGAACCCTATCTGGTCCCGGCCCGCAACACCTGGGTTGGGGACCTGACGGAATCCGTCGCTATATACTGCAGTGACACCGGCCCCCCGCTCGTGGTGCGGGAGAGAGGCCGAGGATTCGTGGCGGCGGATCGGGGGGAGTATACGATCTTCGGCGTATACTTCTCTCCGAACAGACCGCTGGCTGAATTTGAGGCATTTCTGGATGAGTTGCTAGCGGCAGTCTTAAGAGCGGCCCCGAGGCCTGCTCTTGTCGCCGGTGACTTCAATGCCAAGAACCAGGCATGGGGCTCTCCTGTGACCAACGCCCGGGGAGATGCCGTGCTGGAATGGAGCGTTCAGGCCGGTCTGTCGCTTTTAAACCGCGGAGCTGCGCCGACTTGCGTTCGGCCGCAGGGGAGCTCCATCGTTGATCTCTCTTTCGCCAGCCCCGCGGTTGGACGACTGGTCCAGAACTGGAGAGTGGAGGAGGAAGTCGAGACACTGTCGGACCACTTATATATTCGATTCTGTGTCTCCCCCCCAAACCATACCCGGACGGTTCCGAGCTCACTAGAAAGAGCATCGGAATTCCCACGATGGTCACTGACCAAACTGGACCCGGAAGCACTGAGCGAGGCTATTGAGGTAGAGGCCTGGACGCCAAGACCAACGCTTCCTACTAATGTAAACGCGGAGGCACGCTGGTTCCGGGAGGCTATGACCCGGATATGCGATGCTGCCATGCCCCGCGTTCGTGGTCCTCCTGCAAAAAAGCAGGTCTATTGGTGGACAGACACAATTGCGGAGCTCAGGCGCCAATGCATAAGGGCACGCCGACCTTACCAGAGACAAAGGCGTAGAAGGACGCGTAATGAGTCGTTGGAGAGGCGACTCAGATCTGAGTACAGTGCAGCCAAGAGTGCACTTCATCTGGCTATAAAACAGGCAAAGGAGGCGGCACGAGAGGAAATGCTGGCGGAACTTGATCGGGACCCATGGGGACGCCCATACAGAGTAGTGCGCAATAAGATCGGCCGTGGCCCGCCAGCTTTGGAGACGCTACCTCCCGAGCAACTTCAAACGATCGTGTCCGCACTTTTCCCGACTGTCGCGGTAACGGATTCACCGACTAACAACGAGACGGCGCCGCTAGGAGAAATCCCGCCAGTCTCAGAGGGTGAGTTGGATGCGGCAATCCTAAGGCTGAGAGGGAAGAAGACAGCACCAGGCCCGGACGGGATTCCCGGACGGGTTTGGGTGAAGGCTTTGGGGCCGCTGAAAGAGAGGCTGCGAGAACTGTTCAGCGCGTGCCTCACCCAGTCGGAGTTTCCTCAACCCTGGAAAGAGGGAAAGCTAGTCCTCCTCAAAAAGGACGGTCGCCCGGCGGATTCACCCTCGGCTTATAGGCCGATAGTATTACTAGACGAGGCTGGAAAACTCCTCGAGAGAGTGATCGCGTCTAGGATAATTAAACACCTTGAGCAGGAAGGCCCGAATTTATCCGCGGCACAATTCGGCTTCCGTGCACAACGCTCGACCATAGACGCGATCATGGAGGTCAAGGAGTTCTGCGAGGAACAAACGGCGAACGGCGCAGTTGTATTGGCGGTATCATTTGATATCGCCAATGCTTTTAACACCTTGCCATTTGAGGCAATTGAGGATGGTCTTCGTTACCATAGGCTACCTCTTTATCTGCGCCGTACCGTAGCAGGATACCTGAGACGAAGAACCATAGTAGTCGTCGGACGCAGCGGACGGGTCATAAGGATCGTCACATGGTGCGGGGTTCCGCAGGGGTCAGTTCTTGGCCCACTCCTGTGGGACATCGGGTATGACCGCGTCCTACGGGCGGCACTTCTCCGCGGGTTACGCCTCGTCTGCTATGCAGACGATACATACATGCTGGCCCGCGGAGAATCTTTCGAGGAGGCAATTCGTCTGGCGAGAGTGGGCGCGGCCCAGGTGGTAGCGCGTATTGAGGCGCAAGGGCTGCGAGTCGCAGTCGAGAAAACGGAGGCCATTTTCTTTTATGGACCCCGTAAGCGCCCACCTCCGAACGCGTCCCTCCGAATCGGAGAAATCGATGTGCCAGTCGGATCGGTAATGAAATACCTGGGTCTCGTCCTTGACTCAAGGTGGACATTTACCGAACATTTCCGCCGATTGGCACCAAGACTTAAGAAGACGGCAATGGCCCTGGGACGTCTGCTGCCCAATACGGGAGGTCCGGGGTCCTTATGCAGGAGGCTCTACACAGGTGTCCTCCAGTCAATGGCCCTGTACGGAGCCCCGGTGTGGGCAGAGCGTTTAAGCGCCCAAAATAGAGCGCTCTTAAGAAGGCCGCAACGTGCTATGGCCCTGCGAATAATTCGCGGCTACCGCACGGTAGCTGGCGAAGCGGCCCTGGCACTGGCAGGGTCCCCCCCGTGGGACCTGGAGGCTCGCGTACTTTCGGAGGTATATTTTCGTACAGCCGAATACAGGGAACGAGGAGAACGGGTGCCACCAGATCTGGCAACCCGATGGCGTCGCCAGGCACGCGTTATATTAATGCGCACCTGGCAGGACCAAATGGCGTCACCGACTGCCGGCCGTCAAGTGGTCGCAGCAATCCGGCCGATACTTCAACAGTGGACGGCACGTCCCTGGGGCGCCCTTACCTACCGTATGGTGCAGATGCTGACCGGGCATGGCTGCTTCGGTCATTACCTACACCATACGGCTAGGAGGGAACCAACGCCCCGCTGCCACCACTGCCCGGACACAGACGATGATACGGCGCAGCATACGCTCGTGGAATGCCCAGCCTGGGTTGAGCAGCGCGCGGAGCTCTGCGCCGTACTTGGACTTGACCTCACTCTCCCGGCCATACTGTCATCCATGGTCCGGTCGAGAGAAGCTTGGGAAGCGGTCTCCACCTTCTGCGAATCCGTTTTATTGCAGAAGGAGGCTGCCGAGAGGGATCGGGAGGCCCAAGAGGACGCCGACCCCATGCGAAGAAGGCGAGGAGGGCGTAGGCGCGCTCAATACGAGCGCCAACTCCCGCCTTAGATGGGCTCGGGCGACGGATTGGGGAATCCGCCGCCCATTGCACGAGCCCAACCGGTTGAAGAGCGTCCGGTGCCTCGGACTGCTCTCCCGGAGATAGCGGCAGCTGTCGTAGACAGGCAGTCGCATGGCGAATGTTGCTGTGAAGCAAACGCCGCTAACTGGGCCGCTGCAGTTTCGCCCCTGGCGGGTCCGGCGGCCCAGCAACAAGCGGAGGAGGAGGCACCGGTGGGTTTTAGTGGGTAAACCTGGGTGCTCTTCCTTACCGCAGCACCTGGGGAGTCCCACATATCCCGGCGGCCTTTCCCCCGGGCTGTCGGGAATGCGTAACGCATTTCCCACCGTTACAAAAAAAAAAAAAAGGGTTCCGGACCCAAAGGGTAAAAGCGGGACCCTATAATCTATATAGTACTGAGACTTCGATGTCTGTCCGTCTGTCTCCAGGCTGTATCTCAAAAACTGCTATAGCTAGAGAGTTGAAATTTTCACAGATTGTGTATTTTTGTTGCCGCTATAACAACAAATACTAAAAATATAATATAAATATTTAAGGGGGGCTCCCATAGAACAAACGTTATTTTTTTGGCCTTTTTTGCTCGTAATCAATAATTCCAAAAGGTAGGCACTTGATATATTCAGTAAATCTTTAATTATATTTATACTTCAATAATTAATAATAAAATCTAAATAAAATAAAATTTTAAGGAGGGCTCCCATACTAAAAACACAATTTTTGGCCTATTTTTGCTCTATTACTGTACGGAACCCTTCGTGCGCGAGTCCGACTCGCATTTGGCCGATTATTAATACAATTTTGATTTTTTTCAGTTATCACTCTTTTAATTTAGATGCGTTATTATTTGGAAGCTATTTAAAATTTAAATATACCTACATGATTTTAATTTTATTAATAATAAATTTGTTTATGAGAATATAAATTAAATTAACAAAGCATGACAAAGCCGTTACGTTACCGAAATAAAAACTTAATTTTATCTGATAATAACATTATAAGTTCTAAATTATAAATGAAACGGACCTAGGAAGAAACTTAGAGCTCTTAAAAATTTCGATTCTGAAGAATTGTATTTTGTATGGCTTAGCAAATTTCAGATGGGTAAAATAGTCAAATTCTGATTTGGATAAGCTTAAAAAAAGAACGCTGTACATTATCATAATAATAGAGAAACGATGACGATTGCGACAGGTCAGGGTAACGCTTAACACCGGTATAGAATAATATTAATAATATTAATAGAATAATATTAATAGTTAACATATTAAGTGAAATCCATAGAACATCAATAACGAACCTCTCTTAATCTTCCTCATCCTTTTCTCACACATGTTTATATCGCACAGATTGACAACACAACAAACAAATTTCAACAATCGAATAACGATAATACGGAGCAGAGACGTGCGTTCCACTCGAGACTCAACGTAAAATTGTGGCTGAAACGAGCCGGGCTCGAAAAATGAAAATCGAAGGTCCGTCCGGGCGACTCGTGCTGTCTCTCGGTTAACGTGACTGAGCGAGACAGAATTGAATGTTGTTAGTGCAGAAAACAAAATTGCCATAAAAGACAAAATTCAAAATATGCCAACGCTGAAGTAACAAAATTGGTGTAGCAGTACTACTAATATATTATATCCCATCAAAAACATACCTGTAAAAATGGGGCCAAGTTCCAATCGACTAATTTTTGGCCTAAAAAAGAGTTGAAATCCAACCCAATGCCAAGTTCAGATGCACTTCATCGATCGTAATCATCTTCATCAACAGCTTGATCCATAATACTTTTAATTTGAACTTGGCAGGTTTTCGTGCTATACGTAACACTTGATTAATTGTTTAATTAAATAATATAATTAACCTGCCAAGTTCAAATTAGAAGTATTATGGATCAAGCTGTTGATGAAGATGATTACGATCGATGAAGTGCATCTGAACTTGGCATTGGATTGGATTTCAACTCTTTTTTAGGCCAAAAATTAGTCGATTGGAACTTGGCCCCATTTTTACAGGTATGTTTTTGATGGGATTCCAATACTTTTTTTAAGAAATCTTATATTTTTTTTGTGCCACACCCGAAATAAACAATATCTTCGATGGATTGCGCTAGTTGTATTTGTTAAACTATCAATAGAAGCCAAATTTTTAAGTAAACAGTATTTATATAATAAGCTGTACAGTGCAGATTATCATTGTATCATATCACTGGTACATAAGAATTTTTATCTTTACTTAGTTCGTAGATGAGCCGACTCACGCTTGACCGGGTTCTTTATTGTTTTTTAATCTACATTTATACCACACGACCTGTGTGCCACATTTTATAACGCTAGGACAATTGGGAGTGGCGTCTTAAGTTCGAAGATGAATCGACTCATGCTTGACCGATTTCTTAAATCTCGCAATTTTTTGTTAATCCACACATAACACTCGACCTGCGTGCCAAATTTCATAATGCTAGGACAATTGGAAGTGGCCTCTAATTATAGTTTGTAGATGAGCCGACTCATGCTTGACCGATTTTTTAAATTTCATAATTTTTGTTAATCTACTTATAACACACGACCTGTGTGCCAAATTTCATAATGCTAGGACAATTGGAAGTGGCCTCTTAAGTTCGTAGATGAACCGACTCACGCTTGACCAATTTCTTAAATTTCTTAAATTTCTGAATTTTTTGTTAATCTACACAATTATAACACCCGACCTGTGTGCCAAATTTCATAACGCTAGGACAATAATTGGAAGTGGCCTAGAGGTTTTGATTACCGGTCAGTGAGTGAGTGAGTGAGTCAGTGCCAAAATTAGCTATTTTTACAGGGAGATATCTCAGGATCTACCGAAGCTACATCTATGAAATTTGGTATACTGCTTAAGTACTAGTACTTACGTAGGTATAATTTTATTTTTGTACTCGATATAGGCACTGAGCTACAGGGGGGTCAAAAGTGCGTCGAAACGGTTCGTGTAAATAGTGCACGGCAAGCGCGGCGCGCGCGGCCTGCTGGAACTTGGCCGCGCACGGCCGTGCGCTTTGATTCTGTGGTAGCAGTTACAAAAATCATTTATGAATTTGGCGATGAAACGGTCAACTTTAGTCTTTTAACATTGGTGCCGTACCTTAATATTTGGATCAAATTTTATTCTGTTTTACCTTGTATCTCAACTCTACCTACATTTACATTATTTACCCCATATTTAGGGTGAATTCTAGTGCTAGCAACACCGGCGCCTCTGATGCGGTCGGCTTGGCACACCTCGCATGGTAAAACACGTGTCACGTATTGACAAATCACCAGGCACCGCTATCTGTGTAATTGAGTCACAAAATATGGAGCAGGCACCTAATTTAATTAATATTTTATTTCATAGGGATATCGATAATTATTTTGAAATATGGAAACTATGAGAAGGCTACTGCAAATTATTTTTTTAAAATTGACAAGGAAGCCAGTAAGCTCTGTGATTTCAAAGATAGCATAATTTATTATTATTTAGGTTGTGATCTTTTAAAAGCCGATAATAATCTGGTTAAATAATCTTTAAGGCAGTTTTTTTTTAATTTTAATAGTAACCAAACTTGACTGACCAATGATAATTGATAACACATCTATAATAATATTATATTATTAAAAATAAAAATTTGTATCAATAGGCGTCATAGTTTTCCGTAAAGTGTACCACAAAAGTGCTCAGGTTGTGGGATACACCTACTTCGGTCGCCCTGATAATATATCGCCATATCATCGCATTTCTCCGCCTTTCTCCGGCGTTTCTCAGAGGGTCCTCTCCATGATTAGTAGCTCAATGTCGAGCACGTTACAGTGAGTGCGACCGCACACCTGAGACACGACTGTAGTTAGACAGACTATCGCATAGCAAAATGCACTAGATGCGCACATCTGAGACAAGACGTCTAATAGACAAAGTTGACTAATGCGAGTCGCGACAAGTCTGACTAACGACTGTCGGCTTCCCTTTGAAATGTATGCAAGCGCGCACATCTACGACAAAACTGTCTAACCACAATAGACATGACTACCAGTAGTTCAACTGCAAAGCAAAGAGACGGACGGGACAGGTTTCAATATATTATCTCACCAAAAACATACCTGTTAAAACGGGGCCAAGTTCCTATTCACTAATTGTTCGCCTTAAAAAAGAGTTGAAATCCAATTCAATGCCAAGTTTAGATGCACTTCCAAATCGATCATAATCATCTTCATCAACAGCCTGATCCTAAATACTTCTAAATTTGAACTTGGCAGGTTAATTTAATCACATAGATATCTTATATTTAAATTTAAAAATTATACAATAATTATCAAGTGCTACTAGCATGAAAACCTGCCAAGTTCAAATTTAGAAGTATTTAGGATCAGGCTGTTGATGAAGATGATTATGATCGATTTGGAAGTGCATCTAAACTTGGCATTGAATTGGATTTCAACTCTTTTTTAAGGCGAACAATTAGTGAATAGGAACTTGGCCCCGTTTTAACAGGTATGTTTTTGGTGAGATTTCAATACTTTTTTTAAGGAATCATACCAATTTGTTTCTTTCCTCCTCATCTTATTTCAGTGTATTTACTTGTACATATTAATTTTTATCTCAAATTCATAGATGAGCCGACTCACGCTTGACCAATTTCTCAAATTTCTTAATTTTTTGTTAATCTACATATAACAAACAACCTGTGTGCCAAATTTCATAACGCTACGACAACTGGAAGTGGCCTAGAGGTTTTGATTACCGATTTTTATCTCAAATTCATAGATGAGCCGACTCACGCTTGACCAATTTCTCAAATTTCTTAATTTTTTGTTAATTTACATATAACAAACAACCTGTGTGCCAATTTTCATAACGCTACGACAACTGGAACTGGCCTAGAGGTTTTGATTACCGATTTTTATCTCAAATTCATAGATGAGCCGACTCACGCTTGACCAATTTCTCAAATTTCTTAATTTTTTGTTAATCTACATATAACAAACAACCTGTGTGCCAAATTTCATAACGCTACGACAACTGGAAGTGGCCTAGAGGTTTTGATTACCGATTTTTATCTCAAATTCATAGATGAGCCGACTCACGCTTGACCAATTTCTCGAATTTCTTAATTTTTTGTTAATCTACATATAACAAACAACCTGTGTGCCAAATTTCATAACGCTACGACAACTGGAAGTGGCCTAGAGGTTTTGAAGCCGACTCACGCTTGACCAATTTCTCAAATTTCTTAATTTTTTGTTAATCTACATATAACAAACAACCTGTGTGCCAAATTTCATAACGCTACGACAACTGGAAGTGGCCTAGAGGTTTTGATTACCGATTTTTATCTCAAATTCATAGATGAGCCGACTCACGCTTGACCAATTTCTCAAATTTCTTAATTTTTTGTTAATCTACATATAACAAACAACCTGTATGCCAAATTTCATAACGCTACGACAACTGGAAGTGGCCTAGAGATTTTGATTACCGGTCAGTGAGTCAGTGCCAAAATTAGCTATTTTTACAAGGAAATATTTCAGGATCTAACAGATCTATATCTATGAAATTTGGTATATTGCGTAAGTACTAGTATATAATTAGGTATGTAAAATTTTATCTTTGCTCTCGCAATAGGCACTGAGATACAAGGGGGTCAAAAGTGCGTCGAAACCGTTCGTGTAAATAGTGCACGGCATGCGCGCGGCCTGCTGGAACTTGGCCGCGCACTCCGTGCGCTTTGATATCAAATTCGTCGGGTTTCACTAAGATTATGAATGGAATGTGCCTCGAGCTGGCTGACATAATTAATTTTTAAATACTTCTAGATTCTGACAATTTTAATCACATGTGTCAAAACATAAACAATAATAAGACCAAAAAGAGGAACTCGACCAGCGATCCAAGTACTATACTATACTATATTTCCCGTCGAGTCTTTCCCGTTTATTTTTGAAGTTATTTTTATCCAAATGAGAACTTTTCTATCTATATCTATAAAATCTTTCAGAACTGCTCGCAATAGACGCAAAATATATTTTTCAGTAAGTATTACGTAATACAACATTTTTTGTGCTTTTTAACAAACTTAAAAAAAGATTTCATGTCAATGCTAGTCGTTCAGAAGCCGGTATAGCTTTGCGAAAATGAGTGTATGATGTGATACTAATTAAGTAATGTAAGGTTGCAACAATTTCAACAAATTATCAAAGGTAGACACATTCATTCGAAAGTACTTGAAAAACTTTCGGGGATAAAACCTTAGTTGATCAAACAATAAATAGAACTTTCCTTTTAACAATCTTTCACTGTATATGGGGTGTACCCAATATTTCCGTTGTCTGCGCCGTTTTGCACGCATTACTAGGATGCTTATCACAGCAGCTTCGGTGAACTCCATTCTGCTACTGAATGAATATACAATTGTATGCATTGCGTCATCGTAGTCAAGACAGTCTTGACTTAGGTGTGCGGCACATGATAGCTACACAACTGTAGTTAGACTGTAGTTAGACTGACTTGTCTATGTGAAACAAGATTGTCTAACTTCAGTCGTGTCTCAGATGTGCGCTCTCTCTGAATGACGTACCTAGACGCGATCTCTGAATCATATTATGTATTGTCTGTGCGTTAGGGATATTATATTGCTATACTGTGCTGTGCGTATAGTCTGAGAAATCAAAGGTCTGAATATTCAACATAGTATGTACATAATACTTAGATGTACATGCAATTTGCAAACATTCACATAATATCGAAAAATATGTAATTCTATAAATATTTGCAGCTTTTCCTCAAAATATTCGTACTTTAAGAATATTAATTTATATTTTGTTATTATCTAAGGCCTAGATTTATACATTTTTAAATGGAATGCCAAGAATGGAATTTAATAATTGGCCAAGTGCGAGTCGGACTCGCGCACGAAGGGTTCCGTAGCGGTATAGAGCGAAAGTAGACAAAAAATTGTGTTTTTTGTATGGGAGCCTCCCTTAAATATTTACTTTATTTTAATTTTATTATTTATTACTAAAGTACAAATATAACTAAGGATTTTGTGAAAATTTAAAGTCCCTAGATGTTACCATTAGGTATTGATTACGAGCAAAAAACGCTAAAAAATTACGTTTCTTGTATGGGAGCCCCCCTTAAATATTAACTTTATTTTATTTTCAGTATTTGTTGTTATAGCGGCAACAGATATACACACTCTGTGAAAATTTCGGAAGTCTAGCTATAGCGGTTCTTGAGTTACAGCCTGGCGACAGACAGACAGACAGACAAGACGGACAGACAGACAAACAACGAAGTCTTAGTAATAGGGTTTCGTTTTTACCCTTTGGGTATATATTCCAGTTACAAAATAGATATATCATAAATCATAATATTATATAAGTATCGATCAAAAATTCATTTTCACCCAATTTTCGTTAATCGTTAAATCACTGTAAATACTGTAATAGCACTCAAAATAAGTAATAGTTAAAAAACTAAAAATACTCTTTTTATTACAAAGCGTCGGTTACAAAGAAACATACAAATATACAAATTGAAAAATGGAATAATTACTTATATCAAATTAGTGTATTGTCATCGGTCCTCGACAAATCTACAAAGTTTGAACGAAATCTGGCCGTTTAAAGTGGGTCAAAATCGCGCCCAAAGAAGTCGGTTCCAAACAAATATACAGGTGAAGCTAGTAAAAAGCGTATAAAAACTCCACATATGCTCAAAAATTATCAAATTCGATCAAGCCGTAGTACCTAAGTTGTAGACACGTTTACATATTATTACATGTCTCATAGTTATCTATGAGATATAAAACGCGATTCACGTTTAATGAAACATATTTTATCCCACGTGATATTTTGGTAAGCAATAGTCGAGACAGCAAAACAAGGTGATTAAAATAATATGATACACATGCGCTGACATGTGATGGCCCCGTACTGCCTCGTATTACGAAATGAGATGCGAAAGTTTGACAGGAAATCTTTTTATACTTAACTAGGTATTGCCCGCGGCTTCGCTCGCGTTAAGACGTATTATAATATTATATTAATTATTAATTAGGTACCTATCAAAGTATCAGCCCGATCGGTTTAAATTTGACAAAGTTTCATACAAACTTTTATCCCCTGTTTGGGGGTAAAATTGATCAAAATCTTTTCTTAGCGGATGCCTACGTTATAACATCTACCTGCATGCCAGACTTCAGCCCGATCCGTTCAGTGGTGTGTTGATAGATTATTATGTCAGTCAGTCAGTTACCTTTGAGCTATACATAATATTATATTATATTTTAAAATTGAAATAATAAAAAGGAGTTTTGTTTTAAATAAGGTATTACCTACTAGATGAGCCAGCGACCTTTGTATCACTTCCCTCCAAAATTCCAAATAAGTATACATCCATAGATTAATGATGGGTCTCGCGCGCGCGCGCGAGACCCATCATTAATCTATGTAGTATGTATACATCCCTGGACTTCCACGAACATTCCAAGACTAAAATTAGTGAAATCGGTTCAGGAGTTCTCTAATTTTAGCGAAACTAACAAAATAGAAAATTCAATTCTAATTATATAGATTTAAAATATGTTTACCTAAATATAAATTTTGGAATACTTACAATACAAAACATATATTTAAAAATAGTAAAACGATTAATTATACTTCGTTGCTGCATCCGTAGAGATTTAATAAACCTGTAGTCCGAATTTTGTGGTACTGCATCATCACACGCCATTTAGATATTATTTATTTAATTTAAAACTGAAAAAAGACAATCAATTGGTTTTATAGTACTTCCGCCTTGCTTTCCTAGATGGCGGTGTTAGTTCGTCCGTCATTCGTTTTTCGTGTGCGGCATCGTCAACACGTTATCCTTTTTAAATTAATTTCTACAGTGTTAAAGTGTTATAATTAGTGTAAATCGCCGAATAATATTGGAAAAAGGAAGAATAAGGATGATTACGAACATATTCGCCGCAAAATACGGCGATTGGAAAGTAAATTACGCTGCAACAAAGGAAAAGGTACCAAACTACCCGCATTAATTTTTAAAAATATTATGAATTTTTTCTTTGTTCTCAGCTATGGCATGGTAACTGTAAAACCAGTCCAATGGTGGTTATACCTATGATCACCGGCTCGTACACGCACTCAATGGACAGACCACCAACACGTCTACTCTCGCCTATGGCTCTCGTATCTCTGACGTGGTGCGAACGAGACAGTACTTGTCTGTATGAGTTTGAGAGTGAATAAACGCATACACTACATCCCTTCCATATTACGATTTTTATTGAATCAACCTTATGATCAACATACAAAACAAAATCAACAATTTATAGTAGTATATCAACTGTAACATCAAAATATGACAAAACAACTATGTAAACATTAGTTATCTGAAGAACCTCCTTCATCTTGTTTATCTTCTGCTTCCGGTACTACAGCCTTCCATTCTCCTTCGACCTTCTTTAAATGAACGATATTTCTTCGATAAGATTGTCCCGTTTCTTCATTCCTTACAACACAGTCTCCAGCTTTTTTGCTCTCCACGGTATAGGGGGTTGAATTAAAATTAGATGCCAATTTGTTTGTCCTGTCCATGTTTTTTAAATAAACCTTTTCTCCCTCATTTATTTCTGGTTCCATAGCTTTCCGTTTCTTGTCAGCATACTGTTTCCCCAGCTCCTTTTGAACCTTGTCTCTATCTCTTACATCCGAATCCTTCAATATTTCACTTGTGTTTTCTAACGTAGGAATTTTGTCTCTATTTTTTCTTTGAAAAAACAGTTCTGATGGTGTTCGTCCAGTTGTTGAGTGAGGTGTGCAATTATACATCATCAGGTATTCATATAGACTTTCTTTCAAATCTTTTCCTTCTGTTCGACTGATGCGCAACCTCTTAATGATATCTCGATTTTGTCTTTCGACTTCCCCGTTCATTTGAGGCCAATATGGGACTGTGTTGAAAAGACGAATATTGCACTCTCTGCAATACTCACGGAATTCTTCGCTTACAAATTGTTTCCCGTTATCAGCTGTTATGGAAACGGGAAACCCAAGTCTGCTAAAAATTTCCTTCAATATTTTTATTATCTGCGTACTTGAAATTGATTTGGTCATTTTCACTTCCTTGTAACGACTATAATAGTCAATAATAACAAGGAGGTAATCATTACTAGGGAGTGGACCTAAAAGGTCCATGGCCACATCTATCCATGGTCCCATTGGCAGTTCTCGCCTCTTCATAGGAACCGGCGGGGTAGGTAAAGCCACCAAGGTACACCCTTTGCACGATTTTACTAAATTTTCTGCATCTTTGTCGATGCGCGGCCACCAGACCTTCGATCTCAATCGACCCTTCATGGCTACAATGCCAGGGTGTCCCTCGTGCGCGGCGTCTAGAACACTTTTACGGAGGCAAAGTGGTATTACAATTTTGTTTCCACGTAATAAAATATTCCCAAAGAAACACAACTCATTTTCGAAAATTTTGAAACTTCTCACTGAATCATCCCAATTGTTTTCATACAGCCCTCTCCTAACACTGCAAATTTCTTTATCTGTCTCAGAAGCACTTTCAATCTCACTCATTTGTATTGCTTGTGGTCGCGCGAAATTAACCACCTGACAAACGTGTGTATCATCGCTCTCCGCGGGGTTGCTATTCAATTTGCACAGGCGTGACAAAGGATCAGCGATGTTATTCTTACCTGGCTTATACATGATCCGATATTTATAAGATTGTAGGCGTAACACCCAACGTTCTATACGTGCACATGGTTTAGATTTCTTGCCGAAAAGAATCTCTAACGGTTTATGGTCTGTAACAAGGTCAAACTCCTTTCCGTATAGAAAAATATTAAAGTGTTCGACCCCCCAAACTAAAGCCAATGCCTCCTTTTCAGTCTGGCTGTATCTCCGTTCACAGTCTGTAAGAGTCCGATTTCCGTATGCAATTATGCGCGGTCCATTTGCATCTATTTGAACGAGAATAGCACCTAATCCGACCGGACTTGCGTCGGCTATCACTTGAGTTTTATCATGGACATCGTAATACCCTAGCGATTGGATTTTTGTAAGCATTTGCTTCAAATTATCAAAGGAATCTTGTTGTGCCTTCAACCAGAATTTCTCTATGTTGGTGTTTTTGCCAAGCCTTTTCCTGAGTAATTCCTTAAGGGGTTCCGACGTCGTTGCTAAATTTGGGATCCACTTATTAATGTAATTAAGTAGCCCCAAAAAACTTTGAAGTTCCTCTATGGACTTAGGAACACGAAAATCCATGATACTTTTCACGTACTTGTCCAGAGGTGTTATTCCGTTGGGTTCAAGATGATGTCCAAGAAAATCTACACCTTGAGTTTTGAAAATGCATTTCTTTTCATTAAGAACCACATTGTTGTCCTTTAGTGTCTGCAAAACTTTCTCTAGTCTCCTATCGTGCTCTTTCTCATCATTGCCGTAGATCAATATGTCGTCAATAAAGTTTATTACCCCTTCACACTGAATCAGCATCCTCTCCATAATTTTCTGAAACAGCTCTGGTGCACACGTGATACCGAACATTAAGCGCTTGTAGCGGTATAAGCCGTTCGGAGTTATGAAGGTGGTAATATGTCTTGAGTCAGGGTGGATCTCTACCTGATGAAAAGCATTTCTAATATCAAGTTTGCTGAAAAATTTTGCTTTGTTAATCTTAGGTAGTAATTTATCCATGGTGGGAAGTGGGTGATTTTCTCTCATTATAGCATTATTTGCGCGTCTCATGTCTACACACAACCTCAACTCTCCATTTTCTTTCAGGATTGGGACTATGGGTGAAACCCATCTCGAAGAACCCTCTACTTCTTCAATTATGTCTTCAGTTACTAATTCTTTAATTTTGTCATCGACTTTCTTTTCTAAAGGTATAGGCACTCTCCGACATGGTTGAGAAATAGGCTTCACAGAATCATCAATCGGTATCTCTACGAGGACATCTTTAAATTTCGGAAACGGTGTGATTGTATGCTCCACTTGATTGATGCCAATACCCATACGTAATACTCCTAATTTGAGTGCTGATGTTTTACCGAGTAAGTCTCTTGTCCCACCACTTATGACATAGAAAGTAGAATAATCCTTTTGCTCATTGGTTTCAATTTCAGCTTCGAAAGAGCCTTTCACAGGTAAGGGAGACTGACTGCCATAAGCGAGTAGGATCTTCTGGGGATCTTTAATTTGATTCTTTACATGCACACCGCTGTTTTTTAGCCTTTCCCATGTTTTGTCCGTGACAAGGTTAGGTTTACAACCAGAATCAATAAGCATGCTGATCTCTACGCCACCAACCATGCAGTTAACAGACGAATCATTATCTATTTGAAAAACGTAGTCCACTTCTTCATCATCTACCATATCGACGCTATTTCCATTTTTTGGTCTTTTCCTATACTCTGTGTTTGTGTTGCCACTGAACTTCCTTTTTTGTGACTTAATTTCGGAATTATTGGATTTACATTGGGCTGAAAAATGACCAATTTTCTTGCATGAGTAACAGGCTCGGTTCTTTGCAGGACAGTTTGCATCAATGGTTTTATGAAATCTGCTTCCACATCTAGTGCAACGTAGTTTATTCCGTAGATTTAGTCTTACTTCATTTGTTTGAGCTCTTTTATAGCTTTTATTCATAATCTGGTTCACATCCAGGTTCTTTGATCCATTTCCTTCATTGCCATATACATTCAATTGATGACTCACTAACTCCAGGGTATTTGCTAGTGCCATTATTTCATCTAGAGTAGCTTTGTCCCCCATAGTCAAAATCTTTTTCCTAAGTTCACTTGATGTACATTTTTCCGTGATTTGGTCAATTATAAAATTATCCGGCTTCTCAAACCCACATTTCTCCGCTTGGTTACGTAACCTCACCAGAAACTTCTCCATTTTTTCACCATTCTCCTGTTTCAATTGCCTGAATAAATGACGCTCATAAACTTTACTTTGTTTAGGCAGAAAATATTCATCCAGTCTTTTCAGGGCAACTTCAAATACATCTTGGCTGTCTGCTGTACCATCCGATGCACCAGCTGCTGGAGTAGAAGTATCTGCGTTAGCACCAGGTAAATTTGAATATATTTCCTGAAGACCTGGTCCACCGAAATGCAAAAGCGTCGCTCTTTTCTTCGTCGGGGTTTGAATGTCAGCAGCTTCCAGGTAGATCAGTAATGACCTTTTCCAACGCTCCCAACGAATGCCAACAGTGGAGGTGTCGCCTTCCACATCGAGTCTGTCCGGCCCAGGCATGAAATTTGCCATAGCACCTTACCTCTTCCTGGTCTGATGGGGTGACCTGAAAATACCCTCTAATGGAATAACCGTAACTAATAGGATAGGTTTAATTCTCTCACGACAGCTTAAAAAAAACTACCACTTTAATGGCAACTGTTCATACATAATCTACCAATTTAATGGCAGCATTGTTTTTACCAACCCACCAATCAAATGGCAGCAAAATAAAACAATTGTAATGGCAGTAATTACAATCATACTCCACCAATTTAATGGCAGCAAAACATAACCTACCAATCCAATGGCAGCATTATCATAATCCGCCAATTTAATGGCAGCAAAACATAACCTACCAATCCAATGGCAGCATTATCATAATCCGCCAATTTAATGGCAACAAAACATAACCTACCAATCCAATGGCAGCATTATCATAATCCGCCAATTTAATGGCAGCAAAACATAACCTATCAATTTACTGGTCGGCCTAATCATAACAAAATAACTATTTTTTTTTTCTTTGAATAGCGGTAATTATTTGTACTCTGTTCTATCAACCCTACAACATACACCATTTATTACTTACTCACGAGTACTCCTTTTTATCTTCCTAGTTATGAAATACGTCTTATAAACACTCTCGTGAATAAGTAAGTAAATAAATAAATACATTTACAAGTTGAAATAAACTCGCAATTTTATTTTTTATTTTATTTTATTTTATTTGGGTGGCTTACAGCTAACAATATTATAATGTGCACAAAGATAGAATCAAAAAGCCAATTACAAGCCTTATTTATTTTGTATAGGTATATAAATAATTATAACGCACCTACCCACTAACATATAACCAACTATGTACCACAACATTATATTTTAATGTAGGTAGGTACCTAACTACGAGCTAGGCCCTGCTTCACATTACAGATTTTTTAAGTACCTATGTAAGTACTTACAACATAAGTAAAAAACAACAAAAAGGGTCAGAAAATATAATATCTTTGATTATGCCACGTTACTTGTAAAGGCTTATTCTTTGTTGCACAATCTAAATGATTTGGTATAGGTAGGTAATTTTGCATATTACTTTCCTGGCTTGCTAAACTACTGTAACAGGTGGTAACAGTATGTACAATACTTACTTAAAATACTTTGAAATAAGTAATGAATAAGTATTCACCTATCCATTACCAACATTCGCATTACGCAAACCTTATATTACGTACATATTATTATATAACAATCAAATAGGCACCTTTATTATTATTTATAGTTTATAGGTACCATGGTATAAGTACGAGTTGCGTCGTACATTTCAAATTCAAATTTAAATTTCTTTATTGTCAGAATGTAAGAATGTTATTTCTTTGAATCTCCCATGTTTCTAGCATAATAAAACATTGATTGATCTATTGAGCTTAGATAGATGCTTATTATGCGAATATAATGAAAATTATCTACCTACATAGTACCACACATTTCACATATTCTGTCCTATCGACTTACTTAATTAAACATGCAAGCCAGTTACACGAGTACCAAGTACTTTATTCGTTGGTATTTATAAGTCGAATGTAAACAAAGGCGTATTATAACTTATGTTGGTGTTGCACAGAATTGATTACTTAAATAAGAAGTTAGTATTGGGTTTTTTGTTTACTAAGGGTTATTAAGTAGGTCATTAGGTAAGAATAGGCAGTACTTTTTAACCAAGTTTCAATTTTTTATATGTGGGTACTTACTACCTACGTAAGAAACTTTAAATTGTTATGATGATCACACACCATGGAATAAATGTATTAAACTTAGGTGTATATTTTTATTCGACCGAGGTTTGAAAGTAGTAAACTAACATCACAAAGTTTAATTTTACTAGTGACCAACATAACTATTTACTTCCTTCCTAACCTAAAACAATATTTACGTATAATTCTCCCTTATCTTACGAAATGAAAAAAAAATAAATACCTTTTTGCTCGTCGCCACTTGTAAAACCTGTCCAATGGTGGTTATACCTATGATCACCGGCTCGTACACGCACTCAATGGACAGACCACCAACACGTCTACTCTCGCCTATGGCTCTCGTATCTCTGACGTGGTGCGAACGAGACAGTACTTGTCTGTATGAGTTTGAGAGTGAATAAACGCATACACTACAGTAACGATACGTTAAAAAAAGACTATCTTAAGGGTTAATACGTGATATTAACCAGATAGTCAACCTTTTGTACCTTAATGGGGTAATACGCGATATTATCCAGGTTACAAACTGAGTCGTGATGATACGTGATATCATCCTGAAAGCAACTTTATGCTTTTGCTTATTCACACCGGACAAGATCCGAGTCATCAGCGTCTTCCTCCCGGGAAGGCCGCTGCGATAACGAGCACTCATCCGACGACAAAAGGCGCGATGAAGACATCGACGCGCGGGAGGCTCAATCTTGCTGTGGAACTCCACAATCTTTAGCCGACGTCGAAGACGTGGATTATATGGAGTCGGCCGCGCCTGCACCGGCGTCGCCGCAGGCCGCACCGCCGACATCAGCACCGCTGAGCCAACCAGAAGCCACCGTGCCAGTAGATCCTAACCAAGAATCTACTCCCAGGTTACCACTTGAAATACTAAATATTCTTGGCAAGGCCAATAAAACAGAAAGCCCTAGGCGAACGCATTCCCACCGAACTCTCTGAACGTTGGGGTAAAATCTTGGTCGATGGTTTGGCTAAGGAATACAAGGAGTCGCTTGTGGCGAAGATTCTTATACCGACTAACTTTTCGCTGGCACAAGCGCCTAAACTCAATCAAGAGGTAGCCGCAGTTCTACAGCAGGCTGCAAAAACCGATAATTTTTTTTTCATAATACAATCCAAGGCGTAAAAAGCGACGTCTACCTTTTCGGTGAAAAGCGCTAGCAACAAGCACTGCCGGGCAACTCCCGAGCTCCTCCTCGTCAGCAGTACGCGAGGCCAGCGCCAGCAGTGCCGGCCCGCCCGCACGAGCCGCAGCCGTCGACACGTCGGCGAGGAGGGCCCAGCAGCCCCCGCGCCGCGGCCGCCCCTACGCGAGCGCCAGACCGAGCAACGACAGGAGACGCCGCTACTAGAGGTACCTCACGCTGGCCGCATCCAATTCTTTTTACGCAATTGGCTTCTAATAACCTCCGATAGCACGGTGCAGTGCTGTCTTATGCTAAAGGATATTATAAAATACCCTTCTGCATTGAGTTATAAGTCCCTTCTGTAAGCCACCTTACCAACGTGTGGAACCAAGTAATCCACCTTTTACAAAGAGTCAGATGAGCAAAGCAATAAGTGAACTCAAACAATTAGGTGCTATTTCAGTATGTAATGAAAATTTGCCAGACCAATTTATTTCATACATTTTTCTTACACCGAAAAGTATCGGTGGGTTAAGATTTATATTCAACTCAAAATTACTTAAATACATTTTTAATTTGCACGTAATCAACTTTTAAAATGGAAGATATTCGCACTGCTATAAAATTGGTCTTTCCAAATGTATATTCCTCATATCTCAATCTCAAATCTCAATCGATCTCAAGGAATTGCTTGTGCGGTGTGCCGATTCATACATTACATAAATTTATTATTATTATTATTTTTTGAGATTTCGATTTCATGATAATCTTTGTGAATTTAACTGCCTTCCTGTACGGCTTAAGTTCTGTGCCATTTATATTTGTAAAGCTTCAAAAGCCTCTTTTTATGTGGTCAAGAAAGCAGGGCCATCTAGTGGTCGAAATTCGAATCGAAATCTAAAGATTATGCTACTATATAATATATTAAGGTCAAAATTGAAACAATTAGGTTTTATTATCAACTTTGAGAAAACTAGTATGACGCCTTCACAACTTTGTAGATTTATTGGCTTTGACCAATGATATTATATTAGCTTTGACATAATATTAAATACTCAAGTCATGCAGTTACTCCAGAAATTTTCTAACTAGCCAACGAAATCCATAACAAAGCGCGATTTCGCGAAGTTCATTGGCACTTTAATTTCAGCATGACCAGCAATAGCATATGTATGTGTAGTTGTATATTCTTTGATACAACTGGCCGCGTACTAAATACTTTGAACGAGATAAGTTTTTAGCTTCACAAAAATGTAATAATAATTTTGATTCCATCATGCCTGTAAAACCTTATGTGTACCACCAGTTGGTGGTGCAATATTATTTTTAATAAAGTAAGCTTTTTATTAGAATAAACACAAGTTTATACGAGCTGGAGATCTTCACAGACTCGTCACTCACCGGCTGGGGCGCCGCGTGCGACGGAGTAGTAACTAGATGCCATTGGTCCGCGGATGAAGCTCGCCATCATATCAATTATCTTGAATTATTGGCTGCCTAGGGATTGAAATCATTTTTCATTTCATCGTTGTGATAATATTTTAAATGTCTTACTAAGAATAAATAATACTACTGCCATAATTATATTATCTTATATTAATATTATAATGTGAAGTATTCAATTTCATCATCTCAATGAAATCGCGAGAGATATATGGCAGTAGTGCGAGAAACAACGCATATATAATTTATTTGCTTCTTATTTATATAAAAACACAGATGCTGACCAGGCGTCTAGGTACTTACGTAACGTAACGATAGGAACTTACTAAAGATCTTATTGAGCTTCGGTCAACCTGACAACCTGATGGCTGATACCGTACTTACTCGCGTTGTGCTTTAATAATAAGTGCTATATTATTATCTGCTAAGATATTATGTCTCTTGGAAACAAGACCCAGGTGCCTTCATCATCCTTGCTTTTACAATTTCATGGCACGATTATTTTTTCTATGCCTTTCCGCCATTCGCGCTCATACTGTCTTAGGAAAATTATAGAAGAGGAAGCGACTGGTAAATTAGTCGTTCCGTACTGGCCATCGTGTCTCGGCCGTGTTTTCCACTGTTTTGATCGCTTCTCAAATCTGACGAGATTTATTTTAGGCCAGATAAAACCTTCTGGCGTGCGCAGTATTGTGCGGAAAGTCTACCTAAGACGCTGAATACCGGAGATGTCTATTGACAATATCATACTAAAACCGTTATCGGGAGGTACAATTAATCAGTATGATACAGGATTAAAACATTGGTTTAATTTTTGTCAAAGTAATAATATTGATTTGTATTAAGGATCCGTAGCTGATATAATATTATAAATGATCAAACGAACTTACCAAGTGAAGTTCGATCATTATTATATGAGTCGCTTCATTCAAAGATATATTAACCAAGTAGTCCTTTGTCTATCTGCTAGGCAATCGCGTTTTTTAAAGACGTTTGTAGGTAGTTGAAAAAATAACTTTCCATCCCGGCCACTCGCTCCTGGACGCGCCTCATTATGTTTAGAGAGAGGTAATGCAAAAAATCTTTCTTTCTTTCTTTGGGTACTGCAGCAAACATAGTTTCTTGCAGACTGGGTGGGAGGGAGATTATATCTTTGAATGAAGCGACTCATATAATAATGATCGAACTTCACTTGGTAAGTTCGTTTGATCATTTATTATATTTCTTCGCTTCATTCTTCGATATATTAACCAAGTAGATTTTCAGAGTAACGAAAGAAAGATTTTTTACAAAATACTTAGAATTTATATATACAGTTTATATTATACATTATGAATAGTAATCATTATATTCGAGAAATATTTTTTTTTTTTTTTTTAACATTATGCCCTTAAATAATAATAATAGTAGAAACAAAACTTAAGAGACCTCTATGGTTTTGTGATTCAAATGATAACGTACTGGGATCATGGTGATTAAGATTATATAACTGATTCAGCGAAACTTTGTTCGTCGATAAAATTATGGCTTAGGAAAATAGCGAAAGGATTGGAGTCACTAGTTCTGCCTGTCGACTGTCGTCTTACTAATAGGTCCAGTATCAATCCCCGTGTCGGCGCTCGACGTGTCGACGCCGCGCCGCTCTCGCACAGCACCTGCTTTATCCAGCGGCTATTACCGAATGGGAGGTGGCTGTTCTGCGCAGAGCGTTAAACCCGTACTGTAGCATTATCCTATTTAGTATAATCTTGAATAACCATCGCAGGGCGTAATAACTTAAATATTATAACTTCTTCTTCTTTTTTTTTTTTTTTTTTTAAAGAGTTACATAATTTAAGAACATCCGATTACGCTCAGGAGTTTGTCTTTGTAATATAAATTTCGAATAATTTAAAAGTTAAAACCGTATTTTTTATTTTGCCGAGTTTTATTATTTGGCAGAAAGTTTTAAGTCAATGATCAGTATTCAGTAGGTACAGAGTGCAAGAAAAAAACAAATAATTTATAAGTGGATCCTGGGTACTACACTAGGTACTCAGGTATGGGCTAGGAATTAGAATGTTTACCGGAAAGCTTCTTTCAAAAGACACTTTAAACATTCATCTAAGCCAATGTCACCATCCAATAATATCAACATTGTTCATAAACAATGACAGTGCACAGTGACATGGCTGTAGAAGATATCGTTTTACAGCCATTGTCAAATTGTTTGGCAAGGTTCTGATAAAGCAGACGAAGATCTCTGTAATAAGTCTATTAACTAATGAGATTGAAGAGAGTGTTTACCTAAAATCTAAGTCGAGTCTAGCATTTTAGAATAAATTTTAAGGCGTCTACTGTTATAACTCATAACTGTGTCCGGCCCTGTGGTCGTCGACTCGTCGATAGTGTGATTATTGCATATTACAAATTACAATTACAATATGATTGAAATTAGAGAATATTGTGTTCTCGGTCCAGCAGGATAAATATTTATACTTACACTTATATTATTCAAGATTAAGTGTCATTATGTTATCGTATTTATCATTGCATTTATTTAGCATTAATAATTTTAATCGCTGAAAACCAGTTGCATTCCGCGACGGGGGTCAGAAATCAGGTGTCAGAACACCTATCAGTTGAGGTAGCTCACGAATAGTACACTGATTTAACTGTTCTATATTATTTCGTTTTTAATAGGCTTATATTATTATTATATAATATATCTAATATGTAGGTACATAAAATTCTCGTATCACGGTGTGCGTAGTTGAACTCGTCTGAAACGGCTCGACCGATTTTCGTGAATCTTAGCGAGCATATCGGCTAGGGTTGAGAATCGGACAACGTCTAATTATTTTTATATTGATGAGTGTATTTTTGAATAAATAATAGTAAAATGTTACAACTCGAGACTGACGGCGACCATTGTTTGTACGATGGGATAGCAATCATAGACGTCATGGTGACATACTTACTAAGTCACTTCAATAAAATAATATGGGCAAAATACTTTATATGGTAAAACAACATTTGCCGAGACATCTAGTTATGTTATAATAATATGTATTGTAAGCGTTAAGACTTAAATATTTACATATTTGTTGTGGATTTAATACACCCATGGCACTATTAACAATAAAACTTAAACAAAAAAGGGGCGCCTGAGGCTGCGCCTAGAACACTGGTATTGCGAAAGCGTGGTAAGGCTAGTAGTGATAAAGCCTTCTACGCCTGATCTGGTTTCCTTCTTTATATTTTTTGTGAGAATAAATGTAAGCGCACTGCGCATCTGATAGTCTGTACGTCAAGACTTGAGGCTTTAAATCTTTCAATCGAATAGTGAGTTAATAGGAACCAACAAGTAGCTGGCTTTTAAATCTATTTTTGACAGATATCCACTTTTGGATATTGCCTTGAAAGCCATACGGTAATTTTCCAAATTAACATGTAAAATAATTATTTAGAAATAAACTTACGAAGTGGATTCAAATTGAAAATAATTTTTTAAAAAATTGTATTTAAAATATAATACAATATTTAATAGTTTGAAGCAGGGAAAATCTTTGAAATAAGGTAATCTTCGGTGGAGTTACACGAAGATATAGTTTTAAATTCTAATAATAATTTATTGATGTCATGATGTATAATACATTAAGCCAGTGGCCCCCAACCTGTTGTTGTTTTTGGAACGAAGTTCCCTATTTATTTATTTTTTAAGCGGGCCACAAACTTGTTTTGGTCTTGGTGTCGTGGGCCGCAACAAACATTTTTAGGTTTAAAAATAACGTTCAAAATCAACGATTTACTAGTGAACAAAAATAATTTACGAGTTACGACTTTCACGATTACTGCTGGTGGGCGTGAATTTCAAAATGCTTTAACATCACGCGGGCCACAAATAAAGTTCCGGTGGGCCGCAGGTTGGGAATAATAATTATAATAGTAACATCTATAAAATATGTATAAAAATGACTGTTAGCTGCACTACGGCTGCGGTGTTGAGCATTTGTTGGTCTCAACGTTCTTCGAACTCGAAGGGGGTTGATTGTAGCGTTACAATACTAGTGGCGCCAGCCGACGGTTACCACAGTCCACATCTCTCCCCCCCCCCTCCTTGACGGGTAACGGGAAGGGTTTGTCAGAGCCCGAAAAGTACCCGATTGATGATGGAATGTACTAATTTGTCTCTGAGAACAAATACTGGAATTATCCAGCGAAACCATAATAATCTCGGTCTGATATAACAAGGCTTATAATCTTGTCTTGTCTGATAGTATATTATCTGATAAGTCTGATAATAATTAATATCGAGATAAGTTACATACTGGCGATAACTGATAGGTCTTATAATTTCGAGACATTGTCAGGTGAAATCTATAATGATAATAATCGATCGAAATAGAATCGAGCTGCAACACTTATTAGCAGGAATGTTTTATAAGCAATAGCTTATCTTAATCGTCTTTGTGATCCTTTAAAATCATAATCTGGCGAACCCAACAAGGGTTCACCTAACGTCAGTAGAAGCTCTGGATCTATCCGGATCTGGTCCGGTGCCGGTGGGTCAGAATCGACCGTTGGCACCTGGTTTAGGAGTGGGAAAACTTCTGGTTTATTCGTAACCTGATCGACCCGTATATCGGTCACTTCAAATTATATTTCCCCGATAGTCTGGTCTTAGTGACCTAAAAAAATTATTGGGGTAGTTATATTGTTCGTTATAATCGACTTATTTGTCATATAAATTAATATTATGTTACAAAAAATATTGAGGGTAGTAACTATCACGTTACGAAGATATTAAATAAGTTTCGTTATACACTCGCGGTGTATCCCGAATCCCAACATTGGTGCAAAATTTATTTAATAATAATAGTTACATACCGTCAGACATAATAAATTATAATCGTAGTTCTATATTTAGAACAAAAGGTGTGCGGGACGCGCATTGGTTGTTAACTGATAAGATTCGCAGTCAATGTAGTTATTAGCTCGAAATATTTTTGTATAAAATGGTAAAGATAATATTATAATAATTATGTAGTTCTATTTATAGAACAAAGAGCGCGGGGGAACGCGCGGTAGTTGCTCATTTTTATTTTTAAACATTGTCGGAGACTCCCAGTTAATCCATACTTTATGTTGATTTAAAGAATAAGAATATATTTTAAATTTAACTAGTAATTAACTCGCAGTTAATCATCTCAAACCAGCCAACATATATTATAGTTCTATTTTTAGATATAACATCGTCAGAGACTCGCAGTCAATTCCGATGCATAAGAATTGCGTTTAGAGACTCGCAGTCAATCCACACATTATGGCGGTTTATAAAATAACTCGCAGTTGATTCAGACAAACCGGCCAATATATAGCTATTTTTATAGAAAAGCTGAAAAAAAAACATCGTCAGAGACTCGCAGTCAATTCCGATGCATATAAATTGTGTTTAGAGACTCGCAGTCAATCCACACATTATGGCAGTTTATAAAATAACTTAATATAATTAAGTACTTGCAGTAATTAACTTGCACTTATTTCCCCCAATCGGACAAACGTATAGTTCTATTTATAGAATAGGTAAAACATCGTCAGAGACTCGCAGTCAATTCCGATGCATATAGATATAGATTGTGTAAAAGGACTCGCGGTCCAAACACACTGTACTTATTGACTCACAGTCGCAGTACATGCCGGTTAATTAAATAATTGCAGATGTTTCCCCCAATCCGGCAAACATATAGTTCTATAATAATTATTATATTTATGGAACAGATGAAGCATACATAATATTATAGATTGTGTATAAAGACTCTCAGTCCAAACACATTGTACGTTTATTGACTCGCGATCGCAGTACATGCCGGTTAGTATTGAATATAATTGGCTCGTCTTGGCCTCGGTAGTGCCTACCGTTTATTTAAGTATTTAATAGTACTTACATGTATTTTCTTGTTACACGATAAAATAACACTGATTTTAATTACAACACTGACTCAATCATCTTAAAAAAATAACCAATTTTCGTCTGAGCGCTGCGCTTTGGCATGGTTACTTAGTATACGTGCACGCGTTGCCTCGCGTTAACAAAGAATGAGGCGCGTCCAGGAGCGAGTGGCCGGGATGGAAAGTTATTTTTTCAACTACCTACAAACGTCTTTAAAAAACGCGATTGCCTAGCAGATAGACAAAGGACTACTTGGTTAATATATCGAAGAATGAAGCGAAGAAATATAATTATGAATTCTTAAATTTTAACAGAAAAACTTAATGAAAAAGCAAGTTGCGGAATGTTAAATTGTTATAGGTCTAGACTCTAGTTTGTCTCGGTAAATCCCGTTGCAATAACGATCCTAAGATTTTTTAAAGGAGTTTTTAGGAGTAAGCCCAGCTTCCTAAAGTATTCATTTTTAAGGGAACCTTATAAACTTTTGGAGTACGTATCTAAATTTTATCCGTAAGATTCGATACTTATTATCATTAGAAATTTAAAAAAAAAAAAAAATGGTAACTCTCATTCTAATATTATAATAATTATATATAATAATTCAACTCGTTGTCGACGGGACAACGGGTGCAGACGTTATCACTCATAAGAACAGAAGACGTTCATTCCGAAAATTCACGTATCGTAATCACTATCAATAATTATTCATCAAGCCCCAGCTAAAGCTTTATCTGTGTACCTAGATAAGACAAAAGAGCTGAGAAATGGCCCAGCTACTGATAAGCTCATTTTAACAACTAGAAAGCCTTTTCATAATGCCAGTTCCCAATCTATAAGTCGCTGGATAAAGAGTGTCCTCAAGGACAGTGGCATAGAGATTGGCGTTTATTCAGCGCACAGCACGCGACACGCCTCCACGTCGGCGGCGCGCCGCGCGGGAGTCTCCGTCGACATTATCAAGCGATGCGCTGGCTGGGCCGGCTCATCACTTTGTTTTGCTAAGTTTTATAACTTACCTTTACCAGATTTAGCACAAGACAGAGCTTTCGCAGAAGCTATTTTTAATGTAAATTCTGATTCATAGCATATCCAAACTAATTAAGTAGTATTATTATTTAGAAGTACAATACTTTATTAAATAAAAATTGTTATGATGTCTATAATGTTATACCTATCATTTTAAATTCCGTAATTAATTAACTTAATGTAATTAATCTGGTATTTTATCATTCCGCAATTACGCGCTGAACATCTACAGGTTTATTAAATCTCATAGGATGCAGCAACGAAGTATAATTTGTGGTTAATTGAACTTACCTTAAGTGAACTTCAACCAAAATTATACGAGTTGCTGCATCCGTAGAGATTTAAAATCCCACCCCACCCACTTCTCTTAGTTTGTTGCCCCTATTCTTTACTTGCGGAATGATAAAATGTTATGAATTATCCTCTCTAAAAAGAATGACGGACGAACTAACACCGCCATCTAGGAAAGCAAGGCGGAAGTACTATAAAACCAATTGATTGTCTTTTTTCAGTTTTAAATTAAATAAATAATATCTAAATGGCGTGTGATGATGCAGTACCACAAAATTCGGACTACAGGTTTATTAAATCTCTACGGATGCAGCAACTCGTATAATTTTGGTTGAAGTTCACTTAAGGTAAGTTCAATTAACCACAAATTATAAAAAACAATTTTAATCCGTAGTTTAAAATTTTTGATAAAAATAAAGCCATATTTTTTTTTGTGTAACGGACTTAGCCTCAACTCTCCCGTGCGACCAAAATGTAACCTAAAAAGTACCTAAAGCATAGTTATTTTACATTTTTCTTTTTTAGTGTTCCGTACCCAAATGGTAAAAACGGGACCCTATTATTTAGGGCTCCGTACCCAAATGGTAAAGACGGGACCCTATTTTAAGACTTCGATGTCTGTCCGTCTTTATGTCATCAGGCTGTATCCCAAGAACCGCTATAGCTAGACTTCTGAAATTTTCACAGATTGTGTATATCTGTAGCCGCTATAACAACAAATACTAAAAATAAAATAAAGTTAATATTTAAGGGGGGCTCCCATACAAGAAACGTGATTTTTTGGCCCTTTTTGCTCGTCTACACTCTACACTACTATTATAAAGAGGAAAGATTTGATTTTTTGTTTGTTTGTTTGAGTCGAATAGGCTCCGAAACTACTGGACCGATTTGAAAAATTCTTTTGCTATTGGAATCTTACATTATTTCTGCTGAACATAGGCTACATCTTATTTTGGAAAAAAGTAGGGTTCTGTAAGATATTTGAGTTTTTCGGACGCAAGGTGTAAAAAATCAGCTAGAAAAGTTACTTATTTTGCGTACGCTGCCTAAACTATAAAAGATAGAACCATAAAATGTTCTAAGTAATTGTAGATCTTATAAATATCTACAAAAAAGTCCGCGACACACTATACCTATCTATGTCGAGTGAGGCACAATAACCATTTATTTATTTAAAAATCCTGAATTTTTTTTTGGACTACATTTAAACGGATATATTTTACTCACGCTATTAATCCTTATCAAAATAAATTATTTTATCACTAAGTACAGTTTATGTAGATAATATTTGGTCTTTGAGTGATTAAAATTGGACTTGAAATTATGGCGAAATTAAAATATTACGATAGTGGGCGTCACCAAAGCGCGTGCGGGAGGAAGACAATATTTTGTTGTAGAAATGAAAATTCTGTACATAAAAGATATGAAATGACACCCGAAATTACACCTTTGTAACTACATCGCTATAGAAGCCAAAAATGTGGTTAGTTTTTTGTCTGTCTGTCTGTCTGTCACTCTTTCTGTCTGTCTGTATGTTTGTTCCAGCATCACACGAAAAATACTGATCCGATTTGAATGTGATTTTCGCAGATATATTTATCTTCTTCCAACTTAACAACTTAACATCTAAATTTTTTTCCCCCCACCCCTCTAAGGGGACAAAAGAGGGGGTCAGATTTTGTATCAAACTTTTTTCTTTAACACGAAAACTACTGATCCGATTTGCATACGGTTTTCACAGATATATTATATTTGTCTTCTTCCAACTCAACATCTGGTGTATAAAAATCCTCCCCCTCCTCCCCTCTCAACATTCTCTGGGACCAAAGAGGGGTCAGATTTTGTATACAACTTTTTTCTTTCGTGGACTTACTTCATATTAGGTATTAACTGTGTTTTTCAACTTAACATCTGGTGTATGACCTTCCCCCCCCCACACCCTCTTAGGGGACAAAAGAGGGGGTAAAACATGTATCAACTGATGATGTAGAAAATAATAAATATACTTTAAATGGCAAAACAACGTTTGCCTGGACAGCTAGTAATCAATAATGTTAACAGTTAGGCTCTTGAAATTTTTACAAAATCCTTACTTAATTATATTTGTATTTTAATAATAATTTATTATAAAATTAAATTAAAGTAAATATTTACGGGGGGCTCCCATACAAAAAACACTATTTTTTGTCTACTTTCACTCTATAAGTACCGGTACGGAACCCTCCGTAGTCCGTGCGCAAGTCCGACTCGCACTTGGCCGATTATTTTTTATTATATTTTGATCTTTCAATAATTATTGAATGCTGCTTAAATTTAAGGCCTAGAGCCGCACTGAGAGACTTTCATAATTAATTCTTAAAATAATGTAATTTATACAAGTATATTACAATTAATTAATTATTCTTTTAATGAAAGCTTTGATAGGAAATATTGTATGTTCACCTTCACAATGACTGTTTATCAGCAAAGTTTTAATAAAATAATATCATAAAGTTAATATACCTAGCGGAATAGAGCAACAAACACGAGCTGTCAAACGTAACCGAAATTGGTTTTCATCTGTGTGAAAAATATGTGTACGTATACACTTACACAAGCATGATTGAACATGAATTCTATGAGATTAAATTGTCAACCGGGCTGATGTGGGCTGATGGACGTCAAAAAAAGAGTGATGCTGTCATGTATCACACGTCTCTTTTTAACACGCAGTGTTACTGATAGTGACATCTCGCTTGCTTAGGCCTTTGTTTCTCTATTCCGCTAGGTATATTAACTTTATGAATAATATATGTATTTTTTTTAAATAATATTATATTATGTCTTATACCTAAAGAAGCATCTATTAGCGCCTAAATTAGACTTTCAATACTAATAAGGACTATCAAAGAAATTCATCCACAGGCAAATAGCGGACCTTCGTAATTTGGTCGAGTTCAAGTCGAGCCCAGTCAACTTTACTTTGACAATAATTGACCAGAAATCATAAAAATTCTGCCCAAAATATACGTAGACCTACCATCTGCATATTAATATGCTTTACGTATAATATATTATCAACTATGTAGTTGGACGTTGCTACTTGGTACCCAGTAGCCGCTATTCCGTTGGACCAACATTATTTAATAGCGCGGAAAGTTTTTCCGGATGAAAAGTCCTGAAAAGACCTATTTAAAAATCTTTTAAAGTGAAATCGATCTAACGGTTTGGGCGTAAATTGGAAAAAGACAGACAGACACACACACGTATTTTGTAACATTAGTATGGATTTATCTGATGGTACAAGAGAACAAGTGCCTCTCAACTGTGCTCTCAATTTGAGTGTAGTCACAGAATATATAATAGTACTCCGGTGTAGTTTAAGTGAACTAGTATTTTCGCACGCGGCGGGCTGGCTGACTGCCACACGTTGTCTTAACACGTTTAGTCACATGTGCGCGAACTGCGGGGCCTGAATATTACCGTACATCGGCACGCATGGGTCGGCTGGGAGAAAGAAAATACGGTATCTGATAAAATAACCGCTGTGAAAAATAACTGCATGACGCCCGCAACTTTGATTTATCACTTGGGAACCGTATATTTTTTCCGGGATAAAAAGTATTATTCTATGTCCTTTTCCCGGGACTGAAAGTAAAGTATAGCAAAATCGGTGAAGAGATAACAGACAGACAGACACACTTTCTCATGTATAGGGACCGTGCAGAGCGACGACACTGCCACAAGTGGCGAATAGCCGAAACTTTTACGAAAATTTTACTGTCAAGCTCTAGTGAAGCTACGGAAAATTAGAAGATTTCTTAACAAATTCTGAGTATTTTCAAGAATTGAAATGTATTGTTCTTCTAATACATACAAGAAATATGAAGGCAAATCGAACGATGTAAAATTTTACTATTTTTCTGCCAAAATATTCACATGGCTTTGCTTATTGAAAAACGAAAGAAATTGATAAAAGGCGGTAAAAAAATATACGTAAGTATTTAAAAAGTTCCATGAGTGTTATGTGTAGACTAGTAAAAACACTAAATTTTGTAGATTATAACCGTAAATTCATTTTTTGTGAACACAATATGAACATAACCTATAACCATTGCTTTCTTTCAGTAAACATCCAAACTGGCTTCCATCTTAATTGATATACATACATAGGCACCGCTCATTTAATTGGCATAAAGTTGCATCAAAAGTAAGGATAATTTGGAGAAGTCCTGCCAGGAATTCAACACTGAGGATAGTATTAAACTTGAACCATCTTGTCAAAGTGTTGGTTCTCAAAAGGATGATTCTTCAAGTAAGAAAAAGATTAATAGTGCAGTCTTTCTGTGTTATTTAAAGAATACATACCTAAATGGTGTTTACACTTATGAGATCCAGACTGAAATTAGTTAAAAATAGTGACGGACAAAAGTTGTGAAGATGGTATCGATCGAATCGCAGAAGGTTGAAATAAAAGCATTTATTTTAGTGAACTTGTTTTATTTTATTAATCCACTAGCTGTCCCGGCAAACGTTGTTTTGCCATTTAAAGTATATTTTCTACATCATCAGTTGATACATGTTTTACCCCCTCTTTTGTCCCCTAAGAGGGTGTGGGGGGGAAGGTCATACACCAGATGTTAAGTTGAAAAACACAGTTAATACCTAATATGAAGTAAGTCCACTAAAGAAAAAAGTTGTATACAAAATCTGACCCCTCTTTGGTCCCCAGAGAGGGTTGAGAGGGGAGGGGGGGGAGGATTTTTATACACCAGATGTTGAGTTGGAAGAAGACAAATATAATATATCTGTGAAAACCGTATGCAAATCGGATCAGTAGTTTTCGTGTTAAAGAAAAAGTTTGATACAAAATCTGACCCCCTCTTTTGTCCCTTTAGAGGGGTGGGGGGAAAAAATTTTATACACCATATGTTAAGTTGGAAGAAGATAAATATATCTGCGAAAACCACATTCAAATCGGATCAGTATTTTTCGTGTGATGCTGGAACAAACATACAGACAGAAAGAGTGACAGACAGACAGACAGACTAAAAACTAACCACATTTTTGGCTTCTATAGCGATGTAGTGACAAAGGTGTAATTTCGGGTGTCATTTCATATCTTCTAAGTACAGAATTTTCATTTCTACAACAGAATATTGTCTTCCCCGCACGCGCTTTGGTGACGCCCACTATCGTAATATTTTAATTTCGCCATAATTTCAAAACCAAACGTCCAATTTTAATCATTCAAAGACCAAATATTATCTACATAAACTGTACTTAGTGATAAAATAATTTATTTTGATAAGGATTAATAGCGTGAGTAAAATATATCCGTTTTAATGTAGTCCAAAAAAAATTCAGGATTTTTAAATAAATAAATGGTTATTGTGCCTCACTCGACATAGATAGGTATAGTGTGTCGCGGACTTTTTTGTAGATATTTATAAGATCTACAATTACTTAGAACATTTTATGGTTCTATCTTTTATAGTTTAGGCAGCGTACGCAAAATAAGTAACTTTTCTAGCTGATTTTTTACACCTTGCGTCCGAAAAACTCAAATATCTTACGGAACCCTACTTTTTTCCAAAATAAAATGTAGCCTATGTTCAGCAGAAATAATGTAAGATTCCAATAGCGAAAGAATTTTTCAAATCGGTCCAGTAGTTTCGGAGCCTATTCGACTCAAACAAACAAACAAACAAACAAACAAACAAACAAAAAATCAAATCTTTCCTCTTTATAATAGTAGTGTAGACTAGCATTTTCAAAGTATTTTTGCATAGCTTCATTATTTTATTGCAATATTTATCAAGTTTTTACTTTCTATGCTGATGGATGCTATTAATTACTTTTTCAGATATTTTCTTAGTTAACTACATAAGCTTTATACATTTTTATTCACTCTTCCATTCTTTGTTTACGGGTAGAAAGTAGAAACCCTTAATATTATATTTAATATTATAAAAATATACTTAATATTATAAATGCGAAAGTGTGTCTGTCTGTTAGCACTTCACGCCCAAACCGCTAAACCAATTTTGCTGAAATTTGGTATGGATTTACTTTGAGCCCCGGGAAAGGACATAGGATACTTTTTATCCCGGGAAAATGTACGGTTCTCGCGCGATAAATGATTTTTGGCGCAACGGAGTTGCGGGCGTCATCTAGTCTTTAACTTTAATATTTCGATCGCGGATTCTTGGAAATCTGTCGTTGTTCTCGCGGCCGCATGTGGCCACTTGGGAGTGTAAGTATTATATCATTTTATAGTGTAAAACATAAAAAAACACTCATAAACTATCCAGGGTCAAGGAGAATGCGAAGTCAAAGTCACTCACAAGTTACGTCTTTTACTCGCATCGTGGCGCTGCTGTCGAATTACGACGCCCTCTATAGTTTCTGCACGGTCCCTATAATATTTAAGTATGGATATCGCATATTTTATAATATAATTAGTATGTGAAGTATGGACTATGGATAATATTGATGTACTATCAGAGAAGTGGATTCCTATACAACATGACTGGTGAGACAATACCGATACTTATGGAGAGTACTCTGTACTCGATTCTCATTATAATTATGTAATAAAATTAGGTTCTTAATTTTTTTCCGAATTTCCCAAAAAAAATGAATCTTGGATACTAAGTATTTTACGAGGCTAGGCAAGAAGGCATACTGTGCGGCCGGTGCAGAGGCGTGTGCTACCAAAGAAACACCACACAACTACCCTTCCCGTTCGCGGTGACCATGTGTTGGGTAAATAATTATTTAACTTTAAGCTACATTTACTCAGTGATCAATTGATATTATATTTTTTATGTTATTTTTTTCCAACTAATATAATAGTCAAATATCACGTCCTCGAGTATTGAACATGTCTCACCAGTCACGCAGTATAGGCAGATGGGGACCTACGTAGTTTGGACGCGTGTCAATCCCAGCCGACAGATCACAATAAATTGAATTGACTTTAACTGACCAAATGACGGTGGTCTGTCAACTGCCTAGGAATCAATTTCCTCGATGGTACATATGACATATTATTATACCTACAAACTTTACCATGGTAGAGACATTGTTTCTTAGGTACTCTATTCTTTTAAATGAAATTCTAATACTATACGACGTTCCAAGTATTTTGGGTTTTCGAGATTCTAACGTGAGATGATAACTTTAATGCGGATAAAATTTCTTAGGTTTTTCATTAATTTTCCTACAATGTTATAAATTTTTATCGTTACTAAAATAAGGTTAAAATCCATAATAATAAGTGAAAATGTAAAACTTTAAGATAATAGACAATTTAGTTGTTTCGCTGAACGATCTTAAAATTGTAAGCAGTCTATATTTGTCGTCGACTACTTTAACAAACAAATAATTCAGTTGTGAGATAGTTCATAATTCATAACAGACGTACATAAAACATACAGAAATATTATAGGAATAAATTTAAAGTAGAGTAGGCAAATTGTTGCCAGTGGTTTTGGCTTTTTCACTGCATTTATCCTTACTCACTTGCTCAGAATAAGATGAACCAAGATATAAATATTTCGAATGTCCAAATTGTCTATACAGAGTGTAACAAAACTATATTGTGATTACTGATTATACAGGGTGTGTACAACTCCCTAATTGTTTGGAATTCACTGTGAAAATAGTAGCGTTGGAAGAGTAACGTTTTTTTCTATGGACGCTGAGGCGTTTCAAATATAAAATAGAAGTGATAGCTAGATGTAAATGTTAAGCCCAGACAGATTTAGCTTGTCCCTCGGGCATCCCTGAGATCATATTTTTATCAAAAGGTTTTCGTGGTTGGTTACCACTGTTGATTCTGGCGACTCAGGAGTTGCAGTGGTGGGAATGTATGGTGGGCCTTTAAGAAAATAATAAAAGAGTGTTAAAAAATATAAGTCCGGCACTGACCGATTAGAGTGGTGAGACAGTGCCAGGCGAGTTCAAGCCTAATGTCTATGCTTCTGACTGTACTTTTGTTTTTGTATATTTCCGTATAATTCGGTGCAAACAGTCATGTGTGGCAACGTGAGCGGTGGCCATGTGCTGGCTAACGTGCCGCTTAACATACAGACAGATTCAATGTACATATTTTACATAATATAAAATATGTTTTTCCGTCGGTCACGTTGCTCGCACGCGTATTGGTCTGGCTTGATCCGCTTTTCAACTGCACAGTTTTTTACGCTGGTTAGGGTGAGTACAGATTGCAAAGTGATGACTGATGACTGACGAAGCGATGCGATGAATTTTTATGGGCCATTCAAAACAGCCGAACACTGCGATAGCAAGACTGTTAATTTAATGCGTAGGTATCTTCTTGTGTATTAAATAAAGTTAAATTTTGAATGGCTCTTAAAATCTTATAAAATGACGGGGTCTGGCTGCCTGACTTTAACCCATAGAGTAAGGACTGGCTCTTAGAAAATGACGAAAGTCTGTCTGCCTAGATTTAACCCATAGAGTAAGAGCTGGCTCTTATGAAATGGCGAATTTTGCTGCCTGACTGTAACCCATAGAGTTAGGGACTGACTCTTGAATGACGAAGGTCTGGCTGTATGTCTTTAACCCATAGAGTAAGGGCTGGCTCTTAGGAAATGACGAAAGTGTGGCTGCTTTACACTTTAACCCATAAATAAAGTAAAGGCTGGCTCTTATAAAATGGCGAATATGGCTGCCTGACTTTAACCCATAGAAGTACTATTATATATTCTGTGCCCATAGAGTAGGGACTGGCTCTTAGAAAATGACGAAGGTCTGGCTGCCTGAATTTAACCCATAGAGTATGAGCTGACTCTTAGGAAATGGCGAATATGGCTACCTGAATTTAACCTATAGACTATAGAGTAAGGGCAGGCTCTTCGAAAATTACGAAGGTCTGACTGCCTGAATTTAACTCATAGAGTAGGGTCTGTCTCTTATAAAATGGCGAATATATGGCTGCCTGAATTTAACTCATAGAGCAATTAGAGTCAGCTCTTACTCTATGAGTTAAATTCGGAGCCTAGTCCATGTGGTACTTAGATACAATGTTTTTCAGCTTATGCAAATGTCCACGTGCGAGTCGGCCTTGTCCCCGCCATGTCATGAATTAAACACGGTGAAATGTGCCGCATTGCATTACCATACAGGTATTGTTATTGTCACTCGTAGGTACGCGTGTATTGTTCGGTTTATTTCCTAATTTAGTGGGCCCCTGAACGAGCAATTTTATTGCGCTATATCATAGAGCGTCTCAGGTTAATTCTAGTTGTCAACATTGGAGCGTGATATTGCACTATATAATTATTGATCGTCCAGACTGTAGACTCTAGGTGCCGGCTTATATTTTACAATTTACACTAAATAGGGTGTAACAACACTAAGTGATAATACTTTTGAGTGTGTATGTGTGTGTGGCTGTGTGTGGCTGTGTGTGGCTGTGTGTGGCTGTGTGTGAACTTCCACAGCGAATGTAAGGGGCTCGCGAGGACTACATAATATTATAAAAACCTTGACTGACCGCTGATAACGCATCTACATAATATAAATAAAAATTACTATGTTGTAGTACAAATCAATAGGCATCATGGTTTTTCCGTAAAGTGTACCACAAAATGTACAGATTGTGGTGGGATATACTAGGGCTTGCTTCGCTCGCCCTGTTAATTACAATATGGCTGTAGCAGCTGTTACCTTATGACGTCAGTCGTCAGACCCCTTCTGCCTTCCATTTGATGATGATCCAAGACCACTGATGATCATGATCACGGCCATGTGACTAGGAAGTAGGACGGAAGTCACGAGGCTGCTTGACATACATACATGATACACCTACACCTGACCACTGACCTCTGAGTCTCTACACGTGTAACTGCAGAGCTAAATTCACTCTCTCTTCTCTCTCTCTCTCTCTCTGTCTTTGTCTATCTTTCTATCTCTCTTTTCAGCCCAAAATAATTTTAGTAAGTGTGTTATCCATACTAATATTATAAATTGCGAAAGTGTAGATAGGATATACCTTTTATAAGGAAAAAAGCACGGCTTCCGCACGATAAACGAATTTCGGTGCAATGGAGTTACGGGCGTCATCTAGATAATAATTTATAATTAATAATTCTGCCTTAGATCTATAAACTATCTTGTACATTTATTTATAATAGTTTTCTCGGAAACGGCTGATAAATGTAAGAGTTTAGAGGGAAAACTGTCTTTAACGCGGTCTAATCCGAAAAGTTAACAAAAGTATTATTTGTAAGTAGTATAATTATTATACTTACTTACTAATACATATTATTATGAAAATTATAATAAAAATTTGGTATTGCGATACTTTGAGTCCCGGGAAAGGACATCTAGGATACTTTTTATCCCGGAAAATTTTAACGCAACGGAATTGCGGGCGTCGTCTAGCTACACTACAAAGTTTATAGACTCACTCTCACTTGGGGCTGAAAATAGAGCTGTCAGTTGAGCTGAAAACTAAGATGTGAAGATATGATATTGAATGTACTGTCACTTCTTGGTGGAAATTCATGTTGAATTAAATGATTATACACTTTCCTTGCACTTATTCCACTTTATTTTAATAGATTTATTACAGAATTATAATATACACGACCGGTCGTGTATATTATAATTCTGTAATAAATCTATTAAAATAAAGTGGAATAAGTGCAAGGAAAGTGTATAATCATTTAATTTAAGATGTGAAGGGTGCATTTAAAACTTATGAGGTTATCTTTCATTCAAATATTCATCGCAGCTGGCTTGGCAACGGAAATCGACCATTTATCTATCTATACTAATAAAATCGTAGCGGTAAAATTTTTGTACATTAAAAATAAACTTAAAAAAGCGAGTCAGGGGCATGTTAGAAGAGTAGTAGAACACTAATTGTTCACAGTGAAGAATTCCCTTGGGCCTTGAAGCTGTTATTCTCTACTCAATATACTGTCATCACAAGTAAGTGACGTTCTGGAAGATGGGGCTTTTCGAAGCTTCGAGAATTTTTTATGAAATGATGCACGCGACTACTTAAAACGATATAATATTATTCATGTCTGGTCTCTGATAATACGATGATGTTGATAACTGGGAATTTTATGAGGCCACCCACAACAATACAAGGAAATGGTCACGTGTAAGTAAGTGATGTTATGCTAATGAGGTAAACTATACGCCTCGTGGCGTCCACGTCAGACAATTTTAAAGGTTGTAAACTCACGGTTCGACTCACGTGAGTAACATTTCTCTTACGCTGGCTCTTCTGCGAGTTTCTTTCGCCTGTAATTCTTGTCTTATGTAGTTTCTTACGCCGGTTCTTTTGAGATGGGAAACAGGCTTGGTGGATGTCAGCTGGTAAAAACGTCTAAAAAAATGTGTAGAACATACTTACCTCGAAATAATGTTTTTCTCACAGCGCGCGTGCAGCCGCGCTTCTGCTTGGTTCTTCTGAAAGGTCGGATAAAAAGAGGCGCCGAAAGCAAACAAAATTGGGCGCCGTTTTTTTGGCACAACCAGCACCCTGGGCATCGCGCCGAAGAAATCTCACCCAGGGCGCTGGTAATGCTAAAACCGGCCTTGAGGGTGATTACTGATTTCTAAAGTAATTATGATGATGATCCTCAAAACGGCGCTAAGGCCACTGGTGAAGCGCGTGTAGCGTACACGTGAACGCAGCCAAGGTACCGGCAAGGTCTGTGACTATCTACAGTAATTACTATGTCACCTAAGTTTATTCGGTATTGCCATAATAATTATTAATTATTATTGTTTTCAGCAAGATTAAGGGCGAAGCCAAACGAGCGTAATTTGTGAGTTGTGAGTCGCAGAATTTTAGCTGCGTAAATATCTTTTCATACAAATCCTCAAATCATGACATTCATGACTCACAAAATTACGCTCGTGTGAATCAAATAGGTTTATATGAAACTGAATGCAGCAGAATTCTGCCGAACCGAAATTCTGCGACTTTCGGTTCGGCAGAATTCTGAATTCGGTAGGTATAATATAACTTTACTATAATTTAGTATTTCAGTATTTTCTACTAGATAGAAATATACAGTTTTTTTAATTTAATTTAGGGGTCCTAATTTCAAGGACCGTAACTAGAATTTCATATTTTTAACCGACTTCCAAAAACGAGGAGGTTATACGTTCGTCTGTGGATATTTTTTTTTTTTTTTTTTTTTTTTTTTTTTTATGTATGTTCAACGATTACTCCGCCGTTTATGAACCGATTTTCAAAATTTTTCTTTTGTTATAATAGGTTTCACTCCAATTTGGTCCCATTTTGACAAAAGTGGTGATCTGATGATGGGATCCATGAGTAATCGAGGGAACTCCTCAAAATTCAAATGGAAACATATGTTTTTTTTGGTTTCATATGAAGTATTCCAGGCATATGTTACCAAAAAGTAAGATTTTGCACCAGGATTTACTATGGTTCGAAGGTGGTGAACAGAACTCCTTACTCCTTATAGATACATGTTTGGGGGTTTCGGCGTTGTCTTATGAACCGAAAGCATATACTACTATGCAAATTTAATTAATCATCATCATCATCACCACCATTCCACCATACATCCGTGAGTAATCGAGGGAACTCCTCCAAATTTATATGGAAACTTATAATGATTTCGATTTTATGAGAAGTATCCTAAGCATATGCTACCAAAAAGCAATGTTCAGGAAAGTGGTGACCTGATGATGGGATCCATGAGTAATCGAGGGAACTCCTCAAAATTCAAATGGAAACCTATGTTTTTTTGGTTTCATATGAAGTATTCCAGGCATATGTTACCAAAACTAAAAAGTAAGATTTTGCACCAGGATATACCATGGTTCGAAGTTGGTGAACAGAACTCCTTCTTCCTTATAGATAGGTACATGTTTGGGGGTTTCGGCGTTGTCTTAAGAACTGAAAGCATATACTACTATGCAAATTTAATTTATCATCATCATCATCACCACCATTCCAACATACATCCGTGAGTAATTGAGGGAACTCCTCCAAAGGACCATGACCATTTTTATATGAGCCCCGTCCCCCCCCCTCCAACAGATCTTTTGTATGTGTCAATAAGTTCATAAGGATCTATGGAGAGAATAGCAACCAGTTTTAACTTCATAATCAATGGGATTTGGAAATGACAAAAAAAAAGTTAAAAAAATATTTTAATCATTTTTATACAAAAATGACACTAATCGCACATAATAACACAGCACAACTCCCAACTAGGCACAAACAATTAATATTTCGCCCTTACCGCATATACCATACAATAAATAATAAAAAAAAATGACCGGGACATCTCACAAACAGTTACCTAATCCTAAACTAGGCCTTTGCCTAGTGGCTGGGATTAGGGCGACATATTGATTTCAATGCACCGGCAATCAAAGTATCTTATTAGAATGCAGTACAGCACATAATATTATAAAAATCATACTATTAACTATTAAGAGCTTAGGTTACTTTTATTATTTTAAAATACAAAAATAATTAGTTCATTAGCCAATATTAATCAGCACCTATTGTAATGCTATCAAGCATTTCCGCTGGAGGATTAAAATCAATGTAACGCCTTAGTCCCATGTACCATACAATTGAGATTATATGTGCGCAGCTTCCAACTGTTCGATTTCCGGTTAGGCACGTGCAATACCAGTGAGCAATACTATTTCTTCCTGACAAATCACGATCTATTAAAATAATAGGTAGTAATATTATTTTCCATTTTATTAAAATAATTGTCTATAAATAAAAACACTTGCTAGATATTATTTGCCTCTATTAAACCTAGTATATTATATTTTGTATGTTTTTATCTATTTAGGAGTACTATGTACCGTTAAACAGATAATAATTATTGTTTATCATTAGCCTTTAAATATCCAGTGCCCAATTTTGGATATTTACAACTCGGTCGAGTTGTATATTAATAGCAATAAAAGATGGTGTTTTACACGAAACCCCCGCGTCTTTGACAGATGTCACCATAGTAAAAAAAAAACGCCTACCTAAGATACTTGAACTGAGATATATTTCAAATCTGTTGGTCGATGTTTGTTTTGGGGGGACGATTTGACACACCGTCCTTTATATGGATTTCGATTTTATGAGAAGTATCCTAAGCATGTGCTATCAAAAAGCAAGTATGGGGGTTTCGGAGTTGGTTTAAGAACTGAAAGCATATTATGCTACTATGCAAGTTACATTCATCATCATCATCATCACTACTACCGGTCACCACACCATGAATTATCTAATTATGACCCTATTATTGTTACTTTTAATCGTCTTTAAGAACAAAGCCCGAATTTGTCGAACGATTTAAAAAATTATAATGTTGTTTCAATGTAAATGACTCATCCTTGGTGTTTAGGTTACCAAGTTAGCAATTTGATCATAAGATCTATGAGGTATTATTCTTAAAATTTATAAGGACGATTTTAGTTATATTATTTGAGCATCCATACTAATATTATAAATGCGAAAGTGTGTCTGTCTGTCTGTCTATCAGTCTGTCTGTTTGTTACCTCTTCACGCTCGAACCGCTGAACCGATTTTGCTGAAATTTGGCATGGAGATACTTTGAGTCCCGAGAAAGGACATAGGATAGTTTTTATCCCGGAAAAATTTAAAGTTTCCGCGCGATAAACGAATTTTGGCGCAACTAAGTTGCGGGCGTCATCTAGTAATGTTGAGTTGTTTTCATGAGTGATGAGTGTAATGATAGAAAGAAAGTCACTGAACAGAACTTTAGAGCCTTTAAAGACAGGCGTATGAACATTAATTTTATTATTGCTTGATTAACGCCAAGCAATAAGCATATACGTACATTAGGTACACATTGGTATATGCTTGGAGTTGCTTAAGCAATTCTGAAGTAGTGACATCAGACAATGAGTTCTCATAATATCATGAAAGTGTATCCTGGATCCAAAGTCACTAAGCATAACACATTAGTCTGTGCAGAAAACCAGCTTATAAATCACTTAAAAGAGTGAAATTATTATTTTTAACAAAAAATTAAAACCGACTTCCAGGGTAAAAACAATAATAATTTGTAATGAACAAAAAAGTGTTAAATAATTCTTACTCTTTAAAGTGCCTTATGCATAATTCTCCTAAACCTCAACTATTTCTGTACCTACACAATCTACATTATTTTGAAGTCGGTACCAGTCTTAAATATTAAAAATATTTTGTCATAGAACTCAGCATTCTTATCTGGTACCGTCTTCAAAGTAATGTAGATTGTGTACAGAAATAGTTGAGGTTTAGGAGAATTATGCATAAGGCACTTTAAAGAGTAAGAATTATTTAACACTTTTTTGTTCATTACAAATTATTATTGTTTTTACCCTGGAAGTCGGTTTTAATTTTTTGTTAAAAATAATAATCTGCTATATAGCCTACACTCTACAGCAAAGCAACAGACAAGAAACAGCTATTATTGTAATACCTGTTGCGTTGCTGTCGCAAGAAGCCCCTGTATGATTGGATCACGGTCCGTGATTCACAGATGATAATGATGATAATTAATAATTAAGTATAAATTCCAGAATTCGGAAATAATTCCATAAAATATATTATGGTAATGTTCTCGTGAGCTATTGTAAAACAGCACGTGATATTATCAACTCGTGCGGAATTTCCGAATCAACGAGTTGAAGGGACTCTTTCGTAATTCCTTTCACGGAATTGTTCAGAATTTAGAGAGAGAACTAAGAATTATTATGAGAGAATTTAAAATTATTAAGAGAGAAAGATGGCATATTATTAGTGAGGAAATTAAAAGATTGAGCATTATGTACTTAAATATACCTATGTATAATATATTTTATTTAAAATAACTTTAAATTACTTACATTTAATTAATACAACATTAGAAAGAAACTTATCTCTATATTATAATTAAATAATTATTGGCCTATATGATACTGCGGCTTAGGTAGTAACATAGAGAAAATAGTAGTAACTATTTAGGAGTATGCGCTTTGGCTGTAGCCTGTAGGTATAGTGTATAAGCCACGTGTCTGTGGACGTGTATAATTCACATTTCACACATACGACTTACGAGCTACCTACGTGTCAGGACTCGGCCATATTTTATTCCCAAATATTACTGCGCTTGCTGCATCGTAAAATTAATGTACAAGTACCACCGAAGAAATTGATTCATAGATACGACATTCCCCCCATTCTTGTCATAGATGGTCACATTGGTTAGACCTCTGCCCCTAATGTGACGTCACAAATTTACAATTTTACTACTAATTTTAAATGTCATCAAACTTGGACCTCGTTCTAGTCACACGATGTCACAACTCACAAGACGTATTCACAAGTCACAACTCGCACTTCGTCGACCCCCCCCCCCCCCAAGTGCGTCATACTTTCTGGATGGCCCCAATCCCAAACGACATTCAACGCGAATCCCCTGGCCATAACCTGCATGCTCTCCTGTTTTCTCTTAAGCATTTTTCGTCTAATTACGTCTCACGTGTTGACCTCGCGACCACGCGGGCAGACAGCACCGTAAGCTGCACGTGACCGTTACGTCACGTGAACACGTAACACTGTATTACCGTGAAGACGTGAAATAACGAATTATTGACGTATACTACGGTCTACGGAATGGTCTACGGTGGAGTAGAAGTCAGGTAACAGGTTGTAGGCGTTGTCAGTTGTCACAGATTAAAAAGTTTGCATTCCGGAAGTGCCGACAGATTTGAAAACAGCCCAGTAGGGTACAGTTTGCCAGGCGGTAGAAAGGGAAGCTGATATATTATTACCTTCTACGTCTTACGAATTTTCGTTCAGTAGCCCTAGCACGGCGACCAGTGGAAATGCGAAAATATAGACAAACTGTGGAGATAAACTTAAGGTGCCGTTCTGATCTTTTTTCGTTCCGAAAAATTAAATTAAAATGCCACTTTATGACAACTATAGTCACAAACTGTGGAGATAAACTTAAGGTGCCTTTTTCGTTCTGAAAAATTCAACTAAAATGCCACTTTATGACAGACTAAGTATAGTCCTAAAAATTCAAATAATATCCTACTTTATGTCATAATAATTATTATTATAACTACAGCTATAGTCTGTCATAAAGTGGAATTTTAATTGAATTTTTGTCGGCCGCGATTAGCCGTATTAAATTTATGTCCACAGTTTGTCTATACTTTCGCATTTCTACTGGTCGCCATGCTAGGGCTACAGAAATCCAGGTTCTTAACGCCGCGCCGCCAGGCGCCAGCTGAACATTCACTCATCTCCGCTCTTTGGCGCTCTTTATCAGGGTTAGGATTAAAATTGTTCCGAATAAGTTATTCAATAATTATAAACTCTCTTTGGCAACTTTATGGAAAAATGCTTTTGCAGTCCTTGAAAACTTTCTCATGCGACGGTCGCCTGAGAAAACTTTGAGAAAGTTACAAGGTGTTGGTTAAAAAAAGAACTTGTCTAAAACTTTGTAGGGAAGAAGCATAGCAATTTGTTATTCCCTTGTTAAACTAATTTATTATTCTGTGAATCTGTGCCTGCAGTAAGCTCACGCGCATCGAATTCGGTGTGGTTGCCCAACCGCTCACGTTGGTTGCCGCGTGCGCTGAAGGTTGTCGCCAGTCGCATCGGGAGTTACGTCAGATTGCAAGTACGTAGGTAACGTCATACTGACAGAGCAATTGATAAAAGGTTGCTAAACTAATCAAAATAACGAGGCACAGAATCCATAATATCCATACTTCCATCCATGATCCATACATTATAATTAGTACGAAATTCCATTAATATTATAAATGCGAAAGTGTGTGACCTATCTGTCTGTCCGTTACCGGTTCACGCCTAAGCCATTGAACCGATTTGGCTGAAATTTGGCATGAAGAAACTTTGAGTCCCGGGAATGGACTACTTACTTTTAAATTGCCAGCGTGAGAGTTAAAACCCCTCTACTATACCAGAAGAGATATGGTAAAGAGGCTCCCCCTTTTAGAGGGGCATTAGAGGGGAAGTAAAGGGGGCAAGTGGTCACGTGAGCAGCGCGCGTGGTGCATGTAGGGTTGCCACTTGCCAGATCGAGTCGTCTTGTTATCGCGATCAATAACCGATTTTTCGGGATTTTAGGCCTTTGTTCGGGAGAAAGAATAACATAAAATATTAATGAAACATAACATATTAAAAAGTCATATTATTATATGAATATTATATAGAAATATGTAGAAAGTCATAAATATAATTATACATAATATATTAACTATATTTAAAATGGGTAAGTACTTAAAATTATACTTAGAACTTGGTTTTCGGGAGATTATTTGCTTTGTCGGGACACAGTATACACAAAAACTCGGGAGGATCCCGCCAATTCCCGACTGTTTGGCAACCCTAGGTGTATGAGATAATTAGTTAATGCGCGCCGGACGACTGTTGTATATTTAATACTTTATAGCTCATCATAATCACCACGTCGTGTCTGCTGTTGATGGAATTGGACATCATTATGTCATTATCCTTATCCAATCTCTCTCCGCAGGGCTGCTGGAAGAGATTTCCTTAGAAATAAGCAGACCCTTTGTGTCGTCTTACTGTGTTAACTATTCTCTTGTAAATGTTTCTTTTGTGCACGATAAATCATTAAATAAAATAAATAAAATAAAATCATTTGCCAAATCTCTTCACCATCTTGAAGTCGGGTATTCAATGTGCAACGTGCATATTTGTGCAAGTTTTACTATTAGTAATATTATATTTTTAAGTTTACTTTTTACTAGGTATCCACTATCCAGGGAAGGTTTATAAATTATAATAGTGATACGAAGTTCACCGGGTCATCTAGTTTAGGTGTTATTATTCTAAGTACATAGTTAAATTATAATTATTTAAGTACTATCAGAGAAGTTGATTGCTAGGCAGATAGATGGCGGGCCTATGTAATTTGGTCGCGGTCGCGTAGTCAAACCCATCACAGTTAACAATGAATTGACATAAGCCGACCAAATGACAAAGGTCCGTCAACTACTTAGGAATCAATTTCCTCGAAGGTACAACTAGTTCCTCGAGAATTTACCACGGGGCCTCACGGACGTTGTATGAAGCGAAGTGACATCATTATCATTATATCATTAATCAAAATGAGTAGTAAAATAGTGAGTAAAAACAAAACGTAGCCGAAAACGTGATATCTATCTCCCCCCGCCTTAGAGCGTTGACAGAAACGTGAGCGGCTTATCTTATCACACTGTCACATTTACATCACTATCGGCCAAGTACCGCGAAAATAACTATGCAATTTATTTATTTATTTATTCGGTATAGTAATTAGTAACAGACAGCAAAGTAAGTAATACAGTTAACGAAAATATGCAAGAAGAAGTAACATTTTACCACGCTGTCCAATTAATACTATAGGTACTTACACAACATTCAAAAAAAAAAAAAATACTGTTGAATCCGTTTATTATGACTCCGCCTTTAATGACCAACCGTTTATTATGACGTCATTACACTACGAAGTTTGGTTTTCATATAAAATTCTGTATAAAAAGTCGTATATATAATGAATTCCCTTACAGTGACATGTTGCTTATTATGACCTATTTTTAATCAATTATGTCCGGTTATAATGATTAATGACCCACATGATTCTTTACACCTCCGGGTACTCGGTAAAATTCGTTGATTCCTGACGACGTTCGGCACGTGGCTCGTTTTTCAAAGTCACGCATTGTTTTTCGTTTGTGTTTTTCTTTGTAGGTACATAATGTGAAAATGATAATTTGACAACACAAAAGTATTAAACTGTTTTACAATAAAATGAAAAAACAAAAAATACTTCTATTACTTAAATGTAGTTACCATGTTCCTCTATTAAAATACTTATAAATATGTAATATATTATGTATATTTACATAAAAAAGTTTTTTTTACAAAACGCTTTGTATGACGTCCGCTTATTATGACGTGTTTGTCAATTCCCTTCGATGTCATTATAAACGGATTAAACCGTAATTATAATAGCAAACTGCAAATGTCAAGTACTCCAATTACACTAAAATATTGAAATAAGTCATTTCACAATAATTATTAGAATTATGATTGTCACGTGATTGTCACAGTTACACAATATATTTTTAATACATACCTACTTAATATCATAAGTAATAAAAATAATAATAAATTCATTGACTTATTATCCATACTAAACTAATAATAATATTAACTAGCTAACTGCTAAGAGCCGAACTTTGTTTTTGAGGGCTTGCGTCGTTTTTCTGTGTGGGTAATAATCTTCACAAAATATAATATTGAATTCACACGATCCAACCAATTGATGTTGGTCTGTCAATTACTGCCTAGGAATCAATTTCCTCGGATTACCTATTCTGAATTTAGATGCATATTGTTTTATTAGAGACTAGAGAATAAAGCTTCGAAAATAATAACCTAGGCATACAGAAAGACAAGTTAGTAAATATTTTTAAAAGTTTTGAATGAAAGTGTTTTTATAGAATATGAGTTTATTTTTCCATAATTTTTTCACAGTTGTTGACAGGCCAACGACGTCATTTGGTCGGATCATGTCAATTCAATGTTATAGACCGACAAGGCTTTTACATAATGAAAGTGGGCGACGCTGCCGGTAAAAGAGAACTGTCAAAAACATGTCAAAAATGGGGTTTTTGTATGATGGCGGCGTTGGTTACTTTTTTGCCACGTTCATTTGTCGGTCCTTATTGAGGCATATTACACGCATCAATATTATTACGATTCCGTGATAATATTGATGGTGTAATAGGCCAAATCACAGTATCGCAGTAGTACTTGTGATACGCGTGATACTGATACTAGAATCGTGATTATATTGACGGTGTAATACGCCCCATAGTGATCTCTGGTTTATCGCGATCAAACTACGAAGGCAGACTTAAGGCCGTCACAGACTTAGCTATAATATAATATATTAATATATTTATAGCTAGGCATATTAATATTATATATTTTCTATACAATTTTCGCGTGACCACACACTCAGCTATAATATATATTACTGGTCTCAGTGTGTTTAGTACGGTATATTAATATATATTATAGCTAAGTCTGTGACGGCCTTTAGGCAAGCGTAGGTCCCCCATCTGCCTAGGAACTTATCTGATAGTAGGTATTTTTCACTGTTGTTTTTCACGTGTTATCACGCGTGTGTACTATAATATGTAGCGTGTCAATAGAATAATAAACACATGTTCGTACAGCCGTGGCCACTAGCCACTTCACGTTTCCAAAAGCGAGTGGAAATTTCCTGCACTTAATTGTTGTAAACCTTCCGTGAATTATTACGTAGTTGTTTGTCAATGGATAATTAGTTGTTATTTAACGTGTTTTAAATGAAAATATCGGTGGAGTTCATCACAATAATTAATAATTATTTACAGGATGTAACAAAAATAAGTGATAATACTTTAGGGTGTGTACGTGTTCCTTGCAGAGAGTTCACTGTGAAAGTAGCAGCGCTAAACGACCAATTTTTTTTCTTTTTTGTATGGGGAAACTCGTGAGTCATGACGCTGCTGGAGCGCTTGCCCGAACAAAAGTGAAAAAAATTGCTCTTTCAGCGTCGCTATTTTCACAGTAAACTATTGGTCTTTCACAGCTGAAACTTTTACAATTTACTGACATGAACTCTATGTACAAGGGGCAAATACACACCATAAAGTTTTATCACTGAGTTTTGTTACACCAGCTTGTATATGTACCTACATTAGTTAAGTATAGATTATAGATTTTAATATTACGCGTAGTCTCACAGTATATTAATAGCATAATATTATATCAAGCTGTTACATTATACACCTAGTTATAATGGTACGGCGGATTACTGAGCCGTGGCCCGTGGGCGACCTCAATCGCACAGTCAACGAACTGCGGTCACGTGCAGCTCAGGGTTGCCGGTGTCTCTGTGAGTGTGTACCCTGTTACATACTTACATGACTGTATTATGTCTGTACGGTGTACGTGCATAACATTGTACACAATAATTAAAGTGCGACAAGGCTTTAAATGAACGTGGGCGGGGGCGCTGCTGGTAAAGGAGAACTGTCAAAAATGTCGTTTTTGTATGATGGCAGCGTTAGTTTCTTTTTTCGCCACGTTCATTTAAAGCCAAACGTCCTTGTTTAAAGCCTGGTCGAGCTCTATAAGAAAGATGACGCCCGCAACTCCATTGCGCCAAAATTCGTTTATCGCGCGGGAACATTTTTCCGGAATAAAAAGTATCCTATGTGATATGTCCTTTCCCGGGACTCAAAGTATCTCCATACCAAATTTTTGATATTTTTCAAATTTTTTTTTAATTTGATATAATTATTCCATTTTTTCAATTTGTATGTTTGTATGTTTGTTTGTTTGTTTGTATGTCTTTATATAAAAAGCGTGTTTTTAGTTTTTTTAACTATTACTTATTATCTTACAAGTTACAAATTACTGCACGTGACGTATGCATTAGGCAATTATTGTTACTTCATCATGAATTTTCACATAGTTCACCTATGTAACGACTAACGACAATGTTATGTAATTTAACTGCAATTGTTCTGTGGGAAAAACGTTAGATGTTGTTGAAAAATGTAACTTGCTGTTTATGAAGACTGAATCGAATCTGAATTGAAGTTTGAATTTAGATTTTTCATTGCGTGGAAGTCCAGAGAAGGTCTTGCAAAGATAATACGTGGGAGAGCTTGGGCATGAATGGGCCGGCTCGACCGGAGATATAATACCACGTTCTCACAGAAAACCGGCGTGAAACAGCGCTTGCGCTGTGTTTCGCCGAGTGAGTGAGTTTACCGGAGGCCCAATCCCCTACCCTATTTCCTTCCCTACCCTCCCCTAATCCTTCCCATCCCATCCCTACCCTCCCCTATTACCCTATTCCTTAAAAGGCCGGCAACGCACCTGCAGCTCTTCTGATGCTACGAGTTGACGACGTCGCATCGTGTGGCATGGCTGTCAGTACTCACTACTCAGTGGTCACGTGCGGCGACCGGACGTTGTCTGTTGTGTGTGTGTGTGTGTGTGTTCTGTGTATGTCTGCACTCTAGTCTGCACTTATCGCTGGCCATGTGCCGGTTGATGGACCGATAATGTCTACAAGAATATAAATACTCCTACTATTTAGCAAACTGCAAATGCGTACTGATAATTGATAAAGGCCGTCACAGACTTAGCTATAATATATATTAATATTATATTTATAGCTGGCCATATTAATATATATTTTCTATACAATTTTCGCGTGACCACACACTCAGCTATAATATATATATCTGGTCTCAGTGTGTTTAGTACGGTACATTAATAATTAATATATCATATTATAGCTAAGTCTGTGACGGCCTTAACTGTCAACTGATAAGGCATTTACAAATCACAAGGGATGACAAGGGTGACCAGCGGGGCTAAAATGGTCGCTTTGGAGAGTCATGATATGAATCATAATATATGATTTATTTTTTTTAATGGCAAAATGCAACTCTGCTTGCAATTCATTTCTGTATTTTTATACTGATTTAGCATAATATTTTGTCAGCTTACAAGTCATTTGCTGAATTGATTGAGAGGAATTGCTAAGTGTGACCATTTTAGCCCCGGACACATAATATTATGTGATATGACATACCTAGCTGCCGAACGCGAACGTACGGCGCTGAAAGTTGAGCGGCTGAAGTGTCAGTCGCAATATTCAGTTGTTATGACGTATGACTGATCAACAGCCTGCATAATACATCAATTATTAATTATCATTATAAACATAGAAGTCAAAATGTAACTCTTTTAGCGCTACTTTCACAGTAAACTCTATGCAAGGGACAGTCATGTCCACAACATACACACCCTAAGGCCTAAAGTACTTACTATAATTTTGTTTTGTTACAGCTAATGTAGTTCAAGTCAAAAATCTTTTTTAGCGCTACCACTTTTATAAAAAACTCTACAATAATATTTTATGTTATACTTACATTATACACCCTAAAGTCTATTTATTAAGTAGTACTTATTTTTATTAATTATCTGTCCTATAAAACAAAAACATCCTGGCAATAAAGATATTATTTACAACGCACCTGTAGCTCTTCTGATGTTGCGAGTGTCCATGGGCGACCGTAGTTTCTTTCCATCAGGTGACCCGTTTGCTCGTTTGCCCCCCTTATTTTATTAAAAAATAATGTATATTTTGTATGTTACACCCTATGTATCCACAGAATACGTCATATTAGTAGTTGCCTATACTGTATGTATATTATTGTAGGTATGTAGGTATGTAAAGTGCCGAATGTGACATATTTACGTGGTAACTCTCAACGTGAGGCATGCGCCATGCGGTACGCCATGTGCCGCGTGTGGTGACTGGTGGCGGCATAACGTGACTCGGATTGAGGCCAGTGGCTGACGCGGACGGGCGACGGCTTCCAATGATTTTAAGTATTTTGTAATTAATAATGGTATTAACTTGAAAGTTGAAAGTATCGAGATTTGAGTTCAATTCCCTTTGCCATTTTCTTTTTATAGAATCCAGAGGTCTGATAACTGATTCTATTTCGATTACCATTTATTTACAATACCCAGTGCTCGTATACCCCCGTCGCAATAGATGATTGAAATAACTCCTGAGTTTTTGATGAATCGATTCTTAGGGTCAATTCAGACCGCAACGCGACGAGACGAGGCGAGGCGCGGCGCAGCATACATTTGTATTGATTTGACAGATTTCAGTTGCGTGAGACGTCTAGCGAATCTGTCAAATCCATATAAATTTAGAAATGCATCTACGCGTCCCGTTGCGGCCTGAATCAACCCTAAATAGTCAGTACCTACTCAAGATAGTACATCTCGGTCTCAAGACACGGTTCAGGCTCTGTGATTGGTTGGCTGTCAAAATTTGGACCAATCACATACGGCCCGGCCGCACCTGCGTCTATCGTCCGAAGCTTCGTGCTATGAGATTTTATATACTATTGGACGATACACGCAGATCGTCCAATAGCATCGGTTTTTGCGCGAAGCACTACTCTTATGCGGCTCCGGCAATAGTTGAACCGCGTCTTGAGACCGGATCGCACCTTAAGGTGACGCCTTGATAATTTGGCTGTAGCGATGTCCATTTTTCTCAGCAATGACTAAAGCTAAGAAATTAAAGTTCACTGTCTTTGTCTTTGAATTACCCACAGCATAACACGATTGGTCAACTTTTATAAAACAGAATAATCAATCAAAAAGACCTCTGTAAAAAAAGGGATTCCTATTTTGCCAACAGAGGAGAGTGATATAAGCTTCCAAAATTTGTACATAAATTGGTTCTAGTATACACTTTAATTTGTCCATAGCTTATATGAAATGTATATAACTTATATGGTTTTCTGTTTGTAAAGGGCGGCGAAAATATCTTTGCCCGAATTCCGAAACGACAAAAAGCTGGATCGAGGATCATCTTTGAAACAATATGACGTGTCTGAGTTCGGCACTATTTTTCGCATACTGCCAATATGATGTCGGCTTTACTTCCGCTTACCGCTCACGTTGCCGGGACTCTGCGGTCTGCCCGCTTTGGACAGACAGCGGCGATATTATTTTGATTCATATCTCACGTGGCGGGAAACGTGCGCGCGCGCAGGGGAACGACCTAGCCCTTGCCCCTTTTTAACCGACTTCCAAAAAGGAGGAGGTTATAATATGTTCGGCTGTGGTTTTTTTTTTTTGTATGTTCAACGATTACTCCGCCGTTTGTGAACCGATTTTCAAAATTTTTGTTTTGTTATATTAGGTTTTACTCCAATTTGGTACCATGTTCACAAAAGTGGTGATCTGATGATGGGATCCATGAGTAATCGAGGGAACTCCTCAAAATTTATATGGAAACATATAGTGATTTTGGTTTTATGAGAAGCATCCTAAGCATATGCTAGCAAAACGCAAGATTTTGCACCAAGGTATACTATGGTTCCGAAGATACTAAGAGAACTCCGGATTCCTTATAGATACAAGTTTGGGGGCTTAGGCGCTGTTTAAGGAACTGAAAGCATATGCTACTACGCAAATTACATTCATCATCATCATCATTACCACGTCAGGGTCACCAATGTCACCAAAATTGAACATAACAAATTCAATCTTAACTCCAGAGCTTAAGGCACATAATACAGCTATGTCCACATTGTGCACTTTCATCTTTAATTTTCACCATCATTTCACATTCAATTCAACTTTCATAATATTGGCGATTTGGCGCATTCAATAATTGAAAGAGTCAACGAACGCAACGCCAATATTATTGTTACGTGTTAGGGTTCGAGGATTCGAAGAAAAAGACCTGCTGACTCTCTTGAAGACTTTAATCTATAACACTAGCTCAGACTAGGTCACTAGATCCAAACACTAAGCACTATATGCGATGGTTTACTAGGTAGGTAACTAAAAAGAGTGAAATTATTATTTTTAACAAAAAATTAAAACCGACTTCCAAGGTAAAAACAATAATAATATCCTTATAATAAGAACTAAAAAGTATTAAATAATTTTTCTTATCTAATATAAGTGCCTTTTTCCGAATTCGACTAAAACTCAACTATTTCTGTACTCAATCTTCACAATTTTGAAGTCGGTGCCAGTTTCAAAAGTTTCAAATATTCTGGCAGACTGAAGATTCTGCTATAATATCTGGTACTTACCGACTTCAAAATGTTGAATATTCCGAATTCGGAAAAAGGCACTATTAGATAGGAAAAATTATTTAATAAGTACTTTTTAGTTCTTACTATAATTTATAAGGATATTATTATAAATTTATTGTTTTTACCTTGGAAGTCGGTTTTAATTTTTTGTTCAAAATAATAATGTTTTGAAAGGTACTGGAAACCTTGAGCTAAAGGGCTGAAAGCGTAGGCTTATAGCAATGTAGGTATAGATAGGTACCTATTTGAAGTTATAACAAAGTTAATAAAAACGTTAAGTTGATTTGTTTGTGCGCCAAATTAATTATTAATGAATCTAGGTATTAAGTATTAACCTTTGTTTTTAATCCGTGGTATAATTAACTGTCTACCCTTTATTTGCCCTAAATGATTTAGAAACTGTTGAAACTTTGTGCGTTAGAACGCAGGTTCAGAAATATTTTGCTAGTTGTATAATTATTATGCTGGAGCCTTTTAATTCCGTAAAATAATATTATTATTTATGGTTGTAACTAGTAACATTAAAAATTGGCAATTTATTTTATTTCATTTATAAAATATAAAAATATAAATAATTTTGACCAGAAAACTTTACAGCTACTTATATTATGGTCATGTAACATGTTCATGAATCATGGCACTAAGGACGATACAGCGCCATGTAGTATTGGATAAGAAACTTATTTTGTGTAAAAGTGACATCTAGCGGCATGACAAAAAATCTCTTAGTAAGCAACTGATCAAAGGAAATGATTACAGAAAAATATTTTGCAACTCAGGTATGTAAATTAATAGTTTCCATATAAAAGTGTAGAGGGCGCTATTTTATTATGGTAATGTCCGGGCCACACTAACGTTGACCGCAGCTAGTGTAGCCACAATTGAACGCGATAATTTTGAACGGCGTTCATGATCGCCGTTGAATGCTCTAGTGGCGGTACATCAAGGCGTTCACCGTTCAAGAATCAAGTGTAGCCACTCGCTTGAACGCGTTAAAATTATCGCGTTAATTGTCGAGTTTTTGGGCATTCACGTTCAACGGCATTCAACGTTACTGTGGCCCCAGCCACAGAATAAATAATAGTACTCCGTACCCCAGCATAAGAAAAATCAAATTGATTTTTATGAAAATACTTTGAGTTCAAGGACAAGTTTTTATCACTAATTATTATTTTTAACAAAAAATTAAAACCGACTTCCAGGGTAAAAACAATAATAATTTATAATGAACAAAAAAGTGTTAAATAATTCTTACTCTTTAAAGTGCCTTATGCATAATTCTCCTAAACCTCAACTATTTCTGTACACAATCTTCATTACTTTGAAGACGGTACCAGCTATAAGAATGCTGAGTTCTTTATATGACAAAATATTTTTAATATTTAAGACTGGTACCGACTTCAAAATAATGTAGATTGTGTACAGAAATAGTTGAGGTTTAGGAGAATTATGCATAAGGCACTTTAAAGAGTAAGAATTATTTAACACTTTTTTGTTCATTATAAATTATTATTGTTTTTACCCTGGAAGTCGGTTTTAATTTTTTGTTAAAAATAATAATTTCACTCTTTTAAGTGATTTATAAGCTGGTTTTCTGCACAGACTAATATGTGTTATGCTTAGTTACTTTGGATCCAGGATACACTTTCATGATATTATGAGAACTCATTGTCTGATATCACTACTTCAGAATTGCTTACTTAACTCCAAGCATATACCACTGTATACCTAATGTATATGCTTGGCGTTAATCAAGCAATAATAAAATTAATGTTTATACGCCTGTCTTTAAGGCTCTAAAGTTCTGTTCAGTGACTTTCTATCATTACACTCATGAAAACAACTCAACATTACTAGATGACGTCCGCAACTTCGTTGCGCCAAAATTCGTTTATCGCGCGGAAACTTAAAATTTTTCCGGGATAAAAATATCCTATCCTATGTCCTTTCTAGGGACTTAAAGTATCTCCATGCCAAATTTCAGCAAAATCGGTTCAGCTGTTCGAGCGTGAAGAGGTAACAAACGGACAGACTGATAGACAGACAGACACACTTTCGCATTTATAATATTTGTATGGATGCTCAAATATAACTAAAATCGTCCTTATAAATTTTAAGAATAACTTTCCTCATAGATCTTATGATCAAGTTGCTAACTCGGTAACCTAAACACCAAGGTCGAGTCATTTACATTGAAATAACATTATAATTTTTTAAATCGTTCGACAAATTCGGGCTTTGTTCTTAAAGACGATTAAAAGTAACAATAATAGGGTTATAATTAGATAACTCATGGTGTGGTGACTGGTAGTAGTGATGATGATGATGAATGTAACTTGCATAGTAGCATATGCTTTCAGTTCTTAAACCAACTCCGAAACCCCCAAACTTGTATACTTATATAAGGAATCCGGAGTTCTCTTAGCACCTTCGGAACCATGGTATAACTAATTTTAAAATCTTGCTTTTTGGTAGCACATACTTAGGATACTTCTCATAAAATCGAAATCATCATATTATGTTTCCATATAAATTTCGAGGAGTTCCCTCGATTACTCACGGATGTATAGTGGAATGGTGGTGATGATGATGATGATAAATTTAATTTGCATAGTAGTATATGCTTTCAGTTCTTAAGACAACGCCGAAACCCCCAAACATGTATCTATTAGGAGTAAGGAGTTCTGTTCACCACCTTCGAACCATGGTATATCCTGGTGTAAAATCTTACTTTTTGGTAACATATGCCTGAAATACTTCATATGAAACCAAAAAAAACATATGTTTCCATTTGAATTTTGAGGAGTTCCCTCGATTACTCATGGATCCCATCATCAGGTCACCACTTTTCTGAACATTGCTTTTTGGTAGCATATGCTTAGGATACTTCTTATAAAATCGAAATCATTATAAGTTTCCATATAAATTTGGAGGAGTTCCCTCGATTACTCACGGATGTATGGTGGAATGGTGGTGATGATGATGATGATTAATTAAATTTGCATAGTAGTATAATATGCTTTCAGTTCTTAAGACAACGCCGAAACCCCCAAACATGTATCTATAAGGAGTAAGGAGTTCTGTTCACCACCTTCGAACCATGGTAAATCCTGGTGCAAAATCTTACTTTTTGGTAACATATGCCTGGAATACTTAATATGAAACCAAAAAAAACATATGTTTCCATTTGAATTTTGAGGAGTTCCCTCGATTACTCATGGATCCCATCATCAGATCACCACTTTTGACAAAATGGGACCAAATTGGAGTGGAACCTAATATAACAAAAGAAAAATTTTGAAAATCGGTTCATAAACGGCGGAGTAATTGTTGAACATACATAAAAAAAAAAAAAATATCCACAGACGAACGTATAACCTCCTCGTTTTTGGAAGTCGGTTAAAAATTAATTACGGTTCATGCAGCGTCAACCTTCCCGCGAACGACGTTACGGCCTGCGGGTAACATAGATCATACTTACAGAATGTAACAAAACTCTAATAATACTTTAGTGTGTGTAAGTGTACGTGTTCCTTGTAGAGAGTTAACTGTGAAAGTAGCAGCGCTGAAAGACACCTTTTTTGTGATAGGTATGTATGGGCAAGCGCCCTAACGTCAAGAGTTTTCCCATACGACAGTGAAAAAAATGCTCTTAGCGCTGCTACTTTTACAGTAAACTCTATACAAGGAACACACACACACACCCTAAGGTATTATGACTTGGTTTTTAACCGACTTCAAAAAAAGGAGGTTATCAATTCGACGCGTATGTATGTAATATTTCCAGAACTGTCCAGTTTTTGTATATGTTAAACTATAACAGCTTCTGAACAAATGTGCCAAATTTCAGAAGTGTATGTATGTATGTATGTATGCATGTATGTATGTATGTTTTTATGTTTGTTCACGCATATCTCCACAACTACGAGTCCGATTTAAGTGATTCTTTTTTTATTGTACTAGGTATTGTTCAACTTAGGGAATAGTGCAAGTTTCAATTAAATCGGTTCAGTAGATTTGGAGATAGGCCCTCTTACTAATAAAAACTTCTTAAACATGCGTTCAACGTGTGAATAGTTAAACAGGAGTTTTTATGCTATACACACGTTACACAGAGTCTATACATGGTCTATACCATTATACAGAGAAATTTGTATAGAAATGACAGCATCGTTATACAGGCCTTATGTCAAAAAATGATTATTAATAGAAAAAATCTTATGCACCCTCTATACACGCTGTGTAACTTTTTATTAGTAAGAGGGTAAAAGTTTTAATTCTCAATTACGTACAATTCTGAAGTCGGTTTTATCTTTTTAAAATACAAGTTATGTTAAACCCTGTGTATCTTAGGTATTATTAGGTGATCACTTGTTACTTATTCGGCATTGAGGATCAATTGCCTGCAGTAATTTGAGCTAAGACCTTGTCGTGTGTTGCAATCAGGAATATGGTGCTAGATGTATCTTTAAGCCATTCTAGTGTATTAAGTATTACACATATAAACTATTTATGTATTATCTTAGGTACTAGTAAGTAGTAACTAGATGTTACCTACAACTTTGTTGTGCTGAAATTCGCTGATCGCGGGGGAACCCTGCATTTTAGGAGAAGAAATATGCTGCATTTTCTATATTACTGCTTGCGACTAAAAGTGCCTCATAGATATAAAAATGTCCAATATCCGGTTCAGTGGTTTTAGTGTGTAGAAATATCTAACAAAAAGAAAGACAGGAAGAGACACTTTAGATTTATCTTTATTTTAAGGGTTCCGTACCGGTGTCCGGTATAGAGCGAAAGTAGACAAAAAATTGTGTTTTTGTATGGGAATTAGGAGCCCCCCTTAAATATTTACTTTATTTTAATTTTATTATTAATTATTAAAGTACAAATACAATTAAGGATTTTGTGAAAATTTCAAGTGCGTAGCTGTTACCATTATTGATTACGAGCAAAAAGGGCCAAAAAATCACGTTTCTTGTATGGGAGCCCCCCTTAAAAATAAACTTTATTTTATTTTTTGTAGTTGTTGTTGTAGCGGCAACAGATATGACACAATCTGTGAAAAATTCAGATAGCTATAGCGGTTCTTGAGATACAGCCTGGAGACAGACAGACAGACAGACAGACGGACAGACATCGAAGTCTTAATAATAGGGTCCCGTTTTTTACCCTTTGTGTACGGAACCCTAAAAAGGACATATTAAGATAGTTTTTGTTGCGAAAAAATGGCGCAACGGAATTAGGTATAGCCTATAGGTACTGATGTCATCTAGTCTAAACATTAGTAAGTACTATATAACTCAAAGGTGACTGACTGACATAGTGATAGAGCTATCAACGCTCAGCCCAAACCACTGGACGGATCGATCTGAAATTTGGCATGCAGGTAGATGTTATGACGTAGGCATCCGATAATTCCTTGACGTGGGAGAGCCATGCTTCGGCACGAATGGGCCGGCTCGACCGGAGAAATACCACGTCCTCACAGAAAACCGGCGTGAAACAGCGCTTGCGCTGTGATTCGCCGAGTGAGTGAGTTTACCGGAGGCCCGAATCCCCTACCCTATTCCCTTCCCTACCCTCCCCTATTCCCTTCCCTTCCCATCCCTACCCTCCCCTATTACCCTATTCCCTTTCAAAAGGCTGGCAACGCACCTGAAGCTCTTCCGATGCTGCGAGTGTCCAAGGGGCGACGGAAGTTGCTTTCCATCAGGTGACCCGTTTGCTCGTAGCCCCCTTATTTCATAAAAAAAGGATTTTGATCAATCAACCAAGGGGATAAAAATAGGGGATACAAGCTTGTATGAAACTTTGTCAATTTTAAGCCGATCGGGCTGAGACTTTGATACCTAATTAATAATAATACTTCTTAACGCGAGCGAAAACGCGAGCAAAAGCTTGTATATTTTGATAAAATTATTTAAAAATTGATGTATAGCTCGCGGAGCCTCAGGCTTCGCCGAGTCTTCTGCCTATAGTGTTTAAAATAGAAACTACATAGAAACCGTACTGCTGAATATAGTACTATTATAGCTTTCATTCTCCGTAGTCTACTAATCGTTCCGAATATTATAAAAATATCGGTGTAATTTTAAAGCTATTTCTAGAGATCAGGCAAACAAACCTTTCTGTTTGAAATTATAAAAATATAAAACAAAACAAAAAATCTTTTCCAGAAATCAAGCATTACAAACCTTTCCTGTTTAAAATATAAAATAAAATTTATTTTATTTTTATTATTAACAAAAAAAACAGTAAGTGGGCAACACTTAATGGAACCACTAATCAATCTCAGGAGTTTATGATATATTTGGCTATTGGTCACCTGCTGTGTCGCTGCTACTTTAAAGTTCTTATACTTTTTGTCTGTTTTTATCATAGCATTACAAAAAAAATAATCTTGAATTTTAATATAGTCATTTTGCTCTTTTTGTTTATAAGCTTAATATGTCGACCAAACTTGCGCTATTATATACATTTTGTTCAGTTATTACCTATTACATTACCATATTACTTACGATATTTAAATTGGAACTATTATGGTGGCAAGTCATTATGATGCTACCATGGACCAATCATATGCTACCAATGAATTATAAAATTCAATACACTGAACTTGATTTTTATATTAAAGTTAATTTAATCGAAGTAACAGTAAACGTTCCCACTTGCCGTAGAAAGACGTAGAGACTAGAGACCTACATACTAATTACTATGCTAGATAAACATTATTGTAAAAATTGCTGCATTGCATTGCATGTTGTCGTACAGGTGGTTAAAAATTAAAATAGTTAAAAGTTCGATAAAATATCTTGAGCGTACTTTTAACACCACAAAATGTATTTTACTCTAAATCCGCCCAGCTCCTAATAATTTAACAGGCCACTCCAATAGCTCAAGGTGGACAATGAAATTCCAAAAATGTATTAATTATACGACATATTTACATAAAGTTTTCGACAACGGCCACATATTATAATATACGATTTAAATTAATTATTTTATGGTGGCGAGGCGCTGCCGAGATCAGTTTTGCTTTGACAGTGCGGCCGCTCGCAGTATGAACTGAAACCTTACAGTGATGTGATTAATTGTGATAACAGTGGATTAATACTCAATCAATAGGACTATAAACAGTAATTATAATAGTAAATGAAATGATATTTTAGCTAATATTCAGTAATTTCGAATAGTTTTTATCTAAAATGAAGAAGAGCAGAAAATCCGGCTCAGTTTATTAGAAATCAAACAATGGTTTAGTAGTTACAAAAGTATTTGAAAAAATAATCATTAACGAATATTAAGCATTTAAGAATTTTCAATAAAAAATAAAAAAGTAGAGTTTCCAAAATTTCTAACTCAAACATCCTTTTTGTTGGTGGAACGTTTAATTTTTGACTTTTTTCTGTGTAAAACAACAGCAGCGGACTATTTATTACTGAAGACAACACAAGTTCGGAGAAATATGTGACAAAAGTCTCTATATTATAATATACAGTGCTTCAAAGTAATGAACGAAAAAGTTTGACAAATTTAAGGTTATTTTTACTATTACTGAAGTCTAATAAATAATAACTTAACTTAACGTAGGTAAGTTTTTTGTTGTTTGTTACAAACAATAATTCATGATTGCGCAATGTTTTCTGCTTACTAAAACTTGTTATAGCATCAACGCCTAGGCAATTACAAGAACGTTAAAAAGTCCATTAGTCTTGTGCAATACTTAGGAATTTAAAAAAGTAACCTTCATTAAAAAAGTACCTGTCACTTTTAAAAGGCAAGAAACCTCAGGGCTCAGACAGACCTAGGTGTTCTATATCCGTACTACAGTCTGTCAAGAAAGAGTAGACGACGTATCACGAAGTACAAAATTTTCTAAACGTAATGATTCTTTTTTGACAAGCTATAAACCTCTGTTTCTATAGTTTCATTAATTTTCTTCAAAACTAGTTAAAGAAAGTTGCTTTGCATTACAACTTTACCAAAGGTGGAAAATGATATTTTTAACACTGAAAATTGTTAACATTTTCATCACAAGGTCGAAGTTTAAAGTTTACAACATCACGTCTTGTTTCGTTGATGGTCTATCATGCGTCCATCTTTAACAATATTATCCTTCTTATAGCTATTAACTTTTTGTATTAGATAATATCTGTCAGATTGTGCCCAGTGTAGTAGTTTTTGCCGGGAGTTCTATCCGTTGATTGGTTAATATTTTGACGTAAGCAAATCAAAAACCCATATAGACACTCTTCACTCACCTCATTATCTCATAATATCGCACAAACCGTCATAGACCTTGAAAAAATACAGCAATGGAGCAAAGACTACGGCCTAAACCTTAATCCCGCAAAAACCCAATGCATTATAATTGGAAGCAGACAATTATTGCCAAAGTGGACCTCAGGCAGTTACCGAGTATAAATATCGATGGATCATTAGTTCCTTTTAGCCCATTTAATTTAGAAAGGTAATAGCAGAGTAGATTTTCAGGTTTCTAAAAAAGCTGGCGCCAAAATGTACGGCGCGCGCGTAAACAATAAAAGAATAATGATATAATATGAATTATTCGTAATCTTGTATATGTCGCAGTCATCTGGTTCAATCTGTGATTCGATTGAATGACTAGCGTATTCATTGAATGACACCGTTCTATTGAATGACTGAAGGACAACTAGTCGAGACGCTGACTGTAACGTTTAACGTCTTGACTAAACGTCATCATAGTGAAGTCGTTAAATGGAATGCTATGATTTTTTTTAAGTATTTGTTGGTGGCGTACTAATAGGTTAATCTAGAAACTGACTTCAATTATGAGGCGACGGCTACTTCTGGGTGGTTTACAAAAAAAATAACCACGATGGCTAAGGCGGGAGCTTTGCTGCGCTACGCTCCCGCCTTGCCATCTAACCTAACCAAATCTAATCGTATTGGACAGACGAAGTAATAAATTGCTTGCAGCGCTGCTACTTTCACAGTGAACTCTATACAAGGGGCACACACATCCTAAAGTATTATCACTTAGTTTTGTTACACCCTGTATATTTATAAATATCTAATGTTTTTTAATTAAAAATAATTATTTAATTTATTTTAATCTACACCAGTTTGAATGGCACTTAAGCTAAGTTGCTTAGGTTATTGTAGTATCATAATTGATAATATCTATTCAACAACGTTGCTGATTGGATTAAATTGGTTTTTACTTTAACCAATCACAAGCAACTGAAGTAAACTACAGACATAAAAACCTCAAAGCGGGCATCATTGCAATAAAAAAAACGTGCGGTAGATATTTTATAGAGATACCATCCAGACAGCTAGACATAATATAAATATTATAGTACTTATTTAAAAGTTTTATGGATCTATAATGTTAATAATTTGTAGGCACGCGTCATTTTTCCTCATACCAAACATACATAATGATGTTGATCTTTTGCGACAGGCTGAATAAGGAAAAACTAGAAAAAATCGGCTACTTATTAAAGATTTCATATTAGACCACATGCAGAGATATAAGGATATTATTATAACATTATTTAGATAGACAGATAATTTTAAAATAGATAGATAATTTTAATACATGGTGTTAGAAAAAGCTTTTAAATGTTTTAATTATATAGGATGTTTCATAATGTTGTTAGGGTGTGCTTGTGCGTGTGTGTGTGCAGAGTTTTCTATGAAAGATGACATAATTAGATGAAAGATTTAGACGAAATTTAGTATGGAGACAGTTTGAGCACAGAATATATAATAGTACTCCGGTTTGAGGGAGGGGAAAGGATACATGACAGATTTTGCTGCGGCAAAAAGTACGGTACCCGCCGCCCGCGTGTTACACGAACGTGATAAAGCAACGGAGTTGTGTGCATCATTTAAATATCATAATCCATGCCGTTGGGCGTTTCTTATAGACACTTAGGGCCTATTTCACCACTTCCTGATAAAGTGACGGATAGGCTATCCACAACTTTTTTGACATATTCTCCATACTTGGGGCCTGTTTCACCACTTCCTGATAAAGTGCTGAATAGGCTATTCACAACTTTTTTTGACAGATTCTCCATACTCTATCTGTCAAGTTAAGTGGTGGATAACCTATACAGCACTTATCAGGAACTAGGAAGTGGTGAAACAGGCCTATAGTTTTGTTACATTCTGTATAAAGTTAAAAAATAAGGCTTTTATCTGTTTTAATCATATTATTATTAAACTAGTATAGTAACTGTTGCCCGAGATATCGTTTATGTTGAATATACTATATGAAGTTGGGTCCTGATTTTCTTACCCCGAAAGTCACTTCGATTGCTGGTTTTTTTACTCACTCAGCCCAAGGCGACGTTTACAGTATGAAAATCAGTACGCTACCTCTAATTTACTATCAATATAAAAACCATCCTATAAATCCTGAGTCCTGAGATAATTTACCAAATGTCATCTATATAGGCCACAGTATAGCAATATAATATCCCTACAGTAACGAAACGCCTTTGATGTCGCACGATGCCGCCACCGGTGTAAGTACCAATCAGATATGCCAGGGTTGCCACTTGCCACGAAACGGGAAATAAAATAAAAATAAAATATTGTGCTTGTAATTAATCAGCGTGTTATATTTACATAATATTATGTCGTACTGCCAGATATTTACGTGAAACTTTATTTTTAGATGATTTGAGTTCTTTACTAGATGATGCGCGCAACTCCGTTGTGCCAAAACTCGTTAATCGCACGGGAACCGTACATTTTTCCAGGACAAAAAGTATCCTTTGTCCTTTCCCGGGACTCAAAGTATCTCCATGCCAAATTTCAGCAAAATCGGTTCAGCGGTTTGGGCGTGAAGAGGTAACAGACAGACAGACAGACAGACACACTTTCGCATTTATAATATTAGTAATTACTAATTATTAGTATGGATTTAAAAATTTTATTAACCTATCAAGCCCCTTAAGCTCACCGGTGAGCAAGATACAATAGAATAACAATAGATTTCCAAGAATCCACGATCGAAGGATTAAAATAATGAAGACGCATTCGGATATATAAAATATCCAACAATAATTAATCATATTATAACAATTGGTAGGTACGGTAGGCCACACGTCAGGTGTAACAGAAGCACTTCAAAACTCGCTCTTATTACTTGCGCGGTAAGGGCGGTCCAAATGTCATAATGTTACACTTGATGTGTGGCCCTGTGTACCTAGCTAGGTAGGTACTAATTAGTATGTAACAGGGTATTTGACAGTTTTTTTTATTTTTATTCTATATTGTTTGTTTCTCTCCTTGTTACACTTCTTACAACGTAAACAATAAAACAGAAATGCAAATTGCAAATAAATTCCACCAAGGCCAACACAATATTAGTGTGAACTGTGAGTCGATGTTATATTTTATGACAATTTAAATCCTTTTTGTTTTTTGAATCAGATTTACATAATTATTCTGTACACTGAACACTTATTATATCCCATTGTTTATAAGATAAGTTATCGTTTTACAACACAAAATTCGTAGACAACGCGCCAACGTCACACCTGCGCGCAAATTCGTACAAACTCCGCGAGTTTGACGGCGCGGGCCCGCGCCGCCCGCTTCCCCGCGGATACCCCTCCGTTGCTCTGCGCAAGTACATTCGTTTCACTACTGTAGGGATATATATTGCTATACTGTGATATAGGCTTAGCAACTGCTAAAGTGCGTAAAAATATTACAAACAGACGGACAGCCTTTCGTGTTTATTAGTATGCATAATGAATAAGGATACCGGTCTATAAGTATGCTAAAAATGTCTAACTTATAAAATGTATAAATTACACTTTTATTGAAATTTATATCTACTTACATAATTTTAATACTAGATGTTGCAAGCTATTTCGTTGAGCTTAAGTATTTTGGTTCTCGTTTGATTCGTTTATCACGCGGGAACACGTGAACGGGAATTTGCCAGTATGTACGGTTTCCGTACATAACAACAGTAGATATAGGAAAGAATTCCGTGGTTTTCCCGCAGTAAAATGATTCTATCTTAGTAGTACAATAGATTTGTAAAGTTTTTTTTTTCAAATCAAAAAATAATTCGGTCGGGTCCATAGTAACTCGCGCCTATCGGCATAAAGTTTCCATAGTACGTCATACAAAATATTTTTTATTTTCAAAAAATAAGATGCATGGTTCGATAGTACTACTATAGGTAAATCGTTCTGCTGCGGGAAAACAACCACTAAAATTTCACGTTGTATTTTGATAAGTACCCAAATACAATATTTAAATCTATGTTATTGTCAGTGAAGGTATATAAACGAATAATTTTATGGATCAAAATATGTTGAAGGTTTTTTTGTCCCACGGAGATAAAGTTTTATTTCAATGAAATAAATTGAAAGTTACAAATTAATCAAATATATTTTGTTGTGGGCGATTTTTATTACATAAATAGAATTATCCTTATAGCATCGAAAATAATCTGACCTTTATGTCTTGTTTAACATTTTGTCAACTATTCCACCAAGTAACTACTTATATATGAAGTTATCTGGCCAAAAAATCAAAATCACGTAGGTACCAAATGTTACTACTTACTAATAACTAAACATAGAATCTGCAACTCCACCTCAATTGTTTTAGAAAAACGAACTTAAAACGAAACAGCAGGTTAGGCATACATTTTACAAGGGGAGCAGGAGGATTATCCTCTCCTACGCCGCGCCGGCAGTTTACTTTTCATCTTATGAATTATTTTTGATCAGGTCATGTCACATGTATCTACCATATTTTATGATTTGACCAGATCCCAAAAAAGGGCTAAGCGCCGGTAAAAAAGTTTTGACAAAAGTAATACCAGCAAATTTTTTTTAATGAATTTTTCATAATTAAATAATATATAATAAATTTAATATTATAATAAATTTAATATTTAATTATAATTATAGCACTAGATGATGCCTCTTGTGCCAAATTGGTTTATCACGCGGGAACCGTGAATTTTTCAGGGATGAAAAAGTATAAATTGTATTTCCTTTCCGGGACTCACACTATATCCATACCAGCAAAATCTGTTCATCGGTTTCGGTGTCAAGAGGTAACATACAGACAGACACCCTCTCGCATTAATAATATTAGTACCTACGGATCATCGATTTATATGTAAGGATATGCCTACTAGAAGATTTTGCTAATAGGTTTTTCATACAAGGAAATAGAGAGCCATCTATGAAAAATCGATTGAACTACGTAGTGCGACACAATATTCGGCCGCGTGCGAATGCTGTTTTACCGACGAACCACGCGTTCCACCTGGCGTTGAAAACGATCAAAACGCTGAAAATGCCTCCTATTTTTAGCAAGATCGTTTTCAACGCCAAGTGGAACGTAGGGGTTGCGTCATTACTCGGTAAAACAGTAGCCATGGCGGACATCGGTATGTAGTAAAATTATAAATTAATTATTTCTATTCTTAAACAGTTTGTGAATTTGTGATGCTTATCGATGATAAGATATTCCAATGTGCTTTTTTAACTTTTTTGACATAATTTTTGCAGCTTTTTACCACACAACTAGGCATTTTTATGGCACTGAATAGACATACGATGACACCCGATTTGTTCTGCGGACCACAGACGACTAAGTCACGTAGGAGTCAAACGGAGCGTTTTGACCCCTACGAATCTGCATCATTGCAATGCGCGATTGACCCGGTCCTTAGTAATATCAGGCCTGTCTCACTCCGCGCGTAGGTATCGAAAATATACCTACGCGCGGCTGCCCTTGCGCAGGGTATAATTCAGTGGGGCTGCGCCGCGCGCGAGCGAGCAGCGACGGACATACTTTTTAAGTTTTAACCTGTTTTTATTAAAATGGAAAATAAAAAGAAACACCCTAAAAAGTATGGTGCTGTATTCAATTGTTTAAAAACTGATTGCGATACAAATTTATCTTTTTAGGGTTCCGTAGCCAAAATGGCAAAAAAGGAACCCTTATAGATTCGTCATGTCTGTCTGTCTGTCTGTCCGTCCGTCCGTCCGTCCGTATGTCACAGCCACTTTTCTCCGAAACTATTAGAGCTATACTATTGAAACTTGGTAAGTAGATGTAGTCTGTGAACCGCATTAAGATTTTGATGCAAAAATGGAAAAAATATTAAAAATTTTAGGGGTCCCCATAGGTACAACTGAAACAAAAAATATTTTTTTTCATCTAACCTATGCGTGTGGGGTATCTATGGATAGGTCTCCAAAAATCATATTAAGGTTTCTCATATCATTTTTTTTTAACCTGAATAGTTTGCGAGAGAGACTCTTCCAAAGTGGAAAAATGTGTGTCCCCCCCTCTAATTTCTAAAGTAGAGGCATGATAATTCTAAAAAATATATATGATGTAGATTACTATAAAAACTACCAACGAAAATTGGTTTGAACGAGATCTAGCCAGTAGTTTTTTTTATACGTCATAAATAGTAAACCTTAATCTAAATTTCATTAAATCGACTGAAATATAAAAATAAATCAAAAATATTATAATTTCATAAAAATAAACCTTATTGCTGCTGCGGAACCCTCCATGGGCGAGTCCAACTCGCACTTGGCCGCTTTTTTTGGTTACCTAAGGACGCTGAAAAGTAAGTAATATAATATGACTCATGCAAAGTATTATTTGTACTTTGAATAGGTACCTTTTACTACATTATGTAGGTAATACATTAAACATAAATCTTATTAATATAATACTTATTAAGTATACTAGCTGTCCCGTTGTTTTGCCGTATACGCGATGGACGTTGCCATGGTGACATACTTATTTGGTCACTTCCATAAAATAATATATACTTAAATGCCAATAAAGTATTTCGCCCGTATCTTTTTGGTTGCTCTATTGGCACGTCATGGGCACGTCTGTTACGCCATTTTCATTTTTTTTTACTTAATTACTCTCATTATACTGAATATAATAAGTATTTGAAGAAAGTTCCATTAATCATCACAAAAAGTTGTTTATGGTTTATAATTAAATGCGCGCAGGTATTTTTTTGGTACATTCAGCCCTAGCTGCCCTAGCGGCACAATAGTACATTCGAGCGGGCCGCTCAATGTATAGGTTCAGTGTAATATGGATCGTTATCCGTAGGCATAAGAATGAAATTGGCTTGTAATAAATTTTTGTAGGTAAATAAACGAACAGGCGCTGAACTCTGAGTCATTCTAAATGGTACCATATGTTTATAGATTTAAAGAAGACATTTCGTTGGATACATTTTCTAAGATAAACTTCTGTACGGAGTACTATTATTTATTCTGTGGTAATATATAAGTCTATGCTACGGATTGTAAAGATGTGCATATAGCTCACATTAATAAATGATAATGCAGGCAGCAATAGGTTATATTTTGAAGGTAAACCACGTTATTATAATTCATGTTACCATCGCTACATCATGCCATATATATGACCTAGTATTTGTTAGGATTTTATATAACAACTAGCAGTGCCCGCGACTTCGTTCGCGTGGTTGTTGAAAACACGGTCGCGATTACCATAAAAAAGTTATAGTGGGTTAATCTTAAAAGTTAGACATAATTATACTGTCTCGGATATTTTTCTAAGATCATTGCAGAGACCTAAATGTAGCTACTGCAGTATGCTCCTATACACTACATTTAATGATTTCTTTCCTTCGGCATAAACGTGCAGATTTTCTGCTTTGGAAACACGTGAGCAAGCCACATAGAGCTGACCGTGAGAAAAACATGGCGAACCCAAATGTAAGCCTGCTATCTTTAAGGTTTGGCCCTGCGATTTGTTAATTGTCATTGAAAATGCAACTTTTAAAGGGAACTGCAGGCGTTTAAAATTAAATGGTAAGTTTTGGGTATAATTGGAATGCGCGGTATGAGGACATTGTCTCCCTTGGCTTCTCCAGTTAAAATTGTGGCCTTCACTATGTGCCTTCCAAGTTCGGTAACTCGCAACCGAGTACCGTTGCATAATCTTGGTGCGTCCAGATTACGCATCAACAAAACCGGTACTCCTACCTTTAATTCCAGCTTGTGTGATGGCACCCCGGACAACTCCAATAAGCATATCCATAAAGCATATGCTTAGAATACTGCTAACGAAACCGAAGTCACCACATGTTTCCATATAAATTTTGCGTAGTTCCCTCGATTTCTTACGGATCCCTTCATCAGGTCACCACTTTTATGAATGTGGTAGCAAATAGAGATGATAACCTATACACCAAAAGAAAAATTTTGAAAATCGGTTCACAAACGGCGGAGTAATCGTTGAACATAAAAAAACGAACATAACACCTCCTCCATTTTGAAAGTCGGTTAAAATTATAGCCTATGTGTTATTCTGATATATAAGCTATATTATTGTAAAGTTTCATTAAAATCCGTTCAGTAGTTTTTGCGTGAAAGAGTAACAAACATCCATACATCCATACATCCAAACTTTCGCCTTTATAATATTAGTAGGATAGTCAATACTCATAAAACTTATTTAAAATACGCACAAGATTATGATTGCCCAAAAAAATTGTCCTAATTATGGTATGCCATTACACGTAACATTTACATATATCTATGAATCATTATTTTGTCTTTTCTCCTCATAAAATATTTTCTACTCCAAAAATATATGGCAGATATGCAGTACCTTTTCGGTCCAGATACTCTTGTCGGTTTTCTCTAAGCCTTAGTAGGTACTTCTCCTGAGAAACTACCTCCTACCTTTATTTTAACATAGCACACCATTTTCTCACAAATCCCAACGGAAACAAATAACATTTTATTTGCTCAGCCTACTCTATATTTTTTTGAATAATAAATTTTATTCCAATTTGAATACTTAGTAAATGGTAAAAATGACATAAATGGATCGATTTATTGTGTGTGTTATCATACAGCACGGACGTATGTATATTATAATTTATAATATATTATAATATTATGATAATTTCGTTTATTTAAATAAAAGTTATCTTATCTTTCAATAACGAGAATAGAACCTTTTGTATCGATTCATTTATATCTAAAATGTATTCAAATTAGATTTGTCTTAAAAAAATTATACAATATTAACCATTATTAATATTCAGCATTTATCTCAAGATTAATTATTTTTTATCTCGCTGATTTTATGAAATTAACCAATGAATGCTTGGAACCACACTTGGAACGATTTATTCATAATATCTTTAAACATACGCTATAAATAAATTAATATTATTTAGCTATTTAATTAAGCTAAATATATAAATATTTTATAGCCTTTTAAGCGTAAACAGAAAACAGACATACAGTCATATTTTCGCATTTTTATTTAATATTAGTTAGGGTATACACAAATATAAGAACAAATAATCGGCCAAGTGCGAGTCGGACTCGCGTACAAAGGGTTCCGTACCGTTATAGAGCAAAAATAGGCCAAAAATTGTGTTTTTTTTTTATGGGAGCCGCCTTAATTTTTTATTTTATTTTAATATTATTATTATTATTTATTGTAGTAGACATAATATAATACAGACCTTTGTGAAAATATAATGTGCCTACCTGTTGCCATTATTGATATCGAGCAAAATAGGCCAAAAAAATCATGTTTGTTGTATGACCCAGCCCCCTTAAATAATTAAATATTTTAATATTATTTTATTTTTAGTATTTGTTGTTATAGCGGCAACAGATATACACAATAATTTAGGAAAATTTCAGAAGTATAGCTATAATAGCGGTTCCTGGCGAGTGGCGACTGGCGACTGGCGACAAACAGACGGACGCGACGGACGGACAGACAACGAAGTCTAGTTTTTACCCTTTGGGTACGGAATCCTAAAAAGCATCACCAACTCTTCAAAGTTATGTAACTGATAATCTCTGAGTGCGGCGGAATAATAAATTGACATTTTCATATTTTGCATAATATGCATTTTTTACATTTTATGCAAAATATGAAAATGTCAATTTTTTGCACATTCCATAGTCCATACTAATATTATAAATGCGAAAGAGTGTCTGTCTGTCCATCAGCTGTCCGTCTGTCTGTTACCTATTCACGCCCAAACCGCTGAACCGATTTTGCTGAAATTTGGCATGGTGATACTTTGAGTCCCGGGAAAGGACATAAGATACTTTTTATCCAGGAAAAATGTACGGTTCCTGCGCGATAAACAAATTTGTTGCAACTGAGTTGATAATATTATTATAGGACGCATAAAAATCATACCTACTTCATAGTCCACAGTCCAAACCCTGTCACTGTCTTTCAAATGGCTTTTCCAACATGTTAGACAGAGACGGCAATATAAGCATCGTCGTGGAATTAGTACTTTCATAAATATAAAGAAATGTAAAATAGAGTAAACGAAAATAATTTTACGTCTAGTAAACCTTAATGTATCGTTGACATAAGGGTCCTAAGAGGTAGGTATATCTCGGCCTGTATACGATGGATTCCCACGAGCCATATCAAAACCGGTTTAGCACTTCCAGGCATTAGCATATTGTAACATAGTGGCCATGGTCGTTGGTCACCATAGTATAGGTACGGTGATTGGCTTGAAACAAAAAGGCTTGAAAACATAATTAATTGTACCTAGATAAGTAATATGAGGATGTACCTAATAATTATATAGTACCTACCTATTATCTAAATATCTACTTCCTATCTATCTAGTTTGGAAACGAGGTTATATTACGAAAATATAATTATTTAAATGTTCATTGGTAGAAATACAAGCGTTTTTATAGATTTGTTGGCGAAACTCTTTTAAGAAGTTACATTTTTGAGGGACCCTAAAAATTGTTTTTTTGTCTTTGATATCTCTATGCTGGTGTCTGATGACTGATGACTGATGACTGATGACTGATGACATTTCTAAAATCTATAACCAACTAGATGACGCTCGACTCAACTCAGTTGCAACAAATTTGTTTATCGCGCAGGAACCGTACATTTTTCCTGGATAAAAAGTATCTTATGTCCTTTCCCGGGACTCAAAGTATCACCATGCCAAATTTCAGCAAAATCGGTTCAGCGGTTTGGGCGTGAATAGGTAACAGACAGACGGACAGCTGATGGACAGACAGACACTCTTTCGCATTTATAATATTAGTATGGACTATGGAAGTATGGACTAGCTAGATGATGAACGTTTGTTGACATAATATTGATAGGGAAAAATGGGTAATGTTATTGTTCTTATGTTATAAAATGTTAGTTATCTGGTGCTTTCACTCACGTCTTTAATTGTCTCTACATACATAGATGCTGGTGTCTGATGGCATTTCTATAAACAACTTATGAATCGCTCGCGGAGCCTTTGGGCCTTTGGGACTCCCCCGAGGCTTTGAGAATAGCTGGCCTAGAGGACATACAATTTCCCCATGCCCCAATCCCCATGTATGACCTCCATACTAATATATTATGAGCCGATGTATGACCCCATGTCCAAACCAATAAGGTCTCATTCTCGACAAATCACGGGCAATCAGAGACGATTAGGTCCAATCAAACTATTTTCGGCAATGTCGCGAGTTTATTTAAGATTTTTTTACTGTATTACTAAAAGTATCTACTCTTCTTTAATAGTCTATTACATACATATTATACATATCATATACACATGATACATTAAGAATATAAAAAACTTAAAATATGAAAAAAAAACTTAAAAATAAAAAGAAAAACTTCCGCTGTGCCAGGTAGCTCCCAGCTCTGGGGTCTCGGGTGGCTTCAATAAGCTTCTTAGATATTTTGCTAAAAAGCTTATGTGCCCCCCCATAGGCGCATGGCTTTGGCACACGTTTCCACCCCAAACAGTTCAAATATGAGATCTCCGCTGAGGTTCTCATATTTTTTTGGTTCTCTGCTTAGTTTGCGGCAGCTCCTTGTGTGTTTGTTACCTCTCGCTTAGATCGCGTACCTACCTACCTATTTTGACGAGGTGTGATTTGTGAACATACTTTGTCATGAACGGAGATACATTTTGATTTCGAAAAAGTGTAGAGTTCCAGTGCATTAAACTAAATCGGTGCAACGAAATTACAGTCAATACTTTGTATTATGAGTTAAATTAAAATAGTAAAATCTTTAAACGATATTTACTACATTGACATAAAATATTATGCCAACTTTGCATATTTGTACAAAGTGCAGCTAGCAGTGCATATTCTTGCGACACAATTTAAAAAGTTACACAATACTGCAACCAGCCGTTTTAATATGTTTATAATTTGTGGTTACATAAAAAATACATTCTAACGACATCTGCAGTAATGGGATATTTAATTATTTTATTTTTGGAATAAACAAAACAAGGATCGGAAAATTTTATCCACTTTTCATAAAGGAGATTGTTCATTCTATTCTAGCATTTGCATCAACCTACTTTAACTATAACTTTAACTTTAACCATAGCAAAATGTGGAATGAGCTGTCAAATTTCTAGCAAAAGTCGCCATATTTGACGATAACCTTAACCTTAACTTTAACTACGCTTCTGGTGCAATTCACCCTTAGAGTGAGTTGCACCAACCTACTTTAACTATAACTTTAACCATAACATAATGTCAAATTAACTGTAAAATCCCTAGTAAAAGTCCATTATGGACGCCATATTTGACGATAACCTTAACTTTAACTAGCCTCTGGTGTAAGGGTACCTCAGACCAAGTAAATTTTATTTGGTCTGAGGTAGGTACAATTAAAATAATATATTGTTTTATAACAATAACTGTCGCACTCAGAAACTATTACTAATTACTAAATTGTAATTAAATGATAATTCGACAGAAATTAATATATGGGGGCTTATGTCATAATCTTTATTTATTAATTAAGTACATTTTTATTCGTCTCCTAGTGCGGCACTTAAAATGCTTACAAAAAAAAACTAAAATTGTGTGTTGTCTTCATATTTTAACGATCTCATCGTCCAGTGCTATTTAAAAACGGATAAAACAAACGCATAACTTTCGTCGAATGCATTTCGATGCAAGTTCTCTACCAAAGAAGATATGAACTGAGTTTTAGGAACTACAAAAAATATGCTATAAAATTAAAATGAATAAGTACAATATGCTGTTTTGCTAAAATACTGCTCAAATTTTTTTAAAAATATGCACTAAAGTGAAAAAGGACTTTTAAAATAAGAAAAGTGTTAAATTTTTTGCACTCAATTTATTAACTTTAGAATTTAAATTACAAGTTAAAAATTGTGGTTGTGCAAAAACTGTGATCAAGACGAAGCATTTATATTACTACTAAGTGTACATATATAATTTAGTGTAAATACTACTAGTTCATTATAATTATTAAAAGATGACAAACGATGTTTCAAGGGAACCCATCAGTAGAACTCGAGTTGTATTATCACAGGTATGTATTATTATAATAACTATTATTATTGCATTGCATAATAATATATCGCAATAACACATTCATGGAAATTCCGTTAGGTACTGTTATCTAGGTCTACCAGGATCTGATGGCAAAGGATGGCAGATTTTCAAAAAAATATTTTGAACATTGGATAATTTTTAGGGTTTTTACCCAAAGGGTAAAAACGGGACCCTAAAATATGGACGAAAGTCTGAAATAAATAATTTGAATTTGAATTTGAATGAATATTACTAAGAATTCGATGTCTGTCTGTCTGTCTGTCCGTCTGTCTGTATGTTTCCAGGCTGTATCTCAAGAACCACTATAGCTAGACTTCTGAAATTTTCACAGATTGTGTATATCTGTTATCTGTTATATATATACAACTAGGTGCAGCCAGCCACATGCGGTTAAACTTAGGTATATCCTACTTATCTTCGGTTACAACTAGATTTAGCCTTTATTATAGCGGCCGGGGTGATGGTAGGTACAAAATCGAATCAATCAGGAAACGCAAGATACGAATCTCAAAATAAAACCAAAATCCTTAACTGAACTGAAAACCTAGTTCTAGCCGATGATAAATAGGATACACCTAAGTTTAACCACCAGTGTGCGGCTGTACCTAGTTCTAGCCGCTATAATAAAGGCTAAATCTAGTTGTAACCGAAGATAAGTAGGATATACCTAAGTTTAACCGCATGTGGCTGGCTGCACCTAGTTGTAGCCGGGTAAAACTAGGTGTAGCCGCACTTCGCCTATTAGCCGTAACATATACACAATCTGTGAAAATTTCAGAATATATATTAAACAAAATAATACTAACATTTTAGGGGGACTGCCATACAACATTCGTGATTTTTTCGGCCTTTTTTGCTCGATATCAATAATGGCACTTGAAATTTTTACAAGGACCTTAAATTTATGTGTACTTTAATAACTAATAATAATATTTAAATAAATTGAAAATTTAAGGGGAGCTCCCATACAAAAAACACAATTTTTGGCCTATTTTTGGTCTATAACGGTACGGAACCCTCCGTGCGCGAGTCCGACTCGCACTTGGCCGATTTTTATTTTAAGCTGAATCCTAAAGAGGTTTCATAAACCAAACCAACCAAACCAATTCAAAAACATTTTTTATGTTAATTATTTTACCAGATCGTTCATTTTAATGGCACCAATTAATAAACTTCTAAGAAACTTTCTGTTGCTTAACTTATTCCTTGTGGCTTGTAGGCGTACATTCCATAGATAACAAACTTCTCTTTAACTTAAGGTGACGCCGCGTTAAGTAAAAAACTGTGTTGGGTATGTTTTAGATTGCTTGTTTTCTATGAGAGGCCGCGCCGGGCCTTCCAATAGCTGAACCAGGCATAAAAAGGCAGTGGTGGCGACAGCTTTCCGAATGTGCGGCCATCATATTGGTCTCGGACAAACTATACGCACGCGCGGTCTCTATTCGACTTCAAGTTAAACTGAGCGTCGATGCTGGCCCGGCCTTACAACGCGATGGCTCGGCCTTGCCACGCGAGGCAGCTTCGGCACAGAATATAATATTATATTAGTAGTACCAAGCTTCGGATTAAAAAAATACAGACCGAAGCCGCCTCGCGCGGCATGCGTACCGTAGGCGGCTCGCTTGGTGAATACGCGGCTATTGCTGAGAAAAATCGATATCGCTACAGCCAAATTATCAAGGCGTCGTCTTAATATTCCGAAGAATCAGTTAAGGAAATTACGTAACTTAGAAGGCTAAAAAACAAACATAACATTATGCATTAAATAACTATAAAACTTGTCAAATTCCATATAGGAAGAAGATATAATTATATTACATTATGTCGAGCAAGAACTCGTACAAAAGACCAGCTTTATTATTAAAAAAATATTATTTAACGTATTTTATGTTGCCAGCAATTATTTCGATATTTTTTAAGACATAAAGCCTTTAACCGTATATTTGACGATAATCTTAACCTTAACTATAACTACGCCTCTGGTGCAACCCACCCTTAATAAAAGCTGCTTATCTTTAAATACATTTTTATCAAGACATTGAAACGACTACGAAGAACCTATAAAGAGCTTTCAGTTGTATTTATTAGTCAAAGAACTGCATTTAATAATAATTATTGCTTATCTTACTTAATTAAATTACTGTATCAATTATTATTATAAGTCTTCTAAAATGTAAGTCTGGCAAGTTATATCGCGCGAATGAGCGGTTTGGCCGCTACACCGTGGTCCGTGAGATCATAAGCAATCGTATGCAATGTTCAATACAATACATCGTGTAGTTAAGAGGATACACCAAGGGCTAGAGAAATCGAAAACAAGTTTTGTAAAATCTAATGCTGTCTCACTAATCTCAAATCCGCAGAGCGCGATGGAGACTACACGACAAAAGTTCTAATAAAATAAAAGAACAGAAAATCATCGATTCGTTGTCCTCTGATTTCTTCTCCAAAACTTAACCGATTTAAGTCTTTTTTCATTAAGAATTAAAGCAAGACTTGAGCTGTGTTCCTATGTTTTTTTTTTGTATATTCCAGCCAGAATCTGGCCATTTTTTTGCGTTTTTATCTTTTTTAATAATTAAATTAAAAGAAAACATAGGGACATGATAGTGGCTATAGATATTCAGGAAAAAAGTATAACTCTACCGGCATTATCCAGGGAGGAAACAGAGGACAACGTTTGTATGAGAAAACGGCTCTAGCGGGTCGCGCAGCGCGCTGTCCTTAGCTTGATCACAAATTTATTGTGATCTCGCGATGTAGCCGGCAATCCGCGCGTTCAGGCGGACGCATATAAATCAAGCCTATGGTTTTTACTACAATTTATTTTTATTATGCCTTCATAGTGTGGTCCCTGGCCAAGAAAAGGTATACCCGTGATGATCTAACCACCTCACCGTACTCATTCCAGGTGCTAGCATGTCTGGCGCTGGACGTCCTACTACTGGGTCTGGGGATGTCCATCAGCTTCGTCACGATGGTGCTGCCCGATGTGCTGGACGCCAAACAGGGACTCTCCATCAATAAGGAGCAGGCGTCGTGGTTTGGTAGGTTTTGATGTAGACATAATAAAAAGGCTATATCGACGGTGGAAAGGCAAAAGTTACCAAGCGACACTAGGGGTCAAAATGAGATTTTTATATTATCATATATCTACATAATATTATGAAGTCGATCTTTTGTCTGCCCTAAATCTTTGTAGCTACGTGTGTGCTTAAAATATTTTTAAAAATCCAGAACGGATTTTGATGCGGTTTTTAATAAGTAGAGTGATGAACCGAAGTGATCTTGATTCTAGGCTACTTTTTGATGCGAGGGAGTCCTAAGAGATTGAAAGGAGGATTGTTTAGCGATTATTCCGCCATCTATGAGCCGAATTCCATTTTTTTCAAGCTGCCCAAGCTGATGGTTGGGCAGCTTGGATCGTTGGCGCTCATTTGGGGAGGACTACGTTCAGCAGTGGACGGCAATGAGCTGATGATGATGATGAATATGTTATTAATTATAATATGTATAACCATTTACCTAAAGTTTATAAAATTAACCTACTAACTAACCTAAACTCTTTCAATTCCAGGCAGCATGGCGTTTCTCTGTCAGCCGCTCGGCAGCGTCTTCTCCGGGCCCCTCCTGGACTACTTCGGTCGGAAGAAGGCGCTATTCCTCGTCAACATACCGCATCTCATAGCCTGGCTCCTGATGTATCTGGCCTGGGACGTGCCAAGCCTATTCATTGCCAACGCTTTACTTGGCATTGGCACGGGAATCATGGAAGCGCCGTCGATTACTTATGTTGGAGAGATCACGTAAGTTGTGAGGTTTTATTCTTTGGAGTCATAATGATAAAAACTGGCAAGATAAGCCAAATGTTAAAATGCAAAAATAGCTGAAAATGATACATAATAATATTATTATGATTTAATTATTTTGATAAACAAAAGACATGAAAACATCCAAGCCGAGCCAAATGTTAAGAATATTATTGTGATAATATTACAAGATAAATTATTTATTAAGACATAATATTTTACAATGGATGGTTTAACTACTAAAAAACCTCCACCTTTCTGGAAGTCGGTTAAAAAGCATTCCAACTAGTAACAAAGTCTATCAAACTATGTCATATGTGTGGGGGCTCGGTAGCGCCGTTGCCAAGTCTCTTTGAAATATGTTGTATGAAGTTAATGATCAAATAGTATTATTATTACTTTATCGTCATTATTGGGCATAATAATAACGATAAAAGAAGGAGATGCACCTAAAACTTACAGGTGTAAGTTTTAGGCATATCAAATGCAAATGCTATTTTTCTAGTAATCATAATAATATTGTTTGCTAAGGTGTTTATAAATTATATAGACTATTATTACGTATGCTGATGTTGCTAAGAACATATTTGCAAGTTACATTCCAATGACTTTTAGTTAATTCAATATAACTATTGAGTATTGTTTAAAATATATATTTTGAAAAATAATAAAAAATTCAACTTCTTACAGATATCTCATTAAAAACTTATTGTTAGACTAATCTGTAAAGGCTTAGGTAATTTTGACTCTAGGAAATACGAATTAAATATCTACTGTTTTCACACGAGTTATTTAATACGTAATCAGTAATCTAAAAAAAAAATAGTCGAAAATTTGGCCTTCATTTCTATTAATAAAATTGTTATTTTTAGTCTAATTTAATTAATTTTGTTTCGAGGAAAAAGGAATGTAATATTACACAATATTTTTTTAAGTAAAATCATTTTAGATAAGAGTGATGAAAATATCTTATATCTATTTATATCTTGGAAGTCAACCTTATAAAATTTATTTTTAATTTCATTCTTATATTATTAGATTAATGTTTATTACACAATATAAAACGTAGGTAGGTTTAAGTAGGTACATAAATGAATCTTACAAGTTCGGGTATTCTACTATCGATGGCTGTTATTATACTTAATGTTTACCTATAGCAAATATTATAGGTAAGTATATAATAACATCATAAAAAATTACAATATTGGAGAAAAACTTTTAGGTTCTTTAAGCCAACAAGGTTTTTTTCATTGCCTTTTTACGTTTACTTTAGAAAATGTTTACTTTCTACTTTTTTTTTATGAAATAAGGGGGCAAACGAGCAAACGGGTCACCTGATTGAAATCAACTTCCGTCGCCCATGGACACTCGCAGCATCAGAAGAGCTGCAGGTGCGTTGCCGGCCTTTTTAGAGGGAATAGGGTAATAAGGGAGGGTAGGGATGGGAAGGGAAGGGAATAGGGGAGGGTAGGGAATGGAATAGGGTAGGGGATTGGGCCTCCGGTAAACTCACTCACACAGCGAAATATAGCGCAAGCGCTATTTCACGCCAGTTTTCTGTGAGGACGTGGTATTTCTCCGGTCGAGCCGGCCCATTCATGCCGAAGCATGGTTCTCCCACGTCACTTACCCAATAACTCATTAAGGCCCAATTGCGCAGACCTGAGTTAAAGTTAACTCTGAGCTAAACATCATGTCATTTCTAAGTGAGTGACAGATATGACATGATGTTTAACTCAGAGTTGACTTTAACCCATATCTGCGCAAGTGGGCCGAGGGTTTTATAATCAAGTAGGCCATGATGTAATTTTCTTACTTTTCATGCGCTCACAAATACTCACAATATACATATAGCATTTCCCTCACCTAACTCAAGGTGAAATGTGAAGCCACATTTTCAGATCATACATTATAATATCTTATTGATTTAAATCACTCAATAAAGATATATAAGTTTTCCATGATTCACATGCACATATTTATAATTTCAAGAAGGATATCCAAAAATATCCTGAACTGTTAATAAAATAGAAATTTGACCTCCAATATCTATTTTTGTGTATAACATCTAATTTTGGAACTATTTAAAACTTGATAAATGGCCTGCTGTATAATTTCCTTGCTATCAATTAATTCATTATCATAATCATTTATAATTTCCGCCTCAAATATTGCGATTTAAAAATCATTTACAAGTATAATTCAATAATTGCAAGATCCTTATCTTATCATAAAGATATTTTAAATGTTTATCCAATCACCCAATATATAATAAAACGCGTCGTTCTGTAGCACCTATAATTTATTATTAATTAATAATATAATATTTATATTTCTGTCTGAATTGATCCTAACTCAAAAGCAATTTAATTAATAAACTTTCTTCCAATTATGTTTCTTTCTATTGAGTTTCTTTTATGTCGTCAACTTAAACTTCTTCATTCCAGGGATCCCCGCGTCCGTGGTACCCTCACCACATTGACCAACTGCTTCACATCAGCGGGGATGTTCATCGCCTACCTGTTGGGCACGGTGCTGCCGTGGCGGCAAGCGGCGCTGGTGTCTCTGGCCGCTCCTATAGCTACTATGGCGTTGGTGCTGTTTGTAAGTAACAAGACATGATTAACTTTGTTTTTTATAAAATAAGGAGGCAAACGAGCAAACGGGTCACATGATGGAAAGCAATTACCGTCGCCCATGGACACTCGCAACATTAGAAGAGCTCAACTTGGATCGTGGTGTCATCTTTATGCTTTATAGCTATGAAAGTGATGGCATGTTACGGCACGGATAGTGGTGGATGTGGCAGAAATGCGAAAGAGCAGATTAAGATAATTTAGTCAAGATATTATGCCAAGCCTAACTGGCAAGTAACGACAAATATTGAGTTTTTTTTTAAACCGAAGAACGTATACCTGTAAATTACTTTCTCAGATAATTCAAAGAAATGTGCGGAAGTATTCAAAAACATCATCATCTATGTACCAAATTTGACGTAAAAGCGCTTCAGCAAGAGAGTAGGTGGTCCTTAAAACACTAAAGACATTAAAAACCTTGTCCTAAACAATCTACATTAATTTAATTTAATTTAAATTTCTGTCTCTTTCAACTTCAGGTGCCCGAAACGCCCATATGGTTGCTCTCCAAGGGCCGCCAGAAAGAAGCCCTACATTCCCTCTGTCGCGTCCGCGGTTGGGCGCCTCCAGATGACGTAAAAGAGGAATTTGACGATCTTCTGCAGTACAGCGATCTCATCTCCCAATGTGTAATCTGCGCCAACAAGGGGAAACCAGAAACAGACGAATGCGAGCATAAAAACATGAATTTCTTCAAAAGAATGATCAATAAGATAAGACATGTCTTTTTCGTGAAGGAGACTCTGAGGCCGTTTTCGCTGGTGATGGCCTACTTCTTCTTCCACACCATGAGTGGCTTCATACCGGTCAGGCCGAATATGGTGAACCTCTGCAAGGCTTTGGGCATGGCCGCTGATCCGAAATTGATTGTGGTAAATATCTGATATTAGTTGATTATATTTTATATGCGGTATTTTTTTTATAAAATAAGGGGGCAAACGAGCAAACGGGTCACCTGATGGAAAGCAACTACCGTTGCCTATGGACACTCGCAACATTAGAAGAGCTGCTGCAGGTGCGTTGCCGGCCTTTTCAGAGGGAATACACTATCTTCTTGAAGGTTTGCAGTTTGTAGTGATCCAGAAATACTGCTGGTGATAGTTCGTTCCAGAGTATTTATTTAATATTTTGCAAACATTTCAAAGGACCTTTAGATACAATTTTTGGTGGAAGAACTTTTATGACAATTAAAAACCATTTTAACAACATTTTAATAACCTTTATTTGTTGAGTTATGAAAAATTCATTAAAAATATTCATGGCTGTAATAAGTCCATGACCAAACAACAAACTGAATAGATTTTATTACTTAATTGAGGGTCATTTTGGTTCAGTGCCTTACACCAACAAAAAATTAATTTGAGGTCCACACTAGGAACTGGTTTGTAAACGCAACTACTATCCATAATCCAGTGATATACGACCGAAATCACCGCTTTGATATAGTGTAGCTATTACCTAATTAATATTCTGTTTCATAAATATTTATTTATTAATAACCCTGGTGAATATCAAATAAGTGCTAAACAGAAGATGTTATAACGTCACCTATGTCACAAGAATTTTATAATGGTATTTTATTGATTATTGCCAAATCTATGATATAATTTTACACCATACAATGCAATAAATCCAAAACACCATGCCATGCGCCGCGGACTTGGCGGATTCACTACCGTGCCTCCATTTAAAAGCATTATACAAATAAGTTGATACCTCATTCACAAAAATCCAATCACCACTTTAGGCATTATTACAAAAGATAAATATCAAAAAACAATAAACACTCTTACTTAGTAGTTGGGTTAATTTGAATTTTATTAGAAAATACGTATTTTTTTTAAATTAGAAAGTGATAAGTATTTAATTTATTTTATTATTTTATCTTTTTCAGGTGATAGCCGGAGTAGTGTTCATAGTAATGAATGGACTCTCAGCGGTTATAGTCAAGGAGTTTGGGAAGAGGAAACTGATAATAAGCTCTTTATTCGCGACAGCTTGTTCTAGTCTAGCTATAAGTCTGTATGCCGGTACCAAACTACCGAGAAAAGTCTTTTCATATGAGACTAGTACCTTCCCAGAGGGTACCGAGGTGGTACCAGTAGTTCTGTTCATGCTGTTAGCTTCGTTCAGCAGTTTGGGCATACCCTGGGCACTGCTATCTGAAGTGTTTCCCTTTAGGTAAGTTTAGTTTTTCATATTTTTTTAACCTTTTTACAATTAAAAAAAATATATTATACACCGCATATCTAGACTATATGCGGTAATAGTTAATACAATGGTCCGTCCTTGTCCACCACGTTACAAAGTGGCTCGACAGACAATGACATTATGTCAACACTCAACAACAGTGATTGTAAACACAGTAAGGATATTTCTTGTAGTATTATGAGGGCAAGATTTTGGATAGTGTGTTCAGTACAAAATTTTAATTAAAAAGAAACTTGACTATACCCTCTATAATCTATATTTAACAGGCTTGGCCTAGTTTAGACTCCAGATCTCCCACAAGTTACAATTACTATAATATTTGTAAACAATTTAGTTGTTTAAGTAGGTACCTTTATATATCCTTGTAATTTGTGGAGATGAATAAAATATGATTTATTATTATTCATTATTATTATATTACCCTAAAATTTTTTTACATATTTTTGACGCTTTTCAATTTCTTTTAGACGTGTTTCTTAATTATATTTTTTCTTCGTTCCAGGAGCCGTGGTATGGCCACAAGTTTAGCAGCCGCTCTAGTATACGTTATCTTCTTCGCATCTTCTCTAACCAACTACAACCTAGAAGAGAACTTCCACCTGAGTGGCGCATTCACCTTCTACGCTCTTCTGGGCTTTATAGGAACAATTTACCTCTACTTCTTCCTGCCAGAAACAGAAAATAAATCCCTAGTAGAAATAGAAGCATATTATAAGGGTAATCAGAAAATATTTGCAAACGATTTCTTTATAAATGCATTTAGAAAGAAAATTAGTAATGGTGCTGATAAGCCTATGCTAGTCCAAAAATGATTTTAAACTTTATCAGTACCGTAATTCTATTGCTAAAAAAGGAGACGTGCCTCTTATACTCAAATTTTGTGTCGGTCATCAAAATCGAGACTTGGCTGGGGCACTACCGTGCCCCCAGATAAAAAAAATTACAGACAAATAGAGAACTCCTTTCAAATTTGTCTAAGCTGCACTTGCGCAGATCTGAGTTAAAGTTAACCCCGGATTAAACGTTATTTCTTTCATAAAATATATGACAAATGTAAGAGATGACACACTATTTAACCAGGTATTAACTTTATCCTGGATCTGCGCAAGTGGACCAAAACTGATAATATACTTATTGTGATTATTTTGTCACAAATAGCAATATTACTTGACGAGAATTTGCTTAACCATTTTTTCATGGTATACGATTGTTTCGAATTTTTTTTCTTTATTGCTTGATGAAACTATTTTCGAAATTTCACTGCCATGTTTTTACATAAATTGTTTTGTTTGTAATATAAATTTTGTTAAGTTACTCTTATTTTTAAGAAACTAGTAAAAATAAATTGTTTTATATATTTTGTAGAATTCTATATACTGTAATATTTTGTTTTCACCCTTCAATAATTTTTTTTTTTACAAAACTTTATACCCTATTTAAATCATGCAAACTTGGTGGATACGATACCGTGCCCTATTTTATAACTTGTGTTTATATTTTGTTCGTTTCTCCAAAAACGGGAAAATGGGAAAATTATTTTTAACAAAAAATTTAAACCGACTTACAAGACAAAGAAGATATTCATAAATGAACTTAAAAGTATCAAATAATTATTATTTTCCATTATTAGTGCCTTTTTCAGAATTCGTCTACAGCTATTGTATTGTAACAAAGTTGTGTGAGTCATTTTGCTTTTGCGCTAGACCCATTTGCACTTCTTCTTTCTTTACATGAATGTCTTTAGAAAAAACATAGGCGAGAATATGAAAAAAACGGTGTACTCAGTACTCACCAGTCACCTGCAGCGTAGTTCCTGCACTGAGCACAACATCGACACGACTTCGATCACGAAGTCATACATAGGAACAAGAGATGCAACATCAACCTCGGCTGCAGAACAATACGCGCACAAAAGTCCGAAAAGTTCCCGGGGCTCCAGGATGAGTCCCTGTAAGTGGAGGAATCTCGTCTTCCAGTGCTGGACATTTTTGATAGCTGCCAGACACCCTCAATATTTTGAGGATGTCTAGCAGTGGGCTGTGGGAAGCAATTAATGTCAAAAATGTCCGGCACTGGAAGCTACGTTTGTATTGCTATAATATTAAATAAACCTACGAATAATAAAAACTATTTATTATTCGTAGAAACAAATTTTAGAAAAACACACTTTTGCATTTTTATTATGAGCAAGGATAAGTATAACGTCGTTCACTTTATTTATTGTGTAGAATTCTGTAAAAATCTCTTGTTTCTCCACCACGGGTTGTCATCCACGAAAACGGCCACGGCATATTTCGACGACAGTTGTTGTCCCGAGATTGCTTAGTATCCTCACAGTTTAGCTTTTTGTAATCTGCAAAATAGATCTAATAAGCATCGATTTATATTTATGTCTATGCTAATAAGTCTATTTTAAATTACTTTCATGAAGAGATCCATGTTCGGCTGTGGCGTGGTATTGTTTTTATGAAAATATTTTAGTGACTTGAAATGTTAACATTAGCAATGACGTCAAGTATAATAATCGGCCAAGTGCAAGTCGGACTCGCGCAAGAAGGGTTCCGTACCGGTATAGAGCGAAAGTAGACAAAAAATTGTGTTTTTTGTATGGGAGCCCCCCTTAAATATTTACTTTATTTTAATTTTATTATTAATTATTAAAGTGCAAATACAATTAAGGATTTTGTGAAAATTTCAAGTGCGTAGCTGTTACCATTATTGATTACGAGCAAAAAAGGCAAAAAATCACGTTTCTTGTATGGGAGCCCCCCTTAAAAATAAACTTTATTTTATTTTTAGTATTTGTTGTTATAGCGGCAACAGATATACACAATCTGTGATAATTTCAGAAGTCTAGCTATAGCGGTTCTTGAGATACAGCCTGGAGACATACAGACAGACGGACAGACGGACAGACATCGAAGTCTTAGTAATAGGGTCCCATTTTTACCCTTTGGGTACGGAACCCTAAAAATTGAAGATCTTGTATTAGAAATTGGGAAAATACAAAGCCTTTTTCTAAATATAGTCTAGATACATACCAGTATTCTGTTCACAGTTGTACTCAAACATGTCACATTCATCCAGGAACCAGCGAACTCCAGGACACGGGGAGTTGGTTGCGCACACACCGCACACTGCTTGCCCGTCGTGACGACACGATTTTGCCATGTCACAGTAGCTAACAGAAGTTGGCTGACCGATAAATTAATAGAAAAAAAAAATACTTTGCAAACCGGAAGTTGTACTTATTGGTCTTGGCAATATCACTGCCACGCCCCGAGACAATAAATACATTAGGAAAAAATTGCGTAATAAGAGCGATGTTATGAAGAGTGCAAAATCGTGTAGAATTAATGCAAGGATTTCTCGCTAGACGGCAGTACCAGCGCAAATAGTAAACAAAAAGCTTTGTTCTACGTTCGACAACGTTTCTGTCAATATTCTGATATAACGTGTGCTACATGTCGGATTTTGGTCGGATTAATTACTGTACTGAGCCCTCTACTCAGACTTTGCGTAATATTCCCTATTGTCTTCGATCGACGACGGTTATGTGTGCTATTGCTTAGCACACATAACCGTGCTAAGCAATAGCACAATCATGGTAACGCTTCCGTGGTCCAGTGGTTTAGAGCGCGCGGCTCTTGTCTCGCAGGTCGTGGGCTCGATTCCCGCGTTGGAAGCATAATATTATTATTTGGAAGTTTAGTGAGGACAATGCAGGCTGATTACCTGATTGTCTGACAAATAAGATAATCCATGCATCGGAAGGGCATGTAAAATGTCGGTTCTACGCCTGGATCCCTCCCCAGTCGTGTCGGTCTTCCGTCCCACTGGGTAAAGTAATAGACCTAGTGCTCTTGTGTACGCACACACTTGGGCACTATAATATTGCTCCTGCGAAACTGGCCTGATTTCAATGAAACCGGCCACCGCCACCGAAACCGGTGTGGGAGTTATTATTATTAATGGTAGCAATCATGGTTAATCAACATACGATAAGAAAATGCAATTTCTAAAAATATCTTACCCGAGTAATGTCTGTAATATGCTGGGATGAAAAGTGTATTAACACTACAATAATACACTTCTGCATTGTTCGTAGTAATGTTAATCACACACATCATAAACTTTAATCTCATACATTATACTACATTTTCCCCGCACCTTTGCTTGCGAAAAAATCGGCCAAGTCACAAGTGCTAGTCAGGGCTTGTACCACGAAACCGTTTTGAGACTCAAACAATCGAACGAGAATGCCGCATCCTACCCTAATAAACGTGAAATGACGTTGTTAGAGCAAGACGCGGCATTCTCGTCCGAATGTTTGAGTCTCAAATCCATTTCCTGGTAGGCCTACAGACTCGGAATACTACTACTAGTCAATACTTAAGATGCGACTGGTTCTCAAGACGCGGTTCGGCTCTATGATTGGTCCAAATTTTGACAGCCAACCAATCACAGAGCCTGAACCGTGTCTTGAGACCGAGATGAATCTTGAGTACTATTTATACGGGCCTTAGTCTCGGAGAGAAGTGGCTGGGTATATCACCATCAGCCATTTCTCTCCGAGACTAAGGCCCGGACGGACAGACACACAGACAGACAGACAGACAGACAGACAATTTGACGAATCTATAAGGGTTCCGTTTTTTGCCATTTGGCTAAGGAACCCTAAAAATACTTCGTGTGGTACCTGAACATTTTCCATATTTTCCTCGGGGCTCATAATAATATTATCTTTTTACTAAATTTAATCCAAATCTGCTAAGCGGTTTGATCGTGAAGACTGAAGGTATCAGCCACACTATATTAGCACAGTGTAAATAACTATGTGATATTAGTATGGATTTATGATATTTACAAAATGAGTATTAGTCATAACTCATAAAATTCTGCACATAAGTTGTTTAAAATTCCATTACTACTACGTTATTACATCTAATGCAATTAAGAGTTGATTCATACAATTAACAATATCATCACCTACTTCCAAAATACTTGAATATGCACAATGCACATAATAATTGGTACTATAATGTCCTGAAATGAAATTTATTATACACGTCAACAAATTGGCTACAGAAACCGTATTTTTACCCGAAAACTTACGTTATAAGGTTTATTTCAGGTTGTAGAGATCTAGCAATTGATTAAGATCAGTAGCTCTACCATGACTGGCTATAGATTTATCGATACTCAATACCGACTACGTAAATTTTTAGTATGGAAAATTTTACAGCGCCTCCACTTGCGGAACTAAAATCGCCATACTAAATATTTACGTAGTCGGTATCGAGTATCGATAAAAACTATAGCTACTCATGGTAGAGCTACTGTACACAGCAGGTATTTTTAAACCGCAAGGAAAATATGTCAACCAAGTTGCAATTGTAGTGACCGGAAAAACCTGTGGGAAAAACTAAATGTTTTGTGTGAAACTCATCCTCCATGACCAATGTCACAGTACAGCCGGTGTAAGAAGGTCGAATTATTGCTAAACTAGCTGAAGATTGGTTAGCATGATAATAGTAATAGCTTGGTTATTACTATTATCATGGTACAACAACATACAACTTGGCTCATAGGGCCGGTGTTTTAAAACGTGGTACTTGCACGTTATTGCATGCTAGTGTAGTGTCATAGATTTTATAATATTTAATACTAAATTTTAGGCTACGGACATCGTAATTCTAGTACCGAAATCCTATCAAAAACATAACTTATTTTAAGAAGCCTAACTCTTAAGCAACTCAGTTCTTCTATCTTCTAAGTGCTTATTTTTGACCGACTTGGCTGGAACACTGCAGTGCCCCAGTTTTACAAAACATTAAAATAATCAAATACCTGAAGTGGGTAACTAACAATTTGAAAATTTAGTTTTTTTTGGACCTTTTGGACTTTGCCTTAGGACCGGGAAAATGCGAAATGCGGAAAGCATTTCACTTTTCAGAAAAGGGTTAGGTCTACAAATAATAAAAACTAAGGAAACGTAACTCCCATCCTTCAACCGTTTTGTATTTGGTTACTTTTTGCATACTACAATAATATGGCAATCGCAATTTTCGAAACACACTCAACGAAATAAAGCGGTTGACAAAATTGAGACCGGACTACATGCATAAAGTATGCATGACGTTGCTTATTGTATTCGGTACTCAATTTGCAGACTCGTGGAACAAAATTTTTGACACAGTTACTTACTAGTCCTTAGTTTTTATTATTTGTAGGTTTAGGTACACGAAAAATATCAAAATCGCATGGGAAGTGGCAATTATTTGTTTTAAGGAAAGGAGGAAACCGAAGGATTTAATTTCAATTGACCATTATAATAGGATAATGGGTTATATGATAGTAATTAATAAAATAGTAAATAAAAAAATAATTAATAGATATTGCGACCATGGCAATGGATTGAGGATATTTAATCAAGATGTTTTCGATTATTTCGACAAAACCGAAGCATCTCTCACGTCATGTGACCTGTCACTTATATCGATTTCTTTATATATCAAATCAATAATCACATACATTTATGTTTCCAACCTGGTTGTCGAAGTTATCGAATACAACTTGTCTAAGGCATTGGAGAAATGGCGAGATTATCTGGCCTACAAGCCAGGCTTGCCTGCGGTGGAGGCCTTTTCCTAGCAGTGGGATGGTATAGGCTGTTAAAAGATACTTGTCTAAAGGCCCGAAGATCGTGTTCATAGTCGAACGCGTCGAAATACCTGGTGGTCACGTGACAAAATCCCACGCCATTATATAAAGGTAATAATAATAATAATATCTATGGACGCTTCACACCACGTCAGTCTGGCCCCATGCTAAGTACCTAAAGGACTTTTGTTACAGGTACCAGACAACGGAAATATATTTAATACTTTTATACTATACACTAGCTGTTGCCCGCGACTTCGTCCGCGTTAGCATAGTACAGTAATTTAATAACGGAGATAGATAATTTTTTCATCCCCTTGGGGGTTGAATTTTCAAAAACGCTTAAATATGTATCCATTTATTTTTTATCAGTAGCCCAAAAATAAAGTTTCATGTTTCTAACTCAAGAAATGACGGACTTTCATTCATTAAATAATTATACACTTTCCTTGCACTTATTCCACTTTATTTTAATAGATTTATTACAAAATTATAATGTACACGACCGGTTTCGAAAAATTCATCATCAGGTGTACTGCAGGTACACCTGATGATGAATTTTTCATTTGACTTTCATTCAAATTTTCAACCCCAATTTCACCCCCCTGAGGGTAGAATTTCCAAAAACGCTTAAATACGTATCCAGTCATTTTTAATCAGTAGACCAAAAATAAAGTTTCATGTTTGTAACTCAAGAAATGACGGACTTTCATTCAAACTTTCAACCCCAATTTCACCCCCTTGGGAGTAGAATTTCCAAGAACGCTTAAAGACATATTTATTTTTATTCAGTAGCTCAAAAATAAAGTTTCATGTTTCTAACTTAAGAAATGACGGACTTTCATACAAACTTTCAACCCCTTTTTCACCCCCTTTGGGGTAAAATTTCCAAAATTCCCTCCTTAGTGGGTGTCTACTTTACAAAACAACCCTACTCACCAAATTTCGTGGCTGTAACTTTAACAGTTTTTGCTCGGCGATGATGAATCAGTCAGTCAGTCAGGACTTGCAATTTTATATATATAGATGACTTAGTTTGTTCCGACAGAGGATAATTAAGACGCAATACAAACTCCACGGTACCTTTTAATTATGAACAAAAGTTTCATGAGGAATAAGGGGGGGGGGGTTTGGGGGGCTGCGCCCCCCCAAAACAAACGACACTGGAAAACCGTATGTGTAGTTTAGTTTTTAACGTTGTTCTTAAAAAAGATGTATAACGCCGCAACACCGCTTTGTTTGAAGAAAAATTTGGGGAGGTGGAGGGGGGGGGGGTTTGGGGAGCCCCCCCCCAAGAAAAGACCGATGCCAAAGCTCCCAGCATGTTAATCAAATGACACTCGAAATTTGTATAGAAAAGATAGACAAAAGCTCATAGCATGCCAAGGAGTGAAGATAGATACAAAGTGTGAAGGAGAAATTTGTAGGAAATTTTATGGGCTTTCATTACGTACAGGACATTTTTTCTCTACAACGCACCGTTTTAGCGATATGAGCAAAAAACTAAAAATATTGAAACTTGAGCCCCTCCCCCCGCCCTAGGTGATATCGTCATAATATATAGCCTATGTGTTGACCCGACCTCTATATAATATTCGTGCAAAATTTGAAGTAAATCCATTCAGTACTTTCTGAGTTTATCCCGGACATACATACAGACAAACAGACAATCAGACAAACAGACAAACAGACAAAAATTCTAAAAACTATATTTTTGGCTTCCATATCGATTGTAGATCACGTCCCAAGTATTATTTTTCAAAAATATTCAATGTACAGAATTGACTTTCCTACGATTTTATTATATGTATAGATATATAATATGATAAATATATTTAATACACATCCAAGGCCCAGGAACATTGAAAACTTTTTGTTCCGTCGGCGGGATTCGAACCCGCGACCTCCGGCTTAAGCTACCAACGTGCTATCCACTGAGCCACAGAGGTCGTCATCAAAGGTGATTGGAATCACGTGTTATTGTTTTGATTTGGCACGTTTTGAGTGAACTCTTATCAAAATAATGTTACATAGGCTCTGTGCATTTAGGTTAATTATTGGATTAAACTGTACTTTAGAAGCAATGTAAGTATACAGCACATAATATTATTATGAGTATTTATTTAAAACTGTTAAAAATAATCTCATGTTCGACTTGGATCAGACTGTCTGGTCTTTCTTTAAGAAAAAAAGATAAGATCTTATCAATGTTAAGGCAATCATGTTTAAACATCATACCCATGATTGTCACCAAGATTGAGAATTGTTTGGCACAATCTACGTCGATCATGGTCAATCATAGACGAGTATGCCTAACTACACGTTCGTTGTCGCTTGTATTTGTTCATCATTGGCCAACATGGAGAGGCTGCAATACATCTGCTCCGAAAGTAATAAACCGATTTTGATAAAAATTGGCACAGACATAGATACGGGTAATGACAACGGTTACGTTTTTATCGCGGGAAAACGTACGGTTTTTGCGGGATTCTAGCATTGAATAATGTGAGAGGTTAAACAGACTTTTTAAGGTGAATGGTTCAACTGTGAACATGACATCAGATTAACTGGTTATTATTTACATTGAACAATGAACAGAGGCTTCTTTCAATGAAATGTTATGAATGGCCAGACTTTTGAAACTAATTCATTTTGCCTTGTCACCTTTCGTTGTGAACTGACTCTAAATTAAACTTGAGTGGTTCGGGGTAACTAACATTTTACAAAATAAGAGCAAATAATACATTTTTCTATTATAATTTGAACAAACCTTGTAACTTCATACTCCATCATCTAGCTAATATATCTAGCTATCAACGCCTCCGTGGTCCAGTGGTCTAGAGCGTCGCTCTTGGCTCGGAGAGTCGGAGGTCGTGGGTTCGATTCCCGCGTTGGAAACATGTTATTTCCAAGTTCGGTTAGAACAATGCAGGCTGATCACCTGATACTCGGGGGGCGTCTGCAACAGCCCTGGTGGGGGCCGAGGAGGAGGGCGCACGTGTTGTGCGCCCATCGTGGAGTCTTCGGATCGCTGGCGGGGTCGCGGATGTGTGTATCGTTCCCGTGGCCCCGTCAAAAGGCGGCGTGGCGGAAGATGCGGGGGGGGGGGGTTTAGTGGGTATACCGTGGTCTCATTAGTCATTAGCTACGGGAGTCCCGCTCGGGTCGCCCCCTGCGCCTGGGTGGTATGCGTAATGCATTTCCCCCTCCGGGAAAAAAAAAGGCTGATCACCTGATGGCTGATTGTCGGACAAGTAACGGATCGGCATGTAAAAAAGTCGGTCCTGCGCCTGATCCCTCGCCAGTCGTGTATGGTCATGTCGGTATTCCGTCCCACTGGGTTATGACAGTAAATGAATAGAGAGTGCTCTTGTGTACTGCGCACACACCTGGGCACTATAAAATTACTCCTGCGTACCTGGCCTGGTTTCAGTGAAAACGGCCACCGTCAACGAAACCAGTGTGGGGAGTATTATTATATCTAGACATCATCGATTTACATTTATGTCTATGCTAGACATAGAGTTAGATTTTTTATTTAAAATCATTTTCCCGGTCCTAATCCTCCATTTATTCGAAAAAACAACAGTTTTCAAATTCTTAGTTACCACTTTATCCAATCATATTGTCTTCAAATATTTGACATGAGAAAAAAACATGATTGTTAAATAAAAAAAAAACTTTTACCATAAAATACTTGCTAAGCCATAAAACGAGTGATAAGGCTTTTATTTTCCGAACAACTGGTTTGAATTTGGAAACGGAATCGTCATTACAGTCTTGGATCTTGCGAGGCAGCCGCGTGTCGCGCGTGTAAAAAAAAACAAAAAAAAATGATACAACGATTTCTGTGATAAGTTTTTTTTGTGATAAGATTTTCTTTCAAAATGGTTCACAAATTTCATATTAATGAAATCGGAGGCAGTAGCCGCATGAAATCTGTTGCTTCACAGGTACAGTATTAGTTTAACATATTTTATACAACGTGAAATTTTAGTAGTTGTTTTCCCGCAGCAGAACGATTTACCTATAGTACTTAGTACTATCGAACCATGCATGTTATTTTTTGAAAATAAAAAATATTTTGTATGACGTACTATGGAAACTTTATGCCGATAGGCGCGAGTTACTATGGACCCGACCGAATTTTTTTTTTTGATTTGAACAAAAAAAACTTTACAAATCTATTGTACAACTAAGATAGAATCATTTTACTGCGGGAAAACAACCATTAAAATTTCACACTGCTGCACTGTAAGTATATTGGTGAAATCGTATGTTGTCAAAGCAGGTTTCGCCTGAAATAAATTATACAGACGATTGGGAAGTATAAAATATTAATTAATTAATGTTAAGTAAAGATTTTGGATTTAAGAAATGTATTCTATTGCCTAGCTCTAAATTGTAATCTTGAGGGATTTTAAAAGTGAGTTATTTTAATAAACCTATTATTAAACCTAAATTGTATAAGCAGATCCACAGAGCAGATTAATAATAATGAGTAGTTTCGGATCCTGATCAATAAAACAATCTAATAAATCTTTAAATCTAAAAAAATCTTGATTTTCGCGAAAAATGTAATCATTTTCTTTTGTGCGGGTGAATTTGCGCGCAACATCTATTTAAAAATGTACAAAATGATCTCAAAACAACTGTTCAACAGGTGTATAGATCTTTTGTGGTAAGACCGATTGAGTTTAGGTTTTTTCACATGTTTATTTTTACGAGACAATATAAACACGTGAGAAAAACTAGTTTTTTCTTAATAAATTGTTACAACAACGAAGAACTTTTAAAGGTTTTACATTTTAAACTTTAAAGAGCGTTTTGATTAATAATTATAAAATTATGTATTGTTATTTCAGTAAGTATATGAACTTTTTCCTTCAAACTTGTGGTTCTGAATGTGTCTTTAATAAAAATGTTTTGGCAATAACAAAACAAAGCTTGTGGCATATTGAGTGCCAAACCAGTTTTTTAAGATGTTGCTAAATATCTACAAGCACAAAAATCTGCACATTTTCCCCAACCACTCAGTCGAGCCTTTGATCTGATTTCGACTTCAAAAAAAAAGCGGCCAAGTGCGAGTCGGACTCGCGCACAAATTATTATAGACTAGCTGTCCCGGCAAACGTTGTTTTGCCATTTAAAGTATATTTTCTACATCATCAGTTAATACATGTTTTACCCCCTCTTTTTTCCCCTAAGAGGGTGTGGGGGGGAAGGTCATACACCAGATGTTAAGTTGAAAAACACAGTTAATACCTAATATGAAGTAAGTCCACTAAAGAAAAAAGTTGTATACAAAATCTGACCCCTCTTTGGTCTCCAGAGAGGGTTGAGAGGGGAGGGAGGGGGGAGGATTTTTATACACCAGATGTTGAGTTAGAAGAAGACAAATATAATATTATATCTGTGAAAACCGTATGCAAATCCGTGAAAACCGTATGCAAATCGGATCAGTAGTTTTCGTGTTAAAGAAAAAAGTTTGATACAAAATCTGACCCCCTCTTTTGTCCCCTTAGAGGGGTGGGGGGAAAAAATTTTATACACCAGATGTTAGGTTGGAAGAAGATAAACATATCTGCGAAAACCACTTTCAAATCGGATCAGTATTTTTCGTGTGATGCTGGAACAAACATACAGACAGACAGAAAGAGTGACAGACAGACAGACAGACAAAAAACTAACCACATTTTTGGCTTCTATAGCGATGTAGTGACAAAGGTGTAATTTCGAGTGTCATTTCATATCTTCTAAGTATAGAATTTTCATTTCTACAACAGAATATTGTCTTCCCCGCACGCGCTTTGGTGACGCTCACTATCGTAATATTTTAATTTCGCCCTAACTTCAAAACCAAACGTCCAATTTTAATCATTCAAAGACCAAATATTATCTACATAAACTGTACTTAGTGATAAAATAATTTATTTTGATAAGGATTAATAGCGTGAGTAAAATATATCCGTTTTAATGTAGTCCAAAAAAAATTCAGGATTTTTAAATAAATAAATGGTTATTGTGCCTCACTCGACATAGATAGGTATAGTGTGTCGCGGACTTTTTTGTAGATATTTATAAGATCTACAATTACTTAGAACATTTTATGGTTCTATCTTTTATAGTTTAGGCAGCGTACGCAAAATAAGTAACTTTTCTAGCTGATTTTTTACACCTTGCGTCCGAAAAACTCAAATATCTTACGGAACCCTACTTTTTTCCAAAATGAAATGTAGCCTATGTTCAGCAGAAATAATGTAAGATTCCAATAGCAAAAGAATTTTTCAAATCGGTCCAGTAGTTTCGGAGCCTATTCGACTCAAACAAACAAACAAACAAACAAACAAACAAACAAACAAAAAATCAAATCTTTCCTCTTTATAATAGTAGTGTAGATCAAAATAATGGACACACACACACACACACACACACACACACACACACACACACACACACACACACACAGACGGACGGACGGACGGACGGACGGACACAACATATTATGTATTATAATACGAAAACTGAGCAGGTTCTGGATATTAAATGATCACTTAACTTTAATTTAATGAAGAGTTTACATAACAGAAAATGTATACAGGTAACAAAACATACCTAGTTGTGTATGTGTCTCTTGTAGTACCTTTGTATGCTTAACTTTTGTATGGGCCAATACGCTGGGGCGCAAATAAGAAAAAAATAGCTCGTTCTGATCTCAATGTATAAGTGTAACTAACCATACTACGTGACCCATTTAGGGGAAGGGGGTCTAGATATTTGTCACGTAGTCAATTTCGCCGAAAGAAACGTCATACGAAAACTTTTCTCGCCATTTCACTCTTTCCACTTACACAATGATTAAAAATTATTCTTGTCAATACCACGTGAACATTTGAGGGGGGGGGGGGCTTCTTGTCATATACTACGCGTGGTCACCAGGGGGAGGGAGGGGGTCAAAAAATCTTAAAAAGTAGGTCACGTAGTATGGGTATGCTCCCTTATCAGTTATCACTTAGTTTTGTTACACCCTGCAGTATAACATTTACTGTTACGTAACCTCCTCCTCCTCCTCCAGTTATGTTCCTCATGTCTGAGGGTCCTGACTCCTGACCCCCCCTTCTATGACCTTCCTTCTAATAGCCAGCTGTTCCTATATTCGGCCATTTAATATCTATCATTTAACATCCCTAGAGCGGAAAGTTAGTCACGTGGCTTTTCACGTGAAATGAGAGGTCAATGTACTTTGCCTCTCCTTGTGGGACTCTCACAAAAGAGACACAATTACCGCTTGTGATGTCCTAATCATCATCATCATCATCCTTGTCTACCATCGAGGAAATTGATTTCTAGGCAGTTGACAGACGTACGTCATGTGGTCGGCTTATGTCAATTCAATAGCTGTGAACGGTCGGATGGGTTTGACTTCATCATCATCAACCTATTGCCTTCCACTGCTGAACGTAGGCCTCCCCCAATGAGCGCCAACCATCCCGATCTTGGGCAGCCCTCATCCATCCGCTGCCAGCCACTTTCTTCAAATCGTCGGTCCACCGTGCTGCGGGACGTCCTACACTACGTTTGCCTAAGCGTGGTCTCTACTCTAACACTTGTCTGCTCCATCTACCGTCTTCCCGTCTGTAGAGATGACCAGCCCACTTCCACTTTAGCATGGTCTGTGAGCGATGTCGGTGACTTTAGTTCTCTGGCGAATGACTATTTTAGGAATTTGGTCCACCAGAGATACTCCCAACATAGCTCTTTCCATAGCACGCCGAGCAACCTTAAACTTGTGAAATAGTCCGACGGTGAGCGTCCACGTTTGCTCCGTAGTTATGTCATTAGGGTTTGACTTAACGCGACCGAATTGCTTAGGTCTGCCATCTGCCTATGAATAATTCTTTTCATCAAAAAGAATTATTCACAGTAGTAGTACAACGCTGTTTCTCAAGATAAAATATTATTATTCAATATTATGGCGTCGACGCTTTTGTGATTCCTCGTGCCAAAACAGGCTTGTAGGTCTATAGGCTGACTCTCCTTTCCCTTCATATTCTTTGGCCTATCACGATTTTACCGTAAGAATTACCAATAACATTAGTTGGAACTTGAAACAGGTTATATCGCTTGTTAAGATTTAATGACTTCTAAAACTTACATTCCACTATTTATTTTGGGTACTTGTTCAAACTACATTCGATAATTCCGTTTATCGCGCGGAAACCGTACGTTTTTCGGAATTAAAAGTATCATATTGTGTCCTTTCTCAAACTGAACTCAAACTATCTTCAAACTCATCAAAATTGGTTCTATGGTTTAAGCGTGTAGAGGTAACAGACAGACCGACACACTTTTGCATTTATAATATTAGTATGGATGGAGTTTTAACTAAACGCATGGATAAATGATAATAAATCTTAATGAATATGATACAGATTGCTTGCTATACTCTAATACGTCATAATAATAATTATTATTTTTAAAGTGCTTTAAAATAGTTTAACGACTTATTAAATTTCACTATAATCTCTGAAAAGATAACACTTATAATGAAAAAATACGATTTCAATCTTTAATTAAATTGAAACGCTGTGCGTATTATGAGTTTTTAAATCTTTGAATGTATAATAATATTATTTTAAGTAATTATTTATCCCGATTTTAGAAAAACCAAAACAATATTATGTTTGAAATATATTCTAGGTAAGTATAACTGAAATTATGAAACTATTACGATAAGCTGCCTTGACACTGTTATAATAATATAATAATATAATACCTGTAATATAATAATAATATAATATTATATACTTACTCAGCAGAGTTAGCAGTCTTACTACCAACATTGTAATTTGAAAAGTATTAGTTAGTGACACACTAAACATTACAATCTCTTATACTAGTTTTAGCTGAATAGAACAAAGTATTATTATAGCTGCACGTTTTATCTATTTAAAGTAGCTGTTTAAAATATATTGTAGTAAATAATATTATGCTAATACAAATTCATACAACTCTAGCGATTATGAAAATAGAGCTACTTTTTAATCAAAAGTAGCTACTACTTAGCTATATTTTCAAAGTTTTATCAGGATAAAAGTTTTATTCTGATATAAATTTGGAAACACGACTACGAAGTAAAGACGGTCTAGGCAGAACAAGAGTTTTGTCGGCTGGAGTTGACATAATCCGTCCAAATTACGTAGGACGGCCATCAGCCTATAAATATCTGATGGCAGTTGGCACACACGTTTGAATATTCGTTGTTTCAAAAAATGGCATTTTTCTATAATCTATAGCAACAACTTAAACACTTGAAGTAATAAAAACTAAGTGTTTCATACAAAACTGCAGAATTAATAAGTACACTTTTTCTTAAGTTAAGATACAAACTGCCAAGGTACAGAAATCATAGACTGCCAAAACCATCATCCTCCCAACTTTCTTGTACTCAAAATACTCTGGCTGTAGTGTATTTTAAGTATTTGAAACTAACAGACATTATACAGACCAACGGTCCAGTGGACTGTTATTATTTATATTTTAAGAACTATATTTTTCCATCGCCGTGAAAGCTATTTTCATTTATTTCCAGGTTCTTGCAGCAATGTCATCCTACCTACTTCTCTTGGATTTAGGCATGGCTATAGCCTTCCCCACCATATCTGTACCAGATCTCCTCAATGCGAAGGAAGGACTCTCCCTGAATGACGTGGAAGCGTCGTGGTTTGGTAAGAATAAGTTTCCAAAACAGTTGGTTCAATTACAGAAATCATCTTTTTTACAAAACAAGGGGGCAGACGAGCAAACGGGTCACCTGATGGAAAGCAACCATCGTCGCCCATGGACAGTCTCAATATTAAAAGAGCTGCAGGTGCGTTGCCGGCCTTTTAAGAGGGAATTTGTCCTCTTCTTGTCCGCAGGTCGTATTGGTCCTAATTCCTAAATACTACTTTTTTACATAAGTACAAATTCAAGGGCATAGAGTTTCTGATATTTATTCTGCAGAATTTTGGAATTGGCCAATATTAAAAATAGTAATTTGCCTGTGGATAGAACATAACTTCTGTGGCCAGGCCAAGTAACAGATGGATTATAAGGCTTCCACTTTTATAATATGGGAGTAATCTTAAAATGCAGTTGGCATAAAGGTCAGCTAAGCAGTTGGCATAAAGACAATTATTTATATAAACTTACTAGTTATAAATAAGTAAGGCCTTCCTCTAACCGGAACTAAGATTATTAAGATGGAACTATCACGGTCAAACCTAATAGATACTTCCTTTTTTAATTTTGCAATAAAATGAGTGAAAACAATTTAAGTTTATAGAAAAAGAAGATACATTCGCTTAAAAACTCTTGATTAATCCAGATTCCAGGGTCTCAAAAAAACGAATCTAATGAGACCTTTCGAGAATCAGAACATCTGTTTAGGCTCAAATAACATTGCTCTAGTTAGAGTCTAGAGCAGGGATGGCGAACTAATGACACGCCTGGCACCAATGGGTGATACATAAAATGTGGAGCACACTACTGGTCACAAAACTAGTATCGAAATTATTTTACCAACAATGAAGGTTATATATCCACCTCAGCATAGTAAGCACTAAATAGGCAAATTGGAATGGCATGCTTATGACATCTTCACATAGATTTCTTCAGAAAAAGGGAACGGTGATACGAAAAGGTTTGCCATCCCTGGTCTAGAGTTTAGAACAATGCTTTCGGAAAACATTTCTTCTTTTTGCGCAGAGTAAAAACAATTCCTTTGTTTCAGGCAGTATTTCCTTTCTAACGCAACCCATTGGTGCCATCCTCTCTGGGCCTATCGTGGACTATTTTGGGCGGAAGAAAGCCAGCTTCCTGGTCAACATTCCTCATCTTATCGGCTGGACTCTCATGCATTTCGCATGGAGCACACCTTCGCTGTTCATGTCCAATGCTCTTCTTGGCTTTGGCACTGGGATCATGGAGGCACCGATCAACGCGTATGTCGGGGAAATCAGGTGATTATATTTTTAACCAATGTTTATACTCGTTATAGTTTTTTAGATTATGAAATAACAGCGAAGTCCCATCTTATAAAAATCATGAGAAACACGAAGAAACCAAAGACGGTAGTCCAAAAAGGCTCTGTAACACAAGGAAACCCTAGAAACTTTGTTTGACTGTCGATATCTCTGTCTTACTGGTATAATAATATATCTTATTATATTATTATAATATTATAACAATATAACTTAGTAACCTTTAACTTGTTCTATAAATAACTTATCAATGTTAATTAAAATATAACAAGTGAATACACATTAATAAACATTGAAGAACGAAGCATGTTTAAAAAATATACTAAAGCGGCAGGCAGTAGACCATACAAACATAATTGAATGATAACAGTCCACGCTATGTCACTTCACAATACAATAAGCATAACAATACAATGTTATACGTATACGAAACTGTGACAGTACTTGTTAAATACTTGTGAAGATTAAGCATGCAATGTATTTCACAGCTTTTTCCTCTTAACTTCTGCCTCTCTTAAAAATTCAATAGGCCTAGCATTGCTAGGTAACTTCCCGGTCAAGAAACATTGTATAAAAACTGACTGCTTTATTTTTTTACCGTATGCAGGAACATAATATTATCTTTCTTTTTAACCGACTTCCAAAAAGGAGGAGGTTATAATATGTTCGTCTGTATTTTTTTTTGTATGTTCAACCATAACTTCGCCGTTTGTGGACCGATTTTCATGATTCTTTTGTTGTTGTACAGGGTTAAATCCGAATTTGGTACCATGTTCACAAAAATGGTGATCTGATGATGGGATCCATGAGGAATCGAGGGGACTCCTTGAAATTTGCCAAGCCTTGTGTTGTTGATAACTAAAAAGAGTAAAATTATTATTTTTAACATAAAATTGAACCCGACTTCCAATTTGAAAAAACAATATTCTTAAATGAGCTAAAAAGAATGAAATAATTCTTATTCTTCATTAGTGCCTTTTTCAAAATCCGACTAAATCTCAACGAATTCTGTACTCAATTTTCATTCTTTTGAAGTTGGTACTGGCTAAGTTCTATGTCTAGTATCTCGGTTCTGAGCTAGTACCGACTTCAAGCGAATGAAAATTGAGTACAGAATTCGTAGAGATTTAGTCGAATTTTGAAAAAGGCACTAATGAAGAATAAGAATTATTTTATTATTTTTAGCTCATTTAAGAATATTGTTTTTTCAAATTGGAAGTCGGGTTCAATTTTTTGTTAAAAAATAATAAATATTTTGGGTTGTAACTTGTACCATAAATTATAACCAATTTCTTTAATGATATTGACCATTGACTTAAACAGACGTTCAAGGAATCAACTTTATCACCAACTTTTTGTCCTAAATAACACCAACTATCTCTTTCTATTCCAGCGAACCCTCAGTTCGTGGAGCCCTATGCACTTCCACGCAAATGTTCGCCTCAATCGGTATATTCGTGATATACTTCTTCGGCACCGTATTGACTTGGAGACAGGCAGCACTACTCTGTTTGGCCGCACCTCTTGCTTCTATGCTTATGGTGCTAGTGGTAAGGAACTTCCTGTCACACCTCGATTTTATTTTACATCTTTGAAGAGCGTAACTACAAATCACCGTTTTATTTTCTCCAAACGTGACGATTTAAAAAAGGTTTTATGGAGTTTGATAGTCTTAAGCTAATGATGATTTATGAAAATATCGCATCAATGTGAAAATGTATTTGCAAGTTATCGAAAATGTGATCATAAACAAAGTTCGCCTTACTAATCAATATGAATTTATTAGAAATAATTCAACTCTTATCAATAAGACGTGTAAATGTAGCTTTCCTCAAAAACTTTTGATTGATTCTTAAAAATTTGGTACAACTCTAGGCTCCAGAAACTCCAGTATGGTTGCTCGTGCATGGCCGTGAGAAGGAGGCCCTGAAGTCCCTCTGCCGTCTCCGGGGCTGGACCACTCCGGAACACGTGAAGGAGGAATTCGAGAGCCTCAGCGTGTACTGCAAGAAGCTGCAGGAATGTGTCATCTGCAGCAGCACCGGCCAAGATGTGAACGCGTGTGAGCATGACAAGATGAATTATGTTAAGAGGTAAGTTAGTAATTTTTATTCTTTCTATTTCTCGCTGCCGCTTCCAAGACTTATGTTTTATCAAAGGGCTTTTGGACGGCTACAACTGAAGGTAGATCCTGGTAATACATGGGTTAAAATGGAGGAAATATGAAGTCTTGTTCGTTTAAAATTAGTGTGCAAAGCCTTGTCAGTGATGTTTTCGCCGGTTTTAGGCCTGATTAATTCGCTCAGAGTTATTACATTAATAGACGAATGTTAATGTATACAGTGTCAGTCTTTTCGACAATCCCACTTCCTGAGGAAACTCTCGTTCTCTAAAATTCTTTTGTGTTTTTAGGGTTCCGTACCCAAAGGGTAAAAACGGGACCCTATTACTAAGACTTCGATGTCTGTCCGTCTGTCCGTCTGTCCGTCTGTCCGTCTGTCCGTCTGTCTATATGTCTCTAGGCTGTATCTCAAGAACCGCTATAGCTACACTTCTGAAATTTTCCCAGATTGTGTATATCTGTTGCCGCTATAACAACAAATACTAAAAATAAAATAAAGTTTATTTTTAAGGGGGGCTCCCATACAAGAAACGTGATTTTTTTGGCCTTTTTTGCTCGTAATCAATAATGATAACAGCGCACTTGAAATTTTCACAAAATCCTTAATTGTATTTGTAATTTAATAACTAATAATAAAATTAAAATAAAGTAAATATTTAAGGGGGGGCTCCCATACAAAAAACACAATTTTTTGTCTACTTTCGCTCTATACCGCTACGGAACCCTTCGTGCGCGAGTCCGACTCGCACTTGGCCGGTTATTTTTTCTTTATAAATCTAACAAACTACAAGTAAATTTTAATAGTTCTGTTTAGAAAAGCAATAATACTACTGTAATTAGAAACTAACGATAAAAAATCGAAATACACGGAAGCGCCATAAAACATGGCTGTTGATGAGTAATGCTCATAAAGTGGAAACATAATATTTTCATGTTAGCATAGTCCATCGCATATAGTCAGGGTGGGCACCCTGACTATATGCGATGGACTATGCTAACAAATTTTTTTGTGATTACTAACAAGCTAATTTTTTGCAAGTAGCTACATTTTGATAAGACGAACAACATTTTTATTTTCGAAAAATCTTGAAAGAAAGGATTTCATACTTTGACTTGATTGTCCTAAAATATGGATTGTTTTATTTGTCGGACAAGGTTACTCTTAAATTAAATAACTATTAACCTACCAATATACAAAAAATCTGCTGGTTAGGGTTCCGTTTTAGGGTTCTGTAATCAACAAACTTGGTTGACTACTGTACCCTAAAACGGAACCCTAACCAGCTGATTTTTGTATATTGGTAGGTTAATAGTTATTTAATTTAAGAGTAACCTTGTCCGACAAATAAAACAATCCATGTTTTAGGATAAAATATGGATTAAATAAAAGAAATACATATTTTAAAATCAACAACAAATTGTTGAAAGAAACAAAATTGAAGCATCAAATTGTAGTTTTTTAAAGGTCTTTGAAAAAGGCAGAAACAGAAATTCAGAATAATAAAATACCATACTACTTGATTTAAAAGTCCTTGCTTCAATTTCCAGGGCCCTCCTCAAGTCCAAATACGTAATGTTCTGCAAGGAGACAATGAGGCCAATGTATCTTGTGATGATGTACTTCCTCTTCTACGTGATGAGTGGCCTCACCCCGATCAGGCCAAATATGGCCAACGTTTGCGGTGCTTTCGGCATGGCCCAGGATGGAAAACAGATTGTGGTAAGTTAGTAATTAAATGTTTTGAACACTCCTAGAAATCAATAAAAATATGGTGACCCGAATATGCCTGCAACTCCGTTGCGCCAAAACTCGTTTATCGTCTGAGAACGTATATTTTTCGAGATAAAAAACATCCTAGGACTCAAAATAGCTCCATCCAAATTTCAGCAAAATCAATTCAGCGGCTTGGGCATGAAGAGGTAACAGACAGACACATTTTCGAATTTATAATAATATTAATTATGAAGAAAGTAAAATTGTTGAAGACGCAATAAAACAATACTCATACAGTAAATGGTACATAAAATAAGATTAATGCCAAATATAATATTATACAGACGGTATACAGATTTCAGTAATTATTAAATAGTACAAAACGTACTTCTAGGTTACTCAAATGAGGTGAAGGTGTATGCAACAGTTGAAAATGTAACAGACATAACAATTTCTATGCAGAACACGTACAGTGTGCGGTGTGCCCAATAAAACTAACCTATAACCTATTTAGATGCTAATTAAGCTAATATAATAGTTATCTCTCACCATGGAAGCACAACACAGCTCACACAACTATTTGAATAAGTATTTGAATTTTTATATGCATAAATTGGTAAACGGTACTTTTTGATAATCAGTTAAATATAAAAGCATAAAACAGAAGGTTGATTCACGTAAATGTTACAAGGTCATCAGTCATCACACATTAAGTATCTTTCTTGAATTGAAATGAGCATACTGTTTAGGCAAAGTACAAGGAAAAGAACGCGGAATATATTTTAGTAGGTGATGTATTATAATTATTAACCGACTTCCAAAAACGAGGAGGTTATACGTTCGTCTGTGGATATTTTTTTTTTTATGTATGTTCAACAATTACTCAGCCGTTTATGAACCGATTTTCAAAATTTTTCTTTTGTTATATTAGGTTCCACTCCAATTTGGTCCCATTTTGTCAAAAGTGGTGATCTGATGATGGGATCCATGAGTAATCGAGGGAACTCCTCAAAATTCAAATGGAAACATATATTTTTTTTGGTTTCATATGAAGTATTCCAGGCATATGTTACCAAAAAGTAAGATTTTGCACCAGGATTTACCATGGTTCGAAGGTGGTGAACAGAACTCCTTACTCCTTATAGATACATGTTTGGGGGTTTCGGCGTTGTCTTAAGAACTGAAAGCATATACTACTATGCAAATTTAATTAATCATCATCATCATCACCACCGTTCCACCATACATCCGTGAGTAATCGAGGGAACTCCTCCTTTATATGGAAACTTATAATGATTTCGATTTTATAAGAAGTATCCTAAGCATATGCTACCAAAAAGCAATGTTCAGAAAAGTGGTGACCTGATGATGGGATCCATGAGTAATCGAGGGAACTCCTCAAAATTCAAAAGGAAACATATGTTTTTTTTGGTTTCATATGAAGTATTTCAGGCATATGTTACCAAAAAGTAAGATTTTGCACCAGGATATACCATGGTTCGAAGGTGGTGAACAGAACTCCTTACTCCTAATAGATACATGTTTGGGGGTTTCGGCGTTGTCTTAAGAACTGAAAGCATATACTACTATGCAAATTAAATTTATCATCATCATCATCACCACCATTCCACCATACATCCGTGAGTAATCGAGGGAACTCCTCCAAATTTATATGGAAACATAATATAATGATTTCGATTTTATGAGAAGTATCCTAAGTATGTGCTACCAAAAAGCAAGATTTTAAAATTAGTTATACCATGGTTCCGAAGGTGCTAAGAGAACTCCGGATTCCTTATATATACAAGTTTGGGGGTTTCGGAGTTGGTTTAAGAACTGAAAGCATATGCTACTATGCAAGTTACATTCATCATCACCATCACTACTACCAGTCACCACACCATGAGTTATCTAATTATAACCCTATTATTGTTACTTTTAATCGTCTTTAAGAACAAAGCCCGAATTTGTCGAACGATTTAAAAAATTATAATGTTATTTCAATGCAAATGACTCGACCTTGGTGTTTAGGTTACCGAGTTAGCAACTTGATCATAAGATCTATGAGGAAAGTTATTCTTAAAATTTATAAGGACGATTTTAGTTATATTTGAGCATCCATACAAATATTATAAATGCGAAAGTGTGTCTGTCTGTCTGTCTATCAGTCTGTCCGTTTGTTACCTCTTCACGCTCGAACAGCTGAACCGATTTTGCTGAAATTTGGCATGGAGATACTTTGAGTCCCTAGAAAGGACATAGGATAGGATATTTTTATCCCGGAAAAAATTTTAAGTTTCCGCGCGATAAACGAATTTTGGCGCAACGAAGTTGCGGGCGTCATCTAGTAATGTTGAGTTGTTTTCATGAGTGTAATGTTAAAAAGTCACTGAACAGAACTTTAGAGCCTTTAAAGACAGGCGTATAAACATTAATTTTATTATTGCTTGATTAACGCCAAGCATATACATTAGGTATACAGTGGTATATGCTTGGAGTTAAGTAAGCAATTCTGAAGTAGTGATATCAGACAATGAGTTCTCATAATATCATGAAAGTGTATCCTGGATCCAAAGTAACTAAGCATAACACATATTAGTCTGTGCAGAAAACCAGCTTATAAATCACTTAAAAGAGTGAAATTATTATTTTTAACAAAAAATTAAAACCGACTTCCAGGGTAAAAACAATAATAATTTATAATGAACAAAAAAGTGTTAAATAATTCTTACTCTTTAAAGTGCCTTATGCATAATTCTCCTAAACCTCAACTATTTCTGTACACAATCTACATTATTTTGAAGTCGGTACCAGTCTGTAATATTAAAAATATTTTGTCATACAACTCAGCATTCTTATAGCTGGTACCGTCTTCAAAATAATGTAGATTGTGTACAGAAATAGTTGAGGTTTAGGAGAATTATGCATAAGGCACTTTAAAGAGTAAGAATTATTTAACACTTTTTTGTTCATTATAAATTATTATTGTTTTTACCCTGGAAGTCGGTTTTAATTTTTTGTTAAAAATAATAATTTTGTTTAAGTAGGCTGTTTTTCGTGACGCACGTCCTTACTTAATTATTAATAGTGGAGCAAAAGACTCCTGATTCAAGCCCGGTATGGCTTGCAATGAAATCTATAATATCTATGGATGCTTCACACCACGTCAGTCTGGCGTCTGGCCCCGTGCTAAGTACCTGAAGGACTTGTGTTACAGGTAACAGACAACGAAAATATAATTTAATACTTTTATACTATACATATTATATTTAAGATTTTTTTAAGTATAATATTATTATACCTACATAATATATTTAATACACATCCAGACCCGAGAACTTTGAAAACTTTTTGTTCCGTCGGCAGGATTCGAACCCGCGGCTTGAGCTGCCACACACTTAACCAATTGAGCCACAGAGGTCGTCGCTCTTCATGTGCAATAAATAAAGTTCAAATGTGAATCTTAAAAATTAATACATTATTTTCATTTTTCAGCTATGGGTTGGCATCATCACCTTCATCACAAGCATAATATCAGTGGTCTTGATCAAGTTGTTAGGCAAACGGAAGCTTTGTATATCTGCATTATTCGCCACTGGTTTAGCCTGCGCCCTTCTATCTGCATACGCTAAGAATCACATTGCTGATTCCGTATTCTCCTATGATACGAGCACCTTTCCAACAGAAACCAGTGTGACGCCTCTAGTCTACTTCTACCTTCTGACTATCTTCACTGGATTCAGTGTTCCTTGGGTGTTTCTCGGAGAAGTATTTCCATTCAGGTGAGATAGTTAGAATCTTGTACGAACAAAAACTTTAAATCGTTATATTTAGTTAAGGTAATGTGTACTTGACTTGTCCGTAAATTTTAAAGAGCAAAAACTTAATATTATTATTTCACTTTTGCCATTTGCACTTAATATATTGATTGTCTATTAGATTAATAAAATTCCTGATCCTTTTCTCACTTATTTAGTGTATTGACTACATTAACTACTACCGTATCAATATTTAAAGCAATAAGCATGTTTCAATATAGTTGCATTCAGCTTATATGTACAAGTTGGAAGCCGACTACATGAAGTTGCAACACTATTTACGTTGATACAGTGCTGATTCATAACTGCAATCCAGTGATCCTAGCGCCTGTTTATCAGTGTTAATCAGAACTTTAACTTTCAGATGTCGAGCGACTGCCCAAGGTTTCGCAGCAGCCAGCTACTACGTCTTCACTTTCGTCGGCTCCAAGACGTTTATCGACATAGAACAGGGCTTCAAGCTTTGGGGCACTTTCGCGACTTACGCAGGGTTCAGTTTCGTTGGCACGATATACTTATACTTTTTCCTTCCGGAGACGGAAAACAAGTCTTTGCAAGAAATAGAGGAGTTCTACTCCGGAGAATTCAGGACGTTCGCCGACGATCCTGTCATAAATATGGTGAAGAGGAAAAGATAGTGAATGGTCTTATTTTTATATATTATAAGGATTTTTAACGCACAAATCACAACACGAATTTTTAAATATACTTAAGTGATATTCTACATTTAATATTTTATTATTCCAGTTTCAAATTATTTTAATTTTCGTACATTTGCTCAAACTTCAAAAAAATTACCAACGTAATATTTTTAAGAATTGTTTCTGCAATCGTTTTCAAAACATACAGCATTATTTCTTATACAAATAATATAGTTTGTGTTCTATGACCATTGGCCCAGGCTAGTCACCTGTTATGAAGTTTGGTTGGGTACAACGTACTTGTTATAGACCATAGGTTTTATAAACTTGTATAAATAAAAATAGAATTTCTGTTAAATATTTACTACAAAAACTTCCACCTAAACTCTCGGCTCTTCGATCCTTGCAATGAACAACGGTATAGCAAACTGCGTATCCCAAAGCACTGCTACAAACGGCCTGGTTACTTCAAAACTGACGCTAGTCGGATCGAAGGATAGGGCTATGCCAGCGAACGATGATGCTGCAGCGGCAGACACTCCCTGCTCATCGACAGACATGAACCCAGTGTGGACTGCACTGGTGATGTGGGGAGAGAAAGTCCGGTAAGTCCCGATGCCAGAGAGATCGGTCTCGAAGTCAAATATGGCTGATACACCCATCTGGAATATGAAAGACGTTGATTAAGTTAATGAAATATCCTTTAAAATTAAAACTTCTGTAGGGCCTGAAGATACTAAACAATTTTTAGAAGTATTATCTGCGCATCCTTTGTATTGGAATCGGGCGGTACGTTCGTTTCGTTGCATCGTCAGAAATCTGTCATAACTCATAACTCATAAGTCATAACTTTGTAAATACTAAAAGCGAACCGCATATTTTACGGGATAAAAGTATTCTATGTCCTTTTTTTCTGGTTTCAATATATCTCCATACCAAATTTCAGCAAAATCGGTTTAGCTGCTTGGGCATGAAAAAGTTACAGACAGACAGACACACAGACAGACTGCAGAAAGACAGACAGCTAGACACACTTTCGCATTAGGTATTATTAAGTATGGATATATTAAATCTTTTTAAACTTTGAAATTTAAAAGATATGCCTTACATTTCTCAGAACTGGGATCAAATCTGTGTCAGATTTCAGCGTGAACTTCGGCAGCTCGATGCGAACTTCAGTCTCTGGGAACTTGTGGTAGTTGACTAACTTCGTGTTGGTCAGGGAGTTCACAACATCGTTGACATTGACGTTCTCATTGGGCAGGATGATCATAAGAGAGTACTGGTTGCTCTGGAATTTAGAAATTACAAATTAGATAAGTTATGGATAACCTATCCACTTATCAGGAGGAAATAGGCATTTAGTATTCTCTAAATTTAAAACTGTAGTTAACATTGCCACAACAGTGGGTGCTAACTCTTTTATTATGTCATCTATATACAAAATTAAAACATAATTTACATACAGTACTTGATTCTGAACATATAATATTAATTTATAAAACGGCTGCGTTAGTTCGGAAGCAAAATCAATGTCAATACAATAAATCGTGTATATAACGGACAAAATATTCGTTACATCATATAATATTATCTGGGTTAGGTAAGGTTAGTATATCATAAATAATAATATCTGGATTATATACCTCAAACGGTAAGATAGTGATGCACGAGTTCAAATCCTCGTCGACGCCATACTTCAAATTTGTCGTCATACGCATGAACGGAACTAGGATTTTCTGACCATTGCTAAGTTGGAAGTCCATGTCTTTAGTCGCATCTGGTTTGAACTTCGTCTCCCAGAGACCCTTAAAGTATACAGCATTGACTATCACGATCTGTGTGTTAGGATTAACAGAATCTGGAATTAAATAATCATCATTGTCAAAATATAAAGTGTATGGGCATGTAGTATTCATAATTTCCGTTCGATTCAGTTTCGGAAATTTCACCGTGCGGTCATTGGTATATTAAAGCGATATTGTGTGTCACGCGATAAAGTTTCCGAATCGTCGAATTGCGCATTGTGGATCAGGAGGGCTACTACGAAACTGTTTTGAGACTCAAACGAATGAGAAAGAATCAAACGATCGAATCAGAATGCCACGTCCTACTCTAACAAAGTCATATTTTGTTAGAATGGGACGCGGCATTTCGATTCGTTCGTTTGAGTCTCCCTGAATCCTGTTTAACAACTGCCTTATTTGGTTGTACTTATTTCATCGTCCCTATCGCTCAGTATAAAGTAAGCGGTGGCAAAAGTGACGGATAAATTATTAGGCTAATATTAAAAAGAAGTATTAGGGTATTAAAACATACAAATAGCAAAAACGTACCTAATTTTTTTGCTGCTTACAGAACGTTAAAGGCATTAGTTTAACATAATAATCAATATCCAACTTTAAGGGCCTGTTTCACCACTTCCTGATAAGTGACGGATAGGCTATCCACAACTTAACTTGACAGATAGAGTATGGAGCATCTGTAAAATAAGTTGTGGATAGCCTGTCCGTGCCGGACAGGCTAATCGTAACTAATTTTTTTTGCTGCTTACAGAACGTTAAAGGCATTAGTTTAACATAATAATCAATATCCAACTTTAAAGGCCTGTTTCACCACTTCCTGATAAGTAACGGATAGGCTATCCACAACTTAACTTGACAGATAGAGTATGGAGCATCTGTAAAATAAGTTGTGGATAGCCTGTCCGTGCCGGACAGGCTATCCACAAGTAATTTTTTTACATTACGAAGTAGTGAAACAGGCCTTAAGACGAAAAACTACAACTTACCTTCTGTTAAGAGATTCAGGATTTTGTTGTTTGTCTTCATGGCGACCCATTTATTTATCTGCCTCACAGCCAGGGCTGGTTGGTGGGAGTTGAGTAGACTGACTTCACTGCCGAAGTTCTTGGTAGCCGTTTGTTTGAATGCTTCATTTAGATCGAAGCCTTCTCCAAGGTAGATATTGTTGGCTACATTTAAGATGTTACGCGATACACGTTTCTGTAAAAAATTGTATCTCTTTTAAAAATGATTCGACCGAATGTTGAAGAACTTTTTCACGAGCGTAGGTACATACTGATGGATTTGATATGACTTATCAAAGAATAAGCGAATATAAAACAACAAATTAAAATTGTTTTGCATCTTGTTTCATATGTACTTTTTGTGACAATTCAATCTCAAGCTATTTAGCCCACACAGCCCTGCTTCTTGTATAGAAAATGTCATTGTTTGATATAGGTGTACTGCGGGGATCTTTTTTCTGTCTTCTATATTTTTTTTGTGACAGAACTGTTCAGTTTTCGTACTTGTATGTGGTACTTACTTGCATATCCGTAGTCAGCCTCTTGTAAGTTGGTGCGGTAATATCAGGTGACAGCTGGAGAGCATCTGTGATCTGTTTCTGACTCTTTCCGGATGTGCCCTGCTGCAGAAGAGCTAGCACCGTCGTCACTGATGTTGGTGAAATTATGATGTTCCCTTTCTGTAGTGAACTTATGCTCTGGAAACAAATTATATAATTATTGAAGTAAGAGATGAATCATTGGTAGATTGGTAAACAGTCACTACTGTTAGGTCATTCCTAGTTCAGATTACATTTAACTAGAGTCATAATAAAATTATTTTTAAGTGATGACGAAAGGAAATGTCATAATTTTGTTTACTTTACGTCATGAACTATAATTAAGTACTGTTTTTATGTTACTGATACTATTTAATGATATAACGCTTTCAGGTATTTTGTAATGTCTTCCTGAGACCTTTGTAGACATTTCTTCATTACTTACAAGAAACTTATACGAAAACTCACCTTCATCAGGTTAACTGCAAAGTTTGTGATGGCAATTGTGATGTTGTTTAGTTGCTCAACCTCCGTGGTTCCTGGTCCTAACAATTTCACTTCAGTTGTGTTTTGGAATCTTTCATCATTGAATCCCTGAGCGTTTAATATCTGGGCGTCAAATCCCTGGGAGGGTTGGTACCTCTGATCACTAAACCCCTGTTGTTTATGATACCTATCACTTTTAGCTCCCTGAGGTTTTTGGTACCTGTCATTATTTACTCCTTGTTGTTGGACCTTATCATTATTATGTCCATGTTGTTGGTACCTGTCATTACTAAGTGACTGTGGTTTCACTGTATTGTATGTATATACATTTTGTCTCTCATTTTCGTAATATATGTTTGTATCTGGATCATTAAGTGCTGCGTATCCGTAGTCTTGCATTAAAAAGTGTTTGTTTCCATAGTTACGTTTTCTTTGAGCATCTCCTCTTACGCATAAGTATAAAAAGATGATGGCTGAAAACGAAAAGAAAATATTGTAGAGTATGAATAGAGCTATGACGTGTATCGAGGTCGTTAAATACAGGGTGTACAATATACAGGGTGTAACAAAACTAAGTGATAATACTTTAGGGTGTTTATGGGAGCCCTAAATCGAGTTCGCTGTGAAAGTAGCAGCGCTGAAAGAGTAACTTTTTTCACATTTGTATGGAAAAAGTATGATGCGGGGGCGCTTGTCCATACGAATCACAAAAAGTTTGCTCTTTCAGCGCTGCTACTTTCACAGTGAACTCTATATAAGGGGCACATACAAAACCTATAAAAAGTACTATCAGTTTTGTTCTACCTTGTATAAGGTAGGGTCGCCTAAGATCGGACGCTTTTTTGTCGAGTTCGGACCGTGTTAAAAAACATTGCTTTTATCATTTCCTATAACTATTTCACAAATGGACTGCTAGAGGAAGTTATTAGCAACAAAACAAATAATCTGTTCACTTTTCGTTTATTTCGATACACGCTGTAGATTATGTGAGACACGCCTTCAAAGTGACACAATAGTTTTCTTGACTACTTTTCAAAAAACCCTGGCAGAGCCAAAGTTCGGACTACTGCTTAATTTCGCCCTTGAAGCTGTGGCATTAGAGTGCACAAAAGGAAAATATCCGGTCTTAAATTGAAAAAAACATACCACAAAATCGTCCTGTAAATTTGCGTGGTGTGGCAAAGACAGGTAATTTTATTTTTTTTGGCATTTTTTAGTCCGATCTTCCCTCCCAAGGCTAATGTGAGCAAAATTGAGTTTCTCAAACTTCATTCAGTCAGCCTCGGGTAGCAATGTAGCATTCGGAAGATAGAAATTTAAGACCGGACGTATAGTTACTTATGTGCTGAAATAGGGCTGAAGTGAACTAAACTCATAGATAAATTACACTACCTATATATACCTAATTTAGAACCCGTGCTTAAAAATGATGGAAGTAAAAATGGCTGCCTGACAGGTATAGTATTCCAGTGTGATTCCAGTGCTATTCTTTACCTGCGTGGGTTATTGCTAGGTAGTAGGTACTTAATTAAAATTTGTCACAAACCATACTATAAAAAATGAAATAAAAAGTGAAGGTTTTATTGAATAAACTTTTATTATTCTTCTAACTTTTTGCACAGCTTCTCGTAAATCATGTTCGGTATAGGCGGTCGCTCGTGTGCTCCTCTGATATTTTGCAGGCCTAATTTAATCTGTAAGCAAAAATTAACCTAATATTCTTAATCTCACTTCATTCTTATAAAATATGGTAGCGAATAAAGTAACCAGGATAAGTTTATCTTAAATTTATTATGGATAGATATTAAAATTGGCCTCAAGTGAACTGCGTTAGTAACAAAAACATACAATAGCTGAATAAAAAAATTATTGTCCTTTTAAGAAGTTTTATACTTAATAGGTGTTAAGAAAAGAAGATACTATGCGTTGGTAAATAAGTTTTTGCTGTACTTACCAAAAACGACAATTTAAAAACAATTTGTTATAATGAATCGACTTAATTTTAATGAACTGGATAATAATTTAAATTAATTGTATATTTGAAAATTTTGAGAACCACTACATTTTTATTTAGTGCTTTAAGATCGGACTATCTAGTCCGTACTTTGGCAATGGGAGGAAAGACCGGATCTTTGCTTACAGACGTCCTAGGCGTAAACCAAGTAAACAATCCTGGAGAGCACTTGCTAATTCTACACAGGATTCTACTTAAAAAGCAATAAAATGATAAATACTCACCATAATTTTGCAAAAAACTTTTGGATTGAAGACCGGATCGCCAAAAATTTACGAAAAATGGCACATTTTTTTGTAAGCTCCGTTGCACGCGTCCTGTCTGTAACAACGCCGTTCGCGGTATGAAGGGAGGGGCAGAACAAAATGGAGAACAAAACTATGTTGCCAGCCGTGAAAAATGTCGCTTATTTCGTGCAAAATTTAATGTATCCGGTCTTGTGGCACATCCGCTCTTAGGCGACCCTACCTTATTATGCATGCATGCACAAAACAAGTATTACTGTCTTTGTATTGAGTGCACATCAACAGTGTCATATCCCTTATGTAGAATTTCAACTTTCTTTTAGACTTCTTCTTGCGAATTGCGATGTAGGTTGTTTAAGTTAAAATAAATAAAGAATCGGTTAGTCAAGAAAGGGAACATGTCCCTGTAACCTAATTTTACAGGAGACATAAAATAGTGTTTTATGGAAAATATTGTTGGACAATAATATGTTTTTTATTTTTTAATAAATAAGCCAAGATATAAACAATGTAATAAAACTATTATCTTTTTAAAAAAAATAATATTTTTTTCTATAAAAATCACAAAAATTTGTTGACATATTCCTTTTCTTTACTAGATTGAAAAGTGATAAATAAAACTATAAAAATACATAGTAAAAGTTATATTTTTTATTGGTTTTAATCATGTTAGTATCTTTAGTAAGCACTAGGCCACTTTTTAAGTTCTTTTTAAGGTCTTCTACCTTCTTTTTGTAATGGGAACTGGACCGTTATAGGCCTTTTTCGTAGGTAATACAGGAATCTGTGTTTTATTTCGTCATAGATCAAAAGTGTTGACACCTGCGAAACTCTGTATATTGTAAGACCTAGTAACAACACACCCTTTCAACTAAGACGAATATTTAAATTCTAAAAAACGAGATACCAAGAAACTGTTTCTAAGCTCGAGGTACCTACTTGTCTTTATTGTGTTTTAAATGAAAATTGAATTCTTTTTGTAATACCTTATCCAAAGTATTACTAAAAGAATTCAATTTCAAATGAAAACAGTGCTTAAAATCTAAAATATCGTCTGTCTTCACCATACTCACTGTAAAATTCTTATTAGCACTGTTAATAATTTCACAAATTCCCATGTCTATGCCTTTTTCCCAATATTTTATTTACAGTGCCAAATGACCTATCGTTTGGTAAAAAATAATGGCCACGAACTGGAAATCTAGGGTATGTTTTTTCAAATTTGCCAGTATCCACAAGTGAAGAGTTTGTTGAAGAAATGGTACAAGTCAGTGACATGTTTGGTTTCATAACTACATTAATTTAGTAATCCGCATTTATTTTTGTCTTTGAATGGCCTGACTTATCCCCTTTCTTGATTACAGTATGAGTGTTGGCCCAAAGAGTTATTTACCATCAATATTGCAAAATGCAAAAAAACTGACTTGATCCCTTTCTTTACTAACCGATTCGTTTACAGTAACACTATATAGATATTATATAGAATATGGAATCTTCTTTATTTTATTACGTAATAATTTTTAATATAGACAGTGTTGTGTTGTGTAGAACAATCAGTGAATCATTAAACTTTTAAACAACATAATGTTGTTTCCATAAGTAGAAGTAGAACAATAATATTATGTGCCTAATAATTATTAAGGAAAAGTTGACTTCACCCAACAAGCTATAATAATATTACTTTTTTTTAATAATAATATTACTAATATTATTATTGATAGTAATTATAATATTAACAAACAATTATATCATGAATTACTGCACTTCAAAACGGAGAAAATGAATAAGTAATAATAATTATAGATCTATAGGTCTACCAGAATCTGATTGCAAATTTTGATGGCAGATTTTCAAAAAATATCCTTGATCATTACTTAGATATTTTTTTTTATTTACATGTTTCACAAACAGAATCAGCCGTTTTAAGGAAAAAAAGTATCAAATGTTTTATTCCAATTACCCTGATATTGCTAGAGTCAATATTTTCTTTTCTCACTTTTTGCCATCAGATCCTGGTAGACCTATACTTGCACTCATCCTAAATAAAAAAATAACTTAAGTTTGGTCCGTGGCAATTAAATCCTTCTATTTTTAAAACTCAAGTGATCACAAAGCTCTCTTTTTTTAAACAAAGCTTAAAAAACTAAAATATACATACATATTATAGTGACTCTCATTGTTCAAACTTATAAAACGAGTGCTCTTTATAAGAGCTATATTCAACTACTCTACAATTCCACTGATAATTAATTTGCTGTGATTTGTACGTAATATTAGTATTTAATACCATGAGGATAAGATATAATTTTCCTTGTCTGGTCAACATGAGTGAAGTTACCTGCAAGTAACTTGAGATGGAACTGTGTTTGTGGTTTTTCCCGTAAAGCCGGTTATTGTGGACGGTCGACAGAACAAGAATGACAACATATAAAGGTCAAATCTTTAAATAAACAAATATTGACAGGTGGTGTTTGCTGGTAATATGTATAGTCTATTGGCGATAAGAAGGCGGTGAATCATGTGAGTAAATGTCAGAATTAAAGACGTAACTCGTAAGTGGACGACGTGGATGTAAAAATTTTCATAAGGGAAATATAACTCATTATTCCCGTATAATTTGAAAAAACCTTCGTCACATAGCTAAATACTTATATGTTGCTGTTACATAAAGCCCTCATCTTTTTTATTTCAAAACATTTTTCCGGTCCTAAAGCCTCCATTTATTAGAAAAAAATTAAAATGTTCAAATTGTTAGATGTTAATTAACTTTATGCACTAATCTTTATTGTTAATTAACCAATAACGCAGAAATTTTATTCATCGAAATAAGAATTAAGATATTATTTAAAATTATTATTTTGTGTCTGATTTCTTTTTACTTACCAGTCGTCACTAATATACTAAAGTATGTCGGTGTGACTTATCGAACAACTATAAAGATGGATGTGGGCTAAGGAGACCATGTTTGACACCCAGTAGAGATGATGATGAACTGGCACAGCAGAAGAAACCGGGGACATCATTAAGCTGTCATTTTTGTCTGAGACACGTCTTGCGTGTGTGTGTTTAAACCAAGTTTAAACTTGACTTTTGACATTTCCTAATCATCTTATAGAGTGGGTTGCACCGGCTTACTTTAACTATAACTTTAACTTTAACCATAACAAAATGTGAACTGAACTGTCAAATCCCTAGCAAAAGTCGCCATATTTGACGATAACCTTAACTTTAAGTTTAACTACGCTTCTGGTGTAATTCACCCTTAATTCTTAAGGTAATCTGAAATCTCCATGATTGTCAACTTTTAACCAAAATTTAAAACAATCCATAATGCGAGAGTGTGTCTGTCTGTCTGTCACCTCTTCACGCCCAAACCGCTGAACCGATTTGCTGAATTATGATATGGAGATGCTTTGATGGCCTTTGAGTCCCGGCAAAGGACATAGGATACTTTTTATCCCGGAAAAATGTATTGCGGGTTGCGAGTTGCGGGCGTCATCTAGTAAACAATAAAATATTTTGTTAAAAAAACATACAGCCGAACGTATTACCTCTTCCTTTTTGAAAGTCGGTCAAAAAACCAGATGTCGCACGCAACTCCGTTATTATTGTATCGCGTATAAACCGTACATTTTTCCGCAACCAAAACTATCATACGTACCGTACTCTAATTTTTGTCTTTCAAAGTTTCTCCATACCCATTCTAAACGTATAAGCATGATAAAGCAACAGACAGACAGTGATGCTTAGTAAAGACTAGCTATTTGACCGAGCTTTGCTCGGTATTCGATAAAACACGAATAAAATGACATTTTCTAAAAATGATTCCTAGCTAGATCGATTTATCCCCCCCGAAACCCCATATATACTAAATTTCATAAAAAATATTTAAAACAATAAAAGCGTATTTAAGACCATAGATATTATAGGCTTAAAAAAGGTACTAACAATATACTTATGGCGAATAAAGTACTAAAAATAAATAGGAAAATAATTATTTTTTTGTTGACCTTACTAGCACAGAGTTCAAAACCTGCATCAAAATTCAAAACAAACTCAACTTGATATTATTATTGTAATTTGTACTATGTAATTATACACTATTGTGATAAAGAAATGCAGAGATAAATAATTTAATAATTTTATTCGGAATTATATACTCACCAAAAAATACCGATTGTGGGTTTTTACAAGTAAGTTATAACTTATACCGTATACGGAATGTAATCTTTTCTACGAATTTTCTGTTCCGAGAACAAACGAGCAAACAGCTTGCCTGGTGGAAAGCGCCTGCCGTTGCCCACAGGAAATTAGCTGCAACACAGGAGTTGCAGAATCATAATTAGTACGCTTTTTAGATGCCATTAAGATTTAAGGAATATGGCAAATAGGCTTCATTAATAAAAATCGGCCAAGTGGGATTTGGACTCGCCCATGAAGGGTTCTGCAGCAGCAATAAGGTTTATTTTTATGAAATTAAAAGGTTTTTGGTTTTTTATATTTCAGTTGATTTCATTAAAGTTAAATTAAGGTTTACCATTTATGACATGTAAAAAAACTACTTGCTAGATCTCGTTCAAAACAATTTTCGTTGGTAGTTTTTTAGACTTGTCATGTGAACATACTTTAGAAGTTAGAGGGAGGGACACATTTTACCACTTTGGAAGGGTCTCTCTCGCAAACTATTCCGTATTCAGGATAGAAAAAATGATATTAGAAACCTCAATATTATAATTTTTGAAGACCTATCCATACCCATAGATAACCCACACCGCCACACGCATAGGTTATCCGTTAGATGATTTTTTTTTGTTTCAGTTGTACCTATGGGGACCCCTAAAAATCAAAATCTCAATGCGGTTCACAGACCTAGTTTCTCTACTACCAAGTACTCTACTTACCAAGTTTCAATAGCTCTTATAGTTTCGGAGAAAAGCGTAGATCCGGTGACAACACTCATGACAGGATTTAATAAACGCCCTTATTCTGGTACAAATGTATTGCTATGTCGTTTTCACAGGAACGCGATACTAACGCGATGAAATAATATTATTGTTTGTGGTTCAAAGAGATGAGTTATAACTTATAACAATAGGTCAAAGTATGTGTTTCTTATCAGTACAATATATTCTAAAGAGATGCATAATAAGGCAGCAATAAACAATTTGTCATTTAGAAGATAAAGAAGAGAGTCATAAACATAATAAAACGATCAATTCCAAAAAAAGCATAATATTTAATCCTAAATATATCACAACTTTAAATAAATAAATAACTTATCGCTAACTTATGCTACGTGTACTTTTTCTTTATCAAATGCGTCTGGTTTTTGTTTTGGACAAAGAATAAAATAGAGTACTAGTCAAACAAGTTTTTTGACTCTACGTAGAGCTACAAAACTTAGCTGCTAAACCTTTAGAATATATAGAATAATTCAGAATTTCATTATAATCTCATTAATCGGAAACAAGGTCTATTTAATTAAATTATAAACCAAATAACAACTCCTTAAAAGAGTATTGTCATTTTACTGGCTCACTTCTCAGGCGCTTGAGGGTCGATGACCTTTCCGGAAACCACCACAACGTTATCCAGACAGTCCAGAATATAGAAGACGAAGGGATGGTCCACGTTGAAGCGACGAGGCTCCTCGTTGACAGGTAGGTTCTTCAGAGAGGCCAAATCTTCCGACTCGTATAGGTTCGATGCTGAAACAAAATAAAAAAAGTTTAAAAAATAGACTGTTATTCTATAGTTTTAACTTAGTGTTATGCAGACAAAAGATTTGATAGATTGTCTGCGTAGATCATGGAATCGAAAGGCTACAAAACTATCGAGCAGATTTTGGTAATGTTTTGCAGTTATAGGATGTTTATCAAGAAACACGAGTTGATTTTTATCTGGGAAATCTGTAGTTCTTTAATTTCTCCCATGCACCATAGAGTCCCTATGTCTACATTCGTCAGTGTGAACTATGAAGTATGATTTCCTTCTCCGAAACCCTGGCCAGCTCAGCCTGGTGGCTGCTGCTCGCTTCCTGACGTGTCTACAGCAACTCACCCAGTATCTCGGAGGCGGAGGAGTCCGCGTTGTCCACCCTGACGGCCACATTCTGCACCAGCTCCTGCACGAACAGCCCTTCCTTCTCCGAAACCCCGGCCAGCTCGGCTTCGTGGCCGAAGATGCTGCTCACTCCGAACTGGGGGGTACAAAAAAAAATTAAATAAGGCAAAAAAACAGACCGTGGCTACGTTTAGATGGTAAAAAAAGCGGCCAAGTGCGAGTTGGACTCGCCCATGAAGGGTTCCGCAGCAGCAATAAGGTTTATTTTTATGAAATTAAAAGGTTTTTGATTTATTTTTATATTTCGGTCGATTTAATGAAATTTAGATTAAGGCTTACCATTTATGACGTATAAAAAAAAGTACTGGCTAGATTTCGTTCAAACCAATTTTCGTTGGTAGTTTTTATAGTAATCTACATCATATATTTTTTTAGAATTATCATGCCCCTACTTTAGAAATTAGAGGGACACACATTTTACCACTTTGGAAGAGTCTCTCTCGCAAACTATTCAGGTTAGAAAAAAATGATATGAAAAACCTCAATATGATTTTTAGAGACCTATCCATAGATACCCCACACGCATAGGTTAGATGAAAAAAAAATTTTTTTGTTTCAGTTGTACCTATGGGGTCCCCTAAAATTTTTAATATTTTTTCCATTTTTGCATCAAAATCTTAATGCGGTTCACAGACTACATCTACTTACCAAGTTTCAATAGTATAGCTCTAATAGTTTCGGAGAAAAGTGGCTGTGACATACGGACGGACGGACAGACAGACAGACAGACAGACATACAGACATGACGAATCTATAAGGGTTCCTTTTTTGCCATTTTGGCTACGGAACCCTAAAAAGAACTGGGGTATATTGGATGATTAATGAATGCCACCCACATCGCTTTAGGTGGAAGGTTTTATTGAATCAGGCGCAGGATGGACTTTTTACATGCCTATCAGACGGTTTGACCATCTTACGTCAGACAATCGGGTGATCAGCCTGCATTGTCCTAAGTTTCCTAACCAAACTTGGTTTTATTGAATTCAGGCTAGCTATGAATTTTATAATCACAACTTTATGCGCAGTACAGAAGAGATCTCTCTACCTTTACCCTCGTAACCCAGGGGGCGGGAAACGATTCGCTAGACATCCGGCGCAGGACCGCCATTTTACATGCTTATCAGACGCATAGCTTATCTAATACTTGTCAAACAATCAGGTGATCAGCCTGCATTGTCCGAACCAGACTTGGAAATAACACTTTTCCAACGCGGGAATTGAACCCACGACCTCAGAGTCAAGAGACAAGAGTATGCGTAGGTACTACGGGGATGCATAAAGCATTTCCCCATGTAAAAAAAGGTACTAACAGTAACTAGGTAGAGTATAATTTAGAAAAACGCGTACTAAATAAGATTTGATCTACTGTTATATTTTGTTCCTTTTCTTTCACTTGAGGACGAAAATATTGCAATAAAGCTCACATTGTATGCCTGTAGTAAAAGCATAGCAATTCGTACACGAGTCATAATGAAGAGGAGTCAGTGGAAAAATAACTGTCTTCACCGAATTTTGATATATTTTATAATAGTTTAAATTTATCGTTTATTCACGGTACAAAACCGGGAAAATGTTACTCGTTTTCAGTTTCATTTTGTATTTATTAATTAATTTTATTTCATTAGCAAATTATAATTTAGATTATTTTGCATCAAATTGATCATTGTTCAGTGTTCACTTTGCAGTTATAATATTATAAGTCGTGCTATGTTTCTGTGGAAAAAAAAAAGTCAGATCAAAGTTCATAGTACCGTAATAATCATAATCTTTGTTATGATGTACATATACCAGTAAGCCAAGTAAAGCACCGTTTAATTACTTGTACAGTTACTTCACAGTTGCGCAACGTTACTACTAAGTACGCGTGACAAAATATTCTTTGCAATCTATACATATAATAAAACTGTAGAAATGAAAATTCTGTACATTAAAGACATTCAAAAAATAATAAGCAGGGGGTGTTACTACATCGCTATAGAAGCCAAAAATGTGGTTAGTTTTTTGTCTGTCTGTCTGTCTGTCTGTCTGTCTGTATGTTTGTTCCAGCATCACACGAAAACTACTGATCTGATTTGAATGCGGTTTTCGCAGATACATTGGTCTTCTTCCAACTTAACATCTGGTGTATAAAATTTTTTTCCCCCCACCCCTCTAAGGGGACAAAAGAGGGGGTCAGATTTTTTCAAACTTTTTTCTTTAATACAAAAACTACTGATCCGATTTGCAAACGGTTTTCGCAGATATATTTGCCTTCTTTAAACTCAACATCTGGTATATAAAATTTTACCCCCCACCCCTCTAAGGGGACCAAAGAGGGGGTAAGATTTTGTATCAAACTTTTTTCTTTAATGGACTCATTTCATATTATTTACTGTATTTTCCAACTCAACATTGGTGTATAAGCCCCCCCCCCCCCTCTTAGGGGACAAAAGAGGGGGGAAGATTTTGGATCAACTGATGAAGTAGAAATACTTTATATGGCAAAACAACGTTTGCCGGGACAGCTAGTTTTTAATATGATTAAGAAAAAATGTTATTCCTCTGCCTGCCTCGGTACCTTACTAAATCTACATAGGTAGTAGGTATTATTGCTGTATTCGCTTTTTTGGAAAATAATATTTAAAACCAAATGAATATGCGTGCTGCTTGTATGCGATCTTAAAATGATCTTAAAATCAATAGTAACATTAAATTCACTGGCCCACTTGCGCAGATCTGAGTTACAGTTAACTCTGAGTTAAACATCATGTCATCTGTATTTCTCACCAAGTGAGTGATACAGATGACATGATGTTTAACTCAGAGTTAACTTTAACCCAGATCTACGCAAGTCCGCCATAGGCGCCGCGCCGGCAGAAATAATTTCCAAGGGGTGCAGGTTTTAGTTTTCTTTCTTTTCTTTTTACTTTTTACGAACAACAGTGACCTGTCAACAGAATACATTTAGTGCCGAAACATTACGAACTATCTTTGAATTTAAAACATGATTTCCAATAGACTTTTCCAATAGGCATTTCAATAATTCCTGTTGATCCCGAGATTCCCAAGGGGAGCAAGTGCACCACCTGGCACCCCCCTGCCGGCGCCCATGAAGTCCGCCTAAAGGTGATTATATAAAAAAGTTGAACCTTAGGGACTTGCAACTTACACCTACCATAATAATATTTGCCCGCATCGGCAGATCTAGAAAAAAAATACGTCTACTAATAATATATGTTTAGTAGACGTATTTTTTTTCTGGATTGCACACAGCCGAACATTGAACCTTCCTTTTTTGGAAGTTAAAAAGGCGGTCCTACCTTCGCCAAAGCAGACACGGGCTTCGTCGTGGTCTCCACCAGGAACGAAGGTAGGGACACCTGGAGGTCCTCCTCCTGCAGGCTCTCCTGGATCTGGGGGAGGGAGGTGGCGGGGAGGTCTGCTATCAGCCTCACGAGACCGTCCCGAGCGCGAGGAACCAACAACATGAGCGCGTACCGACCACCCTGTAAATAGTTTAGTTTGGAGTTAATAGATGGCGTTGAAGTTATATAAATCACGCTATAAGTGAATTTAAACATATTTTAACAATTAAATAATAATGGTTTAAATAAGGTGTATATTGCAGAGTAAGTTAAAAGACAATAAGAAGACATAATGTACCGAAAAGTAAGTATTGAAAGTAAATAAATACTTAAAGAATTTAATTCTAGTCTGAGCAGGTAGTGGAGTCTATACTATGAGCTAATGATTGGAAATTCAAATTATGATTTAGAAACAAATCAAGTTTTTACTTACATCATAAGGCAGCAAGATGGCATTACTGTCTAAATCAGGGAGGGACGCAGTCTTGAAGAAGCCATGTGTCTTCATCATGGGGACTTGTTTCTTCTCAGTATTGGACTTGTAGAAAAGACCGGGTTCTACCGTGTCGAAGGGCTTCTTCCAAGATCCCTTGAAGTACATTCCGTTGAAGATCAGTATCAATGGATTCGTTGCTGAAAAATAACATTGAATTTATATAACTTTTATCTTCTTGGCATAGAAAATGAAAATGTTTGCAGTGTAAAGTCAGAGAATACCAATAGTTAAAGTTTGCCCCTTAAGTAAAGTTTGAACTACATTTAAAAGGAAACTATTTTGATGGGATGAATCTAACTAATCTTATCTATTTAGTGTGCAAAGTAACAGCTTGTTTAGTTTAATGCTTACATTTGCTAGACTTTCTTCCAACACTATTGACGGACAAGCTTGATGTGATATCATTCTTATCAGATAACACATGAGCGGTAGCTTGTGCATGATGTCTTGCTTCAACAGCTACCATTGTCTCCTCCTCATTACCAACATCTTTGATGTCTTGTTTCTTGATAAGAGCTATTTGCTCTTTAATATTCTTAGCTGCATAACCCACGTCAGATACATCTACCTTCTCAGGTTTGTCTTCAATAGCATAAGAGATTAGTTTCTCTTGAGATTCTTTTGGTTCTTCAAACTTTTCATCTTTCAATGCTCCTTTTTCATCATCATCATTCATACTACTGAAATGATCAGTAGCATACCTCTCGACGAATTTAACATCAGTTAGGTAGAAATCTTCTAGAATCTTCTTGTATTCTTCGTTGATCGTGTAGTTTTTGTAGATGTAGAAGTAGTTTTTCAGTTCTGGTTGATTATATTTGTATTCGTTTCTGAATCTCAGTCGATCTAGGATGTAATGGTAGGTGTTTCTTGTCAGTTTTTGATCTTCAGGTAGGTGGAGAGCTGATACCAATTGTTTCTTCGTTTCCCCACTTGCTCCTTCTGCGAGGATAGCCAAAATGGCAGAATACCCGAGAGGGGAAAATGCAATATTCTTGTCATCGTCGATGTATCCCTGTAATTATGAATATGGAAAATTATAACCGCTGAATAATATAATTTAATTTAAGATCCAAATATTTGTTTTAAAAAGTGTTAAAGTATTTTTGTAGTTCTTAGGTTATAATATTCTCTACATATGAAATGTAAAATTTTAGATTTAATTGAATCAGAACTAGTCTATGTCTTGTATAAAGCTTCTACCTGTAATATAGCAGTAGACAATTCATCAGTAGCCTTTCCGACAAAGCTGGTATCTTGTAGTGACCGTCCCAACCCACGGGCACTGACCATGGAAACTACAGCTAGTATATCTGGAATTAAAGGAAATTGGCCTTTATATCAAAGAGTAAGGAGGCTTTGAAAACTTGAAATACAGAAAAAAGAATGAGAAATGAAAAGGGCAAGAGTAAGTAATACATATTTTCCTTTCTTTTTTATTGATACTATCGTGTATGATTGAAATACCATTGTGTTTCGTATGGCTTTATTGTAAAGTAATATTTATAAAGTACCACACAACAGGTACCAATAAAGTGTAAGCTCCTTGTATGATCCATCTATAACATAAAACAACTGATTTTATGCTCATTCATTTATCAACCTTTAGATTTCGACGATTACGACGACCAAACACATTTTCCAATATTAGTCGTACGCATTGTAAGGGAAAAGTATAATATTATGGTCTACAAAAAAAAAATTCAGACGTTAGTTGGGGAATGGTTTGGTCAACGCAAATCTTATATTTTTTCACACCAGGGCTTGAAACGTATCAGATTATAAATTTTAAGCTTTTTAACTTTAGCAAGGTCAAGATCTAAACCTACTTGCGCACATTAGATTGATATTAACACGTAGTTTAGCCTTAACCAGTTAACCTTGTTATTGAATTTCGTAGCATTAGACTTTAAAAATATATAAATAATGTATTTTATTTATGGTTTAATAATTTTTTATTGACCTCGTCCAATCGGTAATAAATCGATTTTCCTGGTTCCAACTATTTAATCCCACGATTTCTACTACATGTTACCTACTGTGTGCCTATTCTTAGTTTTATTGTGTCTAACATATAGGTAATAAATCAATTTATTATTGTTCTTAACTTTAACAAACCGGTAAGTTAGGTAAATATTGCTGTATGCACAGAATGAGTATTTTCGTGGGATATTCAAAAAGTTGCCTAGTCGCTTCTTATGACATTAGCTATCATATGACATATCATCCATTGAATGCCACCTAATGCCACCAATAAATGCCTTGTGAATTAGTAGCAGCATGGACCAATCATACATTATAGTATGTCTGGTCTCTGGTAGCAGCCACACTCAAAGACTATACACACTACAATACTACAAATAACTACTTACTTAATCAATGACTCCGTAATTATTATCAGCCAAACTCTTTATTAAATTATAGTTAGTGGACACTTGAATGTGTCCGAGTGCGGCAGTAATAAACGCAATTATAAGTGAAGTAGCATTGCTAGGACAGTGCAGTATTGCAATATAACCGGTGCATCTAGTATGTAGGTTACTAGCGGTACTCCGACGCGATCTGTAAGTAATTGTAACACAGAGGACGCGCACTGCATACTGTACTATTATTGCAAAATAATATTTACTAGATGACGCCTGTAACTTCGTTACGCCAAAATTCGTTTATCGCACGGGAATTTTTCCGGGATAAAATATATCCTATGTAAGGACATAGGATTCTTTTTATCCCGAAAAATTCCCGCGCGATCAACGAATTTTGGGTCCTTAACACAACTAAACATACTTTGAGTCCCGGGAGGGGTCAAAGTATGTACCATCGAGGAAATGATTCCTAGGCAGTTGAAGTTGACCTACGTCATTTGGTCGACTTATGTCAAATCTCCATCTGCCTAGGAATCAACTTATCGATAGTAGTATATAGTTCAACAAAATCTGTTCGGCGGTTTAGGTGTGAAGAGGTAACAGACAGACAGAGACACTTTCGCATTTATAATATTATGAGTATGGATCCAGTGTCCAGAATGTAACTAAGCTAAGTGATAACAATAATAATTTAGAGTGTATGTGTAGAGTTCACTGTGAAAGTAGTTCCGCATAAAGAGTTATGAAAAGCTCTACCAAAACCAAGTCCGTTGTAATAACCGATGTGCAATTCCAGTCACAGAGCAAAACATTTTTGTCTTAGATAAAAAATGAGAACGCGTTATTTTATTTTTACTTTTTACAAGAACACAACTTTGTAGTTTTATTATGCATTGAAACGATCTCTAAAATACGATTTTTATTGTAAGTTTTAGCAAAATCGACTTATAGATAAACCCGATCCATAGTAAAGACGATAGCAAGTCTTGTTAATGCTATCTACAGTGAATTTATTATGGCTGTTCATTGTTCAAGTACGGCAGATACGATACCTTACGGTGCAGATAACATTTCAAAGCTTTGCATCAACTGCAGCTGCTTATACCGAGAGTAAAGATTTATTATATTCGATTCTCAATTATGCAAAGATGCGTCAAGTTTTGGTTTAGGCTGTCTTTAAATAAATCTTTCTAATCTTCTTATATTACAAAAAAATGGATTGTCAAATGTGTTAGTCGCGCTAAGACTTGAAAACGGCTGAACGGAAAACTCGAAAACGGCTGAACGGATTGGGCTGATTTTAGTCTTAAAATATTTGTAGAAGCTAGTCTATATAAGGTGATTGACTGACATGGTGATCTATCAACGCACAGCCCAAACCACTGGACGAATCGGGCTGAAATTTGGCATGCAGGTAGATGAAACGTAGGCATCCGCTAAGAAAGGAATTTGATAAATTCCAACCCCAAGTGGTTAAAATAGAGGATGAAAGTTTTCATATAATAATACTTCTCAACGTGAGCGAAGCCGCGGGCAAAAGCTCGTATAATTTAATATCTAATATTCTCGTATCACAGTGTTGGTACACAAACTCCACCAACGGCTCATCTGATTCTTATGAAATATATTGTGTGACGATAACGATACATTCGTTAGGCCTATGAATAGGTTTTTATCTACTTTTTATATTGATACTAGAAATAATTTATATGGCAAAACAACGTTTGCCAGGTCTGCTAGTTATATTATTATGGTAATTTAAAAACTCCGTTCAAATTTCTTAGCTCTCTCTGTTTTCTGTGTTTTGTATACACAGAATAAATTTTCTAGTCTTTTCTCTACTCTACTTCTGCTCGAGAAATGTTTTAAACGTATACCTATCTAAAGCAGTGTCATTCGACAAAAAATAGGCGCGTAGCTCCAAAAAATATGCGAGTAGCGCGTAGAACAAAAATGTCCGAAGGCCTAACGAGAAAATACGCGCTTTCTTAACGAAGCCTTGCATAGAATAAATCCATACTTCTGTCTGGGCATTTTTGGAATGCAAGCCAATTCCGGAATAACTTAAATAAATCATCTTTCTTTTGTAAAAACTATCGCACTCTTGGCGTAGGCAAACAGGTAAACTTATTTTCTAAGTTAGCTACTGACGAACGCATTCAAAGAATTTTAATTATCATTGATCATTGATAACATGACCTCCATACATTTTCTGTCAAACTCTTTATTAAATTAAAGCTCAGTAATCATCAGTGTCTCGTGCGGTCGTATTACCATCGAAAAAATTTAATTCATAGGCAGTTGACGATCCTATGTCATTTGGTTGGTTTATAAACTGTATCCCCCTTACTAATAAACGCTGTATAAGCTTTGAATAGTTATTCAGTGTTTTGTCTTCTTCAATCCAATTAAAAATGTCACTTGTGTGACAGGAACAAAACACTGTATAACTATTCACAGCTTATACAACGTTTATTAGTAAGGGGCTATTCTGTCTGCTGGGTTTGACATAAATTACGCAGATGCGCTATCTGCCTATGAATCAACTTCTCCGATAGTACCTAGACTACGAAGGTAATTTAATAGACACAGTCACACGGAAGAGAAGCATATCTGGTTAATATTATAGAGTTTCCGAGTTCCGACAGGTAAGGTTGCGAGTTGCGACTTAACTAGCAGAAATATAACTTTCGCAAAGAACCATTAATTGAGATTTTTTTCTCCCCTTGAATATCTGCAATCGGCTAGTTGTAACCATAATCAGATCTTATCCATTATTAATTGGGTTTTATTTGTCCAAGCTCCATTAAGTAAGTCCAAGTTTGCTGTATTGGCCATCATCTGGCCCTATCTTTTGTCAATGTCCAGTATATTCCACTTTTTCAATCGTGATTTGTGTATTACTAGTAATGAGGGCTCTTGCTAGTGTGTCTTACGTGTTCCTGTAATTTCTTTTTATATTCGATGCTTTGTCGTTTTGCTTCCTCTTTGACAACTAGAGTGAGTTGCACCAACCTACTTTAACTATAACTTTAACTTTAACCAAAACAAAAAGTCAAACAAACTGTTTAATGCCTAGTAAAAGTCTATAATGGACGCCATATTTGACGATAACCTTAACTTTAACTACTCTTCTGGTGCAATTCACCCTTAGAATGTTGAGATGTTCGTAAATTTCTGCATTGCGTGTGAACCAGGGTGCATTGGTGCAATGGTTCATAATTAATTGAGATTTGAGACAAAATAGTTCACTGACGTTCAATATAACGCTCGTAACAATAGAACGCTGTACAACTGCTGAAAATTTACCAATTACTAATTACTAAACAAACTCCTAAGTCCTAACTGTAAACGGGATTTATGTAAACATTCGTCTGAGCGAATTTACAATTCATATTTGATATTACATAATGTACCATCGCGTAAGTAAACAATTTTACAATATTAAATGAAATATCTAAATATTTTAATGTTGCATCTTAGTTGCGCCGAAATTATCCGTCAACATAATTTCCAAGTGTTTCTTAATAAAAATATATTATTTAGAAATGAAATTTTGAGACGTTGTAAAAAATCAATACTTTACTGTCTAGATATGCATCTTGCCTATTTACTGAAGAAATTTAATCATTTGCATCCGACTTCATTTTACGCAGATGAATTGAGGAACTAGTTTTATAGATGACTTTATTTACATAATATTTTAGTAAAGGAATAATATTATACATAAGTAAAATAACATAAAAATAGCATTAAATAACTAGAATTTTGGAAGGTTTACTCAAAATACGCCGACCTCAATATAATGTTTAGAATGTGTTTGGACAAGTATTTAGTCAATTGCTAACTATTGTTACATATTTGCTTTTACTTCTATAAACGGATTTCTTGATGATATTTTACCGTTTTAGGTCAGTAACCAATGATAAACGGTTATCAATAATATCTACTACTGCTTTATAATATTACTATATAGCTATCCCGACTCACTTTTATTTTTTACTGTCTATGTCCTTTCCCGGGACTCAGAGTTCCTATCTTCATGCCTCAGCAAATTTGGTTTAGCGGCTTAGGCATTAAATTAAGGTAACAGACTGATAGACAGAACTGAAAGACACGCTTTCGCATTTATGATATAACTTTGGATTTAATTCTTCTAACATTAGTTAGAAGAATTACATACAAAAAAATAAAACATAATCCAAAATATTATTATGTTTTATTTTATTATTGGCAACCCTAGTGCCTAAACGGACAAGAGGCGATGACATCTGAATACAGACGCAGTCCATACAGTTACGGCTTCTTGGAAACCAGGTGCCTAGGACCTAGGCAATGACATGGTAGGGTAACTTTTATATCTAATTAACTCACCCCGTAACTCCCTTACCAAAAAGTTTTAAAAAATTAATTATGAACGTATTTTAGGAATCCATTAGACGGTAGGTTTTGCTGTCAGTTTTACCACAGTCATGAATGTGACTGATGGGTAACCTACCGTGTAAGAGCGTGTCTGACGGTTGCATGAAGCTGATTGACTAAAATCTGGATACATTCGTCAGTCCATCAGTCACCATCAGTCAAACATAATTCATGATTGACGGAATTGACTGACGCTTGCATGAGCGTATAAAAGGGCCCGGACGTATCGTATAGTTTTAATCATAGAAAGAAATTGCCAAATCCTGTAAAAATAAAATGTATGCTTACTTACTGATTATTTATTATTAGGAGGAAAAGTTTGTTTGCATCGAATAAGCTCCGAATTTACAGGACCGATTTTGATAAAATTTAGCATAGACAGAGTAGACCACGAGGAAAGTGTACCGCGAAATACTTGTCTAAAGTCCTACGAAATGTCTTGGCTAAAGGGCCTGATGCGAAAGTACTAATTTACCGTCTCTCAGGACTCGGGCAGTAAAATAACGTCAGAAATAAAATATAGTTATTACAAACTGGGTATTTATAATGGGATCGACTATAGGGTTGAACATAAAAGTTTTCGGAATCGTATCGTATATCAGAGAAATTGATTCAACAAACGTAATTTAGTCAGGTTATATCAAGTCTAGCAGATCACAAATAGAATTAATTCTTTCAAAATGTTACAAAATCTGCTTCCAGTAGTAAACTGTAAGGCTGCCAATTCAGACTGTTCTTTTTGTTTCTTTTGTAAATTGATTTATTTTATTTGTATAAAGAGCTTTTTATTTTATTTATTAATTTAAAATCTTCCCAAGTCTTCCACGAATATTTCAATTCTAAAATTAGTTAAGCCGTTTTCAAGTTTTAGCGAGACTTACAAATTTTAAAATTAATATTTATTTATAACGATAGATACCCGAAATACACGGCAAAACAACACCTGCCGGGTCAGGTATGTAACACAGTATCGGACAAGTAAGGCACGGCGCAGTCGCGGTGAACGCACTGCACTGACCCTAGCTATTGTACTCTCGTAGAGTACCGATAGCAGAATAACTTTAAGCTATGTTAGAACTTTTTTTTAGACGGGAAATGCTCCTACGCATTCCGCGGGGGACGGGGGACGGGGAAATCCTGCCACGGATATGTGGGACTCTCTGCGATCGGTAAGGCGGTAAATTGACCGCAACTCTACCCATTAAAACCCGTTCGTGTCTTTTCCTCTGCTTGAATGTTTGAACCTAGATTTTACATTTTAAACCTTTGAATTTTTATTGTAAGGTACTAGACGATGTCTATTACTCCATCGCGATAAATTTCAATGCATGCAAAACATTTTTTTTACACAAAAGCTATCATTCACCGTGTCATAAATAATTTCAAATTCAAGGCCGTCACAGACTTAGCTATAATATATATTAATAGGTATACCGTACTAAACACACTGAGACCAGAAATATATATTATAGCTGAGTGTGTGGTCACGCGAAAATTGTATAGAAAATATATATTAATATGCCTAGCTATAAACATATTAATATATATTATAGCTAAGTCTGTGACGGCCTTTAGTCTGAACGTGGTCTGAACCGATTCCGCCGTAAGTAGTGGTCGTAACAATATTAGTAAGAATTTCCGTAATATGTGCCACTTGATAAGTTGTAGATTAAGACGTAAGGCTATGATTTTTTATAACAAAATACATAAAATTATACTTCTTCATAAATATATACATAATTTAATTACTATCAATAAATTCATTCTAATCGAAGTGATTAAAAACTAACCGAAGTGTTAATGCTTTTAACATTGTTGCAGGGTCGAATAAATTATATTTTATGGGTTGTTATTTATATATAAGCACTTTTTTTGTATTTTAATGATAAAAATATGCACTCTACAATAACACCACTCCGAAACAAAAACATAATACCTGAAAACTTTAAAATAACAGCGGAAAATTTATCTTTTTGTCCTCGCATCTACCTCTATCTCTGTAACACCCTAAGATTTGGCTGGAAGAAAATGCCACGAGGCATTAAGCCCGCCTTTGTACAACAACGTGCTAAAAGTTATAAATAAATAAATAGAATCTACAATTTTTTTGTTGACCATACCCGATGCAGAGCATGCAGTCGAGAAAGTAATCTCAGCGGAATTGCTAAAGTAATACTTACACAAGTGGCCGCTTTCCACTATCACTGTTAAGTGCACACTACTCAGCTTATGAGTCTGAGTGCTCTTATTAATAAGGCTTATGGCCTGTTACACCACTTACTGATAAATGCCGGATAGGCTACCCACAACTTATATGACAGATTGAGGGTATGTTTCACCACTTCCTGATAAGTGCCGGATAGGCTATCCACAACTTATATGACAGTTTGAGGGTCTGTTTTACCACTTCCTGATAAGTGCCGGATATGCTATCCACAACTTTTTTGATAGATTCTCCATACTTCATCTGTCAAGTTATGTGGTGGATAGCCTATTCGGCACTTATCAGGAAGTGATGAAATAGGCCCTGAGTATCTGTCAGATAAGTTGTGGATAGCCTATCCGGCACTTATTGGTAAACGGTGAAACAGTTATAAATGCGAAAGTGTGTCTGTCTGGCTGTTACTTCTTCACACCCAAACACCAGAACGATTTTGCTGAAATTTGGTATGGAGATACTTCGTGTCTCGGGAAAGGTCGTATTATAATACAATACTTTCTGTCCCAAAAAAATGTCGATTCCCGCGGGTTAAAATCATTTTTAACCCCCGACCAAAAAGAGGGGTGTTATAAGTTTGACGTGTCTGTCTGTCTGTCTGTGGCATCGTAGCATCCAAACGGGTGGACCGATTTTGATCTAGTTTTTTTTGTTTGAAAGCTGACATGACGGTGAGTGTTCTTAGCTATAGTTCATCATCATCAGCCTGCTCATTGCTGAAATATCACGGTATATCTGGTTCGTGATAGGACGATTAGCAACTTGCAGTCGTTTTATGGGTTTTATATTTTGCATCCTGGTTCGAGACACATATGAATATATACACATTATTGGAAAGTTGACCTGGTGGTGCAGCATCACCTGGTAATCAATAGGATACCCAACTCCTCACCAACTTAGAGCAGAGGTTTCGTGTTTGGGCTCATTTTAATTGCGACAACCAGTAAGACGTAGATAAACAGTAAATATTTGCATGCTGCTGCTGCAGCATCACCTGGATTCTATAGGAGCCAAGCTCCGTATGAACCTAAAGTGGAGGTTTCATGTTTGGGCTCATATTGATGGCCTCATCCAAGAGGACATATTTTATAGATGGTATTCATTGGGATATGATCCAGTTGATAGGAATTATTGTGCACAAGTTTAAAAAGCATAAAATAAAATTAAATTAAGAAATTTAAAAAAACCCCCGCCAAAAAACTTTAAAAAGTAATGAAATAACATTTCCTGACTTTAAGTTTAAATCATTCCTAAGAGTAAAGTAATATTTTAGTCCATAATTGTTGTCAAGGTGTGTCGGGGGACCGCTAATGTAGATGTTTGATTTCACATAACAATATAAATTAAGGGTCTGTTCACAGCGACCCGAATCGAGAGAATCAGCGACTATTATGGCGATACAAAATGCAAAAATCGCTGTTGTGGTAGTTTACTTAGCGGTCCCCCGACACACCTTGACAACAATTATGGACTAAAATATTACTTTACTCTTAGGAATGATTTAAACTTAAAGTCAGGAAATGTTATTTCATTACTTTTTAAAGTTTTTTGGCGGGGGTTTTTTTAAATTTCTTAATTTAATTTTTCTATGTGTTCATTCGTGGCATCATTAATCATAAAAATGTTTATGTGTAAAAATGTACGGTTCCTTTGTTTTTTTTACGTGAATATAATGCACTATTACTTTCTACAACGCACTTGACATCTTACTCGTTTGCTAACAATTCCAATAAAATTTTCTCATGCTAGAAAGTCACTCACAAGATAGTAATACAGTTAAACAACGTGTTATGTGAACTATTTTAAACAATCGTACCAACAATGTCACCTGGTACCGTATTCAACAGTTGTAGAGTTAAGTAGAGATTAGGTACAGACTTACACATCAACGTGACGCGTCGATGCAATGTGTTGCAGTTTTAAATATAACCCATTTCAAAAGTTGCTATTTAAAAAAAAATAGAAGGTTATCGATTCGACGCGTATGTATGTAATATTTCAAGAACTGCCTAGTTAGTCTATATCAGAGTCTGAACAAATGTGCCAAATTTAAAAAGCGTATGTATGTAATATGTGTGTATGTTTTTATGTTTGTGTTCGCATAGGTATATTATCTCCGGCGCTAAAAGTCTGATTTAAGTAATTCATAGGCTTTGTCCACACTTTGCCTTTTTCTGTTCGTCAAGGGCATGCGTTATAGCGCAGGCAACAGCGAACGTGCGGCATGCCCGTGACGCGCGTCGAAATCGTAGCGCTCGCTATGACACTTTTCTTTCAACGCGGGTGGGTTTTGACGCATTCAATTATTGAATATGCCAAACGAAAGTTGAATAAAAAGAAGATGACGAAAATTGAAGATGAAATTGCATAATGTGGACATAGCTTTTTTTGTTGTGCTAGGTATTGTTCAACTTAGGGAATTCTGCAAGTTTCATCAAAATCTTTTCTGTAGTTTTTGAGATAGGACATTATAATTGTCAATCACGTACAATTTTGAAGTCAATTAAATCTTTTTAAATTAAAATAGTGTTATTTAATTTATTGTTTAATCAAATTCATGACGTTGGGGCTTTTTGATAAAAGCAAAGAAGTCAAAAGTATTTGTTTCAGTGCCGCCACTTTTACAGTAAACTCTACACTCTACATACTATGAGGGACAAATACACACTCCAAATTATTATCACTTACTTTACATAACAGCTTGTATAATATGCAAGATTGATAGCAATTATTCTCTATTCAATTCCCTTGACATAGTCTGCGTGCGGTCCTCACGAAGGCAATGTCTAGCCCTAGTACCTATTACCTGGGTTTAGCATAGAGAGTTCCCGCGCGATAAACGAATTGTGCAACTGAATTGCATGGGTTTTCTCGAAGGTTTTCTAGTTTAAAAATAAATCGCGTTCCATTGCAATGTGAACTGACCCTAACTGTCTTGTGTCTACGTTTCTCTACCTTCATTAAAAAAATATCCACAGCCGAACATATAATCTCCTCCTTTTTGGAAGTCGGTTAAAAATTCAAAACTGAGACAATATGTTATGGGTATTTTGTGTACAAAAAGCATATTCTTTGTGCCTTGCTCATGTGACATTAATATTAATATTTTAACTATAGGTAGAGTATCCTGTGAGCGTACAGTATAAAATAATATAATGTTTTATCCTTATCTGATAAGTTAGAAAAATCACTTGATAGACAAGGATAAAATATTCTAGAGCTTGAGCTCAGAATACAGATTAAACTTATTTATTCTGTATTCTGAGAGCTTGTAGATTGTAATTATTTTATTCGTATGGGGATTTTTATTGTTCCTTTATCAAAATTGCTTGTTAAGGCGCAGCGGGCGCAGCCTGTAAATTGTCTTAATTTATTTTTAAACAGATGTGGCACGGTAATTCAGCAAGTATAGTAGTAGCAAATAAATTAATGTAATTAAATGAAATTTCATGTATTTAGAATAAGTACCTAAGAATTTGCATGCTATATTATTAGTGAAAAGTGTGATCTAAGAAAGACTATTAACTGTAACACCTAAATGTACCACTTTTGAGGCAAATAAAGAAATATGAATATGAATATTATGAAGTTTTCACGCGAAAAATGAATTTTGTCGTAACGAAGTTGTGGGCGTCATCTAGTAAATAATACAGGCTACTTGTATAATTTAAATAATATAAATTGATTTATTCTAGCTGTCACTGTTAATAATCACGTTTTGCGAGTTGCCTAATAAATCAAACAAGTTAAAACTAATCTTGAGAAAAAACTTACATATCACGAGCGGCTTCATCCTTAATTTTTTTGGTCTGCTTCGCCTGAAAAAAAAAACATTTTACTTCACAAAGCTGAAAAATCTCATGCCCTTACCGATTTGTTACCAATAAAATGGTCCAGACTACATATTCGGCATAATATTATGTAATAGTTATACAATATTTTGTGCTCCTCTGTCAAGCTACTAGAAAGAAGCTTGATAAACGAAAAAAACGAATCGTAAAAGAATAAAACAATCTGTACGTATAGATACAGTGAGGATTTTATTAGTAGGTAAGTGTGTATGAGTGAGAAATAAAACGATTTTCATTTAAAATATGACGAAAATTCAGTTTTTGTCATATTTTGTACACAAAAAAATAAAAAATCGGCCAAGTGCGAGTCGGACTCGCGCACGAAGGGTTCCGTACCGTTATAGAGCAAAAATAGGCCAAAAATTGTGTTTTTTGTATGGGAGCCCCCCTTAAATATTAATTTTATTTTTATTTTAGTATTTGTTGTTATAGCGGCACCGGAAATACACAATCTGACAGACAGACAGACAGACAGACAGACGGACAGACAGACAGACGGACAGACATCGAAGTCTTAGTAATAGGGTCCCGTTTTTACCCTTTGGGTACAGAACCCTAAAAATGACTGCAAAAACAGGTAGGATAACAAAAATAAACGTCAATGCAAAGTCCATGTCAATTACATGGCACGGTAATATTGTGGATTATTACCTCTACAGTAGAGGCATATAGAGGTGTCATTTCGAAGGCACATGATTTCAACATAATTTTGTGTTCATATCAACGACAGAATACAACCTTTTAAGGCCTTTAAATTTTAATGGTTAAGGGCGAAGCCAAACGAGCGTAATTTGAGCCGCAGAATTTAATTTTTTTCATACAAATGACAACTCATTGTGAGTCGCCGTGTGAATCAAACATATGACTTTTGTATGAAACTGAATGCAGCAGAATTCTGCCCGGCAGAAATTCTGCGGCTCACGACTCACAAATAACGCTCGTTTGGCTTCGCCCTTACTAGTGCGTTTATGAACATGGTTTTGTTAAGAAACTTTTTTGATTTTTTTTCATCATAGCTAAAATAAAATAAAATAAAATAAATAATAAAATAGCGTACAAGGACATAAGCTAGCCGTTTAGAAATGTAATATTTTTATGGCAATTTTAAGAAAATAAAATATTATGTAAGTTGATGATTTTCAGTCAGTCATAAAAATACGTGCGTTAATAGAGATTGACACGTTTTATTAAGATTCTAACTATAGGATAAAAATCTTGTCAAATTATCACATTCTCGTGATTCCGGGTATTCGTTGCAATAAGCCACCACAAAACACAAACATAGACATGACATAATGCATCGACATTCCTAAATAACGATAAACCTTCAATATGTTAAACCAGCTCTCAAAGGCAAACAAACAAACCAAAACTTCCTCGATATTCAATGATAAATATTAATAAAGTAACTATTTAGACACTGTATTTATTTATTTAAAAAAATGTTAAAGCGAATCAATACTTTTATAGTTGTTATTGAAGTTAAGCGAACATACAACATTTTTTTAAAATTAAGACACAAAAAGAAAGTCCAATTAAAATTAATACTCACTTTCGAAGTTGCGTTGTTTGGCACAATTAAAAAATTAAAAAGTATCACTTTTGAAAATGGAAGTGTCACTGGCGCGGCCGCGCGTGCGCCGTGCTCGATCGAGAATGACGCGCGCGGAAGCTTACGCGCCACACTTTATATCTACATTTATTTTAACAGTTAGGTTTGAATAAACAATTCCGAGCTTCCATCTGGATAAGAATTATGTTAAAAGGCCAGAAGGTCCAATGAGAACGAAAGTCATTTGAGTTTGACAGATCGTTGGTACGTCGCCTTAATTTTAAATAAAATTAGGCAAACTTGCGCCAATCTGGGTTAAAGTTAACGCTGAGTTAAACATCATGTCATCTCTATCATTGACTTGGTGAGTGACAGATATGACATGATATTTAACTCGGAGTTAACTTTAACCCAGATTGGCGCAAGTGGGCCTTATAGAAGTAAAGTAGCGAAAATTGGGATGATTATACGCTTTTTATTTTTATGAAGCTGCTTTGGTTTTAATAATTTTAATTAAAAAATCAAGCCGGAAAGAACAGACTATAATAATATGTGTATAGTCTGTTGTACATGTACTTAAAGTAGCAAAAGTTGTTAATTAGTACTGTTAAATACCTTGATCGTGGGAATGGCAGACACAATAGATTTTCAATTGTTTTGTGACAGTCGGCTGCCGCCTGGCCCCTTGGGAGTTGATGGGTTAAAAGTATTTTAATTTATGTAAGAACATGACACGCTTTAGAAAATCTACAAAAAAGAGTTATTACATCAGTGATATGTCCACTTTTTTGGAATCTCAGGATAAGTATTCTAGTCTGAGTTTCTAATGATTAAACTCTATAGCTGGCGCCACGGAGCTAACACAAAGGCTGGCGCAGTAGCGGCTCCTTTTAGTGATAAAAAGAACGTAGTACATGAATGGCAATATTATTCAGGTTACTCACTCCACTTCTTTTTAAAGGTTTGAAACCAGTGTGAAGCGTCTATCTAGCATAATATTACACTTGTTTTAATCACTAATGTACACTCTCTCTTTCTATAGCTTTTTCTTCTTTTTTACCATCGTATTTTTAATATCCTATTCGAATCTATAGCAGATTTTAGCCATAGCTTAGTATTTGTGTCCATCCATCAGCATATCCATGCTAAAGAATGCTCTTTGTCTTTTCATGTTTTTTGTGGCACCATTATACTTTTCTTGACTTTGTCTAATCGACTCTCTCATTGCCTACAACCACAACAACAGAACCACATCATCTACGGTCCATCCTAGGCCTGACAGTTTGACTGTTTATTGACTGTGTCAACAGCTGTACACAGAATACTTTACTAATGACTGGCCTTAATTAGTACGATAATGTCATAAGTGATTGACATTAATGAGTCCAATATTCAAACAAATTTCTATATAGATGATATAGTTCTAGAAACTTCTGGACTCCTTTAAAGTAATAGAAGCGTTTAGGAAAGAAGAAATGAGAGACTTACGCTCAGAGGCAATTATGATTATAATAAAATATGTGAGGCTTATGTCAAAATTTTTGTAAATTTAAATTAAAATAATAATTAAAGTATGGCTCTGAGTGCGATCGTAAGCTACATATTAATATTATTTTCAAAAAACGTTTTAAAGAATTTGTAAGTTAAAAAAACCAATGATGATTGGGCTTATTTAGTAATCTGGTAAGTGTACCAGATTATAACTAGGTTGAAAAAATAGAAGATAGAGTCTTAACTTTTGTCGAAGAAAGTAAAATAGATATGAAACATTCTTGTCAACGTATACCAGACCATCACCGTCAGATTTCTCTTATCAATAACATTTATTAGACCTTGTTTACATTTCTATATGCAAATCTCACGAAAGTGGTAGAGTGGGTTTCTGGTTTAAATATTATATTTACTGTTATCGCCTAGTCACTATCGTTAAATAAACAGCTTTTACCGAGAGTCCTTATATCCTTTGAATATACTTTCCAAAAGGTGGCCCCGTGCGAGTTTCTTACGCCGGTTCTTCTCGCCGGGTTAGTTCCCGAACCGGTGGTAGGTCAAAGTAGACAGACTAAATATAATTGTTTAAAATCTACTCAGAAATACAACGATTTTTTTGCCATCTCATACTTTTAAAATTTTGTACGGATATGCTATTTGAGCTAAAGCTTGGACATGCTTTGGATACAAATCAGTGTTATAAGTTTGGGGTGGGTAGATTTTGAATTTCATCATCAATAAGCTCGCTCAGCGCTGAAAAGCTCTGGCTTTTATTTGTCAATTATTATTCCTACGTTTTTCATAATATTCTGCACTTCGAGAAATTCAGGAAGATTACTTGCAAGGCTTGTCTGTTCCCGTGGTGCTTTCCCAATAGTTCTTTGACTTTGCATTTTTGGGCTGTCTGTCGCATCTTTGGGAAGGAAAATTTTACTACCTACTCGGTACTCTTCCTATCTTCTGATTAATTTCTTTGCGGGTCCCAAGACAGCTTTAGCATGTCCCTGAGATCATATCAAAGGGTTTTCGTGGCTGGCTACCGCTGGCGATCCTGGCGACACAGGAGTGGCAGTGGTGGGAATGTGTGGTGGCCAAAGCCCGTAAAAAGGGTTGTCTGTAGTCTACTAATAAGGATAAAGGAAGTGAATTAATTCACTTTGTTGTAGATTTGTAGAGTACAATATAATGAAAGATATTATTGAAGCTGATTTTTAGAAAGAACAAACATCAAATATTAAAACAAAGTACTTAAGTGTAAAAAATATAAAGTTTATTTCAATATAAAAATATTAATAATACACTAGGTTTTTCGATTTTGAGTTACGGGGTCAAAGAAATTAATTCACAGGCAAACATGGGCGTATAATATAAGAGGGGAGGGGTCCTGGGGGTCCGGACCCCGCCCCCATTACTATCCATTTTACTTGTCCAATCGAAAATATAATATGTACGGCACCGATTTGAATCGGCGAGGTGCATGTATTTTTTTTCGATTCACAGTATAATACTAATTTTTATACTTTTGAATTCCTAAGCACGTTACCTCATGGACGAGTCCAACTCGCACTCGGTCGCTTTTTACGTTAGAACCTCCCCCCCCCCCCTATCAAAGATAATCGCCCGTGCACGTGCAGGCAGATATGGGGGATCTTCGTTCTTTAATCGGGTTATATCTAGCACCGAGTTAACATAACCCGACTAAATAATTGTTGAAATGAATTAATTTCTATGATAGCATAATATAACTAAATTTTATGTTTATCTCTTATAGCTCCAGCTGTATCTTCGTTTGGCTGGGCTCGGGGGAGGTGTTTTTGGTGGTGGTTCTGAAAAAAAAATTATAGTTATTAATATTAAAGTACTTATTATGTATTTGTCTATAATTATTTGTTACTTATTCGTGTCTAAACCGATGATGAGTAGAGTGATATTGATAACAAGGGAATGCAATAGTGAATAGAATATATGATTTGTTGATGCAAAATGTACGATTACCATGAACAAATGAACATTATAATTCGTGAAAATCTCAACAATATAATTAATAATAATTGTCCTACATAAGAAACCTTAGACGCTACGCGCGTTGAAGTCTTTTCCTCGCATTAAACTTTCTATGAATTTTGGCATTCTAATTTTATTTGATTTTTTAAGTATGGTATTATAAATTGTAATGGACTTATGTAATTTTTTTACAAATAATAATATATCATTCTTTCATACATATTGCCAAGATAGTCATTCGACCTGTTATGGTCAAATAAAAAAATATAGTCCTAAAATACTACTAGCTATTCTTATAAACTAGAGATCGCCCAATTGTCGAAATTCGACCTCAGATAAAAAAAAATTATAAGTTTCGAAATTCAACGCTCTACTATTTTTTTTATTTGCAATTTGGGGCCATCTATGGGCTAACCGCCCATATCCTTTTTTTGTCATCTTTATTTAGTTTATTCGCACCAAGGATAATTTATTATTTACAATAATTATATTGTGATTGTTGTCCATCACGCCATGGACCTTTTTTATATATAATATATAAATATATAGTATATATAATTTATAAAATATAAATTAAATACTAGAATAGAATATAATATATACACATATTATATGTAATAACAATACATATTTTCCTATCTTTTATATAATAATAACGCTCTACTATTGATAAAAGAGATAATTCGTATGTGTAGGCTTGTCCCTAGTGTGTGTGTTGTATAGTGTGTGTAATGTTTTATTTGTTTAAAAAAATATGATAACAGATAAAAGCATAATTTCAAAATAACATTAGCTCGACGCACTCCTTCACCATAATATAAACTATAACTGTGCAAAATTTCATGCATGATCTACGTTTTTCGTAAAAAGGGTTACAAAGTTTATCGCTCACGTATTAATATTATGATAGCTGGTAGTTCAACAATTTGCAGCTGTTCTGCAAAATATCTTATATCATCTTATTAATGCGAAGGCAAAACTTTTCCAAAAAATTGTTGATGCCATACATATTATGTATCGAGGAAGTTGATTCATAAGCATATGGCGGATCTATATATTTCGGTCGCGTTAGGTCAAACACTGCCGACAGGTTACAACTAACATTGAATGAGGGTTGTGGCGCTATAGCCGTAGGATCTATCGTGTTAAATGTCGTATCAGACAGATATATGACAGCTATATCGTGACATGTGGAAGCTATTTCGTGACATATGACAGCTGTTTGACACGACAATTGACAATTGACCCTACGGCTACATAGCGCCATACAACCCTCATTGGCTTAATCCGACCAAATGACGTAGGGTGTTTACACACGCGCCGCAGAGGCAGCGGCACCATCACCGCGGCGGTGCCGCTCCATTACCTCATCCTTGTATTTCTACGGGCCCTTACACATGGCGCCTCAGCGGCAGCGGCGCCGCGCCGTGTGTAAGGGCCCATTCCTTCCATAGAAGTACAATATGGAGCGGCACCGCCGCGGTGGCGCTGCCGTAGTATCCGTCAACTGACTATCCTGCTAATTATTATTCAAACCAGTATTACAATTTCCACATACCCTTAACATCCTTCTCCTTGAACGCGGTGGGTTCCCCAATCTTGCCCTCAAACAGCACCAGTCCCCGTTTATTATCCTTGATGAAGAACAGGAACGGCCTGTCCACTCTGATCTGGACTCCGTCTTCTATGAGGGGGATAACCACGGCGGAGGAGGCAGCAGCGGCCACGGTACCTTGCTCATTCACCTCCATGTGGACCTAATAATAAAAACAAGTGTGCTGTAAATCACACATCTGAAGCAAAAACACAGAATATTATTATGGCAAAACTTCTTTATGCTATTTACTAGCTAGCACTAGCAAAACTAAGAGGTTTGTTCGCTCACGTCGTTTTTCTGCGTGGTAATAATCTTTAAGGCGGTTTTTAGGGTTCCGTACTCAATTTTTTATATTTTAATTATAATCAAACCTTGACTGACCGATGATAACACATCTACATATAAATAAAAATTACTATGTTAAAGCACAATTCAATAGGCGTGATAGTTTTTCCGTAAAGAGTTCAGGTTGTGGGGCTCGCTTCTAAAAGGAAGAAGATGTGCGCGCGCGGTGGCCGGTTTCATGGAAACCGGGCCGGGTACCCAGGAATAATTTTATAGTGTCCAAAGGTGTGCGCAGTACACAAGAGTACTCTCTATTCTTTTTATTCTCATAACCCAGTGGGACGAAAGACCGATACGACTGGCGAGAGATCAGGCGCATGACTGACTTTTTACATGCCCATCCGACTCATCATCTTAGTTACTTGTCAGACAATCAGGTGATCAGCCTGCATTGTCCTAACCATACTTGGAAATAACATGTTTCCAATGCGGGAATCGAACCCACGATCTGCGAATCAAGAGCCACGCTCCAAAACTAGTGTTTCCCAGCCTGGGGTCCGTGGATCCCTGGGGGAACGCAAGCATACTTTGGGGGTCCGCGATATCATCTCTGAACAATACATAATCAGTTTTTTTTTGTTTTTTTTTTTATTAAGGGGATCCATGTGCTTGAATTCCTACTTCCAGCCTCCGTGGCTGAAAAAGGTTGGGAAACACGTTTGCTCTAAACCACTGACCTTGTGTATGATGTTGTTGAGCTGCGGTATACCCGCCTCGTACATGCCGCTGAGGTTCGCGTTGCGGGTGAAGAGAGTGGTTACTCTCATCTGAAAAGGGATGAAGAAGCATTTTAAAACTTTAAAATATTAAAACGTATAATTAAAAAAAATCGGCCAAGTGCGAGTCGGACTCGCTCACGAAGGGTTCCGTATCGTTATAGAGCGGATGTAGACAAAAAAATAATGTTTTTTTTTGTATGGAAGCCTCTCTTCAACATTTATTTCATTATAAATTTTTATGAAAGTACACAATATAATATTATAATTATAATTGATATCGAGCAAAAAGGCCAAAAAATTACGTTTGGGGTATCATGGGAGTCCCCTTCCAACATTTATTTTATTTTATTTTTAGTATATGTGTGTTGTTATAGGCCTATAGGGGCATCCGGCAGTAAGGTAAAGGTCAACAAAGGAATCTAAAAAGCACGGTTCCTGTCAGCTAGTATTTCAATCATCATCACCTTCTGCAGCGGCTCAATCATGCTCTCGGCGTAATCCACCGTAAACTTGGGCAAGTACAGCCTGACGTCTACCGGCTCCATCAGGCGGGTGATCTGAGGTATGCTCATGTAGGGCAGGTCCCGGATGAGGGACACCCAGCCATCGTGCTCGTAGGGTACCAGCAGCAGCATGGAGTAGTTGGGGTCCTGGAATTGTTGGAACAGGAGTTAATGGTTAGTCCTGGAATGGTTGAAGAGGAGTTAGGGCTTCCACACATAACTGCGAATTGGCATCGCATCGCAATGTCATTATTATTAAGAGTATTGTCACAGATATTTGTGATGCGAGGCGAATTCGCAGTTATGGGAGCCGTTACTTGACGGTAAAGACGATATTGGTGGTCTATGTATAGGTGTATTTGTAGAACATTTCGCCAATGGCGGGACAAGACCTAAGTTGCATGGTCCTAGAATATTTTGACATTTCGCATTAATTTCCAGAAACTTATCAAAATTGGGATGTGCGGAAATGTTTTGTGACATCAGTAGATTTTTCAAAATATGTTACCCTAACCACTTCAAAGTCTAATATTTTAGGGGTGTCTGGCAATAGGAAGTAACTGTCAAAAATCTACGGCAGTGGGAGACGAGATTCCTACAGTTATCCCGACGCAATAAGATACAAAATCAAACATTTTACTTCATCGAAGGTTTGGTAGATCTTCAGAACTGGATACCTCTTGAAGTAACCGCCACCGTTTCGTCTTGGTCGTCGCTGGTCGTTCTTAACTTCTTATACCACTATACTTTACAACGTGAAATTTTAGTGGTTGTTTTCCCGCAGCAGGACGATTTACCTTTTTTTTTTTTTTTTTTTTTTTTTTTTTTTTTTCCGGAGGGGGAAATGCATTACGCATACCACCCAGGCGCAGGGGGCGACCCGAGCGGTGATGTGGGACTCCCGTAGCTGATGAGACCACGGTATACCCACTAAAACCCCCCCCATCTTCCGCCACGCCGCCTTTTGACGGGGCCACGGGAACGATACACACATCCGCGAACCCGCCAGCGGTCCGAAGACTCCACGATGGGCGCACGACACGTGCGCCCTCCTCCTCGGCCCCCACCAGGGCTGTAGCAGACGCCCCCCGAGTCTGCTACTTGGAGGCCATGTGGCAGATCAGGTCTGTGGCTCTGCCACCGACCACACCTCGGCCGCAGAGGATAGGGCAAACGGCGCACCGCAATACCTACTTGCCTCTTCCTCTGCGGCCCCACCAATGCCGTTCAAACGGAACGGCCAGCTCGCAGGGGGGATAGGGAAAGCGGCAACCTACCACAATGCCTCTCCCCCCCCGCGATCCATCCTCGGCCGCAGAGGATAGGGCAAGCGGCGCACCGTAATACCTACTTGCCTCTTCCTCTGCGGCCCCACCTCGGTGCGCATCCGCAGCGGACTCCTCCAGTCCGCTGGGAGCGCCCTCCTCGGGCCAGGCGGCGACACCGGCCGGCCCTGGTTGCCTCTTCGCTTCACCGCGGTTGTCCAAGCCGCGGTTACTAGAGCCCCACCGCCACGACAAGGCGAGCAACCTTCGGGGGGAGGACGATTTACCTACAGTAGTACTATCGAATCATGCAAGTAATTTTTTGAAAATACAAAATATTTTGTATAAAGTACTATGGCAACCGTATGCCGATAGGCGCGAGCGGCTATGGACCAGGCCGATTTTTTTTTATGATTTGAACAAAAAAAACTTCACAAATCTATTCTACTACTTAGATAGAATCATTTTATTGCGGGAAAACAACCATTAAAATTTCACGCTGTATATCGGTCATATACGAAGAAACTTTCAGCTTTTATATACTTATTTTTGACGAAATCTAGCTGTTGCTGGCTCTTGTAAGTACTAATATTATGAATTCGAAAGTGTGTCTGTCTGTCTGTTGCCTCTTTACGCCCAAGCCACTGGACCGATTTTGCTAAAATTTAGTATGGAGATACTTTAAGTCTTGGGATAGGACTTAGGATCTTTTTATCCGGGAAAATATACGGATCCCGTGCGATAAACGAATTTTCGCGCAACGGAGTTGCGGGAGTCATCTAGTCTCGTATGAACATTGTTAGAAAAAAAACCATTTCTTTGAGAGCAACTAGTTTCTGTTTTACAGAGAATTTTGGATTAACTTGAACTAATTATACCAAAATCTAATCATAATCACATTTGCATTATACTGAACAAACAAATCGGGGTTTTTACATCACGTCAAGGTCAAATAAATATATAAAAACTAGTATGACCACTATCCGTCTGCTTGTCTTTTTATTCGAGAATATTAACATTGTGTATTTTATTCCACATTAATATTTAAATATGGATAACTGTTTTGTTGCACAAATGCGCTCACTTGTAACGATTTTTCTTGCCATGGTGTAACCATAATACACATTACACATAATACTGTAGTGTAACTAAGACGTTTAATAGAAATCAAATTATTGGTGTAACTCAAAAACAAGTGCGCGTGGAGATGTGATACTACATTGTTCAGCTCTCTAAGGCTATAAATATGAAATCATGTGTACGTTTGGTGAATTCTTTACGGGCGACCAAGTATAAAGATGGAATGTCAAATCAATGTTGCTAACGAGCTTCGATAATCTTCCCTTTTTAAGAAAGCTACACAGGACAGAGACAGAAGCCTATTAGGTTTATACGGTCTACTAGGCTTCTGTCCCTGTCATATGATAAGTCTTATTCTCGTAATAAAAATCATAGTATAATTTCCGTGTCTATACTTAAAGCATTGGTCTGTGCTTGAACAACTCTGGCTAATTGGGTTTAAATTGAAGAAGTGTTAAATCTATCTCTATCCTCTTTCGGCTGTATCACGGGGAGTGCTCTGACTAATTGTTCGGAATCATACCACATGCAACTTTTCGCCATCGTCCCACGCAATAGACATGCTATTCCTCATCACCTTGATGAGTGGCAGTCTTCCACAGTGCGTTTTTCGTGTAACTTTCTGCCGCGCACTGTAAAACTCTGGAAGGAACTGTCACCAGCAGTATTTCCGGACCTATACGACCTGCAAACCTTCAAGAAGAGAGCGTATTCCCTCTTAAAAGGCCGGCAACGTACCTGCAGCTCTTCGGATGTTGCGAGTGTCCATGGGCGACGGTAGTTGCTTACCATCAGGTGACCCGTTTGCTCGTTTGCCCCCTTATTTAATAAAAAAAATTAAATTTTAAAAAAACCCAACAAAAAGCCACTTAAAGTAATCAAAATATGCGAACAAGATAGGTAAAGATCAAGCGCGTGCGAATTGCGATTAAGATCAAATTACAATTAAAACTGTAAGACTAAAACCGAACTTCGAATGCCGAATGTAACTTTATTTGGGAGAATAATCTAAAGCAAGCAAGGATTCATTTATATGAGTAAAGATGTTATTTTTTTCTAAATCTAAGCTAATAATAAATTAAGCCAACTCAGAGCAACAATAAATAATATGAACGAAACTGTTTATAAATAAAAAATAATAAGTTAATAACCTAACCATTTAATAACTTGTACCATTTAACTTACAACTAGTTTTTTAATTAAAATAGCAAAAAATGTAATCAAATTCTGGTTTCTTGGGATTAACGCACTACGAAGCTACAACCTTTGATTATGTTATAAAAAATATTTTTATCGGTTCGTAATTGAAGACGTGAGTGGAAGAATAAGGTAAGTAACATTTCGTAACATACGGACAATAACATATTTTTTCCCTAATTATTTCAATAAAACTTCTAACTTATCTACTTCATAACCTAGCTAATATATCTGGCTACACATACAATCCATAGTTTTTCTATTTCAAATAACTTTTCCGGCCCTAAAGCCTCCATTTAAGCAAAAAATGGGAAGTTTTTTCATGTTACTTACCTTATTCTTCCACTCACGTCTTGAATTATGGGAATAAAATTTTGATGATGACCATAGTACCTATAAAATAAAATGTATGGAATGCCCCATAATTATTTTCCTGGTAATTTCGCGCGAAAAAAGGTTAAGGGTGAAGCCAAACGAGCGTAATTTCTGCCGGGCAAAATTTCTTTTCAGACAAATCACGACTCACAAAATAATAAATTGAAGACGTGAGTGGAAGAATAAGGTAAGTAACATTTCGTAACATACGGACAATAACACATTTTTTCCCTAATTATTTCAATAAAACTTGTAACTTATCTACTTCATAGCCTAGCTAATATATCTGGCTACACATACAATCCATAGTTTTTCTATTTCAAATAACTTTTCCGGCCCTAAAGCCTCCATTTAAGCAAAAAATGGGAAGTTTTTTCATGTTACTTACCTTATTCATCCACTCACGTCTTGAATTACGCTCGTGTGAATCAAACAGGACTTTTGTATGAAACTGAATGCAGCAGAATTCTGCCCGGCAGAAATTCTGCGGCTCACGACTCACAAATTACGCTCGCTTGGCTTCACCAAATTAATGGATTCAAAGTCCAAGATTGATAGGTACTAGGCTTGCCCAAAGTTTGAATTTGAATAGAAACTTTGCACATGCGTTCGAAGAGAGTCGAGAAGGTGACCAACTAACTTAACTTTGGGGTCATAAAGTAGATAATGTCGAGGTTCGCCTTACACTGCACCTCCTAGAATCTAGATTCTATCTTGCAATTATACTACATCGAGAACTGATTAATAGCTGCTAGGTACTGGACATTTTCATATTCTTTCAAAGTAAAGAATTTTGTCTGTTAGCCGGCCTAGATTAAAACATAATATTAATTATTGTGCTTACATACAGCTTATAGATGCAACCATCTTTACATTTAAATGCTACCATTGTAACTCTGGAAACAGCTAATTTCATTAAAAACAGCAAAGGTGTAAACATACACGATTGTTATTTCAATTTTGTATCAGTATAAATACCGTTCGTTTCCCGACTTGTCTCTCATTTCATCGTGTACCCTCAAAGCCACAAAATCTTACCTCATAAGGCAACTCTAACGCATGCGCCCTCAGGTTGTCTATATACGCGTACTTCAGCTCCTCATGCTGCTCCATCATCGCGACCTTCCGACACTGACCCTCGACGAAGAAGCAGCCGCCTTTCGTCCACTTGGGGTCGAAGGCATATCTCCAGGAGCTCTTGAAGTAAAGAGCGTTGGTCAGCATCATGTCGGTAGAGGGTTTGATGAAAGCTGAAAGAAATTGGAGGGTGATCAGAAAAGAATTCTAGGATTTTGTTAGCACAATAGCACAACAAGGTAAATGTCAAAATGACAGTCCTAATATCCTTATATACTAAATGTCTTTCACCTTTTCACGCTTAAATTAGTAAATCGATTAGGATTAGTTTTTTTCAAACTTTCAGAATTTAGACGCTAGTTGGTCCACAAGACTTATTAAACTAGAAAATCAGTTACATTTTGATATTCACACGGAAGACCAAGTTCTATACCTTGCTACGTGGTTTGGATTAAGACCTTACCAGGCTCCACGATATTGTCGATCAGGCCGCTCGTGTGTTCCTTCACCCACTTGTTGATGAAGTCCGAAGTTGGGATGGGGTCTGTGAAGTCCACTTTCCCCACGTCAGCGTAATAGACCTTCCGCAGCATCACCTCAAACTCCTTCCGCAAGTTCAGCTTGTTGGAGATAAACACCGCGTTGGCATTGTGAACAAGTACCCCGGAGGAGTTTACCTGGAAGGTAAGATTTGGTAAGTTTTGGTATACTTGGAACGTATGGTTTGATAAGATCTGTATACCTGGGAGGTAAGGATTAGTAAGTTCTGTTATACCTGGAATGTAAGATTTGGTAAGGTTTGGTTTACCTGAAAAGTGAGGTTTGGTAAGTTTTGGTATACCTGGTTTGGTGAGTTTTGATATCATGTCTGGAAGGTAAGATTTGGTAAGTTTTGGTATACCTGGAAGGTAAGGTTTACAGTACAGTTTGGTATGCCTAGAAGATAAGTTTGATGTCGGATGTAAAGGTATACAACTATACAGCAAGAGGCCAAGGGCCAAGGCAGCTCTGCGATTTGAGATATCCCGCTAAGGAAATGGATGTATCAAAAATATGATGATGCAATAATTTTAGTTCGTATCTTGATAAGTTGCTCAACAATTTTTTGTTGAATATTTAAATGCTTATGCAATTATTATGTATTATGTAAACAAACAACTTAGCAAATACTTTTCGGGATAAAGGCAGCTGCAGCGTGCTAATCAACACTTTTCTCATAACGAATTTTAACATCATCAAGACCTCTTGTTCTACAATGGTTTTTACTTAAAAAATGAATCCATCCATCACAAAATTTCACACTTACTTTTATAGATTAATAATTGCTTACATTTAACGCGTTCAAGTAATGATACAACTGCTCCCTAAAGTCGTTCTTGTTGGGGGACAGTCTTAGAGCACTACGTAACTCGTTGGCCGTCGCTCCCCCTGAGCCTTCAAGCACCATCGCGAGCAGCGACTTGACACTGGCCGGAGACACCATGACGTTGCCGGTCTTGTCTTCCGCCGCATACCGGAGGAGATCGGTATCAAAGAAGTTGAGACGGTGGACCTCGGCGTCATGGTGACAGTCCAACTGGTGGAAGCACGCCAAGATGGCGACTGGAAAGGGGATTTTTGATTAACTTTACTTAATTACTTACTGCGGCGCAGCAACCCAAATTGAGTCTTGGACTCTGACCTCACATAGAAAGAATATGTAATTATGATGACCGAGTGGCAAAAAAGCGTGTTGTGGGGCAAATGACTGGCAAACAACCGGTGGGCCGTCCCAGTCCCCAGATACCGCTGGAGGGATGAGATAGAAAAGGACCTGAAGACGTAACGAGCTCAATCATGGCAAGATGTCGCACAGGATCAGAATAAATAGCGTGTTGATTAACTTTGGGTAGCTTTAACTTACTTGTGTAAATTCGTGATAAGAAGCGGTTAAGTTAGAGCTTAACATAAGGTGTAAATAAAGTGATAATACTTTAGGATGTGTGCGTGTTCCTCGTTGAGAGTTCACTGTAATAGAAGCAGCGCTGAAAGATCAATTTTTTTCACTTTTGTATGGGGACTCGGGACGCTGGGGCGCTTTTTATACAAAAGTGACAAAAAATGTGGTTTTTCAATTTGCAATTACGTTTTATTAAATGACGATCGAACGCGTTTACAGACAATTAATTATAGAACCACCATTACTTGTTTGCAGTCCAAAAACACTTGCTATAACAAACTTAACAAATGTTTTACTCTAATTTTCTTTACAAACAACTCTAAACTGTGCTCCAAATCTATTGTCCATGTTGTTAAAAGTGTAAGACACATACTTACGTAATAAAAATGTATGAAAAGAACAAAGCAGGAACACGGAAACCATATTGAAATGTAAATTGGGAATCACGTCAGCTCTAACTAGGGCAATGGAAATTACGTGAAGGGCCTTTCCATATTTAAATATTCCTTTTAAGTGAACATGTCCTTTAGGTTTTTATTAAAAGATAATCAACTCAACGCATGAATAATAATAATTAATATTACGAGTATAGCATTTTAATCTAAATTAGTAATAATATAATTGTTATAAATGCGGAAATATTGTGTCTTTCTCTTACCTCTGCGCTATCTCTGTACGCTTTTAAACTGCTCGTCCTATTCTAATCTCAGACCAAATATTTTTTTTTTATTTGGTCTGAGATTCTAATAGGGAATATTACGCAAAGGTCGGAGCAGGGGGCGCTACTAGCACACACAGTAAATAATCCGACCAACAGACATGTTGCACACGTCTTAATGTGATAACATAATATTTTTAAAGACCGAAACGTTATCAGACCTCGAACAAAACTTTTTGTTTACTATCTGTGCTGGTGCTGCCTACGTGAAAACATTGCATAATATAATATAATAGTATTGAAATAGAGCTATTTTGATTTTTGAGTCCCCGCAAAAAATTGATCAATTACCTACTGCGCGGTAAACGATTTTCCGTGCATCAAGGTTGTAAAGTGTAAACATTAAACAATTCATACTAATATAAAAATGCGAAGGTGTGTCTGTCTGTCTGTCTGCCTATCTGCCTGTTACCTCTTCACACCCAAATGGGCCGGCTCGACCGGAGAAATACAACGGCTCACAGAAAACCGGCGTGAAACAACGCTTGCGCTGTGTTTCGCCGAGTTAGTGAGTTTACTGGAGGCCCAATCCGGACCCTACCCTTTTCCCTTCCCTACCCTCCCCTAATCTTTTACCCCTTTCCCTCGTAAAAGGCCGGCAACGCACCTGCAGCTCTTCTGATGCTGCGAGTGTCCATGGGCGACGGAAGTTGCTTTCCATCAGGTGACCCGTTTGCTCGTTTGCCCCCTTTTTCATAAAAAAAAGATACGTTATTTTTGTGGAAAAATGGATGATTCATAACAAGAGTTAAACACGTAATAAAATAAAAGTGGTAGAGCCATATATCCATACATCACACGCGACGCATACAGGGTACAGGGTAATAATATGGGTATACGCATAACGCATAGGGGTGAGTCGGATTTAAACACTGGTACTCAATATCTTTTAATACGGGCCACAAACATGTTTAGGTCTAGTTGTCGCAGGCCACAACCAAAATTTTTAAGGGGTGAAAATTACGTTCTTCAAAATGAACAATTAAAAACGGAAAAATTTTCACGACTCTATAGTGGGCGTGAATTTCAAAATAGTTTAACTTCGCGTGGGCCACCGATAAAGTCCCGCAAGCTACAGCTGGATTAAAACTACGGCCTGACAAAAAACTGACGTGAAACATAAAACAACGATTGAACTTGGTAAAATTCTTTCGCCTGAGTAAAAGCCCACATCTTTCTTGGCTTTTTTGATTCGTACATTATGGAAAATTTAATCCAAAATATAACATAAAATTAAAACAACTAGCTAACCACGAGACTAAAATACAAACATCAGATACACAATTATATATTTTTATATATATTTTCCTTGAATAACATGTTCTGCTACAAAAAGCGAGGTGATCAAATGATATTATATAAAATATAGTGTAGCTTCTTTTCTCAGATTGAGGTAAAGTTATAATTATCTTATTTACCTTGATTTCATAGTTTAAAAGGATTTTTATTCTAGTATAAAAAAATACTAAATTAAACTAAAAAGAAACCAAAATAACTAGTTGACGCCCGCACTACCGTTGCATAATTCGTTTATCGCGAGGGAACCGGGATAAATAGTATCCTATGGCCTTTTCCGAGAATCAAAGAATTTCCATACAAAATTTCAGCAAAATCGGTTCAGCGGTTTGGGGGTGAAGAGGTTACAGACAGACAGACACATTTTCGCATTTATAGTATTGGTATTGTTGGTAACAAGTTAAAATACAATTAAGTAATAGGAATATTTGAAAATGTTTGTCAAATAAAATCTATAATTTCGTACGGAGTATCACAAGGTTCAAATTCAAGACCGCTATTATTTAAATAAAATTTTAACAAGAGTATAATTAGCACAATAATGACTTTGTTGTGAAAAAAAACAATTGTTTAAAATAGTTTCCGAGAAAAATTGAACCGGTTGACCACAAAAGTTAACGAATGGTGGGAAAATTATATTTTCAACAAGAACTTTAATTTTTGGCAGTTTAAAAATGTTTTAAAATTCAAATTCAAATAAGTTTTTGCAAACCAAAGCTGTATCACGAGCATAACAACTTTATATTTTTGGAATCCTCAAATTAAACACACAAAAAAATGGCATATTAAATATTACCGGCAGAACCTAAATATATAAATAACTTTAAACATCCTTGTGCAATAACAACATAACCAAACAAACTTACCGAAAAACAGAAACATGGTTCCACTCAACACATTAGTCCGCGAAGACGTGAGATCCCCAACTGCAGATCTTAAACCAGTTCGCTCCTTACGTCATTGTGACTCAGGTTTTTGTTGATGATTTTTATGATCATCATCATCTGTGGGGTGTGTGAGGACTCAGGTATAATTCTGTCTACTCTGACTCAGGGGCCGTACCACGAATCTGCTTAATAGGCTTGATGACTATTTTTTTTTTCTTATTGGTAATTGAAAGACCCTTTAAAAATAGAAACATCGCTGAAAGAATGACTCTGATAGCTTAAAAATTCACCAAGATAATATTATGACAATTTAAACATCTCATAAAATAGACCTGCCCGAAACGCTCCATACAAAGTGAGTACGAAAGACTGACGTCACTCTTTCTTAGTTTGTACGCATCGGGAGAGAACTTTGTTCGATAGGTATATTAAATATTGCGTTTATGAAAGTGGTTTCATAACAAAAGTTGCTTTTAATTACATAAGTTATCGAATGGTATACAAATATTAAGAAATTTAATTAAAAAAAATTGACTTGATTATCCAACTTTGAAGGCGCATAACAAAAAAAATACAAATGCTATCGAGCTGAAATTTTGGGAACACTTATTTATTACCGTGATTTCTATATTTTATCAACAAAATTCGCTAATCTTTGACCTTGTCATCATCCCTATATTATCTACTACGAAACCGTTTTGAGACTCAAACAATCGGATGAGAATGCCGCGTCCTTCTAATAACGTTACTTCTCGTTTGTTAGAGTAAGACGCAGTATTCTCGTACGTTTTTTTTATGAAAAAAGGAGGCAAACGAGTAAACGGGTCACCTGATGGAAAGCAACTTCCTTCGCCCATGGACACTCGCAGCATCAGAAGAGCTGCAGGTGCGTTGCCGGCCTTTTACGAGGGAATAGGGTAATAGGGTAGGGGAGGGTAGGGAAGAGAATAGGGGAGGGTAGGGAAGGGAAAAGGGTAGGGGATTGGGCCTCCGGTAAACTCACTCACTCGGCGAAACACACCGCAAGCGCTGTTTTACGCCGGTTTTCTGTGAGCCCTTGGTATTGGGGTGGCACACACAAAGACACCATATTACAATTAGAAAGAGCTCAACGGGCAATTCTGAAAGTGTCCAATAGTCTTCCTTTCCGTTACCCAACTGAGTCTCTCTACAAAGAAACAAAAGTTTTAACAGTACGCCAACTCTACATTTCACATACGGTCCTCAAACACCATAACCTCCTTCACTACATCCCTTCTTCCCTCCGCAATAGACGATATAACCATGATACAACCACGCATCGCTTTCATACACGATTATCCAATCGCTTCTTTAGTTTCATTGGAGGATATGTTTATAAAAGAATTGATAAAATATTAAACATTTACCCCCTGACGAAGACAGCTTGCAAACGCAAAATTAATGAATGGCTGCTAACCCTTAACTACGAAAACACAGAAAAATTGATAATCGTACCTGACTAACACACACACACACACACACACACACACACACACACACACACACACACACACACACACACACACACACACACACACACACACACACACACACACACACACACACACACACACACACACACACACACACACGCGCACACACACGCACACAGACACACACACACGTACACACACACACACACACAAGCACTACTCCACACCTATATAAGCAACACTAATTTCACTACTCTGTGTGACTAGTAATTGAGAAAAACGAGTGAGATCCTGGTGTCCTGAAATACAGGCTACGCCTAGTTTAGGCACCAGTCTCCCACATAAATTGTAACAAATTTTTAGAGTGTGTAAGACATGTTATTGTACCTGTGGTGAGATAAATAAACGAATTTTTATTATTATTTTATTATTTCTCCGGTCTAGCCGACCCATTCGTGCCGAAGCATGGCTCTCTCACGGAGGGGAATTGATTGAAGGATTGTTTTGATAACAACTATATAAACTGTTATTATTTTCTCGGTAAACCAATTTATCACTTTACGGCCGCCCTCAGAGACATTTAGCGCGGCCGTGCATTATCCGAATTTCTGATCAAAAAAATTCGGACGCCCGCTGTAACGCACTCTGTTCATACATTTTGTTGTGGATTCCGCATACGATCAGAATTCTGACGAGTCAAAATGTATGAGCGTCCGAATTTTTCTGATCAGAAATTCGGATAATGTGCGGCAGAGCTTAATGATGATTAATCTTCAATTTAATGAAGAGTTTGACAGATAATTATGGGGATTATGTCAAAATCTTCATTTAATAGGAGCAGTTAGGCAGTTAATGTCTAAACACACTATGCCGAAGTTATGCGGCGTAAATTCCGCGTGATTACGCCCGCAATGTATTTTAAATTACCGATGACACACTATTACGTCGCGTTCCGTCCGTATTTTATATGCGTTTGACATTGCGGACGTAATCATGCGGAATTTACGCCGCGTAACTTCAGCCTAGTGTGTTTAGACACTTACTGACACATTAATTGCGCTAACAAGATGTAACATAAAATATAAGTGATATTATTACGTCTTTAGTATCATATGTATCTGTGTCACTGCCTTTTATGGATCTTACTGTAAAAGGACCAGCGGCCAGCGCTGAAAATTACTTTTGACATGCGAAATACTCGAGAATTACTCCAAAGTCAATTACCCATACAATAATTTAATAAAAACAGTTATATAAGTGCTCTTTCAGCGCCTCTACTTTTATACTTAACTCTATATTTATTATAAGGATAAAGGAACACATACAAACCCTAAACTTAGAACTCTAAAAACAGATGAATGTCCCAATTGAGGAACGCCGCCGACGGAACCACCGCCGCCGAACAAAAAAAGCGGCGCGCCGCCGCCGGCCGTTTACCCATCGGCGCTCATATTATCTACCCCTGCCCTAAAGTATTATCACTATAGTTTATTTTGTAACAACCAATAAATTTCGCTACCGCCCTTTCGTGCATCAGTGTTTGGCTATTAGCGAATAAAACCACCACATAAAAATATTGTTTATTGAGTATTCATAGTTTGTTAGCGCCGTCAACAACTGTGGGGTCGGATACCCTTCCTGTGAACAGCAGCTGCCTTGTTCCCTCGTCCTGGATGAAGAACAGGAACGGTTTGTTGGCGACCAGGTCAGCAATGGCATCTACACCACCGCCGAACTTGTTCTCCAGGGCTACCTCTGTGGAGGAATCATAGTGTTACAATGATATTTTTAGAAGCTATAAGGTGTTATACGGACAGTTTTGACAGGCATTAATCAGGAGCGAAAATTTAAAGCTGTTGCTGTTGTTGTCTGATATGGCCAAGCCACAATCATTGGTTTAAAATGTTTGTTGCCATCCAAAAAACCGTTGGTTGGTGCGCACTCGGGTGCGGGTTCGATCCCGAGTAGAGGCGTGTACCAATGACTAATGAGACATTTTCAGATCTCAATTACATAATATGGACGCTCGTACGGTGAAGGAAAACATCGTGAGGAAACTTATAGGTGTACCAGAATCTGATGGCAAAAAGTGAGAAAATAAATTGACTTTAGCAATACTGGGGTAATAGGAATGATACATTTTCATCCTTTTTAAGGCGTCTCCCAGACAGACGCGGGCAGCGGTGGCGGTGGCGGTCAGTTGGATGACTTGAGAGTTCTAGGAACGAGACAGACACACGCGGCGGCGGTGGCAGTACAAACAACTGACCGCCGCCGCCACCGCTACCGCTGCCCGCGTCTGTCTGGGAGACGCCTTATTCCTTTAGCGGCTTATTTTGTGTGTGAATTATGCAAATATAAAAATTTATCCACTGATCAAGGATATTTTTTGAAAATCTACTGTCAAAAATTGCCATCAGATTCTGGTAGACCTATACTCATTCCTATGGACTAGGCCGACATGTTGCGAGAATGCCGTATAATTTTATGTTTGGACAACCATACGGACATTTAAAAATCTTGTCCCAGGCACTACTGTATATAAAGGCAGTATTTGAAGAGTGGTTACTTCGTTCTGAAAAATACTCTATAAATCATCCACAATGGATGCAAAGGCCTTGTTTTTTTTGGCACCCAAAGGCAAGAAAGTACACTGATTGCCTTTGGCGGAGAGTGACGTATTATAGATGAGATGGTTCTTTGTCGCCTAAGAATAAGAATAAATATAGTACCATCGTATGTCCAATGTAATGTAAAAAATGTCTTATACAATTATAATTCAAGACGTGAGTGGAAGAATAAGGTAAGTAACATGAAAAAACTTCCCGTTTTTTTTTGCTTAAATGGAGGCTTTAGGGCCGGAAAAGTTATTTGAAATAGAAAAACTATGGATTGTATGTGTAGCCAGATATATTAGCTAGGTTATGAAGTAGATAAGTTACAAGTTTTATTGAAATAATTAGGGAAAAAATGAGTTATTATCCGTATGTTACGAAATGTTACTTGTTCGATTCTTCCACTCACGTCTTCAATTGTCCTAACCTGTGATGTTTTTACAGAAGCTTTTATCGCCCCGGCAGAGTAGGCGCGGGCGCACGATGCCCGGGAACGATGCCGCGTCTTATACCGCCGCGCTGATAGTTGATACGATGCCTTGTCTTAGATGGCCGCTTACTAACCAGTGGCGGAGTATGCGATGCTGCCCAGTTCGTTGACCTCCATACCGCTGCGCTGCACCACCTTGGAGATCTTGAGCGGCTGGCGCGCTGCCTGCCCGCGCACGATGCCCGGGAACGACGCCGAGTCCTCGAATGCGACACGAATGCCCAACTAGAAAATAAATGAATAAATGATTTTAGTCCATAATAATTATTTTAAGGCGACACCTTGATAATTTGGCTGTAGCAATATCTATTTTTCTCAGCAATGAATAAAGCTAAGAAATTAAAGTTCATTGTCAGTATTCATAATGTCTTTGTCTTTGAATTACGCATAGCATAACACGATTGGTCAACTTTTATAACACAGAATAATATCAATCAAAAAGACCTCTGTAAAAAAAGGGATTCCAATTTTGCCAACAGAGGAGAGTGAAATAAGCTTCCAGAATTTGTACATGATTGGTTCAAGCATACACTTCAATTGGTACATAGCTTTTAAGAAATATATTTATGGTTTTTAAATTACGCGACAAAAACCATTTTGTCGCTTACGCCCTTTCCATTTCTTGCTGTTCCATATTTTCTTGTTTTTATGAGAGGGCGGGCCGGCATAGGTGCACTCATTTTCACATCGTGAAACCTTTGACCACCTTGAAGTTGCCTACCGCTAGTTTACATAGATCATAGTGCATTATCAATTATCATCCTTAACATACTTATCACACATACAGCGTACTGACTTACAAAATCAGTCCAAATTACAGACATAGATCAAGATAGATACCGCATGTCGCTCCATTTGTATAAAAACGAGCGTGCCACTTTTTATAGCTACTGTGACGTACCGATGATAAGAAAAGTGCCCTTTTTGAATTTCTACAGCTCAATAGATAGCGCACTTTAAAGCCATATCCACATTGTGCCCTTTCATTTTCAATTTTCATAATCTTTTGACCTTCGAAATGTCAAAAAATTATGAATATTGAAGATGAAAGGGCACAATGTGGACATAGCTTAAGGCATTTAGGCATTTTTAAAATTCCGATTGACGTCCGATTCCGATAGCAGACTAAAGAACACACTTTTGAAAGACGAGCATTGTTTGGGAGCGCGATATGGCACGCGAAGTATGTACATACAATGCGATATCTATCTTGATCTATGTATGTGGTCCAAATGATTTTCCTCAATATGAATAACATGACGTATTGGAGTCGGGGTATTTCCTGATAGCAATGTTATGTTGTTCAAACATAACACTGATTATGAGATACCTATTTTTACTAATAAATCTAAACAATACATATAAGGTCGGTTCAAATATTGAGACTCGCGACGTGATTCAAAACGGCAAATCTAGGCACAGCTTCATATAAAATGTTAAAAGTTCTATGCACAGAGACAGTAGTATGTAATTGTCGCAGAATGATTTTGGATCTAGCAACAGTAATGCAACAGGCGAACATTTGGAATATTACGCAAAGGGGCGCCACTAGTACAAGATACCTAGCGGAATAGAGCAATAATCTCGAGCTGTCAAACGAAACCGAAATTGGTTTTCATCTGTGTGTAAAAGTATATGTACGTATACACCATACACTTACACAAGCATGATTGAACATGAATTCTATGAGATTAAATTGTCAACGTGCCGACACGTGCTGACTGGACGTCAAAAAAAAGAGTTCTGCTGTCATGTATCACACGTCTCTTTTTACCACGCTTTTTACCATTCATAATGACATCTCGCTTTGCTCAGGCCTTTGTTTCTCTATTCCGCTGACCGCTAGGTATATTAACTTTATGGTTAAAACCCGATGTATGTCATAATAATTATCACAGTATTGATAGAAACGTTGTCAAACGTCGAACTAAATTTTCGTTTCCTGTCTACGCTAGTGCTGCCGTCTAGCGTGAAAAGAGTACTATAATATTTTTAAATATTGTTTAGTTGTAAGTTTTATTTGTACGTTTCTATCGCATTGGGGTAAACCTGTAATGGTAGAAATAAGAATGGAAAAAAATAAGCATTGCAGACTACTGCAGTATCTAATTCCTATTTTACAAAAAATTTCTTCACACACTAGGCTGAAGTTACACGGCGTAAATTCCGCATGATTAGTGATTACGTCCGCAATGTCAAACGCATACAAAATAAGGACGGAAGTCGGAACGCGACGGAATAGTGTGTCATCGCCCATCGTAATTTAAAATACATTGCGGGCGTAATCATGCGGAATTTACGCCGCCCAACTTCGGCCTAGTGTGTTTAGACACTAACAGTGCCCTATACTCTACAATTTTCGTCTGTAGCAGTGCTGTCGAAAGATGCTTAATTGCTACCACTCTCCTCATTCCACTCACCTCTTTCAGCACAGAATCCAGCAGCGACGTATACTCGAACTTGAACTTGGGCAGTGTCACGTCAACTATAGTCTCTTGCAGGAAGAACAGCTCCGCGCGCAGACCACTCAGGTCGGTGAAGATGCGCGGTAGACCGTCGTGTGTGTTTGGCACCACGATGTACATAGCGAACTTCTGGCCCTGGGGATAAGCTTGATTTTTAATGGCATTTGAGCCTTAAGGTAAATTCAGACCGCAACACGACTCGTAGATAGGTCTGAATTGACTCTTAAGGATAAACGAGCCGTAGAGAGCTTCTCTCTAATCTTTGATCTTTTGAGACTCTCTTAGAAATCCGATGAAAAGCGGCTTTTGAAGGTGATTCGGACTACTTTTTCAACGCCCGTTTCGTACCGTAATCCAAGATCAAGGTACTAAATTACTGCCTGCCTAAATAGAAGCTGGGTATCACTGACTGCCTATGTAAATACAGGCCAATACTACGCAGTTTTTAAATAAAATAGAGGGGGCGCGGGTGCAGTATTCGCATTAACATGCCTACAACTTTTAATTTGTAACGGCAGTGAAGTATCACTCGGCTAAATCGAAAGACTCCAGTAGTTTCCAAGTCAGTCATAATTTCTCGACCAACTTACAAATAACTTACCAAATAAGGCATCCTCAGAATCTTGGCGTTGTATTTCGCGGACTCTGTATAGTAGAACTTGTCTTTGACGTTCATGAACTGAGCGAGCTTCTTGTCTTTGGCGGTGAGGAAGAACTGGTCCTGCCTGGTCTCGTTGGGCATAAACTGGTGTCGCCAGGTGCCCTTGAAGTACAGCGTGTTGAGTACCAGGGCTACTACTCCTGTTACGTCATCTGTAATAGCGGAATGTAAGATTTTTTTGCTGTTTTGCTGTAGAACTCTTGAGTCTACGTGAGAACGGCTATCGCGGACTCGCCTGTTAGCTCGTGCTCGCTCGTACAAATCGGCTCGGCGCTGCGTGGCTTGTGACATCAGCATTACACGCCGTGAGAAGCCAGTATAAGAGTACCTCTTAACGCTTAAATTCCTAAACCGATTTTGATAAAATGGAGATACTTTGAGTCTTCGTAAAAGACATCTAAGGATGACATCTAAGTATAGTTTTATCCTGGAAAATGTACGGTTTTTTTGCGATAGATGACTTTAGCTTCGTTACGGGCAACGTCTAGTAACATACAACAAACATACCAATATCAACCAAATTCGGTATCCGTCCGTGCGTAATGTTGGCGACCCAGTTGTTGATGGCCTTGGACGAGACGGCGGGGTCGCTAAAGTCCATGTTGACGATCTCCGTCTTGTAGAACTGCTGCGCGATGGCCGCGTAACGCTGTCGGGGTTCGACACCAGCGCCGATGAAGATTCGGCTACCCAACTCCAGGATGTATTGAGAGGATTTGGTCTGGAAATTTAAAGATCAATGGAAGATACGGAGCTATACGTTTGGGACAGTAAGCAGGTTTTGCTTTTTTGCTGCAAATGAAAATGCGGCTGTCTAACTCCAGGATATATTGAGAGGATTTAGTCTGAAATTTGGAGAGTTGTGTGTACGTAACAGCAGACGATTATTGGCAGAATTACAAGGAAATCAATTAATATAATATTATTATTACAACATAAACATCCTCATAACATAGCATTTACGTACCTGTAAAGAATCCAAGATCTTGGCGAACTTCTGTCTAACGAGATGGGTTTCTCGCTCGAACCCGAGTACCGCTGACAGCTCCTCCTGCGTCTGACCTGACGCTGCCTCCATCAGGATGGCTAGAGCCAGCTTCAAGCCCAGGGGCGAGATGAGGAAATTCTCGTGGGAGGTTGATGCTATACGCTGAAACATTGAGGTTGGATGGAAATGATGAATCAGAATAGGCACAGAATTTTTAAAGTCACATATATAAAAGACAAAATCAATTTCTAAAATATGTGGTCACTCAGTTCTTCATAGAATTTGTGTGCCAATAGCAGAGCCCGATCTAAGGAGGGGGCGAGCCGGACATTTGACCAGAGCGGCAAAATTTACTTATTCCTATCTGCCAACAAGCCATTAGCCATCTACGGTCCGCCACCCAACTCCCAAGGTTAGTCATAGCTGTTGATAGTAGAAATATTGAAATATTTTAGTAAGTAAAATATTCCCCCCATTATCCCCCAGGCCCCAACAATACTAGACGAAAATGATATTTGCCCGGAGCGGCTAAATATCATAAACCTATAATCAGTATATTATAAGTCTATGCTAAATATCTAGATCGGGCCCTGGCGTTGGTCATATCCTTTTGAGGAAGTGTACCTGAACGTAGTGGTGACACGTGTCAAACAAATAGTGGAAGTCAAGTTTCGAATTGGCAACACCAGTTCGCAGGACCTTCCGTGCGCACGTTCCCTATTCGAATTTCAAATCTTACAATTTCAACCATGTTTTGAAAACTATGCCTGCCTGCTGTGTGTGGCTAGCCATAGGCCATGGCCTAGCCTGTGTGTTGATCTATCAGGCAGCTTCGCCTTTAATTATATTTACTTATAGACAAACGCGAGATGATGATGATGATCAGTTTGTATACATATTACTTTGTGATAAGCGATAAAAGGTGAAAGAGCGTATTATTATCGTAACTTGGCGTTTTATTGAGCTAGTTTAACTAGACGTCTTTTCTGATCTCAGTTACAGTCTTTGGTTTCAACTTTCAATAGAAAAGCTTTTATAATTGCACTTTATCTTTCTGATAAATTGCCGAGTGGTAAGATTAATATATTTCTGTTTACAGCTCTTTGTAGCTCAATGTATAAGGTCAATGTATAAGGTCTATCTAACTTCTATAGTCTATTTTATCACCACTCTTGTCGTTTTCCTATAAATGGAACAAGAATAAAAAAAGTTAGCCTGTTTTTACAATTTCATAATACGTTGGTGGCTGTAAACAGAAATATATTAATCTTACCACTATATAATGTAGTATCGTTTTGTAGGTAATTTATCGACAATAATTTGTTCACTAAGGAGTAAACTACTCAGTCTTATCGTTTTCGTAGAAAATTCGAAAAACCGGAATGAGGGAGATAAAAAGGATGGTGAGGGGGGGGGGGGAAACCATTATTTCTGGACGTGCTTCCATATCTAAATTTAAGCACATATATGATAGCTACATTCATGCCAAGTTTCATGCTTTCTTCAGGATGGGACCGTATTTTATGCTAAGGACTCCTACTAGTAGCTCAAGCGCAAGCATATCGTAACAATATTCGAGGCTTTAGAATGCGAGCCCTTACAGGAGGCCACATACGCAAGGGTGTACACGACAGCTTTGCCTGCTCAGTTACGCCTATCAGGCGAAGTTTAGGCAAAACCTGTAAAGTTCTGTAACGTACACGCGCTACGGTTTACCTGAATAGTTGCAGACCTTCAGGCAAACCTGTCAAGTTTACCCTTACGTGTATGGCCTGCCTCTTACCTTCGTCAAAGTCCAGTCGAACTGGTCATACTCCGCCTGCGAGGGTATGTACACATCCTGGTCGGGATAGTCGTCCTGGCTCACATTGGGTGATGGTTTCTGCAACTGCGGTGGCGCGGCCAGCGCTATGGAGTTCGGACCGAACACTGACAGGAGTTGCTCCTGGGTTATCGTGTTCGCCCAACATAGTGGCACTGGAAATTGAGATTTTTTAAATTAAACTAGAGGACCCGATGAACTTCGTATCACTTTCCTCCTAATATGAACCTTTCCTGGAAAATTAGCTAAATCCGTTTAGCTGTTCTCGAGTTTTAGAGAGCGTAAAAAAAATTAAAATTCATTTAAATCATATTTTATGGCCCCCGCACAAAACTAATTTAAGGGGCAAACGAGAAAACGGGCTACCTGATGGAAAGCAATCTACTGCAGTCGCCCATGGACACTCGCAACATGAGAAGAGTGCGTTGCCGCGGCCGGCCTGTATCTTAACAATTCATTAGAAAGTGTGGAAAAGGCGGGGAAAATAATTCACCTTATAATATTGTTGACTGTTGACGCAAAACAGCTAGTAATACAACATTTTATGTCCATCGCTAATGTCGTACTGCGTACAAGTCCATAGGTAGTAAGTTTGGTTTTCCCGATAGTTATTATTTATCATGGCAACCGCCAATGTAAAAACCTGTTATGTCTTATGTCTAGAGTCTTGACTGGTTTCCAGAGTTAAATATAAACTGCACTACATACGCTATAGCTCAGTTGGTAGGACGAGGCTTAAGTGCGTTCGAATCCTGCCGAGAGGGCAAAAATTCATGGATGAGTATTTTGGAACTAAGTATTTTAGAACCGTATACTTTTCAGGGATAAAAAGTATTAATTATAACTTTCCCTGGACTCAAAATATCCCAATAGCAAATTTGAGCAAAATCGGTTCAGCGGTTTAGGCTTTGAGAGGTAACAGACAGGCAGACATACATATTTTATCATACTTATAATATGATATAAGTATGAATAGAACGGGGAGATTCCCACCCACTACCACTAAATATGAGTGTTGATTCATAATTTACGTTTGAGCGAAACCCATTATCAATAAACAGCCATCCACTCAACCACTGTATAAATATTAAATACCACAGAATATTGTACGATGCGCAGGCGCCGGGAAAACCAGTGACTCATGTTCCATTGAACTTACATAAGATAATAAGGTCGCAGGTTCGAATCTTGCTGGTTTGAGTCGAGAGTAGGTCACACTTCTACAAAGGGATACTAAAAAAGTAGACACAAAAACAAGCTGCGAATGCTGTTTTTTTATTAGTTGGCAAACGAGCAAACGGGTCACCTGATGTAAAGCAACTACCGTCTCCCATGGACACTCGTAACATCAGCGTAGCCGGCATTTTTTGCAGGCATAGGTTTGCAGGACACAATGCATTGTCTCTGTCTGGCACGTTGGAAAAGTCACATGCCAAATAGACTGCTAAATATTATGTATTTTCAAATTGTGGCACTCAAACTGTGAGAGAAGTGGTCATTCATATAAGTTACGTCATACGTCGAGATGAGGAAGAATATTTTTCTAAATTGTATTATCATATATTGATAACATTGATCCTTTTTACTGCATCTTCTTGTAACACAATATAGACCGTATATAGGTCAAGTTCATTATTATTTAACAAATTGTAAGACGAAGTACACTCGCCCCGCCCCCTCCCCCCTCATACTAAAACAACGAATGTACGCGCCAAAACATCCCTGTTGTGGCTCACACAGTCCACCAATTAAATCTTAAGTAACATTCCGTATACTTTCTTCTATTTTAAATACAGGATGTAACAAAACTAAAACACATACACATTACACACCCTAAAGTCTAAACTAGGTACCTACCTTAAAGTAGTACCTATTATCACTTAGTTTTGTTACACCCTGTATAAAATAAGTAATAGCCTGTGGTAATAACCCATCCTTATTTTATAATACTAGTCTAGACCAATAGGTAAATATAAAAAAAATATCGAAAAAAGCTAATCTTCGGTAAAAAAAACCAACCGGTATGACTTGTACGCTTAAAACTTGTTTTGAAACAAAATAATTATGGGCCTTGATAAGAATCTCAGTAATAACAAAATATGTTTAGTGTTTACCTAATAATTACTTAAAGACGCTTTTATTTACAAGTTCAAAATGTACCTATTTATTTTGCTTTTAACAACTGCACCGATTGCAATGAAACTTTGAGTTGACAAAGGTTAACTGACATTTAACAAAACAAGTGAAGTTAAATAATCATTCATCACTCAGATAAAAACATAATTAGGAAAATCATTAACCAATTACGGAAACTATTTCATGTCACAGAGAAGAGATGTTTACATGATTGAGGATAAACACTAATCAAACTTACCCAAAAACGCCACGAAAATCAATCTCATCTTTGCACGATTAAGGAAAAAACTCAAACAAAAAAAACCAAGGTCAAAAAGCCAGGTTCACAATAGCAAACTATTATCTATTTCATCATACGTCTGTCCATCGGCAAGGTGGAATCGCGACTGACTGATAGGACCGGTTTACGTTGTGGTCAAATTATATTTTCCTGCGGTTTTATCTTCGTGGAGGGTTTACACGGGTGACTAAAGCTACACAATTTTAGCTACACGGTAAAAATCAACCGTCTAAAATCTGTCTAAACACACTAGGCCGAAAGTACGCGGCCGAAGTTCGGCATGATAACGCCAGTAATGCGCTACGCATACAATATAACGCGACGTGATTTCGGCATGATGTGTCATCATCACTCATCAGTTATTTAAAAAGCGTTGCAGGCGTAATCATGCCGAACTTCAGCCGCGTTTTTTCGGCCTAGTGTGATTAGACACTAATTATTATTAATGGTAAAAAGATAGTAAATTTTTGCCATTTAGACGATTTGCGCCGTGGTGCGGTCAAAGTTGTGCGGCTGTCACCCGTGTAAACCTTTAGAGTCAAGTCATATTGCTGCAAACTTCGTTTAGCAGGAGTTTAGCACGATCCAATAATATTATGATATTATACATTTTCCCGGGATAAAAATTATCCTACTCATATCCTTTTCCGCCATTTAAAGCTAGATGTCACCCGATGACTAGACGCACGCAATGCAAACGAAATACGTTTATCGTGCGGGAACCTTACATTTTTTGAGATAAAAGCTATCATATGACCTTTTCCGGGACTCAAAGTAAGCAATTTCTTCAGCGGTTTGGGCATGAAGAGATAACAGACAGACTGACTCTTTCGCATTTTTAATATTAGGTAGTATGGAAACTGCCTTAAAATTAAAACAACCATGACAAAGCTCATTGTGCACTTACCTTTAATTCAATTTGATTCGCTTCTTATTTACCTAGGAAATATTTCCACGTCTTAATGTTGACATAAAATTCAATTTGCCACATTAAATTTCCAATTTGCTTCAACTCTGCGTTAGTATGATTCCATCCTAATTCCACAAAAGGCCTTTGTCCCCGAAAACATTAAAAAGAAGAAAGTCCGAATTTGTTTCTCAGGTTTTAAAATGACGTCAATGTTAAGACCGGGCTGCCATTTTTTGCTGTGTTTTCTACTAAGTATTACACTCCCGGAAGACGATTGACTCCAATGAAATTTAGATTTATTTAATCATTGTATATTTATCTGATATTTAACTTACGGAAAACACGATTCACATATTTTGACTCGATGGTTTTATTTTTCGAAATTATGAATATTTTTGGGCTTTTCAACGAATATCTGTTACACTTATTGAGTTACTTTCATTAAATAACATGCACTACTACAATCACACACTTTATAAAATAATAGCTAGCGGAAATATTTGTATTGTATTTAGTTTTTAAGTAATCACCAAAAAACAGTTCTGGGACTTACGACCTTTACTTTCGTGCTATAATGCGGGGACCGTTGTTACGTGATATTGTTCACTATTAGCTGCAGTTTAAAGCACATTGCTCGGGAGCACGATTCATGGAATCATTGTATCACGATTGGAGGATAGCGGGATGTGTAGGCGGGGCTAGCGTTTTAGCAGCAGGCTCTTAATTGTGTTTAGTGTATCGAGCACGTACTAAAACATTAAATACAATCTTTCTCAGTATCGAAGATTTTATGTACTGGCACCCCCCCCCCCCCCCCCCCAGTCTTTTATTGTTGTATTAATTAAGGTGTTATAAATAATATTTAATCAATCTCTTTATCTCTTTTGAAACGTTAAAATTATGTTCCAACCTATTGAGTGATAGAAATATAGACTATAGTGGTTGAAAGAACAAGAAAAAAATATATTAGGTAAAATAGTTGTATTTTTTTTTAATATATTATTTCTATAATTTTGTACAATATACATGGAATGATTAAATATTATGATACATTTTTACATGTCTTACGCTATGGCGGAAGGGAAAACAAAAAAAATTAGGCCCAGGATACACGATTCAACAAGAAAATGGTACGACTTTATAAATTATTATTAGTTGTTATAATATTAGATAGGTACTTCAAATTATAGCAGTCACTCGATACCTCTACAAGTCTACACAATAGGGAATTGAACGCCCGCGCGCCTCCGTGGTCCAGTGGTTTAGAGCGCGGCTCTTGATTCGGAAGGTCGTGGGTTCGATTCCCGCGTTGGAAACATGTTATTTCCAAGTTTGGTCAGGGCAAAGCAGCCTGCATTGCCCTAACCAAACTTGAAATAAGTAAGATGGTGAGTGAGTGAGATCATTGAATCCATGCGTCGAATGGGCATGTAAAAAGTCGGTCCTGCGCAAAAACAACGATAGCTCTACCATTTGCAGTCAACAGTGTCAAAATAACAGGAACTTACGAATGCATCTAGGCCCTAGTTTTATTGCTTTTAAATACATCGTCAAATAAATATAAATATGCAACAATATCATATTACATACACTATACTTTGTGACTTAAGGACTTTACGCCAGTTTGGCTAAAAGTTAATTTGTCCAAATGTTTTTTCCACAGAAACGTATCAAGTTTTCTCTCTCGTTCTTGGTACTTAAGAAAAAGAAGGTACGATTTGACGAACGATTAGATTGGGTGACGCAAGCCGATTTATATGAAAGTTATTTTCTTTTGTTTAAATACTTGTAAACGTTTACAGTTTCGTCGCTCTCGGAACGTAATCTTGCGGTGTGCTTGTGAACAACACTGTCATCACCCACAGGTGAAGACCAATCTGAAACAAAACATCATCATCAATATCTATATTTACAAGAAAACAAGCATATGATAAATAGAACGTGTGTTGGGTGCGCGGTTTTGTCACTGGTCGCTGTAAAGAAGCTAACTTGGTCGCCATAAAGGGTGTAACAAACAAGTAATAATACTTTTGGTTTAGGGTGTATAGTGTATATGAGTCTGTGTTGGATACAAGAAAGTTCTTGGAAATTGCAACTTCGTACAAAATACTAATTTATTCTGTACTACTAAGAAAGGGATCGATTTGATTGCAAAGATTTTAGTGGATAAAAAAATGGAACGATGTTGAGCTACGGGCGATTGTACGGCGAATCGAGTTCGGGCTTCTTCACAAGTCGAGCCCCCTCATCAGTCCTCGATGACGTAGCTGGTGACGTGAGGTGAGGGAGGGCTCGCCGATCCTTTTATTCGAGCGCCCGTTCGATTGTAATAGCAATTGCTCGCTGCTGGCTCTGGTCATGTTAGGCTTTAACAGTCTGACTGTAATAGTAACTTTTGTATGGGCAAATTCATGACTCTGGAGCGCTTCCAGCTTTCAAATTTCCACCAAAGCAAGGGAACGATTCAGCAAATACGTTCCCTTCGGCGTCGGAACTAGCTAAGCCTGGACTATGCAACCCCAGGTTACATAGCCCAGGCCATGTTCTAAAAGGTTTACCCACCACATAGCACATGATGAACGTCCGGAAAACAGGATACCGTCTGATCATGACTCCTATCAGCGCAGACAAAATAAAATAAAAATTTAATTCCCATACAAAAAACACAATGTTTGGCTTATTTTTTGCTCTATAACGGCATAGAGTAATAAATAGTATGATTGGTCCATGATAACGGTACGGAACCCTTCGTGCGCGGGTCCGACTCGCACTTGGCCGATGATTTATGCTAACTTACCACATAACACATGATGAAAGTCCTGAACACAGGGTACCGTCTGATCATGAGTCCTATCCGCGCAGACACAGAAATATTCCTTCGTCGCACGTCATCGTGTAGGTTGACTACGCTGTGCGAGGTCTTGGCGCGTGATAGCTCGCTCTTATATTTTTCCTGCAAATATAGAAATGCATATCCATACTAAAATTGTAAATGCGAAAGTATGTCTGTCTGTTACCTCTTCACACCCAAACCGCTGAACCGATTTTGCTGATATTTGGCATGGTAAGTCCCGAGAAAGGACATAGGATACTTTTTATCCCGGAAAAATGTACGGTTCTCGCGCGATAAACGAGTTTTGGCGCACCGGAGTTGCGCGACTCATCTAGTACTAATATTATAAATGCTTAAGGTATGTCTGTCTATCTGTTACCTCTTCACGCGGCACGCACAAACCGCTAAACCAATTTTGCTGGGTATGGAGATACTTTGAGTCCCGGGAAAGGACATAGGATAATTATGTACGGCTTTCATGCGATAAACGATTTTTCGCGCACCATCTGGACTGCTTATACCTAAATTTATTTGATAGTACCACTAAAATAACCCACCTCCAACTTTCCAAGCTGTATCCTCAGTATGTTATTATCGGCCAATAACGTGTCGATTTTTCCTTGTCTCTGTATTAGCTGTTGGGTCAAACACTGGATCTTGTTAGTGACGTCATAATCTGCTACGTTCAGCGCGCTAGGGCTGACAGAATTCACATTTGATGACGTCTCTCGCAGTAGATTTATCTCGTCGTCTTTATCTTGTAGCGCCAACCTTAGGTTCTCTATAGTTTGGCTAGTATGCATCTTGACTGATTGCAGCTCCTGAAAAATAAAATGTTTTAAATTGTCTCTTAGATATAATTATACTCATTTAATTAAAGAGAGAAAAAGTTTGTTTGTTTTGTTGATGAATTAAATGAAATTGGTCATAGACATGGGACCTTAATGGTATGGATGGACAAAGGCGTCTCCATACTAATATTATAAATGCGAAAGTCTGTCTGTTATATCTTCACGCCCAAACCGCTGAACCGATTTTGCTGAAATTTGGCATGAAGATACTTTGAGTCCCGGTAAAGGACATAGGATACTTTTTGTCCCGGAAAAATGTACGTTTCCCGCCCGATAAACGAGTTTCGGGCGTCATCTAATGGGTAAACAATAATTACATCTTGAAAGATAGGTACATGGCAGCTGCTAGGAGACACTTAGCATTAGGAGGTGGTTGGTGAAAACAGCATAAGAACAGTATTATCTAGATTCTCGACTCTCGCGGATTGAATCTGATTTTATCATGTTGTTCTCTACTCTATGCTCACCTTACTCAACTCCTCACACTGTCTCTCCACACTATTCCTGGACATTCTCTCCTCCTGCACCGCATCCCGGAGTGCTGCAGCCAGCCTCTCCGAAGCCGCTCTCATCTCTTCCACTTGGGCTACATACGACCTGGTCTGCTCTTGCTCGGCTTTGGACTTTGAGAGCAGTGTGGTAAGATCATCTTTCTCCTCACTAAAATACATGTTAGATTAATGTGGGAAAATATTCTATCCTTTCCCCCAACTCAAACTATCTGCATTCTGCATACTTAATCATCAAAATCATCTTTATTCTTTGTTTTGTTACTCAAAAGTTTGTTCCTCTATCTAATATTCACTTTAAAAAACAACACTTTCGCATTTCGCATTTCTCAAACTGCCTCAACAACCGCCTCAACAAACAATCAAATGGATGTTAGGAGCCATAGCTCCTAGCATCCATTTGATTGTTTGTATGTTTAAAAAACTAACCTTAAAGATTCAACCTGCACCATCAACTGTTTAGTATCTTCGCTAAAGTTGGTCCCATCTCTCAACGCTTTAATCTCGTTGTCTTTAGCATACAGCATATTTTTTACCCTCAACTTATAAGATTCCCAATCCTTCTCCAAACTCAGACTCTCGTTCCTAATTTTGTTTATCGAACCTTCTAATTCTGCTACCTTAGTTTGTGTGTGTCTCAACTCTTTTTCAATTTTATTAATATGGCTATCTTTGTTGTTTCTTTCCTCTTCCAAATAATGTATCCTTAAAAAAATTCAATTGATTTATTTAGATTTATAAGAAGAAAAAAATAGGCATATTAAGATAGCACAGACTTGTTGAAAAATGGTTGAAAATAATAACTTACCTTTCCAACAAATTTTTGTTTTTATTACCCATTAAATTAACTTCAATTTCCAACTCTTGGCAGTGCTCCTTATATTTTGAGATTTCTAGAGCATTCTTCTGAATCAACTGCTCTTTAAAATCTTCTAGCTGTGTATCAAGGTTTTCTTTGGTGTTTTTAAACATATTATTCAATTTTTCACTGCTAGCTAATTTATTTTGTGCTATACTGAGTTCTGAAACAAACACAATAAATAAGATACCTATATAAAACCTTTTCTCACAATATTATGCAGCATTTAAAATGGTAACATTACAGCTGCCCATGCTGAACAAAATTAATAAAAACTGATTAACACAATATATTTTCCACAATATCTTAAGTATTTAAGCAATATTATTGTGTAAAGTTACCATCTTCCGTTTTCCGTAATCTTGTAATAAATTCTGAAACTTGACTGTTTATGACATTTATCTCATTCTTTAACATTGTATTTTCCACTTCCAAGTTTTTTATATCATTCACCAAATCTTTTTTGTTGGATGATTCTGTACTGCTCGGTAAACTGTTTCCTGTAAAATGCAAAAGGTGATATTATGTTTCAAACAGCATTACATCTTGTATAGTGAAAGTATTTTGTTTATGTTGATTGTATAGTATATTGTTATACAGTAGACGGTCTACTCTATTATTCATTCATCAAGCCCCGCGATAACAATAGATAAGTTGTTTTTCTCACGATCGACGGGTTAATATAGCTTCAATTGGCCATATCATACTTGTTAAGGAAGTTTGATTTGATTGAAGTTTGATTCTATGCAGTAAAGTAAATATTGTAAATTTATACTATAAATACACTTACGCCTTTTCCGTAATGTGGATTGGTTTTTTGTGACTACGTTTTCCACAACCTTCAAAGAATTATTAAAGCTAACAGGCTTCCGGGTAGGTGATAAATTTTTCTGCCCATTTGTTTTGGGCTGTGCGTCTGTGACTGGTTTTCTGGATACAGGGTTTGTGGGTGTTTGCATAGAGCGTGAAGGATCGGGCAGAGTAGCCTTTCGAATAAGTGGAGGCGACTTTTTCTTTGGTGTCCATACATGGTCGGATTTTTTAGTAGAATCATGTTTCTTTTTTGAAGTGGAAGCATTCCGCAGGGCTACGCCAGTCTGCTCATCGATATTGTTTAGCAGGCTCTCGGCCTTGCCTGCGAGATCCGAAAACCATGACATCTATGGAAATTTTGTAAAATGAGGAATGTACGAAATGCAAATTCTTGAATCTAGCTTTCTCTCACTAACATTTAAAACATTTTATTACATGTTCAAAAATAGATATAACTCGATCATCATTTTATTAAAATAAATACAGAATTAATTTTGAATTTGTCGCTGGAAACATCAATGGAAAAATCACGGAAAAATAGAGCATTTCAAAAATGTTTTGACAAGATTTTGACACATTTAGATTTTTGACATTTACACGTAAACAAGCAAATTTTTTTCTCTCAATAACAGAGTAAGGTCATTCACAAAGGAGCCATAATTAAAAAGAAGAAGAATCTCCTGATACTTTTATTAACGACTTCAATTCAAGAAAAGGATCCAAGTTCTGTTCAATGTATGTATAAAAAAAATCATATGTTCCTTTTTTAAAACTTTTTTCAAAACGCTGAAAACGCTAAAAAATCCGTTCCGCTTGGTTTGTATCACTGACGCTCACTGCTCACATGCTAATGGAACGGGAAAAACTACGGTCTTGAGCGTGAGCGTTGAGCTTGCAACGGAACCAAGCCGTCAAAGATGTCAATTGGCGCTGCTGGTAAAGGAGAACTGTCAAACATATGTCAAAAAAGACGTTTTTGTATGATGGAAGCGTTTAGTTCCTTTTTTCGCCACATTCATGTTGAGCACAGAGCACAGATTAAGTATACATAGATGGATTCTTAGCTCGCCAGCGCGTGGCCATTTTATGCTTGTGTGCAATTGCTGTAGTGTGCGTGTAGGGATGGCGTATATCGATAAAAATATAAAATTAGACTACAGCTATCGACCAAGTCGACCATAATTTTATGTTATAGATTTTTATTAAACGACATCAAAAAAGGAGGTTATCAATTCGACCTGCATGTTCAATTTAGGATATATTATGCTCATTAAATTAGAAGTCGCTTTCAATTTGGTGAAAAGGTATTTTTTATCTATTTATTAAGTGTATGAAAATACTTAAATACAGGGTGCAATTAAACCTTCCTGCCAAATTTTGATATATTGATCCTTGTTCAAAATAAAAATACACGTATTTTTCTTTTAATATAGTCACTCAGTACTAAAATGTTGAGAAATAGCTTCCGAAAGTTATCCTAAAAAACACAATTAAAATGGACACTACGCGTCGCCGGCGGGTGAGTGCGCGCGCGCCTCCCCCCCACGTCACCCCCGCTCATTCCCACCGCCACGAGTAACCGTTCTGCATCGATTTTAAATGGGATAAAATATGTCATTAAAAAAATAACACCCAATTTTTTTTTGCTAAATGACCTCTCCTAATGATACCTAAGCCCTGGAAAAAAATTGGCAGGATGGTTTAATTGCACCCTGTATAAACAAAATATTTAAGTATATAATTACACAAATAGTTAAAAATATACATAACATGTATACTCCATAAGCCACAAAAGCTTGTCCGGAGTGTAATAGCTAATATCAATAAAATCAACAGTTTTTATAAAACACAACAGAAGAACAAAATATAATATTATACTATATTAAACTTAATTACTATTTACTATTAAGCAACTATTTTGTAGAATAACAATTATTATTATCAAAGAAATATAAGAATGAATCTCAGTCCTACTTATTTTAAGTAATTCCAAAAACGCTTAGGTGCATTTCTTTACCTATTAAAATATAATTATGTAATAATATTTATACAGAAAAAGACTTAAAATAGATACTTCGACGCCCCCTGAATAATGATATTATAATAATAATAATTAATAACCTAAGTGGGACGCTAGAGTCTAGACGATCAATTTTATTGTGCAATATCACGGTGTGTGCAATCAAAATCATAGAGCACTAAACCAAATATTATTCTTCACTTTCAATCTTATTATCAAATTAATAATTGAAAATAATTATTATCTTCATTATAGGTCTCTCCGTCACCACCATAATATTGAACTCTTCTTTAAGAGCATTCCAATAACCTGAAAAAAATATGGTTTAGTGTCAATAAATTGTCAATAAATGTACTATACTACTACATACTATAAAATATACACATAATTCATAATATTGTATACGGGGCAATATGCTTTATGTAAGTTTTCCATGCTTAACCCATCCAGCCCCAAGCGGAACCCAGGTGCCGCATAACAATTAACAACTAAATATATATTGTGTCTGGAATTCGACGATTGAGGTATTAAATTTATTTTATTAAATGATTATGACTTTAGCCTTATTAAAATTTTACATTTTACTTATTAAAAAAGAGTACCTAATGCCAGGATAAAATTTCAAGAAGTATCTTTAAGTAACGAATTGAGTACTTACAGGGGGGAGGTGTGAGAGCTGTTGATCATGCAATTATTTTACTCTCCGTTAGAACTTTCTTTATTTCAATAAAATCTTTGTTTCAAACTTACGTTTGAAATGATAATTCCAAATTCCAATATTGTGATGCCTTCATATGGGAGTAAGGATTAAAAACTGGCATGAAACTTGCGTCTAAAATATATATCTGTTTGTCGTCTATTTTGAAGCATTTTCAACCTGAAAAAAAAAATCATTTAGTCCATGACATTATTTTTATCGATAAACTATAGTTCAAGTAAGGCGCATCCCTAAAATACACGTAAAAAACTATGCAATATTTATAGCCAAATTATTACTTGATGTGACATTTTTATCACTAATGCCTTATATAGCATGATTAATGGATTATTATACTTATCAATTTTCTTTTTTAACTTACAAAAATACCGATTGATAAGCCCAAACAACGTTGTTGAAAACTTACGTATGTTATGTTAAATCCACGTGTTTGAGGCATTCCTTGGCCGTTTTTATGGTTTATTATATAGCGGAACCACAAAACGCAATATTAAATTGCATAAAACGTTCACTAAACACTTTTATTACCACTTTTTAAACATGAAATATGCAGACCTACTCCTTTGTTATGTTCTACTAAGTGGGACATAACATTACAGGCTTTTGACGTTTACACACCGATATGAGCTTTCTTTTTCACCCAAATTACTACATCGTTAGTTAGAAAGAGTAACATTATCAGCTGTCAAAATATATGGCGGACTCCTAAGTATTATTACCTCAATGGCACAGAGCATGGCACAGAGTACTTTCCTCTATAATACTCTAATCTGTGGTACTTTCTTATAAACATGTAGGACATGTAGACATGTAGGAAAAAAGCGCGGGAACTTGCAAAGGGCGGACGCGGTATTTTTTCGGAAAATTTTAAAATTCGTTTTATCTATAATTTAGTTAATTAAATAGTGTAGTTTTAGTGTTATTTTTTCTTATTCGTAGTTTATATTAATTTTATTTGGTAAGTTTTTTATTTATTATCGTTGTAAATAAGAAGATTATGGAGGAGCCCGACCCGGGGGGACCTGGTCCCCCCGTTGGTCTTTATGTAACTATATCGAATGATTCGAGCATGGACACCGACACCTCATGCTCAGTAAATACCAGAAAACGTCCAGCGATTCCTAGGAGGCGTTGCAAAAAGTGCCAGAAAAAAATTAAAAAAGACCCAAAAAAGGCCAAGCCTGATATCAATTGCATGTGTCTTAGCGATACCGAAAACCACAATGTTCTTAAACAAGACGTTATCCCTGAAAATCAACCAAATGTGAACACAACTGAAAAATCCCAGGGCTTAGATTCACGGGTCGGTAGGATGCTGTATAGAGATACAGACTCCTCTCCGTATATTGTCCATATTCAAAAGGTACCAAAGTCACCCAATGAAAATATAAACTTTCACCCCATAGTGTTTGGCCATTACTTGAAAACTAATAACATTAAAAATATTGTAGATGGTAGTATTAAGAAAATAGCCAGAAACCGATTATCTGTAGCCTTTTCTTCTTATAATGAAGCAAACAGTTTTATAAGTAACCCTAAATTTAATTCAGAACAATTTAAATCTTTTATTCCATCCTTTCAGGTAAGTAGAATAGGATTAGTTAGAGGTATACCTGCTGATTGGTCCGATGATGAGGTTATTAGTAATATTACTTTACCAATTGGTTGTGGTGAAATATTAAAAATTAGGAGATTGAAGAAAAAAACAATAGTGAATGGAAATGCTCAATTTAATAACACCGAATCTGTAGTAATAACATTTGACGGACAGACATTACCGAAGAGAGTCTTCATGTGCTACAATGCACTTCCTGTAGACTTATATATATTCCCTACAATACAGTGCTTCAATTGCTGTAGATACGGACATGTTAAAAACCAATGTCGGTCAACACCTAGATGTTTTAGGTGTGGCCAAGGGCATGCCGGTGATAGTTGCTCAGTTGAAGAGGAGTCAATTTATTGTTGTATTTGCCACGGTTCGCACATTGCAACTGATAAAAAATGCCCAGAATTCCAACGCCAAAAATCAATTAAGGAGTCGATGGCTCATAACTGTCTATCATACTCGGAAGCTTCAAAGCTACATCCTCCAATCTCAAAATTATACTCTGATGTGTTAATGTCATCTAGTGCTCCATCATCATCACCTGTAAATACACAAAAATCATTTTTAAACAATAATAAACAGAATGTGAATTTAATACAACGGTCATATAAAAAAACAGTTTTCAAACAGCCAAAATCGCCACAGAAACAACAAAATGGATATGACAGACAAACACATAATAGCTTAATAAAAGATTATAATCCTCCAGTAGGAGACAATGGATCCGCATATCCAGCTCCCGGTTTTAACATGGATTCAATACAAGAAACAATTTTAGCACTAAACAAACTCATTACATCATTATCATCTCTATCACCGTCCAACGCTGCCATATTCACCACTGAATCACAAATTAATACCACTTCCAACAATGGACAACATAGTCCAGTGGAATTGCCGCAGTGTAGTTAGTAAAAAACACGAAATCATTTTTTTAATTAATAAATACAAACCTATTGTTCTTTCCTTACAAGAGACATGGCTCAAGCCGGAATCACTTTTCAGGATTTCTGGCTACACTTGTCTCAGGGAAGACAGATCGGATGGGTATGGTGGCACAGCCATGCTCATCAAACACCATCAATCATTTCATCACATTCCTCTTCCATCACATCACTCTGATTTTTCAATCATTGCTGCATCTGTAAATAACATATGTTTTGTTTCACTGTATATACCTCATCCTTCATATTTCATTTTCTCTGAAATTAAAAGTATTATTAGTCAATTACCACAACCAGTGGTAATACTAGGAGACTTCAATGCACAGCATCAGTCATGGGGGAGTCACAAAGACAATCAATGGGGTTATGAAGTTTTAGATTTAATAGATTATAATAAACTGTGCATTCTTAATTCTGGCCAACCGACTCGTCGCACTGCTCCTCATGAAGGCTGTAGTGTACCAGATTTGTCAATATGTTCACCTAATCTATCATCTGTTTTTCATTGGTGTGTGTTGGAGTCAAGTCATGGCAGTGATCACTTTCCTATAATTCTATCATTTCCAGGTAAAGATAAAAGTAAATCAAATCAGTCTGCATCAATAAAATATCATATTAACAGTAATTCTAACTGGGATAAATTTCAAACTTCACTCAGAAATCAGTTGTCTTTCCTTCCCGAAATATCATCAAAAAATGAATCACTATGTGCTGAGGCTTTAACCTCAGCATTTATTAAAGCTGCTGATGAATCATTTCCAAAAAAAAATACTTCACGTCATCATACACCATCTCCACCTTGGTGGGATCAAGAATGCACGGTTGCCATTAAGAATAGGAAAGAGATTGAAAAACAATATAATATAAATCCAAACATAGCCAACTACCAGCTGTATCTTGATTGTGTTAAAGATACTAAGAAATTATTTAGAAAAAAGAAGTTATTAAGTTGGAGAAATTTTTGTTTATCATTAAATCCAGGTATTCATCCTACTATAGTATGGAAAAACATAAGACGATATAGATCTGCATTCACTACTCCTTCTCACCCTATATCTGATTCTTTAGCTTCTGAGTTTCTAGACAATTTAGCTCCTCCTACTGTTTCTAACGAACCACCTCCTCCTTTACAAAATGTAAATTTTAAAGAGCTAGACTCACTCTTTACAATAGATGAGTTAAAAGGGGTAGTACAAAACTTGAAAGATTCTTCTCCCGGATTGGATGGCATTCCATATTCCTTCTTCCAACATGCTGATGAAGAAATTTTACAGTACTACCTCAAGTTAATTAACCAAATTTTATTATCTGGTAATTTACCTAGTTCATGGAAAAAACAAAAAGTTATTCCAGTACCAAAACCCAACAAACCCCCATCTTTGGCTACATCATATCGCCCCATTGTACTATCCTCTGTTTTATTAAAGATCGCAGAACATTTAGCTAAAAACAGACTAGAATGGTTTGTAGAAAAACATAACCTCCTTTCGAATACACAATTTGGATTCCGCAAAGGTAGAGGTACCATAGATAATATTGCCATATTAACCACAGATATACGCACAGCATTCACAGAAAATAAATCTGTCGTTGCATCTTTTTTGGATATAAATTCTGCATATGATAATATTATCATAAGTATCTTAAAGGAAAAGCTAATTCAATTTGGTTTGCCTTTAATTTTAGTAAATTTCATTATTAATATTTTAATAGAAAGAATAATAATTTTAAATAACTCTTTGGAAACCAGAAGTATTCGGAAAGGTATTCCTCAAGGTTCAGTTTTAAGTCCACTACTTTACGATATATACACATCCGACTTAGAAAATTGTCTAGATTTAAGTATAATAAAATTACTTCAATATGCAGATGACAAGGCTATTTACGTAATCAATAATTCTATAAATATTGCATGTAGAGATCTTATTAACGCTTTGAAACAGTTAAAATCTTGGATGGACAAACATGGCTTAGACATATCGATCAACAAAAGTTCCGTAGTCTTATTTACGCGATTGCGTATGCCTCCTCCAATTACTATTACTTATGATGGAGCGCCAATCCCTGTTAAAGACAAAGTCAAATTTTTAGGGCTATATTTGGATGGAAAATTAAATGGCAACGCACACATCGATTACATATGTTCCAAATGTGAGCGGCTTCTAAATATGTTAAGGTGTTTATCTGGTGTTTGGTGGGGAGCACACCCATTTACTATGAAATTAATTTACAATGCAATAATTAGAAGTGTCCTAGATTATGGCACTTTTCTTTTGGAGCCGTGTAACGTAACTGGTTTACAAAAAATGGACAAAATACAAGCGAAAGCCTTGCGTATAATCTGCGGAGCTATGAGATCATCTCCCATAAACGCACTTCAGTTGGAATGTTGCGAACCTCCTCTTCAACTCCGTCGACAATATCTGGCGGATAAATATTTTGTTCGTTGCTACCAATTTAAAAATCACCCCTTAATTCCCAAACTTAGAACCTTATTTCATCTGTGTCATAGTAATAATAAATACTGGCATCATAAATCTCTTCCCTTACTTCTCAATAGCTATCGTAAATTCTTAGTCATTGACGCCCCCACTTTTCGTTCTCAAACTTTTCCATTATTTGATTCAGTATATGAAGCACTAACACTTGTGCCAGATATTAGACTAGACATTGGTATTAAAAAAACTGATACATATTTTGCTAACAATATATTTAAGTTCATCACGAATAACAATTGGCAAGGCTACCACCACATATATACAGATGCATCGAAGAATACTACAGATGGTTGTGTTGGAGTTGGCGTCTACCATTTACAGTATAATATTGTACAAAAAGTAAAGTTTCCGCCTGAAACATCTGTTTTCACAGGAGAGTGTTATGGCCTTTTTAAGGCTGTTGAGTATATTTTACTTGGCAGGCTTAAAGAGACACTAATATTCACAGATTCTTTAAGTGCTCTACAATCCCTGATTAAATTTCCTTTTAAATCAAAAAACTGTTATCCAATTATTGTCCAAGTTAGAAACCTTCTACATAAATGTAAACTTCAAGGCTTTTCAATAACGTTTATATGGATACCGAGCCATTGCGGTATTGTTGGCAATGAAATTGCGGACAAATTGGCAAAAGAGGCTGTTTTTAGTGGTGATTTGTTCCCTTTTAATAATTATGCGCATGATTTGGCTGCTCTCGCACGGGGTTCCCTATTGAAATCTTGGAATAAATCATGGGCCTCGAGCAGTCAAATAAAAGCTATACAGTATCGTAAAATTCAACCAGAGATCCCTACTAAGCCCTGGTTTTCAAAAATTTTCCTCTCTAAAAATATAACAACGTCAATTATTCGGATGAGACTGGGTCATATGTGCATTCCAACGCATCTTAGAAGAATCGGCGTCAGAGATGATGACTTGTGCGACTGTGGAGATGTAGGTGACTTGAACCACATTATCCTTTCATGTTCCCTCCATGATCATTCCCAATTGTATTATAACTTGTCTTTAATCCCTATTCCATTTCCTACTTCTGTAAATATACTTCTTAGTTCTAATGATAAATGTGTATATAGTTGTTTATCTAATTACTTAACATTAAATAATATTAATATTTAGAATAAGTATGTTTTATCTTATATTTTAGTTTATAGAATTTAATTTACCGCACTGATTTAATTAACTTTCCAAATTCCGTCACCTTTTATTCCTTCCGCCGTTCCTTACCTTTTTACCTTGTCTGTGGCACAACATACGCATCCCTGTGTCAAGTTGCCAAAAAAGAAGAAAATAATAATAATGTAGACATGTAGAGCCTTGTCGAACTATCAATGTTCTAAAACTTCTAAAAATACTCATTTTAATACAAAAGTAATTACAATACAATACAATAAACATGGATTTTGAAAGTCCAGACGTGGAAAAAGAATTTCCAGGGCTATATGCCTCAGAGGCTGGTCGTAAAAGCAATGAAAGCGACTGTAAGTTCGGTGACAAAAAACTTTTTTTTACTACAATAATTACAATATTGTATATTTTTACACTACACTTACAAATTCAATTTGTGTATATTTATTTACTACTTGCTACATACTACATATAATATACTCATATAATGTTTACACTGTTCCTCATTTTTTCATTAAAAAAACTAATTTTAATTGTATTCATGTAAACCTCTGAATTCTTCATTTTAGTCAGCGACGGAGGGGAACACGAAAAACCTAGTAAGAAAGGTTTGTTAGGACAACGCAAAGATAAGAAAGAAAAGAAAGATAGAGGCTATGCAGCACTAGAAGGGGAAAGTTCACCAGAAGAGGACACAGACACCAAGTCAGTATATTTCTTCTTTTAATGTGATTAATTATTGTGCTTCATTGCTTTATTACATTTTAGTTGTGGCTCCAATCTCCATTAGGTACTATGGGCAAAATCACTGGGTTTGTTTGTTGTTATGTTGCTCTTAATACCTTGATTGTGGGAATCGCTGACACAATAGATTTTCAATTGTTATGTGACAGCCGGGTGCCGCTTGGGGATTGATGGGTTAACTGTAATAATTATTATAATACTGTTAATAATTATCATTATTCATTATACAAGGTATACAAGGAACTTTTTGTGGTAATTAACATAGAGCCTAAACTTTGCTAAATAGAACCTAAGTATAAAATATAAATCTGTTCAGTATATATTTGTGTGTTTATACTTTATAATATTATAACAAACTTGCACACAAACTTTTTTTGTCATAACCTACATTAAGATAATATGAAAAGTGTGATTTAATGAAACTAAACAGAAACTGTAGTAGGTAGCCTAATGTAAATGACTGACTAATTCTTAAAAATAATATAAATTATTCGGTGCTTTTAGAGTACAAACATCTAAAATCTGTGCATTTGTTCTTAAATTGCCTGTGACAATATTATTGAACACTTATTTCTAATGTCTTTTAAGAAGTCCGTCAAAATCAAAGAAGACCAAATCATTTAAATTTCCTACTAAGAGTAAGGAAAAAAGGGAAAAGTCAAGAGACAAGGAAAAAGTTTTGGAAGAAGCAGTAAAGCAAAAGGACTTGACTGAGAAAGAGAAAAAGAAGGAAAAGGAGAGGGAAAAAGAAAGAGAGAAGGAGAAAAAAGAAAAGGAAAAAAGAGAGAAATTGAGAGAAAAGGATAAGGTAAGTCATGTCATTTTTAATTTCATTGTTGTATATTTTTACTACCTAGGAATCCAAGATGTTGCTGTACTTGTGTCTTGTACTAATATTATGTATTCTGTGATGTAGGGAAAAACAAAATGTTTATTTTAGGCAGGCTTATGAATTTTTTTAAGAAACTTAAATAAAAAATTCAAGAGCCTGCTTATATGAAAAGATAGATTTTTTTGTTATTCTATCTTTTAAGTGTTAAGTGGTGTGGTATAAATTTGATCTGTGCTATAAGTCACACAGATGTGGGCTGTACCTACTTCTGAATTTGTTTACATATAATTTAATGTACCTACTATCAGAGAGGTTGATTCATAGGCAAATGGGGGACCAATGTTAATTGGTCACGTTGTGTGAAACCCATCCGACATATCACAGCTATCATTGAATTGACATAATCCGACCAAACATTGTAGGTCCGTCAACTGCCAATGAAACAATTTCTTCGATGGTACAAACTAACATTGAGATATTAATAAAATGTTAGATTGGCCCTATTATGCTTTTGTAGTACTGATTATTATTTTATTATTGATGGTTTAACAATAAACTGACAATAGAAAATATATGATTTGCTTCTGTCAATTTACTTTATTATTTTAACACGACATGTTTACCTCGTATATCCTTTTTAGGACATCTAAACAGTATATTCATTCCATTTAAGAAGCTGTCACGTCTAAATAAATGTTTGCTCGTAGTTATTTACATTAGTTGCATATTAGATAGGTTGATTATTGTATTCAGTATTAATTTATGCATAGTCAGTGATTTTAATTCAGAATATGCATGGTTCTCTGCATTTACTTTGGCCTAGATCTATGAAGAACTAAATCATTTATAGATTATCATGATTTTTAAAATGTGGTTATCAATGACCACCATCAAACATTGATAAAATTACATAACAATAATGCGCATTTGCGCAGATTTAAGTTTAATTTGACTTTTGTGTTACATATACATCATACATAAAAGAAAAAAAGAACAAATAAGAAGAGATCATAATATTCCCTATTAAAAGGCCGGCAACGCACCTGCAGCTCTTCTGATGTTGCGAGTGTCCATGGGCGACGGTAGTTGCTTTCCATCAGGTGACCCGTTTGCTCGTTTGCCCCCTTGTTTTATAAAAATGTATGTATGTTAATTTTTTTAAGAATAGGAGAGGTAGATATAATATAAAGAAAAAAGTTTTGTTTATTTTTTTTTAATTGAATAGGCTATGAATCTACTAAACATATTTTAATGAAATGAACAGAATTTATAATGTTTACTCACACCACTCACCACAGGCCCCCACAGGGAATGACCGAATGACATACTAATTTTCGCGCCAAAATAGAATTTGGTATCTAGGTACATTACTAATTACTACATAGAGTAATTGCATAATATAATTACTTATGTTATAGAAAATACTTTCTAGGTTTTCGAAAAAAAAACTATGTTTATAAACCGTAAACCTACTTTTACCTGCAACTAATTTGCAGTGTGTTTTTCACGGCGCGTTGGTCACATAATTTGAGGTATTATGTATTGGCCTTGTGATAAACAACGGACTGTGTTCAGACTTCAGTTGTGTTCAAATCGCGGCATGCATCACCTGCGCAGCGTATTCACGAAGGTCGTTTGTGTGGTGGTTTGCACCCACGATTTTTGTGACCTACTGTTTTTTTTTTTATTGCAACTCACAAAGTGTTTTTTTTTTAAGTTTGAATGCAGAATTCTAGAATGTTTTTCATGTGATATGTACTTACCTATTATTTACGTTGTTGAATCTGTAATTTTAGATTTTTAGACATAAATTATTATGTAAATGAAGTTTGAGACTTAAGTATCTTAACACTTGATTGTATCATCAGTATTTTCATTTTCTTTTTTTTTGGTTGTGATAATATATACCTAACACTTTGTTTATTATAGGAGAAAGAAGAGAAAGCTAAATTCAAGCTCGAGTCCAAAGAAAAGTTAAAAGATGACAAAAAGGATAAGATCAAAGAAAAGGACAAGGAAAAGGTGAAAGAAAAAGACAAGGAAAAAGTAAAGGAGAAAGAGAAGGAGAAGGTTAAGGAAAAGGATAAAGATAAGAAGGAGAAGAAATTGACCAAAGTGCCATCTACCGTCACTTCTGGAGTGCCGTTTGAGGAGATCTTCACATTAGGAGGTTGGTACACCCTTCCTTTTTTATTTTTTAGAGCGCTTACAGACCAACGACACTTGTCGACGGCACGCATCGAAGGCAGTCGACGGTACTGTAGCCGTCGATTGCCGACGGCAAGTGTCAAAAAAATCCAGCGACTGCCATCGACGCGTGCCGTCGACAAGTGCCGTTCGTCTATATTCTATAGTCTATATGAAGCCTTATTCGGATTTCTTGTTTTTTAGGGTTCCGTACCCAAAGGGTGAAAACGGCACCCTATTCATGAGACTTCGATGTCTATCTGTCCATCTGTCTGTCTCCAGGCTGTATCTCAAGAACTGCTATAGCTAGAGTTCTGAAATTTTCACAAATTGTGTATTTCCGGTGCTGCTATAACAACAAATACTAAAATAAAAATAAAATTAATATTTAAGGGGGGCTCCCATACAACAAACGTGATTTTTTTGGCCTTTTTTGCTCGTAATCAATAATGATAAGAGGTAGACACTTGAAACTTTCACAAAAGCCTTAAATATAATTGTACTTTAATAAATAATAATATTTAAATAAAATAAAAAATTAAGGGGGGCTCCCATACAAAAAACACAATTTTTGGCCTATTTTTGCTCTATAACGGTACGGAACCCTTCGTGCGCGAGTCCGACTCGCACTTGGCCGATTTATTTTGTTTGATCTCTCTTAACTTTTGAAGCAGGTTTAATCTTTCGATCGTATTAGCTTTCAAACAAAAAATCATCAAAATCGGTCTACTCTACGGTCGTTTGGTTACAAATATGACCCGGAAACACACACACAAATGGACACGTCAAACTTATAAGTTATAAACTTATAACACCCCTGCTTCTTCGTTAAAATCTGGGCCAACATGTTCGAATTGAGGTCTCTTAAAATGTGTAGGTGTGAGAGGTTTTCTCTTTCGTAACACAAAGTCCCTCCTATAGAGTTCAAGTAGCAGGGAACTCAAAGAGCTACATTTGTCTTCTATGTTTATGGTTTTTATGAGTAAATCCCCAATGCAACTTCATGAATTTACCAATATATTAATAAAAAAAAACACTGACAGTGAACTCTGTATTGCTAAGTACTCACATACGGTTTTGCTCGATAGTTTTACTCCAAATCGAGTAATAATAATTACTATGTGGACCGCAAAACTGACTTTTTGACGTGGGAGAGCCATGCTTCGGCACGAATGGGCCGGCTCGACCGGAGAAATACCACGTCCTCACAGAAAACCGGCGTGAAACGGCGCTTGCGCTGTGTTTCGCCGAGTGAGTGAGTTTACCGGAGGACCAATCCCTACCCTATTCCCTTCCCTTCCCATCCCTACCCTCCTCTATTACCCTATTCCCTCTTAAAAGGCCGGCAACGCACCTGCAGCTCTACTGATGCTGCGGGTGTCCATGGGCGACGGAAGTTGCTTTCCATCAGGTGACCCGTTTGCTCGTTTGCCCCCTTATTTAATAATTAAAAAAAATGCTCGAAGGCTCGCATCGAGCCGCTCGAAGGATTGATGGAATGAATTATGAAATATATCGATTTAGAATTATTATTATTTTTAACAAAAAATTAAAACCGACTTCCAAGGTAAAAATAATAATCACATCCTTTATATGAACTAAAAAGTATTAAGGTCAGAACGGGGAAATGTAGCTGGGAGGCAAGTGTAACTGCTTTAATTTTAAGAAAAACTGTTTGAGATTATGGTGGCAGCGACATCTGTTGTTGTGCGTAAAACTAATTTCAATGTACACAATCTCAATCTAGATGGCTCTGTCAAGCACTTTTGAAGTTGTCGCCATTTTGAAAACTGTCACATTTTTTAAGACGAGATCGAATTCACATTTGTTTTTTCAATCAATAAAAATCTCGGTGATTTTGAAGAACCTGATAATTTTATACCGGTAAGTTGTTTCGTTACTAACTAAACTTATTATTTCTTTTAAAATTTTGTTGGAATTGTTGCAAATAAGAGATTTATGTCCATTTGAAAAATCTAACCTCAAAATTTTAATGCTGGGAAAGTGTGCCTACTTTGCATGAGGCAAGTGTGTCTGTATGTCACACTTGCCCCAAGTCAGGCTTTACAAACATTTGGTCTAATATTAGTGATTATGTAATTTCTGATTGCATATATTTTTGTTTACTTTTTAGTGATTAGAATTTTTTGAATTTCAATACAGGCTACACTTTGAATAATTTTAGAATAAGTATCACAGTTCCTTAGATATTTTTGAAATTAACAATAAAATAAAAGAAATAACTCATTAAATGTATTTTACTTAAAAATGTTTCATACCCCTCTCCAACGTAGTATGCCACACTTACCTCATAACTTTTGCTCCTTTAAACTATCCTCACAAACTATATTATGTAATATAGTCGTCATATGATTAGTTCCGATGATCAGGTAGTATAAACTTTGCATTTTCAAATTTGAAATAACTATATATTGTACACTTACGATATAGTCACACTTGCCTCACTTTCTTGGGTAAGTGTGTCTAGCACAGCACTTTATAAAATACCTTAAAAACAAGTGATTAATGGGCAATATTGTGTAGAGCACTTTGTTACCGGCCAATTATGAACCCTACTTTATTTTCATTTCACAGAGAGTGAGAAATTAAACCTTAAACTACTTGAGTTTTGAGTTCAAAGTAAACTTTGAAAAACGTATGACACACTTACCCGTATTGACCTTAAATAAATTTTCCTACATAAAAGTGCCTTTTTACGAATTCGGCTAAACCTCATCTATTTCTGTTCTCTTCTATTCTGTCAAAGAACTGAAGAAGCTATCTGGTACCGACTTCAAAATGATGAAGATTGAGAACAGAAATAGATGAGGTTTAGCCGAATTCGGAAAAAGGCACTTTATGTAGGAAAATTTATTTAAGTAATACTTTTTAGTTCATATAAAGGATGTGATTATTATTTTTACCTTGCAAGTCGGTTTTAATTTTTTTATTATTATTATAATAATTAGGGTCGTCTATGGGCTAGTCGCCCATATCCTTTATTTGCCTCATTGTCATAATATGGTCGCGTACCAAGATTACATTTTCTCTTAATCTACTGTAAGTCCATCACGCCTTGGACCTTTTAAAATTATACATTATTATACTATCAATATTATTATATATTATATTATGCTTAATACTATTATTATTTATATAGAAAATTACCTAACTTAATAAATATATATATTTATCACTATTTTATAATATTTGATGCCCTGAAGGGGCGTCTGTGGTCCCAGTATAGCCAGTAGATTCGACATTTTTGGATTTCTTCGGATATGGTGCTGCACCCTTTGCCTTTTAGATGTTGTGGCATTGGCTTGGTGGAGAGCGGTCACTCAAGCTGGGTGGAGTTTCAAGGATCCGTTCTGTGACGAATCTACTAGCTGTCCGCTAGTGGGGTCGCCAGAACCATGTCCCCCATTGAGTTACCATGTGTAAAGTGCATGTTATTGGGGGGGACAAGGTTTGTCAACTCCACTGACCTGTCTAGGTTCCGTACTTATGTTATATATCATACAATGGGGTTAGTATTAAAAGTAATATATTTTACTCTATGTTAGTAGTAGAAACCTTTTTTTTTTAACATTTTATTTTTGCCGACCTTTGAAGACTGTGCCTCGCTATACGGCCTAAGACTTGGTCATTTCTGTCCTTGGTCGCCATTTTGATGTTATATTCCATTATAAAATCGGTTGACGCCTGAAGAATAAATAAACTTTTTAAAATGCGTGATAAAAACATCTAGTTATCAGTACAAGTGACAAAACTCAAGGTAATGAGTCGAGTAGTGCATCAAAAATGTGCTGTACAAACCCTTTCATTTATGGATTTCAAATAGGCGGTAAGATTCATTCAGTTTATCGTTCATTCGATTATTCATTCATTCATCATTTTCGTAATCGTTCATTAATTTTTTTTTCTTTAAATTATTGTAAGAGAGGCACTCTTGGGCGATTGTTTTGTTTGGCGTAATCTTATCTACCTACTCGTTTTTTGGGTGAACGTAAAGTACAACTCGGTCGAGTTAACTCCGTACCTGGCGGCAATATAATATTATTATATACTACATAGTATGCGGCCAGGTACTGGGTTAACTCGACCGAATGGTATCTCAAGAAATGCAATCTTAGCAAGCAGCAATGCAAGCAGATTATTATTTATCATTTCTTGTTCATACAAGGTCTACAAAGAATTTTTTTGAAGCGGTATTTCTTTTGTTCTTAATTTAAAATCTTAGATTTATCAAAAAGAGATAAATACTAATAAGTTGAGTACTGTATTAAATAAAATCTTATGTATTTTTCTGCGTTATGAGTTATGACTTATGATGTCCCAAACGGACATAAGTTTATAATCTTCTAGGTGGCAAATTATAATATTATTATGCATTATTGTTTTCAAAACCCTAGTCTTCCAAATCCTTTAATTCCCACTTCAAATATCCTACAGTGGTACAGTAACAAACATATTTTTATCAAAATCGACACACCTAAATATACTGCCCTAATCTAATTACCTTCCAGCAGTAATTAATACAGTGGCCTATTTAACTAATTGCTGACGTTAGATTTACAATTACAATGGAACTGTTTTGTTTATGTAACATTAGTTAATGCTTTGTTTGAATGTTGACCTAAATATTAAAAAATCTAAGTTGACTATTCATAACTAGAAGACGCCCGCTATTTATCGCGCGGGAACCGTCTATTTTTCCGGAATAAAAAGTATCCTATGTCCTTTCCCGGTACTCAAAGGATCCCCGTACCAAATATCGGCAAAATCGGTTCAGCGGTTTGGGCGTGAAGAGATAACAGGCAGACAGACAGATAGACATACTTTCACATTTATAATATTAGTATGGATAAGGATAAAGATAGCTGATGATGATAATAATAATTAATTCTTTCAAATTTGAATCAAAATATTATGATGAATGATGATAATGTTGATGATGATATTGTCAAGTCAATCTTAAGAAAGCCTCTGCAGGCTATACAAAAATAAATGTTGACACAACAATAACAAGCCTCTCAGCCTTTGCTGACGCTTGAGTGCCTCTCGACAGCAGGGTTTTGCTTTTATTAATTAAAGAAACAACCTGATATAGTCCACATTTTATAAATTAGTCAACAAATACTTGTTTTACGGGCTCCCTAAAGTTTAAAAACATCAAACAAAAATCGTAAATAAAGGCTTCTCATTTTATTGAACCTAACCGCAATGTCATTTAGTTTGGCAATCCCTGTCTTACCACCAATAACTCTATTGCCAGATTTCTTACGGCCGTTCCCAATATTTGATCTATCTCTTACTTGAGATAGGAATAGCTCACATTAGACATTAGCTCCATATATTTTAAGTCAATTCTATGTCAGCTGCGATCGGTTTTATGTCAAACTAGAGATAGATTGAATATAGGGAACGGCCATTAGTGGAGTTTATCTATCCTTGGGCAGAGCGACTACGTTTCATAGCACAGAAGATATATTTTGCTTCAACCGATCGCACAGTCGATTGCTAATCTAATCGCTTAATGTCTAAACACACTATGCCGAAGTTATGCGGCGTAAATTCCGCATGATTCCGCCTACAATGTATTTTAAAATACCGATGACACACTATTCCGTCGCGTTCCGTCCGTATTTTGTATGCGTTTGACATTGCGGACGAAATCATGCGGAATTTACGCCGCGTAACTTCGGCCTAGTGTGTTTAGACACCTTAAGTCGTATACACAGCCTTGGATTTATAAATAGGCCGTAAGACAGGGTGGCAGATTTCGTACATGGTGCGGCAGAAACAAGGTGCAGGCCTACACTCATAAAAAATATAAATCCGGCACTGATTGTACACCGTGACGAGTAAGCCACAGACGTTTGAGAGCAGATACACAATATCTGCTACCTTCCAGATATTTCGTGGACGAAATTCTTGACAGACGGTAGATATTGTGATATCTCAATATCTTTCAGATTTCGTGTACGAAATTCCTGACAAGTGACAGACAGCACTAACAAACGCCGTTTTACCTGTCGTAAGATACGTAATCGCTCTGTTTGTGAATAAAAACTATATATTTTGGTATATCTTTCCAGTTGCGCTGCCCATATTCGGAGTCCCGCTGCACCAGAGCGTGGAACGTTCGCGATGCCACGACGACGCCGGCCTGCCGCTCATAGTCAGGGACAGCATAGATTTCCTACAGGTGTGTTTGTACTATCAGAGAAGTTGATTCCTCGATGGTATATCTTCAACCCCTTTTAAGCTATTGCATAGCTTTTGTCGCGGGCTTTGAGCGCGGCGACCGAATTAAGAAATTCCGTAACGAAGCAACCTAATCCCCCACTCGGTGCGGCGTTGCCGTGCATCACGTCGTTTCAGTTCGGCAGACTTCAGCACAGTGTTTGTGTGCGTGCGACTTATGCAAGAGCTTTGCCGCGGCAGTCTCCGAGTGCACAATTAACACTAAAACTTCTTATCTATTACAGGCAAACGGTCTAAAGTCGAACCAAATATACCGCACGGATCCGGACAAGATCAAGCTACAACAGCTACGTAAGCTGTACATGGACAGGTCCCCCGCCTTCCCATACCATTGGGATGTGCCCGTAGCTTGGACTATATTGAAGAACTTCATCAGGTGAGTGAGACAGTAGATAGGCAATGATGTAAGATAGAGCGAGATGGATAGATCTCTCGCCTTCCCCTACCATTGGGATGTGTCAGTAGCCTGGACTATATTGAAGAACTTTATCAGGTGAGCGATACGGTAGATATAGGCAATGCTGTAAGATAGAGCGAGATGGCAATATAGCTTCTATATTGAATAAATTTATCAGGTGAGCGATAGTGATCGAGATAGCAATAAAGATCCTATGTTGAAGAGCTTTATCAGGTGAGACGCTAGTATTGTAAGATAGAGCGAGATACAATGTAGCTTAACGTATGTTGAAGAATTCTGTTAGGTGAGATAGATATACGCCAGTATTGTGAGATAGAGCGAGGTGGCAATATAGCTCCTATGTTGAGGAGCTCTATCAAGTATCAGGTGAGACGTCAGTAATGTAAGAGAATGTGTCTTTAGTTTAACAGTGGATACTTAACTAATTTTCTTTATTAAAAAAAATACAGTTAAACTTTAAAAACCGCCAAACTACACATGAATTTCCTGGAAAGAATGCTAAATTTAGTAAACTATGTTTGTTCGCGGATTACTTCGTCGCTTATGAACCGATTCTTATTCTGATGATTCTTTTTTTGTAGAAAAGAGCACATTCAAAGATGGTCCCATGGCATGATAAGAAAATACTGTTTGCAGACGTTTTAAGCTATTGCATAGCTTTTATCACGGGCTTTTGAGCGCGGTGATCGAATTAAGATATTCCGTAACGAAAATAAATCTAACACATCGTCTAACGTCGATTCAGTTCGGCAGACTTCAGCACGGTGTTTGCGTGCGTGCGACTAGACGTATACGTGTAGATTAGCTGCTAACTGCAATAGCTTAATCGCGGCAGTCACCGAGTGCCACACGTATTTTTTGGAACGAAGTTCCTTATCGCGCGTTGCGAAAGGGAGCTAGACGAAATGTTGTAACGACATTTTCGTGAGTGTCGCGTGTTTCTCTCTGTGTAGCGACGATTTTTTTGTTGAGTGTATACAGATTTTTAGTACATAAGAAATAACTTCCATCCGGGTATCCCTTGACACCTCTCAAGTTTTTTTTTCTCGTTAAAATTATAATTTCCAATCTTGTCCAGCGAGCTACCCGACTCCATACTCACGTGCGAGCTACAAGCTCAGTTCGAGCAGGTGACCGCCATGAGCGAGGCGGCGCGCGACGCGGCAGTCCCCGCGCTGCTGAGCAAGCTGCCCGCGCCCAACCACAGCTTGCTGGCCTGGCTGATGCGGCACTTCGAAGCCGTTGTCGCCAATGAGCAGGTAACAACAGCTGCTGCCAAGTGTGTGCGCAATACAAGCTCAGTTCGAGCAGGTGACCGCCATGAGCGAGGCGGCGCGCGACGCGGCAGTCCCTGCGCTGCTGAGCAAGCTGCCCGCGCCCAACCACACGTACCACGTAACCACTTAGCACGTAGAACCTTTTTCATGTGTGTAGTCGCCCGCGTGTGGATCTGGTCCGCATGCGGGTGACAACATGGCCGCGCGCGTGTTGCCCATATAATAGACAAAAACATCTACGAAATAATAGGGGGCGGGCAACTGTCATGGTCGCATTAACGATTCACGTGTCTTTGTTTGTGTGTATGAGTGGGTGTCTTTCGTGCCAAATAGACATATTATGACAGCGAGTTGACATGATAGACTCTATATAGTGGCACCTGGTGGCAAACGGAATATCAAAAACCCTAACTGGAGGACTAATTTTAAAATAGTTGCTGATGTGAGTTGAGCTATTATATTTTTTATATCTCTTTAACATCCTCTCTCTCTTTCCAGCACAACCACGTGAACATCAACACTATCGCGACGGCGATGGGCCCCGCGCTCAATATGTCACTCAACCTCCTCACGTATTTCGTCACTAAAGCCGACAAGTTGTTCCCTGATGTCAAGCTGACCAAGTAAGTTATAAAGCGTAGGTTCCGAAATATAACCCAGTATACTGGGCATTGCAAGACTGACCCGACGCCATATTGCACTAGTGAGAAAATTGTGACGTCACGTGTCATTTTCGGTCAGCATGTCAATTCAATGTTAGCTGTGGCCTGTGATCGGTCAGATGGGTTTGACGTAAACGTAACACGACCAAATTACTTAGGTCCTCCCAGATGGAGGAATGGAATCAACTTCTCTGATAGTATGTAACGTGCATAAACTCCCTGTAGATTGGAATAATTTACGAAGAAAATTATATGTATTTTTTTTTACGTTTTCAGATACATACCACCTCTACCGTCTATTCCAGCCGACTTCCCCGAAACAGCGGCCGAGTTAAGCGCAGAACTTCGGAAACAGGAGTCCCTGTTGAGTCAGATACACGCGGAGATGCACGCCGGCTTCACCTCACCCGCCAGCGACCATCGCCTGTGGGAGGCGCAGCGCATCGTCACGCAGCTCAAGGTACTGTCTATGTCACTGTTGTATATGACACACAGACAGTCAGATACATGCGGAGATGCACGCCGGCTTCACCTCACCCGCCAGCGACCATCGCCTGTGGGAGGCGCAGCGCATTGTCACGCAGCTCAAGGTTACTGTCTATGTCTCGGGCTGAGGCCATAGACAACAGTAACTCTAGACAACAGCAATGTTTAAAGCCACTGTTATCTATGGTCACTGTTGTCTATGCCTCGGCCTGAGGCCACAGACAACAGTTACTGTGAACAACCTACAAAAGCAATGTCTATAGTCACAGTAATTGTCTGTGGACACTGTTATCTTGCTACTCTTGTGCGTGCGTGAGTAGAAGACACTGAACAAATCAAAATTTAAGTCGCTACATCATCCTTAGCATTCTTGAATTTGGCATTATTTCACCTTTTATTTACAGAGAAAGCTGCGCACACTGCAGAAGTCGGTGGAACCGAACGCGCCGCCATCACAACAGGTATCAATTGACGAGAAAGCGGATGATGAACCGCCAGCTCTCAGGAACAATTCCGTACAAGAAACTACAACAGCAGTTGTAGAAGAAGCAAAATCTACCGACGTCACAGACTCTGGGGAAATATTGAAAGACGAAATAAAAGAATCTCCCAAACTACCGGAACCAACATTCCCAGTGGAATTCGAAGATAACTTCAAACTTGAAAACGACGTAAAGTTTGAAGCTAAATTCGATGAAAGTGATAAGTTTGAAGCTAAATTTGACGAAACTGAAAAGTTTGAAGCTAAATTCGTCGAAAATGAAAAGTTTGAAGCTAAATTTGACGAAAATGAAAAGTTTGAAGCTAAATTTGACGAAAATGAAAAGTTTGATGCTAAATTTGACGATGACAGTGAAACGTTTGAAGCTAAATTCGAGAGTAAACTTGAACCGTTTCAAGCTAAGTTTGACGCAGAGAATGAGGCATTCGGTGCTAAATTTAACGATAAAGTTGACTTCAAATTCGAAGACAAGAATGATTTCAAATTTGAAGACGATTTAGGTGAACCAAAACTTGAAGAATTAAAAGATAAACCCAAATTTACAGAAAAGGAACTCAAAGTTTTAAGACTACAATTAGAAAATGCTGAATATTTGCAACTGAAGTCTTTACTTCAAGCGAAGATTAATTCTGAGCAGTTTGAAATCGTCAAACTAAGAAGTTACCTAGCGTTAAAGAATAAACAAGAAGGAGCACAGAATAGCAAAGAATATAAAGAAATGAATCCACAGGAGGAACAGGAGTTGAAACAGAGGTTGATGAAAGAGAACGCGATGCTAGAACAGAAAAGACTGAACCTTATAAACCAGATATTCCAAGAGCGAGTCGCCTGCATACATCTCAAGGTAGAATTAGCTATGAAAGAAATATTATCTACGTCTTAAATATTTAATCAGGATCAAATAGGAATAAATTTTATGCGACGAAAGGTAAGATAATTTGAATATGTTTTTCTCAACAAATAGTACCAAAAAATTACAGCATTATACAAAGTATAATTTTATTAGTAACAAAAATAACATTTTTAATTATTTGTATCAATTTCTCGACCAATTAATACTTCTATTTCTACGCCGGCTTTGAAGGTAGCCACGTTGAACTCTTTGATAAAATTTATTCCTGCTTCATGTAGTAAGTTATTAATTATTATAAATTAAGTTAAATGTTATATTATAATCAATAATACATATTAAAGATCTGTATGCGATTTTTAGTTTTCTGTCATCCTTGATATAAGTACCCAGTTTTATATTTAAAGCAGTTATTTCCATGAAAGATATTACATCCTTTCCAAGTCTTTTCCAAAATAAAATCCATGTCCAGTTTGGTCTTGAACAGTTAGCGATCAAGACAGACAGATCAATTTCGCACTTATAATATGACATCATCAATCCAATATTATCTATTCTACGGGGTGCAAAGAAACAAAGTGATAAGTTGTTATCACTGATAACACTTAAGTGGGTTTATGTGCCCCTTACTTATGTAGAGTGAATGTGAGTTCACTGCAACAGTAACGGGGCTAAAAGATTCAGGGTGCTGAGTGTGAGTTTTTTATTTGACATTCGATCATGAACGCGTTTGCCGTTTACTGAAATTTTGTATGGGAGCTGGGCTCACTCCCGTGAGCATCGCTAGGTGGCGCTGTACAAATCTCATACAAAATCTTAGTAAACGCCAAACGCGTTCACGATCGAATGTCAAACAAAAAGCTCACACTCGGCACCCTGGGCCTGTTTCACCACTTCCTGATAAGGTGCCGAATAGGCTATCCACAACTTATTTGACAGATCCTCTATACACTATCTGTCAAGTTGTGGATAACCTATCCTACACTTATCAGGAAGTGGTGAAACATGCCCTTACTCTTATATTTGAAGCATTTCTTATAGAAACATATTAGACGTCTCAAAGTTTCAACGCTGCTATTTTCACAGCAAACTACACTTTTTAGGGTTCCGTAGTTAACAAGGAACCCTTGTAGTTTCGGTCTGTCGGTCCGTCTGTCCGTCTGTCTGTCTGTCCGCGGTTTTGCTCAGAGACTATAGGACCTACAAAGCTGTAATTTGGCATGAATACACATATTAATAACGCCAACAAAATGGTACATAAAATATTTAAAAAATATTTTTTATGGTACCTCCCCTACACATCAAGCGGGGTTGAATTTTTTTTGCCCCCCCCCACCCCATCGTGTGGGGTGTCGTTGGATAGGTTTTTTAAAAATATTATGAGTATTCATTTTTCGATTTAGGGATCCATTTGTGAATTAATATTAAGTTTTAAAGTGGAAAAAATCGTTAGAGTCCAGTGTCCCCCCCCCTTCTACCAGCTAAACGGTTGCTTCTGGAAATGTGAAAAAATTCACGGGAGTAGGAAATATGCTGAATTTAAAAGGAAAACTATCACGGCTAAGAAGACTTCATAAGTTATTGAGTAATAGTCGATCAACTAAAAAAATGTATTCGGCGAAGTATAAAGGAACTTTTCGTTCAAATTCCTTTGAAAGTAACTGAGATGATGTTGTTAGTAGTATAAAACATGTTAGAAATGTACATTCATTGACCATACAAAAATTTTCAAAAACTAGCGGTACCTACTATGGAACCCTATATATTGCGCGTGGCCCGACACGCACTTGGTCGGTTTTTTATACTTCGTATGTATTTCAAATAATATTTTTATGTTGATTGATATTGATATTAGATAACCAGGAATTGACGTAGAATAATGGACCGTTACAGATTGTGGCTAGTATCTTTGTCACTTGTCGATTTCATGAACAGATAACAATGATAGGTGATAAAAAAGCATATTGTTATCTTACTTTTTTGTAATATAAATATTTTGATTGTCAGACATTTTGGTCCTAACGAATAGGATATTATTACTGCTATGTTTTCACGCTAGACGGCAGCATCGCCGTAGACAGTAAACAAAAAGTTTTGTTTGACGTTTCTGTCAATATGACGTATTCTGATATGACGTGTGCAACTTTGGTCGGATTAAGTTTACTATTTGTGCTAGTAGCGCCCTCTGTTCCGACCTATTTATTGGATAGTCATCAACAAAATAATTAATTTAGGGCCTGTTTCACAACATTCTGATAAAGTGCCGAATAGGCTATTCACAACTTTTTTGACAGATTCTCCATTCTTCATTTGTCAAGTTAAGTGGTGGATAGCCTGGTGAAACAGGCCCTTGACCTCGTTGATCTCAATTTTTATGTTCAGCCTCTGGTTCAGCTTAACTATAAAGTGCATGGCTCCTGTGAAACATACGGGCTTTGTATACGCGGTCGCGTCGTTATCTCCTGCAATACCAAAGAACTATGATAATAGAGTTGATTTCTATGATAATAATCCTTATGACGTTGGAATACAGTTCTTGTCAGATGTAAATTATTATTATCTTTAAAATCACTATATAATATTAACCTTTATTTGACCTCCTGAATACTTATTTGCCTTCAAAAGTCCTTACTATTTGGCACCCATTACACTGTTTCTTATCGTTTTAACCTTTGCAGTCAGGCGATACCCTGAGTCATATTTTCACAGCTGCTTGTATATTCTTTTGTTTAGTGCTTTTGTCTCGAGGTCGTTGATTTGTTTTGAGTTTAAAAAAGTTTTGTAACTTGCAAAAATAAGTACATATTTAAACTCCGCGTGTTCTTCTATCTCCATACGGCCGCCGGCAGATTTCGTACATGCGGCGGCGGAAATCAAGTGGATAGCTGTGGCCTACCGCCTCATAAAAAATATAAATCCGGCACTGTGAGGCTTCCCATTAAGAAAAGCTAGCCTTCGCCACTAGGCCATTGCGTTTACATCAATTCGAAAATGTATGTGTAGGTATCCATGTTTATAGCGACTATGACTAACACATATTATGCAATGTATGGAGGTGTGAGCTCGGGTGTGACTTTTAACACCTAATACCTATTGTGGTATATTATTAGCACCTTTAGCTATAAAGTCATACGTGTAATATTCGGAATAGTACCTACATTTTTATTTCTGTGGGAGATTGTGAAAACCGTGGCCTGAAAAAAACGCTCCTTTAGGATGGTTTGTTAGTATTTTCGCTTTTTGGTATTCAGAATTTGCTTGGCAGTAAAGCATTTATAAGACCATACTTTTTAGGGCCAGGTATTTACAGTCCTATTGCAAGGGCGTCGATACATTATTAACATCTGAATCGGTTCAGCATTTTGCGTGAAGAAGTTCAGTTCAGGCAGACACACATTTAAAAATTTACTGCATGACGCCCGCAACACCGTAGCGCAAAAATTCGCTTATTACGTGGTGGCAACCGTAAATTCTTCCGAAATAAAAACTACTTATCATAATATAATAACTATGTTAAAATACATATTATGTCCTTTCCCGGGACTCGAAGTATCTTCATACCAAATTTCATCATATAAGTACCAAGGTTCAGCGCGGTTTGGGCGTGAAGAGGTAACCGACATACACACTTTTGCATCAATATTAGAATGAATACTGGATATTATTATGGATTATACTATTAATAGCAGACAAGCATAACCGGTGTGCCATTGGTCTACTGACCTCATACAAACGTTTTGCACGTCCAAATTGCATTATAAGCTATCGCTCTACATGCTCTTATCGACCGCAATCATCTAGATAAAACCCAATGCCACAACCCAAATGATAATAATTTATATAATTAATTATTGCAAATTGTTGGAAAGATAGCGCTTTGTATAGGTAAATATAGGTATACCAGAATCTGATGGTAAAAAGTGAGAAAATGAATGACTCTAGCAATACCGGGGTAATGGGAATAAAACATTTTGATCCTTTTTTCATCTTATAGCGGCTGATTCTGTGTGTTAGCCGGCCGCCCATTGTCCGAATTCTGATCAGAAACAGTTGAACGTCCGCCGGACCGCCACCCCGCACACTATCCGAAATTTCCTTCCGGCGAGTTCGAGCTCACTCGGCTCACTGCAACTGGTACAAAATGTAAGAGACAGCGCGAACGTTCAACTGTTTCTGATCAGAAATGTCGTACAATGTGCGGCCGGGCTTAAACATGCAAATGTAATATGATTGTCAAACGTTGAACACAACTTTTTGTTTCCCGTATATTGTGCTGCCTCTAGCGTGCAAACTTTGCAGCAATATGTCCTATTGTAATTTGTTTTAAATACGAGTGGGTTGCACCGGTTTACTTTAACTATAACTTTAACTTTATCCATAATAAAATGTGAAATGAACTGTCAAATCCCTAGCAAAAGTCTCCATATTTGACGATAACCTTAACTTTAACTACGCTTCTGGTGCAATTCACCCGGGTGAGTTGCACCAGAGGCGTAGTTAAAGTTAAGGTTATCGTCAAATATGGAGACTTTTGCTAGGGATTTGACAGTTCATTTGACTTTTGATATGGTTAAAGTTATAGTTAACTAGTTGTCCCGGCAAACGTTGTTTTGTCATATAAAGTATTTCTACTTCATCAGTTGATACAAAATCTTACCCCCTCTTTTATCCCCTAAGATGTCGGGTGGGGGGGGGGGAATTTTATACACCAGATGTTAAGTTTAAAAACACAGTAAATAATATGAAGTAAGTCCAAAGAAAAATGTTTGATACAAAATCTGACCCCCTCTTTGGTCCCCTAGAGGGGTGGGGGGAGGGAATTTTATACGTTATATATAACTCGAAAACTACTGATCCGATTTGCATACGGTTTTCACAGATATATTTTTCGGCTTCCAACTTAACATCTGGTGTATAAAAAAAATTCCCCTCATCCCTCTAAGGGGACAAAAGAGGGGTCAGAATTTGTTTCAAACTTTTGTATATATACAAAAGTTTGACCCAAGCGCCAAAATTCGTTTATCGCGTGGCAACCGTATTTTTTTTTCGGGATAAAAAGTATCATATGTACTTTCTCGGGACTCCAAAGTTCCAAAGTATCTCCATACCAAATTTCGGCAAAATCGGTTCCGCGGTTTAGCCGTAATGAGATAACAGACAGACATATGAGACACACAAACACAATACACATATTATAATACTCGTTATATTTATATTATAATCAAAGACTCGTATACGTATAACTTGCCGGCTGCCGCTATCATAGCTAGGTAATAGTAAAACACAGATTTGTTTGTACTACTGTATTTTTGGGAAAGCAAAATATTCCCTTGTAATTAAAGGTGTTTAATAACGGTCAAAACGTTGATTTATGTAAAAAAAAACATGAACATAGAAACTCAATCACATTAACGAACTTTTACTCAACTAATAAAGATATTGACATATTTAGGTAGAGTTATTATGTAGTAGACGTACAAGTTACTACTTATATGTCAGTGGATATTGACAATATTTTAAATATTTCATGAAGTTATGAAATAATTGTTACAAGCAAAAAACGCTTTTATTTTAATGACATAAGTTTACATAAATTTGAGCTTATAAAAAGTAATCTACTTCAAAGTAAATTACTAAAAGAACATAATTTGAATTTCACTTTGAACAGAGTGCTTCAGAATTTGAAATAGTACACACGTGACCAGAAAAAGAAAAAAATGAAGTTCTATACCACAACATCCAAAGTTCATCGTTTGAAATTAAAAAATACTTTCATCGAACGAGTACCAGAGTCGAAGCCTGTAACAAAAACTATGAAAGTCTTTTTTGCGGTTATTCTGGCTGTATTCCAAATGGATTTTGGATTTTTTTATGGAAAAAAAAGAAATGTAATTATACAGAAGTTAGTTATTTTTACTGTGGCAACACTATTTTGTGCTTACTGTACCATAGGAGCAATGGCTCTCCACGGTTCTTTCAGACTGACGTATCGAATAAAAACGGTACTACAACACTATTCTGTCATAGTCATCCTTCTTTTCACACCCGAAATTAAATTTCGTAGATTTCTGGAAAAACTGCACGAAATAGATTTGAAAATCGAAATCAGAAGCGAAAAAATTCATTTGGACTATAAAATTATTTTATTCTCCTTTATTTCTTCTGTGATCTGCATTACTCTGTTCAAAATTAATTTGGATCATTACTCACATTTAAATAGCAACAAGAAGGAAAATATGGCATTGGAAGTACCATTTGCGCTCATGTACGTAGCTGCTGACGTGCCCCTTATAGTCCAGTTCTTTATATTTTCTTCGATTTATATTCGTATTATGAAGTTGAAGAAGTTTTTGAAGAGCAAGATATTCCTCGAGGACAGCGTGATCGGTGGCAAGAATATAATCGTGTATTCCCACCGCATCTATATGTCCCTGGTCGATCTTACAGAGAGCATCAAGAGAACATACGACTACATTGTAAGTAATATAATTATTAATTAGATTATAATTTATAACGTACTAACTGTACCTACTTACCCACCACGGCTTCGAGCTTCGCCCGCGTAGGGTCAATTCAGACCGCAATGCGAGTCCCGACGCGTAGATATGAAGTATTGAATTGACAAGATTTGCATGACGACTGACGTCTCACGCATGTAGGTCTCACGCAATAATTGAAGTCTGTCAAATCCATACTTTAGAAATGCATATTCTACGCGTCGCGTTGCGGACTGCGGTCCGACAGGCTGGCCGAACGCGGCGCGCGCGGCGGTTTGGCGGCTACACGGCGCGCGGCGGCTAGGTACACCGCGAGATCACAAAATTGACAGACTTGCCAGTTGCCAGTGGCGGTGTTGAGCTACTACATATTAAATATTAAATTTTTAATAAATGGACATTTATAGTGATTTGACCCTAATTTTTGTATGTTTTCAGTTTCTGATGTCTATAATAATGAACGTTCCAAACATACTAGCTGTAATTTACACTGCCGTTAAGGACATTAAATCTAATTCGGTATGTAACTGTAATGCTTCGTTCAAACCTACGCGACCACGCGACTGCGAAGCGGGAGCATCAAGTTGTCAAATGTGTTTTTTGAATACAAAACACACATTTGACAACAATAGTTGACAACTTGACGCTCCGCTTCGCTTTCGCGTTGGTCGCGTAGGTTTGGCCTAAGCTTTATGGCCGTCACAGACTTAGCTATAATATATATTAATATATCGTACTAAACACACTGAGACCAGAAATATATATTATAGCTGAGTGTGTGGTCACGCGAAAATTGTATAGAAAATATATAGTAATATGCCTAGCTATAAACATATTAATATATATTATAGCTAAGTCTGTGACGGCCTTTAGTCCTCAGATCACTGCCACACATAGCCTCAGAGACATAATAAAGCCTCGGAAAATTAAAGAATTCAGACCGAATAATTCGCGTAGTTTTGAAAGTTGGTAAAGTTTAGGGAATGCAATCTCGTTCTCGCGAGATCTCGGCCTTTTTTTGCGAGATTGATCTCGGACGAAAAAAAGGCGAGATCTCGCGAGTTTAACGAGATTGCACTTGAACATAAAAACGTCTTATTCGAAGCGCGGACTGACACGGACGGAGTTGCGATCACATATTATTGCGATAAAAACAAAGAGAAGTTGACCGGAGCAACTGTGCACTGTGATTTTCAACTAGGTCCTGAATTTTGCCTTCTCGTTGTTTAATGTTTTGTTAGTTATTATAAAAGAACTGTTTTATTACTAAAAGATTTGTGTTTGATAATATTATACGCTTTTATAATTCTGGAAATCACGTTATCGTGGATGCCGGCTTCCACGATAAAACGTTGGGTACGTTAAATGCCCTTTTGATTTTACGCACCGCGGACTTTTTGTGCGGTTCAGAAGTGTAGACCTTATGATGTCCTCTAACGTGCACGTTAATTAAGAAGTTATAGTCGACGGAAATTTAAAAGCGTCTCTATATTATATTACCATACATTTTACTTCTCTATGTTACCGTTTTACCGCGGATTATAAAAGCGCACATTAGAAACGAAGACTAGTTGTTTCTTTCATTTGTTATTTGATAGATAGTACATACGTATATCAAAGTTTACTACTTAAAAATTATATACAGATACGATATTGATACACAGATATTCAAAAACTTCGTGAAAATGAATGTTATCTTAAAATACTTATAATATTTATTACTTTTTTTTTTGTAATTTATTCAAATATTGTGATTATTTGTAAAAAAACCCACCAAACTGCTAATCTCGCGAGATCTCGAAATTGGCGAGATCTCGCGGTATTGTATTCATAAACTCGCGAGATCTCGCTTGAGCCCCAATCTCGCGAGATTTGCATTCCCTAGTACAGTTGTTCCTGAAGGTGTCCAGATGAATATATGGTATAGGTGGGACAAGAGCCGGCGGTGGGGGAGAGGGGGAAAGGCCTTTTTTCTAGGTTTTTGCTTGTAACTCGGAAAAGTATTTATAATATCCCATTAGTGACTTCTACATTAATTATCTACATTAAATTTCCTATAAATTACGTCTACAGATTTTTACTGTGTACGATCATTTTAATCATTACTTTAGGAAATCCAAAATACAGAGTATTAATCGGGTACGCTAACACTGTTTTGCCATACAAACGTATTCCCCAATTTATCCCTGGACAATGCGTCTAGACAAATGTTTTTTTTATAAAATATTGGGATCTGTGAAAGCATAGCAAGCAAGAAAGCAAAGCAGTCTCTACATTCGATTTTTTTCTAAAATTAAAAACATGACCCTAAAAAAATTCAAAATTGCAAAAAATTAATGCCCCGTACTCCCGCCAATCGACCGACCATAAAACAAATTTGAATGAAAGAAGGGTGTCCATGGGTCCCGTATAGAGTTCGCTGTGTAAGTAGCAGCGCTGAAAGAACATTTTTTTAATTCTTCAAGCCCCAAGCGGTCGCATGCAACCGCGATAACAATAGATAAGCTATCGTGTCTCGTTTTTCCACGATCGACGGGTTGTAGAAAGCGTTCCAGCCAATGAGTTTCTAAAATACGTAACATAGAATATCATTGGTTCCAGCATCATGAATTTTCATATACAGGGTGCAATTATACCTTCCTGCCAAATTTTAATATATTGATCCTTGTTAAAAATAAAAATACACTCATTTTGTCTTTTATAATCACTCAGTACTAAGTAAAATGTTGAGAAATAAGTAGCTTGCGAAAGTTATCCTAGAAAACACTATAATAGTTGGACACGACGCGTCGCCCCCGCGTGATGTGACCCCGCGCGCGCGCCTCTCCCCCCCCCCCCCCCCCCCCCCCCCCCCCGCGTTACCCCCGGTCATTCCCCCGCGCCGCGAGTGACCATTCTGCAACGATTTTAAATGGGATAAAATATGTCAATAAAAAAAAATATAACACCCAATTTTTTTTGGTTAAATGGACTCTCCTAATGATACCTAAGCCCTGGAAAAAAATTGGCAGGAAGGTTTAATTGCACCCTGTATAAAAGTTTAAAAAAAGGTTCTCCTGCTATTTTCACGTTTTGCTGTACCATCAAGGAAATTGATTCTTAGGCAGTTGACATACCAACGTCATTTGATCGGATCAGTTATTGTAATTTGTCGGCTGGGTTTGACGTAACGCGACCAAACTACGCAGGTCCCTCATCTGCCTAGGAAATAGGAATCAACTTCCCTGATAGTACCTTGTATGTCATGTATAGATGTATATTTGAATGTCTCTCTCTTTTTTCAGAGAGACGATTACTACACAGTAAGATTCTTCATGGTAGTCCATATTATGGTTACGAAGTTCGCCCCAGCCGTAGCAGCTGGTTCTTTGTCATCAGCTGCTCACCAGATAAAAGTTCTACTTAATAACAAACTGATAGAAGAAAAAGGTAAACTTTACTAGCTATTACCACAGATTACTAAATAATTACTACTTACTACGTTTACCACAGAATATAATATATTAGTAGTACTTAAGTACCAACTATTATTAAGAAAAATAGGAGAATTTCTTTTTACTCCTACTTTTCTTTCTACTTCATACTCATTATACGTTTCTTCTTTTGAGTTTTTATGTGGGTTTACTAAGATAATTTTATCCTGTTACCTGAGACCATATCAAGGGGTTTTCTTGCTTCTAGCATTGGGGCTGTCCATTAATCATGTGAGGCCCGAAAGGGGGGGGGGGAAGGGTTCCATAAAAATCACGAAATATCACAAGGGGGAGGGGGTAAAGTAATATATCACGTGTACTTATTTTTTCGGCAAGCGCGCGATACTCAACCGAATAGATATGTAATGCCGCTTTTTATTTTTAGTCAAACGCGTACAAAATCAAAAACGGCTTGCATTTCTTTCATTATTTTTATGTCAGTCAAAAACAAGCTGCAACCTTTCTGTCTACCTCTGAACGTTTTAAATATTATAGTAGTCTTTAATTTTGTATAATAAAATTAGATGATACTTATACCAGTATTTTTTATAAATAAAAAATAGATTCTTTGCAGGTACGAAAAAATACACGTGATATAGGGGGGAGGCGGGAGGGGTAGTCTTAAACCTCACCATGTATCACCAAGGGGGAGGGGGGGTCAAAAAATGCAAAAAAAAAACATCACGTGATTAATGGATGGCCCCATTGGAGTGGCATTATTGATTACGAGCAAAAAAGGCCAAAAAAATTACGTTTGCTGTATGGCAGCCCCCTTAAATATTAATTTTATTTTTATTTTAGTATTCGTTGTTATAGCGGCATCGGCCATACACAATCTGTGAAATTTTCAGAACTCTAGCTATAGCGGTTCTTGAGTTACAGCCTCAAGACATACAGACAGACGGACAGACATCGAAGTCTTAGTAATAGGGTCCCGTTTTTACCCTTTGGGTACGGAACCCTAAAAAAACCAGCCTGACCATAAAAAAAATTAAGCAATGCTTTAACTGAAATATTGTGTCCTAATCTTTAAGACCTATGGAAAATGCGCCTAAGAGACAGGAATAAAACATAATATTATTATAGCGTATCCACTATCCATTGTGTAACATTTATCTTAATTCTTAGTGCATAATGCGATTACAAGAATTGGTGATAATTCATTTCAGACCCAGTAAAAATATGCACCATCTGGAAGTTTCTGAACTACATCGAGACGCGATCGTTTCGGTTGCAGATGCTCACTGTGGTACCTCTAGACGCCTCCCTCCCCATGAAGGTGCTAGACCTGTGCTGCACCTACGTCGTCGTGCTTATACAGCTCACACATCTGTATTGAACACCAGGTGCTCACGGTGCACCTGCACATCTGGCTGTGAAGTTACTGAACCTGTGCTGCACCCTACGTCATCGTTATTATACAGCTCACACACGTGTATTAAGCACCAGATGCTCACGGTGCACCTGGACGGCTGGACGTCAAGTGCTGGAACTGTGCTGCAGCACCAGGCACTACGTCATCGTACTCATAGAGCTCACACATCTGTATTGAACACCATATTGTGTTCACGGTGCACCTGGACACAATACATAATATTATTAGCTCCCTGTTAAAATATATTTTGTTAATTTTTTTTATACATATACAGTACTGTAAGTAGGTATAATATCTATATTACCTAAATAAATAAAATTGGAGTGTCTGTTTTAATATAGAAAGAACCGTTTGTTACTACATGCATATGAATAAATATACGCTACATACACCAAAACGACATTTTTTACAATTTTTGTCTGTATGTCTGTCTGTCTGTTTGTTCCGGCTAATCTCTGAAACGGCTGGAGCTATTTTGACGGGACTTTTTTGGTAGATATAGCTGATGTAGTAAGGAGTAACTTAGGCCACTTTTTAACCGACTTCCAAAAAGGAGGAGGATATATTTTACTCTGACGCGGGCGAAGTCGCGGGTAACAGCTAGTTATATTATAAACATCAAAAGCGTGCTACGTGTTGTAAGAGCGCTTACAGACGAACGGCACGTGTCGGCGCCCGGCGGCAGTCGACGGCAGTCGATCTGCTTTCGACTTTTCCATCCACACCGCCCTTTTGGGCATTCATTTAATACTAGGCTAGTCAGTAGTCTCTAATCCGTACGCTGCCGATTCAGTGGACGTACTGTGAAAAAATTATCCGTTTGATGCGAGATGTCCGTTGCGTACGAATTACGATACCGACCTGTGGACGCTTACCTTTAGGCGGTACGTCATAACTGTAAGCGTCATAGGGTGGGTTGCACCAGAGGCGTTGTTAAAGTTACAGTTACGGTCAAAGTTATGGTTATAGTTAAGGCTAACTTTAACTTTAACCTTAACTTTGACCACAGAATTTGACAGATGTCTGTTGCTGGTCCAACAAGGCTTTAACTGAACGTGGGCGGGGGCGCTGCTGGTAAAGGAGAACTGTCAAAAATGGCGTTATTGTATGATGACAGCGTTGGTTCCTTTTTTCGCCACGTTCATTTAAAGCCTTGTCGAGCTGGTTATGGTCAAATATGGCGTCCATTTTTTACTTTAACCAAGGATTTGACATTTTGCGTTGTAGTTATAGTTACAGTTAAGTATAGTTAAAGTAAGTTGGTGCAACTCGCCCATAAACTGTCAACGGTTGCCGTCGACTGCCGCCGACGCGACGCGTGCCGCCGAAACGTGCTGTTCGTCTGTAAGCGCTCTTAGCGAAACATCACGAATTCACGAAGTAGGTACGTACGTATTCCAGTAAATGATATACATAATAATTTAAGGTAATTAAGCCGAGCGTGTCTTGCATATTCAAGGAATCTCGCGCTTGGCTGGTCATGAAACCGCGAGTGTACTATAGTCGAACGCCTTTGAATAAACGGTTAGAATTGAATCATTTTGAACCTTATTAGCAAAGAAAGATGGTTGAAAGGTGGTAAAGCCGTCATCGTCTGTATCTTTGGGAATAGCCCATGAAACCGATGAATGCCTCGCAGAACGGTATGGTCAGATTTAAACTTCATGAACTTTATTACGAAGGAGTAAGCCGTAAAACTGTAAGGTCTTGAACTGTAGGTAGATACGTTTATTATTTGTATGAGGATGAAGGTGATACGTATGCAAAAGCCATATTTGCAGGCTGAACGGTGAACCCTCACGCCGTTGAATCGATTAAGATGATGTTTCATCTACACTACTATTATAAAGAGGAAAGATTTGTTTGTTTGTTTGTTTGAGTCGAATAGGCTCCGAAACTACTGGACCGATTTGAAAAATTCTTTCACCATTGGAATTCTACATTATTTCTGCTGAACATAGGCTACATTTTATTTTGGAAAAAAGTAGGGTTCCGTAAGATATTTGAGTTTTTCGGACGCAAGGTGTAAAAAATCAGCTAGAAAAGTTACTTATTTTGCGTACGCTGCCTAAACTATAAAAGATAGAACCATAAAATGTTCTAAGTAATTGTAGATCTTATAAATATCTACAAAAAAGTCCGCGACACACTATACCTATCTATGTCGAGTGAGGCACAATAGCCATTTATTTATTTAAAAATCCAGATTTTTTTTTTGACTACATTTAAACGGATATATTTTACTCACGCTATTAATCCTTATCAAAATAAATTATTTTATCACTAAGTACAGTTTATGTAGATAATATTTGGTCTTTGAATGATTAAAATTGGACGTTTGGTTTTGAAATTATGGCGAAATTAAAATATTACGATAGTGGGCGTCACCAAAGCGCGTGCGGTAGGAAGACAATATTCTGTTGTAGAAATGAAAATTCTGTACATAAAAGATATGAAATGACAACCGAAATTACACCTTTGTCACTACATCGCTATAGAAGCCAAAAATGTGGTTAGTTTTTTGTCTGTCTGTCTGTCTGTCACTCTTTCTGTCTGGCTGTATGTTTGTTCCAATATCACACGAAAAGTACTGATCCGATTTGAATGTGGTTTTCGCAGATATATTTATCTTCTTCCAACTTAACATCTGGTGTATAAAATTTTTTCCCCCCACCCCTCTAAGCGGACAAAAGAGGGGTCAGATTTTGTATCAAACTTTTTTCTTTAACACGAAAACTACTGATCCGATTTGCATACGGTTTTCACAGATTTGCATACGGTTTTCACAGATATATTATATTTGTCTTCTTCCAACTCAACATCTGGTGTATAAAAATCCTCCCCGGGGCCCTCCCCTCTCAACCCTCTCTGGGGACCAAAGAGGGGTCAGATTTTGTATACAACTTTTTTCTTTAGTGGACTTACTTCATATTAGGTATTAACTGTGTTTTTCAACTTAACATCTGGTGTATGACCTTCCCCCCCCACACCCTCTTAGGGGACAAAAGAGGGGGTAAAACATGTATCAACTGATGATGTAGAAAATATTATACTTTAAATGGCAAAACAACGTTTGCCGGGACAGCTAGTGTTTGATAATAATGTTAATATTATATAGAAACTGCAGTAAGTCCCGGACGCGTATTGCCAAACTGTATACTGACCCAGACCGGGGTTGCTCTGAGTTCGATCGCAGTTTGCCTTTATAGTTGAAGAGCAAACTGTATACCTATTCAGAGCGTGTCTGAATCGAAATACATTTTGCTTTAAAATACTTGAGCAAAATACATACGAGTCCAGACGTCCATACTTTTCGGCGTCTGGTGTAGTATGTAATATGACATCGATAATTTAGAGCAAAATGCATGCGAGTGCAGACATATGTAGTTGATTAATGATTACATTTACTTTAATTATGATTATACATGATTACACAAATTTATGTATTAAAGACACTTTATTTTTCAATATCGACCCCTTTCTGTGACCCCTTTAGTAAGAAATGTAGTAAAAGCCAAAATTCGATGTTACAATACAGGCAAAAAACAAAAATAGTAATCATGACATTTTTCTTTCTTGATTCATTAATTTATTTGTTTGTTGTTGATTGAAGGAACCCTTTATTATTTTCACTGAACATCGATTACAAATAGGTACAATTTATTGTGTCAGTCAGTACATCTTTCTTATGAAAAATTAATAAATACTGTCATTGGAAACACTTACATTTTTTTTAACAGCCTGTACCTATAATTGTTACAGTTCAAATTTTTACAGTTCAAATTTTTCAAAATACTTACTCGTACAACGGGTTTTCTTTCGTTATAACCCAAAATAATTCACAATAGGTATGTTTTAGGGAAAGTTGTTCAGTTTCACGGATAGGTATAACAACCACACACAACAACATCACAAAAATATACGGGAAATTATTAAACACATTGTATAGGTAGTTACAGATATTCGCATGTCACAGTTTGCTTTACATACAAGCGAGCAAAGTGCATACCTACTCAGATTGGTCTGAGCTCGTATATACTTTGCTCCAATTTTCAATGAGCGCGACGTAGTTCAGTACAGACTATGGGCGTCTGGGTCAGTATACAGTTTGGCAATACGCGTCCCGGACTCACGGGAAAGGACATAAGATAGTTATTATTGAGTCAAAAAGAACATAATATATAAATGTCTCTTAAAACTCTCTCAGTTTACAGTCTCGCGAACGAAGTCTAGAACATCTAGTATTTGGGGCCTAGGCCCTAGTGGCTAGTTACACCTAAGCTACGGCCGATGAGAGAGCGCAAAATGGCGCAAACAGACAATTAATTAGCCGAGAGCACTAGTGGCACTAGTCTCGCCGATCGCGATAGGTGAAATCAATCCCGTGTCTATAAAGTTCTAAACACACCATGCCGAAGTTATGCGGTCGAAGTTCGGCATGATTTTCGGCCTAGTGTGTTTAGACACAATTCGCAGGTGAGTAGGGGAATACCATCGATTTATATGGGGAATACGTATTTCGTCGTAAGTTTATCTATCCTATCCAAAACATTTCTAACCAATAATCGCGGGTTTATTGGTTAGAAATATTTATATAGAAATGTTTATAAATGTTTTTAATGAAATATTGAATGTATAAACTATATTCTTCCCTAAAAAGGTTTCTTACAAATAAATTCGCATAGCGCTCTCCTATTCAATTCTGTGACACAATAAGCACACGGTAGCACTATTATGCGATTCTCAACCTCTCCATAAAAGGCGTATCCGCTGACTATTGTCACGAATCACGATAGATTTCGATCATAATCTATTTTGATATATTTTCTATGAGTCAGGATGTTAGCCTTTTTAAGTGGTGGTGATGTCATGGCATAAGCCTCTCCACGTAGGACTAGACTGCTATAAATTGCGAACGCTGGAAAAGCACGACTAAAATCCCCCTCATCTGGGCAAAATATGATTTTTTTTTAACTAAGACAAACCCGAGAACTGTAGATGTTACAGCTCTGAATTTATGTATAGGCTGTGGTATAGGCAGTATACCTAGGGCCCAGGCCATTGTCTATGGGCAGCAGCGTCCTATATGGCGTCCTACGGGGGCGGCAGAGTTCGTACATAGGGCGGCAAAATTATAGTGGAAACTCATAAAAAAATCATGGTGACAATCATGATTCATCATGGGCTCATGAGTCATGGCCTAACGAACTGCGGAGAGGGCATTCAAAACACGTAAAACGTGAAAATTGCTAGGTATAGTGATTCTGATGGATGTTTTTCTTTCTTTGATGGATGTTTTGCAAGATTTTAATATGTTCATGATAAGTCTAACGATCCGATAGACAAGAATGGGACGTTCAGCATCCATTTTCATTTTAATGAATACTTAACTTCAATTTAATATATAGTTTGACAGAAAAAATATGTGTGGAGTTTTCGTCAAAATCTATATATATAAAACTCAAAGGTGACTGACTGACATGGTGATCTATCAACGCACAGCCCAAACCGCTGGACGGATCGGGCTGAAATTTGGCATGCAGGTAGATGTTATGACGTAGGCATCCGCTAAGAAAGGATTTTGATAAATTCCTACCCCAAGGGGTTCAAATAGGGGAAGAAAGTTTGTGTATAATAATACTTCTTAACGCGAGCGAAGCCGCGGGCAAAAGCTCGTCTTCATTAAATTCAAATTATGTATCTACTTATTCATTGAATGTATCTGAGCGGGATCATTAAACTCGTATAAGTTTTAGGTTCGATCTAAAACCTAGTTTACTTGACCTGGCCGTCTGAAATCTAGTTTTGTGAAATGTCAATGCAATCTAGATTCACTCACTATTCAGACGTGATGTAACCACACGGTATGCACAAATATGGACACGGACCTTGTCTAGTCATTCCATTCCACTAAAATATTAATTTGGGTTACCAAAAAGAACTGTAGCATGAGCTCACGTGCTGTCTGATATATTTTTTCTTTTATATAAAAGGGTGCAAACGAGTAAACGGGTCACGTAATGGAATGTAACTACCGTCGCCCATGGACACTCGCAACATTAGAAGAGCTGTAGGTGCGTTGCCGGTCTTTTAAGTGCCGGCAGTTCTGCCGGAAGACTGCCACTCATCAAGGTGATGAGGATGGTATATTCTCGCGTGGAACGATGGCGAAAAGTTGCAGGACGTATATTTGAATGAATTGGGAATTTGATGCAAAGGTCGGAGCGGAGGGTGCTATAAGCATAGGTTATATTATAGGTATACAAACTACAGTAAGTAAATAATCCGACCCAGAATCCGACATGTTGCACACACCACAATATTGACAGAAACGTTGATTTTGTTAACTGTCTGTGCTGGTGCTGCTCCTAGCGAGAAAATATTGCAGAAATATTATGTCCTATCGGCATAGACATAAGAACAAACAGTAGTACAGTCGGACTTTTATCCCCGAACAGTATATTATTATTATAATCAAAGCCCCGTATTTCATTTGCATTGCGTGCGTCTTCTAGTGGTGTTAGAATTTTTCGAAAGCAAAACAAAATAGGATTGCAAAACATCTGAAAGTTACATCTTCGCTCGCGAATTACATTTTTTGAATAAACTCTCCTTTGATTATTTACACTAAGAAATTCTCAATTCACCAAATCGCGAAATCGACACAATCGAAATTTAAGACATTCTGTAAAATGTAATTAGTGCAGAAAACTCATAAGACAACGGAAAGTGGCGCTAAATATTACTGTGTAGTTTGATACTATTTAAGAATAATCGGTCAATTGCGAGTAGGACTCGCGCACGAAGGGTTCCGTACCGTTATAAAGCATAAATAGGCCAAAAATTGTATTTTTTGTATGGTAGCCACTAGCCCTCCTTAAATTTTTATTTTATTTTAATATTATTATTTGATAAGCTGTCAAAATAAATTAAAACAGCTACTCGCATCAGGTAAAAGCCGTAAAACGCTATTCGCATCAGGCGTCCCAACAGCTCGTTTGCCGATACACTAAAACTGAACATACCGGAGAGTATTCAGTGCAGAACCTAACAAATATCACCTTGATCATGCGACTCAGGTCATCGACCTCCGAAGTTATTCATAGTCTGACTATACTTATAGTACTTATAGTGTGAGTCAGAGGCTCCCAAAGTGTGCGTTAGGAAGTGACTGCGAAATAACCATGAAATAACACAAATGAAGACAATATTATATGAGTGGATGAACTACGTAACTATCAATTTGAAAACTGTAGTTTTTTGCATAAATAATAATAATTATGGCCGCTTTACACTACGTCAGTCCGGCCCCGTGGTAAGTACCTGAAGGACTGGTGTACGGGTGATGCAGATGTAACAAAAATCCTGAAAATGTCTGAAAAATATTGAGAGCCCCTGGTTTAACACTTTGTTGTTATTACTTCTCACAGGACTTTATGCTTACGACATAAGGATCACTCTTAGATAGAAAATTCGTGAACAAAACTACGGGAAGTCGCTTTGTATTGATCTATAATAATAATTGAGGATATCCATTAACATTGGTCATTAAAAATAATAATTAAGTTTTGTTTTCTTTTTAATGAAAATAACGAGCAAGGAACAGACATTATGTTGCCGCGATAGATTTTATTGAGTTTGCTTTAAACGCTTTGAAAATAAATAATTACACGGTACCAAACGGTACACCATACTTTTTCAGGGCCCTAAAATCTAAGTCCTATTACACTGCACTGCCCTAATTACTGTCATGCTCATGTCACATGACTGTGCATTGTGGTAAACTTTTAGGCTAAGTATTTCATAGCTTTTATAGCGGGCTTTGAGTGCGGCGACAGAATCAAGAAATTCCGTAAAAAAATAAACCTAACACATCGTCTAACGTGTTTGCAGTGTGCGTGCGACTGCCGACTAGACATATGAGTGTAGATTAGCTATTGCTATGACAGTAGCTCTACCGCGGCAGTCCCCGAGTGGCACACGTATTTCTAGGGTTCCGTATTACTAAGACTTCTTTGTCTGTCCGTCAGCCGTCTGTCCGTCCGTCCGACCATCTAGTCTGTCTGTTTCCAGGCTGTATCTCAAGAACCACTATAGCTAGACTTCTGAAATTTTCACAGATTTTTTTTGGCCTTTTTTGCTCGATGTCAATCATGGCAACTGGTAGGCACTTGATATTTTCACAAATGCCTTAATTATATTATGTCTACTTCAATATTTAAGAATAATATTAAAATAAAATAAAAAATTAAGGAGGGCTCCCATACAAAAAACACAATTTTGGTCTATATTCACTCTATAACAGTACGGTCTGTACGGAACCCTTCCTGCGCGAGTCCGACTCGCACTTAGCCGATTATTTTTCGTTCAGACATAAATCCAATCTATTACCGGAACAAGCAACTGTAGCAAGAATCAAGATAGTCAAATATCCATCAATATGTAGCAATCATCGATTATGGTAGCAATATTGTTTCCGATGTAGGTTTATTAGCATTTAGCAACGTATTATTGCTTTCAGCTTTATATGACTAACCGAACGCCTTGGACTCGCCTTGAAAACGAGGAAACGAGATACGATTTACAAAAACAAAAGTAAAAACCTTAACAACACCTACTTATTGAAGTGAAGATATGTGAAGATTTAGCGAAGATAAGCTCCATGGATCTTCTGTAAAAGTTAAAACTACTTATTGATTATTATGTATGTAAGTATCTAACGGCTAACCATACGTTGTGTGAAATTATGAGTTATGACCAAGTTATGACATTATGTATTATAAATTATTAATAATTTTTTGCACTATAGATGAAGTGTTAATTATGTTGCAATTTAGTATCGTGAAATGCGATTACACTTGAAATATTTGCATACTTACATTACAGTTATAGGTATGATTAATAATTTATTGACTATTTATGTTATCACTTATCAGGCCACTGAATTGATAAAATTGATTAAATCTAAAGTAGCCATTGGTTATGAAACTTTATTACTAATATATACAGAAATAGCAAGGAAAGGGGTGTTAATGAGAAAGATCATGAATTACTTTCTGGAAATAAGAGTTTTTTTCAGAGCATCCTAAAGGCCCTTCTTCACATAATATAGGGCCATCATTAATAACCATGATTGGCACTATAGTCTATGCGTAGCTGCATAGCACACACAATAAACGTCGATTATTAACCGACTTCCAAAAACGAGGAGGTTATACGTTCGTCTGTGGATATTTTTTTTTTTTTTTTTTTTATTTTTTTTTTATGTATGTTCAACGATTACTCCGCCGTTTATGAACCGATTTTCAAAATTTTTCTTTTGTTATAATAGGTTTCACTCCAATTTGGTCCCATTTTGACAAAAGTGGTGATCTGATGATGGGATCCATGAGTAATCGAAGGAACTCCTCAAAATTCAAATGGAAACATATGTTTTTTTGGTTTCATATGAAGTATTCCAGGCATATGTTACCAAAAAGTAAGATTTTGCACCAGGATTTACTATGGTTCGAAGGTGGTGAACAGAACTCCTTACTCCTTATAGATACATGTTTGGGGGTTTCGGCGTTGTCTTAAGAACTGAAAGCATATACTACTATGCAAATTTAATTAATCATCATCATCATCACCACCATTCCACCATACATCCGTGAGTATTCGAGGGAACTCCTCCAAATTTATATGGAAACTTATAATGATTTCGATTTTATGAGAAGTATCCTAAGCATATGCTACCAAAAAGCAATGTTTAGAAAAGTGGTGACCTGATGATGGGATCCATGAGTAATCGAGGGAACTCCTCAAAATTCAAATGAAAACCTATGTTTTTTTAGTTTCATATGAAGTATTCCAGGCATATGTTACCAAAACTAAAAAGTAAGATTTTGCACCAGGATATACCATGGTTCGAAGTTGGTGAACAGAACTCCTTACTCCTTATAGATACATGTTTGGGGGTTTCGGCGTTGTCTTAAGAACTGAAAGCATATACTACTATGCAAATTTAATTTATCATCATCATCATCACCACCATTCCAACATACATCCGTGAGTAATTGAGGGAACTCCTCCAAATTTATATGGATTTCGATTTTATGAGAAGTATCCTAAGCATGTGCTACCAAAAAGCAAGCATGGGGGTTTCGGAGTTGGTTTAAGAACTGAAAGCATATTATGCTACTATGCAAGTTACATTCATCATCATCATCATCACTGCTACCGGTCACCACACCATGAATTATCTAATTATGACCCCTATTATTGTTACTTTTAATCGTCTTTAAGAACAAAGCCCGAATTTGTCGAACGATTTAAAAAATTATAATGTTGTTTCAATGTAAATGACTCAACCTTGGTGTTTAGGTTACCAAGTTAGCAATTTGATCATAAGATCTATGAGGTAAGTTATTCTTAAAATTTATAAGGACGATTTTAGTTATATTATTTGAGCATCCATACTAATATTATAAATGCGAAAGTGTGTCTGTCGTCTGTCTATCAGTCTGTCTGTTTGTAACCTCTTCACGCTCGAACCGCTGAACCAATTTTGCTGAAATTTGGCATGGAGATACTTTGAGTCCCGAGAAAGGACATAGGATAGTTTTTATCCCGGAAAAATTTAAAGTTTCCGCGCGATAAACGAATTTTGGCGCAACGAAGTTGCGGGCGTCATCTAGTAATGTTGAGTTGTTTTCATGAGTGATGAGTATAATGATAGAAAGAAAGTCACTGAACAGAACTTTAGAGCCTTTAAAGACAGGCGTATGAACATTAATTTTATCATTGCTTGATTAACGCCAAGCAATAAGCATATACATACATTAGGTTCACAGTGGTATATGCTTGGAGTTGCTTAAGCAATTCTGAAGTAGTGACATCAGACAATGAGTTCTCATAATATCATGAAAGTGTATCCTGGATCCAAAGTCACTAAGCATAACACATTAGTCTGTGCAGAAAACCAGCTTATAAATCACTAAAAAGAGTGAAATTATTATTTTTTAACAAAAAATTAAAACCGACTTCCAGGGTAAAAACAATAATAATTTGTAATGAACAAAAAAGTGTTAAATAATTCTTACTCTTTAAAGTGCCTTATGCATAATTCTCCTAAACCTCAACTATTTCTGTACACAATCTACATTATTTTGAAGTCGGTACCAGTCTTAAATATTAAAAATATTTTGTCATAGAACTCAGCATTCTTATCTGGTACCTTTGTAATTTCAGTAATTAAGTACCTACCTTTGTTTAATATTATAAAATGACGTGTGGTCCGCGAAGGTCATTTCATGTCCCCCGAGTGAAACTAATAATTGGTGACCACTGATGTAGAGGGACATAATATATTCGTCTATGATTGTTATTTAGATATCAATGAAAAAAGTAAGTAATCATTTTTAGGGTTCCGTACCCAAAGGGTAAAAACGGGACCCTATTACTAAGACTTCGTTGTCTGTCCGTCTGTCTGTCTGTCTCCAGGCTGTAACTCAAGAACGGTAATAGCTAGAGATTTGATATTTTCACAGATTATGTACGTCTGTTGCCTCTATAACAACAAATACTAAAAAATAAAAATAAAATAAAATGAATATTTAAGGGGGGCTCCCATACAACAAACGTGATTTTTTTGGCCTTTTTTGCTGTCTCCAGGCTGTAACTTACACTTACAACATAATATGTACTTATTTATAATTTTATGTGTTATAATGTAAGTTGTAACGTATTATAGGTAGATGACTGATGAGTTAGGTAACAAATAACAATATCGGACATCCGTGATCCGCTGGGCGCCGATATTATGATTTCGCAATTCTGACAAATGGACAACACCTAAAACGTGAACAGTGAAAGATTTTAATTATGTACATAATATTATACAAGAGCAACGGTAGATATATTCTTGTAGAGTGTAGAGAAACGATTTGTATCTTTATTTTTGAGCAAATAAACAAAATAGTATAAACCTAATGTTGTTTTTATAACGGGGAGAGAAGATTCTAATTTCTAACGTTAGGAGGAAACAATAAATATAAACAAGCGCTTTGTGTCGTGTTATCAAACACAAGTGTAGCGTCTTGGTGCTAATTCTGTCTAACATCGCATTCGGGACGTCGTTAATATGCATTATATAATGTAGCGGCGCCGTGCTTTCACTCGCGCCAATACCGCGCCATGACGGTGCGCGCGCGCACGTATCGCCCGCGACTCGCGAGATAGACGCCCGCTATCTTATCGGCCCAGCTCTATCGCGGCACTGTAACGCCGCCCGCCGCCGAAACACCTAGTGAAGTGATGTGCTCAGTGCTCGCCGAAATAGACCGTTTACAGGAAAATCGTCCTAGCGTCGCGCGATAACAACAGGAAATGGCGACCAAATCGCCGACCACCAGCGTCAAGTCGCGCGAGATGATCGGCACCGACCAGTTCAGCCGGCGCCGCGACGTGTTCGACAAGCACGATACCGTCTTCCTGCCGCCCCCCACCCCCGTCTACAAGGAAGCAGAGCCAATAATAACCTCCAACCACGGGATCACCACGTCTAATTTTAAACGCAACACTCCGGGCTATTCCAGTATGCGTGAAACGAGGAGCGAAGGCCGCGCCTACGAATTCCGACCGCGGAAATACTCGGACAACTTCGCGGCCGACCACAACCAGAGCGACGACGTCGACTACCGGCAGAGCATGATCGACCGCACTAGGAGACTGTCCAAGTTGCGCCGTGAGTTCCTCAACTCGAACCTGCACGAGCCGGGCGCGAGCCCGCTGTCGCGGTCGGGCGTGCGGGCGTCCCTGCCCACCGGCGTCGCCGCCACCAGGTACAAGTTTGAGAATCTGAACGTGTACAAGTTTCCATTCGCCGAACCCTACTCCACGCCGACCCCCGTGCGCCGGGTGCTGGTCGACCTGGGCTCGCCCGAGGACGGCACCGACGGCAAAGAGAACGGCACCGACGGCAAGGAGAACGAGGACCCGGACAAGACAAGACACCAGAGTTTGCCGGCCGAACCCCTCGGCTCGCCGAAGGTCGATCATCAGAAGCTGTTCGAGGAGCTGGTGAAGCGCTACTCGCCCCAGAGGAAACCCATCGACCGAACCCTGCCTCCCACCAGACCTAAGATCATCGGGTCCGTTCCGAAATCGACCTCCAGTGCGGCGGACAGTCTCTCTAGTGAACCAAAAATCGGGGAGCAGTCCAAATCAGAGAACGACGACGTTTTTGAAGCTAAAAAGAGTCAGGAGAAGCTCGACAGCAACGACAACAAAATAACAGAAAACAAGGAGATCAAGCCGAACGTTGAGATTGTGCACAACGGCAGTGCTGAAAATACCGAGGAGGAGAATGACCAGGTACCGGAGCTGTCGACGATACCGAGGCGGTTGAGCAGCGTCAGCAAGAAGCCTCTCGATCAAATGATCGATTTGACCATTCCAGACCTAATACAGAAGATGACGAAGGAGGGAGAGCAGGTAGAGAGTCATAAAGACGGTAAGAAAATAAAACGGAAAAGGAGTTTCCTGGACAAGCTGTTAGGTCGCAACAAGGGAGTTAAGAGCGGAAAATAGTCAAAAGTTGGTGCGAAATCCTCCAAAGATATTTTATTGTGTGTTTATTCCAAAGTCTGCGGTGAAACAGTCTTCCTATTATAAGTTTAAGGTAATTTAACTATGCATTTTGAACCGTGGGTCAACGAATTAATGTAGAGTTCTAAATCCATTCGTTTGAACCTAGATTGTTCGCAGGAAATATTGTTAAGTAAGGAAAATATGGTGTTGACCGTATTATACAAATATAGAGCACATAACCTTGTATTTATTAAAATGTGTTTCTTTGTATAAAATGTAAAATTGTAAATACTTTGTTATTTTTTATTGACAAGATTTATGTATTGGAGAGGAGTTTTGAAATTTTGATACCTATGTATGACATAATGTTAATATTGTAAAGATGAAAGATGTTTGTCTGCGTTAAGTAGGCGTGATTACTAGACCGATTTTATTGAAATTCAACACATATGTAGATTGTAGAGTACAAAAAGGATATAGAGTATAGACTATTTGGCGAAGTGTACGGTTCCCGTTTGACGCACGAAGTGGTGGGCAAAATCTAGTTTTATTTAAGTAATATATTTGTAAAGGCGTTAGCTAACACTTCACAATACTTATCTTAATGCAGTAGGTTATCAGACATAGATAAGTGTTGTGCCATACTATCAGAAACGGCTTTCAACATTTATATCTAATATTGATGTATGTTTTGTGATTTTTTATAACTTATACACTTTTGTTATTTTTGCTATGGATATATTTATAAGTCTCCGATTGATTTGTATGAATAAATGGCAATATGTGAATTTTGTTCCTTTTTTTCATTTTTGAATAGAACGTATTTAGTTAGCTGTTAGGTACCTACATTCAGTCTTATTTATTTTATATTTCTGGTTGCTGTATTATTAATTTAGCAGTCTCGAACTGATAGAACAATAATAACAAATGGTCGAGAAAACAAATTCATTTTCCCTTAAAGTTAAATGTTATTTCCTTTTTCCCTTTTATTTGTACAGTTTTAGTTTACCTTGTTATTTGTTTATAGCGTAAAAAGTTCTAGAATTGAATCGAATTATGTAAGTAAATTATGTAAAATCGATAAAATTTTCGCTCTACCAGAGACCTATGCTCTATCAATTTTCTAGAGTAAAAAGGTGAATAAATTATTCACTAACCTCCTTGTTATTAAAAGTATGGCACTGTAATACCTACTATAAGTAATTAAGTATGTCTATCTGATACAGACTACATTTGTAAAACACACATCGACAGCCACAATATATGACGGAGAACTAATATATATTCTGTGCCCATGATAAACATCGTAATAAAGGCCGGCAACGCACCTGCAGCTCTTCTGATGTTGCAAGTGTCCATGGGCGACGGTAGTTGCTTACCATCAGGTGACCCGTTTGCTCGTTGCCTTATTTAATAAAAAAAATCGTGGCTAGTCATCTCGGCCCAACGTGAATAGGGGCCTTAATTAAAAAAATTGATCCAGGATCCATATTCTTTGCGATTGGCTGATTGAATTTGGTTTGACTATGCACGCTTGTAAATTTTAACTAATGGACCGGGTCCCGGGACACAAAAACACGACGTCGTGTCGTGTTTTTGTGTCCCGGCCGTTATAAGTACTACGTTACACGTAGTACCACGGAATATATAACATAATTGTTATGAGTTGTTATCCTATATCCTTCTAGGAACCGAGCGAAGAGGCAACAGACAAACTTTCGAATTTATATTAAAATAATACCTATAAGTATATAACTAGCTATTTGACCGAGCTTTGCTCGGTATTCGATAAAACACGAATAAAATGACATTTTCTAAAAATGATTCCTAGCTAGATCGATTAATCGCCCCCGAAACCCCCTATGTTCTAAATTTCATGAAAATCGTTGGAGCCGATTCCGAGATTCTTTAAGTTGATTATCGATTATCGATAAAACACGAATAAAATGTCATTTTCTAAAAATTATTCCTAGCTAGATCGATTTATCGCCCCCGAAACCCCCTAAATACCTACTAAATTTTATGAAAATCGTTGGAGCCGATTCCGATAGAATATCGATTATCGAATAAAATGACATTTTCTAAAATGATTCCTAGCTAGGGCGATTTATCGCCCCCGAAACCCCCTATATACTAAATTTCATGAAAATCGTTGGAGCCGATTCCGAGATTCCAAAAATATATAATAGGTAATATACAAGAAATATAAGTACAAATAACATCTAAAAATCTTAAATATATTATATCACTATGAAAGTATTAAAATATATATTTCCGTTGTCTGGTACCCATAACACAAGTCCTTCAGGTACTTACTATGGGGCCAGACTGATGTGGTGTGTAGCGTCCATAGATATTATATTAAGTAGGTATGAATGATAGGTACCTACCTATTCCGTATTCATGAATTATGAGTTGATTGTTTATCCATGCCACAGAATATAATATGTTAGTAGTGTCCATACTATAATATCTATACTTACTAATATTATAAATGCGAGTGTGTCTGTCTGTTACCTCTTCACACCTAAACCGCTGAACCGATTTTGCTGAAATCTGGTATGGAGATACTTTGAGTCCCGGGAAAGGACATAGGATGCTTTCCCGAAAAAATGTACGGTTCCCGCGCGATAAACCTTAAATTTTGGCGCAACGGAGTTGCGGGCGTCATCTAGTGAACATTATCTTAAAATTCTCGTAATTTACTAAATTTCTGATAAATATGTACCTATAATTATGCCTGCAATTTTTAAATAGCAACATTTTTTTGGGAAAATATCTGCGAGTAATAAAAACTATTTATTATTCGTAGGAAAATGTGTAAGCACTAGTGCAGTATTTTTGCTTCATACAATAATATTTTTTTAATTTTAAAAGTAATATTAATTCATTAATCTTTAAATAATGCATGGTAAATTACATTTAAATTATGCAACTTCTAAATTAAACTACTGACTACAGCTAAGCAACTCATTTATGAACTTCTACATAATATATTTTATTATACCTATATACTGCAGCTAAGAAACTAGTATACATAAACAAATAACAAAATATAGCTTAGGATAAAGGAAGTCATAAATAACTAATAGGTACATTACAAGCACTATAGAAGTGACTAAGGGCCAACCCACACGTACCACAACCACACGACGACCGCACCACGTGGTCGGTCGTATATTTCGTATTGTAAATGAACTGGACCATTCACACGCGTGTACCACATTTTGCAGTCGTTGTCGACCACTTGTCAAATATCGACCACATCGCAACCACGGCCGACCACGTCGCAACCACATCGCAACCACAACGTTGCGTCGATGCAACGACAGTGCCCGCACACCGCCCGCGCTCTTCCTCCTCCGTTTCATTGACTTTCGTACGTAACCACATCGCAACCACTGGCGACAACGCAACCACGTCGGCATTTTGTCGGTACTACAACGCAACTACAAAAAACTGCAGCGAGTAGCGACATCATTCACGCGTAAACACTGCTCGACAACATTTTGTCGTTGCGATGTCGTGTGGTTGTGGTATGTGTGGGTTAGCTCTAACTACTTCTTCCTGACTTTACATAACCCGAACAAATATTTAGGTCATATATTTTCTATGATAGAACACACTAAAAACAAACAGCACATAAGTCATAACATATAAATATATATTCATAATATACAAAGCATAAGGAAAACAAAACACTTCTGTGGTTTCATTATCGCTTGTTTAGACCAATTAGCAATGTTGTGCTTGATGATTCATCTTGAATCGGAATCGATTCGTTTCAACTCCTCTTCCAAGCTGAACAAATGATCATCATCAACCCCCATCTGTCTTATAGCTGCTGCGAGATTGTAAACATATTCCTTGTTAGGTCCACTCGGACCAACGCTGGTTAGTACCTGCCTTGCAATATCTGCTATAGATGCCGGACCTGAAATTAAAAAAAAATTACTAGGGTATACTGGTAACTACTAAGGGGTTTGGTAATCTTAGAAATGACAAAACTTTATTGGCTTAGATCTTGAAATGATATTATTATGTGCAAAAATTATAAACAGGGATAAATAGTGAAGAAAGGTGGTAGCCACAGAGCAAATACAATGGTGGTAGCCAATATACTATTAATAATAATTATACATCTCAAATCTCAATTTACGCTTCTAGTTGACTCAAAAACAAAAAATTTTAAACAGTTTTTTTTATTCTTTAATTTATAAAGGCCATACATCATAAAGATTAAGTCGGACAAATTTTAATAGTTTTCTATTGTATTTTACCTGCATATGACTCATTATCGTGTGTCGCCACATAAATAGTTAAGGAAAACGGTACACTTTTGTCCTTTGAATAAAACATCACATCTTTCTTGGAATACCCGTTTTTCTCCCGATAATCCAGATGCTGCGTCACTTCCTCAACATCCTCATCTCTGATCTTGTAAGCCACTCCCCATACTGCGCTGTTTGGATCAACACTCGGTATCAGTGTCACAACTCGGCCAGGCTTGTGTATGACACAATAATAAGATGTAGAAATAAAATAAGCTTATTTAAATTTAAAAAAGTAAGTTTTTATATAGTATATAGTATATATAGTGCTCTAAAGTTAGCTCTGAGTTCAACATCATGACGTCATCAGCTGTATCATTCGCTTGGTGAGTGATACAGATGACATGATGTTTAACTCAGAGTTAACTTTAACTCAGATCTGCGCATTGGGCCAGATGTTGAGAACTGGGAACCATATTTAACTCGTTTGAAGGTCTTCCTTACATTTTTATGTTTTAGTTTTCTAGTTAATACTAGATAAATATAAATGACATGAAGATTTGTTTACCTTGTCGGGAGTTCCCCTATGGTCAATGCTGTGTTGGTAAAATCTTCTAAGGTAACCTTTTACATATCCCACGGCCTTCAACTCGTATTTAAAGTCGACCTTCCATATTAGTGAGCCATAACCAAAAACCCACATTTTGATAAAAAAAAACTATACCTAGAATCATTAAAAACGCAAATAAATTGATTTATAATGCAGTTGTACTACTTGTACTACTACGGGCGCGTTCCACTTTGCGTTGAAAACGATCAAAACGCTAAAAATAGGAGGCATTTTCAGCGTTTTGATCGTTTTTAACGCCAGGTGGAACGCGGGGTACAATAGCAAAAGAAAACCAATTTTCCATTAATTTTCATTTTTCCCACAATTTTCCACATGATTTTGACAGCTCAATCTGTCAAGCACTGTCAAGCACCTGTCAAGTGTCATATCAATAGTAACCAATCGAGTTTTGACCACTGATACAAGTACGCTGGATAGGGACCGTGCAGAAACTATAGAGGGCGTCGTAATTCGACAGCAGCGCCACGATGCGAGTAAAAGACGTAACTTGTGAGTGACTTTGACTTCGCATTCTCCTTGACCCTGGATAGTTTATGAGTGTTTTTTTATGTTTTACACTATAAAATGATATAATACTTACACTCCCAAGTGACCACATGCGGCCGCGAGAACAACGACAGATTTCCAAGAATCCGCGATCGAAATATTAAAGTTAAAGACTAGATGACGCCCGCAACTCCGTTGCGCCAAAAATCATTTATCGCGCGAGAACCGTACATTTTCCCGGGATAAAAAGTATCCTATGTCCTTTCCCGGGGCTCAAAGTAAATCCATACCAAATTTCAGCAAAATTGGTTTAGCGGTTTGGGCGTGAAGTGCTAACAGACAGACATACTTTCGCATTTATAATATTAAGTATATTTTTATAATATTAAATATAATATTAAGGGTTTCTACTTTCTACCCGTAAACAAAGAATGGAAGAGTGAATAAAAATGTATAAAGCTTATCTAGTTAACTAAGAAAATATCTGAAAAAGTAATTAATAGCATCCATCAGCATAGAAAGTAAAAACTTGATAAATATTGCAATAAAATAATGAAGCTATGCAAAAATACTTATATTAATTACTGAAAATGCTTGTGGATTAATAAAATAAAACAAGTTCACTAAAATAAATGCTTTTATTTCAACCTTCTGCGATTCGATCGATACCATCTTCACAACTTTTGTCTGTCACTATTTTTAACTAATTTCAGTCTGGATCTCATAAGTGTAAACACCATTTAGGTATGTATTCTTTAAATAACACACAAAGACTGCACTACTAATCTTTTTCTTACTTCAAGAATCATCCTTTTGAGAACCAACACTTTGACAAAATGGTTCAAGTTCAATACTATCCTCAGTGTTGAATTCCTGGCAGGACTTCTCCAAATTATCCTTACTTTTGATGCAACTTTATGCCAATTAAATGAGCGGTGCCTATGTATGTATATCAATTTAGATGGAAGCCAGTTTGGATGTTTACTGAAAGAAGCAACGGTTATAGGTTATGTTCATATTGTGTTCATAAAAAATGAATTTACGGTTATAATCTACAAAATTCAGTGTTTTTACAAGTCTACACATAACATTCATGGAACTTTTTAAATACTTACGTATGTTTTTACTGCCTTTGATCCATTTCTTTCGTTTTTCAATAAGCAAAGGCATGTGAATACTTTGGCAGAAAAATACTAAAATTTTACATCGTTCGATTTGCCTTTATATTTCTTGTATGTATTAGAACTTTTTTTCAATTTTCAATTCTTGAAAATACTAAAATTTTTCAAGAAATCTTATAATTTTCCGTAGCTTGAATAAAGCTTGACAGTAAAATTTTCGTAAATGTTTCGGCTATTCGCCACTTGTGGCAGTGTCGTCGCTCTGCACGGTCCCTATTGCTGATACAGACCTGCTTTTTGTGCCTATTTGAATTTGAAGCGAAATCAGCGCCCCCATTATACGGGTAGAAAACTAAATTTGACGTAACCATAACCAATAACAATAGTTGTCATCACTAGTATTAGTTCCAAATACTCTCACTACTGCTATCAGCGCCAATATGGCGGCTTTCAAACGTCATTTTTACTTCAGATTTAGTTCTCTACCCGAATAATAGGGGCGCTGATTCCGCTTCAAATAGGCACAAAAATAGCTGTCAATTGTCATGTCTTCAAAGGCTATCAGAAATCCAGCGTACTTGTATAGAGATCAGTGGTTTTGACTATAGTTTTTTTTTAGTTTTAGCATGGTTTTAGGTTTTAGTCATTAATTATGCAAATAATGTTTTTTTTAACAGCAGCTAACATGATACTTCATTATAATAAAATGGATGGATTCGGAACTAGGTACACTTTATTAGTAGAGACTAGAGACTAGACAGTACCTACAAAACATCAAAACGATCAAAGACCAAAACGATCCTCTACATTCGGTGGTCGCAAAATGTCAAACAACTTGATTTTGGCCTTTAGTTGAAGTTCAAAACAAAAACAGAATGTCAATACGTATCTTGGTGGTATAGTCTGTGCTTGGTGGTAAATTTGAATTTTCTACTGAAATCATGACCATTTTATAAATTTTTACACGTAAAATAATGTAATGACGATAGACTAGTTAAAAATCATAACTTAAAATGGATACCTTTCTCATCACACCGTATCTACCACGGTATTAAGAGTAAGTAATCGATCTCATCTTCAAAATGTCCAGATCAAGACAAAATGTTTGTAATGAAGTCATAAGTACAGTTTATAAATCAACCTTTAGTTCTCAAAGGAAAACAAATATAAAACCTGAAGAAAAAACCTCTAAGAGTATAACGAACAGACCCACTACGAAGCGAAACGTAAAAGGGAGAAATTCAAGCAAACAAGACGTATCAAAGAAAGTTTCAAAGTGTGTCATTGATTTTGGAGTTAACACGTTAATTTCTGGACCGAAGCTCTGCGACAGTAACTGTGTTACAAGCGTTGCCACAGGCGGTAGCAAAAAGTTGTGTAAATGTGGAAGAAAAGTCAATTTTAAAATGGTTGATCATTTCACTCAATATTTTGATACAGTTAATTGTAGTACGCAATGTACGAACAAGTGTTCAGTAAAAACTAGCACCAACATTTACCAACAATATAACACACATAATAAAAATCAAAGAATACTCAATACAATAAAGTATTCCGATACAAAGAAACCTGGTGCATCCTTTGTCATATATGAGAATCCGACACCTAAATCTACCTACAAACCAAAATATCCCGTTGACTTGGCAGTCAACAGATGGGCTATATCTAGGAACCCTATCAGAGGTCCAGATTTTTAGCTCTCAAGTACATAAACTTATTTAAAGTTGTTATAAAATTATTAAAAAGTTTTTAAGCTCTTTTCTAAAGGAGGTGTGTAGTAAAATTCAGAAGATAAATAAAACAAAGCAACACTGTTACAAAAGTTGTTATTTCAGTTGTCCAAAATTAACACAAAAACTTAAAAATATTTTAAATAAAATGGTTCAATAAATAAAAATAACATGTAAATGTTACTTTTACACTGCATATAAGATTTGTAAAAATTTGCTAGTAATTTAAAAAAGCTACTAGAAGCAGAAACAGAGAAATAAACAAAATACAAAAGGAAACATTTAAGGTATATTTTATGTACTAAAAGTAAACAATTTTTAAATGAAAAATCCTACAAACTATTGTATTTTAATACAGAGTTTTTTATTTTTTATAAAGAAAACAGCCGTTGAGCATTCATGTCTTACCTGTTGAGGAGTGAAGTACTTTTTAATTTTGTAAAAGAATAGACCAAAGAATTAGTTATTAGCATGTCCACCATAACAGACATGTTACAGTCACTCGAAAGAAATGGTGCCTTCATTCTAAACAAAGAACTAGATCTGTTTGTTTACTTAACATTAGATTAGAAAGAGACAATAGTAGTTCTGCTCCTGAAGAATCGGTAATATAATTAATACTTTAAAGTCAACCAGTCTTACTACAAAAGATTAAACGTCCGTTGAACAGTTGTTTTCTCATTATATGTACTGAATTTTTTCTAAACTACTGTTCAACAGGTTCTCTTCAACTCCCAAGCGGCCACATACAGCCGCGAGAAAGATTTCCAAGAATCCGCTATCGAAGAATTCAATCTTTTGTAGTAAGACCGAACAACTCCAAAAGTTTACAAGTAATGTGAATACTTCATTATATTATTACATACTTTAAGTTGCTTATATGTTTTTTATTTTACATACATATTATAATCAATACAACCTTTAATCTAGATTAATGTGTTTCAAGCACTTTGCTTTAGTTGTAATTAGGAGACTCGACCTTCTAAGAAGTTTATTACTATGTCTATACGTTTTCTAAAACAAAAATTACAGAGATTTCTTGCATTTATTATAACTGTTTTGTCCCAGACTTATTTAAAGATATGTAACTTCAAGCTTAGCTAAATAAATTCAAATACTTACACTACATTTTCTCTTCATATTAAACATCATCAAACAAAACATAAGTAAGCTTTTACATTATATTAGAAAATATTAGCTTTAGTTACATTTTAACTATACCGTTCAGTACATTTATTGCTCTTATTATACAAACTATCAGTGAAAATTGTTTTAATAATGTTGTTGCTCTGTATTTATTTTTTTAATGTCAGTACTTGAAATTTCTCTCCTATTTCTTCAGAAAATAACAAAGTGCTTGACAGTAATGCTTGTCTCACATACTGTGTTGGCCCGGACTAGCAGGCTGGGTGGGGGCTTCCAAATTCTTAATCAGTTGAGCTAACCAATGCTTGGTAGAGGTATCTTCCTGAAGGCACGCTGTGAATGTTGCGTCTCGAAGTTGATCTGGAAGACACTGTCTCAATGCCTCTCTGGCTCTAGGGTTGTCCGATAAACGGAGGTAGCACCTCACAACGTGTTTGAGCAGTCTCGCTGATGGGTCTTTGGCTAACGACAAGACCATTTTTCCTAATATCATAGCTACATGAGAGAATCTATCGTAAGTTTGACATATATAGCACAAACCACTATCATCTAACAATATCTTTTGTAAAATAAATGTGGCAACTGTTTTGGATAGTTCCGAACCATTTTCCATGATGCGTAAGCACAATGGAATGATTTCTGTGGTCAGTAAGAATGTTATTACTTCCTGTTCGTCAGTCTTAACCAGTGCTCCGATGACACCCAGACTAGTCAGACGCAGGTATTCAAAGGGGCGCGTTTTTGACACTGTGTGCAGGAAAGGGTACAGAAACAGCGGCACGTGAGCTTGAAGGAACGCCGATCTCGTCTCCGGGTGGGAAGCTACACACTGCATTAGAGCTAGGGCATTACATACTCTATTACTTTGGTGTGCTGTAAGCGTCGGAGGTATCATCGCAACATAGATGTTAGTTATCTCTTGTAGCAATGCCGCGATTGTGCCGAAGCTGTGCCACAGCATTGGCGCCAAATCGGGCACTACTTCCCTCTTTTTACTCAATTCTAGGAGAGCATTTTCACGTGTGTCTGGATTGCACAACTCCAATATCCACGAGTAAATCTTCTCTCGGTCGACGACGGACTGCATGTTTGCTGGACTTTGCTGTGAGCTCATGTCTTGTAAGCCCGTTATTGTGATGATAAACCTATTTCGTACATAGTCTTTTCACAACCGTAGCGCAAGCTTGCTAAACGTTAGTTCTACTAAGTAGTCTGTGGCTTGCTAGTTGCGATGGTCTATCAAGTACCATCTGTTTACGTTCTGCACCCAAACTTTGCACTTCTTGTGTCGAGGTATACTCGAAAGTTTAAGTGATTGTTTTAAATCGGGGGTATCAAGGTTAAAACGTAAATAAATAGTTAAAATTCAGTGACGTTCACAAAACACGGCAAACAAAAACGGCAACCATTATTTCAGACTTCAGTGTTGCCAGACCTGATCAAAACATTTGCCCACGCAGGTTGTTAAAATTGCCCTTTCCGACAGAAAATTGCCCATAACCAGTAAAACAAACCCTGTAGGGGAATCTAAATAACCTGAGCTTGACATCCTCATAAATATACTAAATATGTATGGCTCGGCTGTTTCGTTAGTCGTTACTCGTTACTTATGCCGGTATAAATAGTCAGTACTTAAGATGCGACCCGCTCTTAAGACGCGGTTCGGCTCTGTGATTGGTCCAAATTTTGACAGCCAACCAATTGCAGAGCCTGAACCGTGTCTTGAGACCGAGATGCATCTTAAGTACTGACTATTTATACCGGCCTAACTTCAGGAAACGAAATACTCGCATCACCTCCGTGACGGCAGCGAAACGGCGCACGGCGAAGCCATACATAATATTTGCTGGTAATTGTAGAATTTGCATAAGTTAGGATCAGTAGAGTTAGAATTATTGAAGATTCAGAAGCTTGGCTCTACGTATACTACATGAGATCTCATTTGTTTTTCACAGGGTACGCCTTATGTGGTCGTCTCGGCAACCTTTTAAAAGAAATTGGTACTTTTCAACCGACTTCCAAAAAGGAGGAGGTTATATTATGTTCGTCTGTTTATATTTTTTTATCGTCTATATTTCACTTAAAAATCACCGCGGGGAACAGCTAGTATCATAAAATTTTACATTGAGTTGATTAGATACTTCTCTCTTTAATGTTAAGTTACGTAATTATTTCATTCAGAGTGCCTTATTATGATAATAAAGTATCATAGTATTGTTACTATAAGTATGACATAATATTATTATTACTTACTGTAATTTGGTTTCAGTAAAGAAATACTAGTATTTTATATATATTTTACAGGTTCCAAGACCCTTCCGCCCTTTTTGCCCTTTTTCCGAAATAATCTTAAAATTGCCCATGGCGTGGGCAATTGCCCACGGTCTGGCAAGACTGCATTATTTCAACCCACAGATTAATCTAGGTATTATAAGCAAGCTATTTCAACCATAAAAAAGACAAAATGACATTTTTACTTTTTAACATACCAAAGCAAGCACAGATAAAGCAAGCACACATTTTATTGACAAAAGCCATAAAATTAATATGGATTACACGCATCAATATTATCACGATTCCGTCGCAGTATCGCAGTACTACTTGTGATACGCGTGATCGTGATTTTCGAGCCAATGCGCATGCGCGGCTTTTTTCGCAGGTTGACAATTGACTGTCAACTTCATAATTATTGTGTCATCTTCATACAAATCTGTCAGATTTTAGAACATGACACTTGCATGACACCATCATGACACTCACACTGACACTAATTTTTAACTTTGCGCATGCGCAATGTCACAGCACAGAGCCTTGTGAGCACAGTGTGAGCTAGAAGTATATAAGTAAATGCTTGTGAGCATTTGTGAGTATCAGTATTCAGTGTATTCGTTGGCACAGAGTACTTCTCTATAATACTCTAATCTGTGGAGTAGGTACTTTACGCCTGTGCTTTATGCCGGCGCCACACATAGCACAAACATTTGAACACATATTTGAACACTTGTTTGTACACATGTGTAGCACGGGACTTTGAGACTTTGTTCACAGCTTTGTACAAACATTTGCACTTTGCCCTTCGATGTCGGTTTTTTGGCGCACATCAAAGAGCTCAAAGATCTATGTTCAAATGTTTGCTTACCTGCTACACATATGCGCAAAGTTCACTTGACACTTCTGTGTAGTCCATAGATAATACAATATATACAACCACAGACTACATGTCATGTAGTCTGTGGTTGATCGAAGTATTTTGCCGGGAATGTGAAAGAGTGATGTTGTGTTTTTGTATAATTATTTTCCTAAAATTGTGTTAATTGGGTTTTAATGTGTAATATTGGTAGGGCTAAGGGCCCGGCCGCACCTGCGTCTATCGTCTGAAGCTTCGTGCTATGAGACGATACCTACTATTGGACGATACAAGAAGATCGTCCAACAGAATCGGTTTTAGCGCGAAGCACTACGCATAATATGCGGCCGTGGCAGTAGAATATTATCCATTAAGATATTCGTTATCGTGCACAAGACGTGTGGGAAAGTGATGCATTAAGTATTTATTCCATTACACTAAATTTAGAAATCTAAATGATTTAGTCACTAAATTTAGTGAAGTGGAATAACATTTAGAAAGCTAGGATCCTAATTAGTGTACTAAATCGACAAAAATGTGGCTTCTAAGTTCTAACTTCTAACTGACTAAATCAGTGTTGCCAGATGGTTTCAACCTTTTATTGTATTAAAGTCAATATATTTTATGTTATACGATCTGGAATCCATTCATAATTAATTTCTAAAGTCTGCTGGTTCCAAGTAGTTCAGAAAGTTCATGATTCATAATTTTTCGTGGAGCAAAAATTCTTTCAACCATCTTTTTCGCCTTTTATTTATTTTGATTTTTTGTTGGTTTGACAGAACTGGAGCCATTATGAAAACGTCTGGCCAAAATCGCCGCGTCGTCACAACTGATTTTTAATCTGTGCAACTGATTTAGTTACTAAATTAGGACAAGTGGAATAAGTAGCTTCTAATTTGTCTTCTTTTTAGAATCCTATTTAGAACTTCTAAATTTAGTGTAATGGAATAACTACCCAGAAACGTGCTATTTTGTGTTCCCTCCAAAACTCCATCAAAAGTTTCAGTAAAGCGTCTACCACTTTACTGAATCGACTGACTTGACTTTCTGACTGTAATGACATTTACTTAGACTTTGACTAGACTTTAGACCTGATAATATGGAAAACGATGCTGAAAATTGAAATAAAAAATATTGTTTTCCTGCCATATTATATTATGCTCGACACTGGCCATGGCTAAAGCCGAAGTGCCATAATAAGAAAAAAAAATTCTTGTCTGTGGTCAGTTGTCACGTCAAATCAGTCGTCCGTCTTGTTTGACGTCCTTGCAACAACTGTGAAGTGAAAATGTATGTGAAACTCTGTGAAACATGTCTGGCAGGTTCAACATACAAGTGTTCAAATGTGTGACCACAGATTAAGGATATAGGTAGATGTAGTCTTAGCCCGTCATCGCGTGGCCATTTTGTGCTTATTTTCATACAAGTAGTGTGCGTTTATTTTCTTGAATATTTTCATTTGTCGATCATTTCGAAGCATATTATAATTGAGAAAAGAAAGTCAATTAGTTCATGATATCGATAAACTATAGTTCAAGTAATGAGAATGCGTAAACACACGTAAAAAGCTATGCAATTTTTGTAGCCAAATTATTAATTGATGTGACATTTTTAGCACTAATGTCTTATATAGCACAAATAAGGGATTATTAAACTTATAAATTGTCTTTTTAGCTTACAAAAATACCGATTGGAAAGCCCAAAAAACGTTGTTCAAAACTTACGTATTTCATGTTAAATCCACGTGTTTGAGGCATTATTTAGCCACTCTTATGGTTTATTATTTAGCGGAACCACAAAACTCAACAATATCTAGCATAAAATGTTCACTAAAAACCTTTAATAATACTTTTATTACATGAAATATGCAGTCCGACTCCTTTGTTATGTCCTAGTAAGTAGGACATAACATTACACGCTTTTGACGCTTATATACCGATACAAGGCTCCCTCCTACTATAGTATCTCAATGTGTGTGACAAAGTCTGTGTTCAAACATTTGTGCTATGTGTGGCGCCGGTATTACGCAATGTGCACCACAGATTAGAGTATTATTGATGTGCACGACTATAGACCGAATGAAAACAAATAAATTTTGATTCTAGTTATAGAGAATACTTAGTTTATTGCTTAGCAAAAATAAGTGTATTGAATTAATCGTTAGATCGTAAGACATATCACATACGTATATTTTAGTTCAAATTTTTGCAATATACATGGATTGCTTAGTCTGAACTGAAACCATCTCGTGAAGATACAGGTAATTGTTGAACTTGTTATATCACAAATCATATTTCTAGGGTTTGGTATTGTTCCAGCTTATTTTAATGATGACGTTCACTTGTTCTTGATTGCTTTAACACTCGGCTCAAATTATGACTAATTTGCATCAATGAGAGTTTGCACAGGAAATAACGTATTCTACATTTGTCAGATTCCTTGAACTTATAAATAAAGGGTGAAGATATTCTTTTGTTTTCAAGTTTCTCCAATATGAATACACTTCTTAGTTCTTAGAATAAGTAACTTTCCTATGGCAACGCCTTAGCTGGCCTTAGCACCTTTATATAATTATAAACCAAATATGATTAGTAGAGTGTGTTCATTAATATTTACCCTGTGTGAAACTGTTTGGTGTTGCGCAGGGTGAATATTGCTGTGGAGGGAGTCCCGTGTTTGTTAGATCTGGGATATCCCTCCTTTATACGGCTGAAGGCGAATCGCAGGTGGTTTTAGTGAGGAGTCTCACATACCTCGGGGTGCTGAGGCACATACCTAACCTGGGTGTGTCTCAGCACCCCGAGGGTTTCCCCTGCGCATAAAAAAAAGGGTGAATATTGCTACCACTAAGAAGGTTTGAGCCTATAATAGCTGTGATATACTATATACATACTTTCTTAGATATACTTTTACAGCAATCATGGAGGTATCCCACTCACTGACGCTGAATGAGTCAGCGCTGCAGCAGCTGCCGGAGGACAAGAAACCTCACTTCATATTTGAGTGGCTCCGGTTTCTCGACAAAGTGCTTGAAGCTGCTCACAAGGTACAGTAAACAACAATAACCCAATAATTGAAGATTTAAGGGGAAGGACTACTTTCATTTTTACCTTATATATGTAATTTGAACAAACCTTGTAACTTACCCACTTCAGCATCTGGCTAATGTATCTGGCCAAACGTAAAATCCATTGTTTTTTTTATTTCAAATAATTATCCCGGTCCTAAAGCCGGAGTGGAGCCGTACACAAATGGAGTAAGAAAATAGCAATTTTTATTCTGTTACTTACCTGGTTTATCCATTAATGTATTCAATTCTATCTTATGAAGTTTTATGTTATGAAGTTATATAATATGGTAAAACTAAAGCTTAGTATTATAAAGAAAGCTTTTGACTTTCTCGTAGGCTGTACTTTGTATACATTTGGTTACCTGACAAACTAATTATTATCCAACTTTTCTGTGGTAATTTTTTTCTTTTTAGCTGATTTTTGTTGACTGGGATTTCAGAATGTAAGCATGAGCCTAAAGGCTAAAGACAATGAGGGCTAGTTCTATTTAAGCTTGAGATGTATTGTCTTATTTAATAATCGGCCAAGTGCGAGTCGGACTCGCGCACGAAGGGTTCCGTACCGGTATAGAGCGAAAGTAGACAAAAAATTGTGTTTTTTGTATGGGAGCCCCCCTTAAATATTTACTTTATTTTTATTTTATTATTGATTAATAAAGTACAAATACAATTAAGGATTTTGTGAAAATTTCAAGTGCATAGCTGTTACCATTATTGATTACGAGCAAAAAAGGCCAAAAAATCACGTTTCTTGTATGGTAGCCCCTCTTAAAAATAAACTTTATTTTATTTTTAGTATTTGTTGTTATAGCGGCAACAGATATACACAATCTGTGAAAATTTCAGAAGTCTAGCTATAGCGGTTCTTGAGATACAGCCTGGAGACATACAGACAGACGGACAGACGGACAGACATCGAAGTCTTAGTAATAGGGTCCCGTTTTTACCCTTTGGGTACGGAACCCTAAAAATCTAATATTGGGTACAGAACACGTATATTTTATATTTTTTCATTTCTTCTAAATATGACTATTTAGAAGAAGAGTTATTTTACTGATAAGTACATTTGAAATTGTTTCATAAGCAGTTAATGGACCTACGTCAATTGGTTGGATGATGTCAATTCAATGATAGCTGTGATCTGTCTGATGGTTTTGACGCAGCACAACCAATTTACGTAGGTCCATCAACTGCCTATGAATCAACTTCTCTGATAGTACATTTGAAATTTTCAGTCGGACTTGAAGAACTGTCAGCAGAAGCTAGTAGCCCAGCTTGTGAATCTACTTCGTGAGAACCTCGGGCCACCAGCTCGGAGGCTGCTCGCGAGATGCCTGGCCACTCTGTTTTCAGTCGGAGACACATTCCTCCTCTTCGACACTGTGAACAAGTGCAACGATATCATCAAAGTGAAAGACGACTCGCCCTCATATTTGCCGACAAGACTGTAAGTTGTAGTTTTACGGTCCATTCAAAGATTACGTAAGAGTTAAAGACTCTTTCTTTAACTCTTACGTAATCTTTGAATGGGGGGATCATACCAAATGTTCCAATGTACCAAAAAAACTTGAGAGGTGTCAAGGGACACCCGGATGGAACGAAGTTATTTCGAGAAAAAACACGCGCTTTCGCACGGCTTACAATTAGAGCAAAATGCTATAGTTGTAAGCCGTGCGAATCCGACTAATAATACCTACACTTTTGTGTCATGTCGTTACAACTTTTTCCGTCTAGCCCCCTTTCGCAACGCGCGATAAGGAACTTAGTTTTAACAAGACACAGTGTTTAAAAAAAATATCGTAATTTTGTGTGACGTTTTATATGTGGATGGCCCTTAGTAATCTGTAGTTGAAGGTCAAATGTTTTCTAAGAACCTTCTCGATCCAATTACCTTGCACTTATATTGCATTAGGGATTAAGATTTTTGCCGTCTACACAACATGTCATGTGTTTTTCTTGATGTCGTAGGTCCGGGATCATAATACGAAAATGATTTTAATAAATTATTTTTCATTAAATTTCGTACAGCCTGGAGACAGACAGACAGACAGACAGACGGACAGACGGACAGACAACGAAGTCTTAGTAATAGGGTCCCGTTTTTACCCTTTGGGTACAGACACAGAGAACCCTAAAAATCATTGTGATTTCATCAATTATCTCATATATTTTTTTCTATTTGACTGCGAGAAAATAATAATATGACTCGGACTCTCGCACAAAGAGTTCCGTGCCATTGACATCAAGGAATAAAGAGGCAATATCGTTTTTTTGCAGACGGCACAGAGACGGATATGACAAATCTATAAGGGTTCCGTTTTTTTGCCATGGCTACAGAACCCTAAAAATAAGTCACATGTGTTCCTACACTACAAAAATGTTAATGATTCTATATATGTCTAGTGCTGCCATCTGCTGTCTGGGCAGCATGTACGAAAAGCTTGGCCGGATGATGGGCAGATCGTACGAGGAGACGGTCACCACGCTGGTGCGCTCCATGAAGAGTGCCGAGTCCCAGACGCGGCTGGAGATCATGAATACTTTGGGAAAGGTCAGATACAAGTATCAAGTAGATATGGCAAGGATTTCCTATTACTGATCAGTTATTTAGGTTAAAGATTTGGTCTAGTTATTGCTTAAAATAAATCAATTTTCTGACAATCCATACTAATATTATAAATGCGAAAGAGGCTATCTGTTGTCTCTACACGCTCGACCGATTTTGCTGAAATTTGGTATGGACTTTGGAGATACTTTGAATCCCGGAAAAGAGCATACTATATTTTTTATCCCGGAAAAATTTACGGTACGGAGTTGCGGGCGTCAACTTGTTTCGAATGAATTAAATACTTACGTATACTTTTTGTGTTAACTTACTACCGGTTTGAGAAAGTAGCTTCATATTCATATTTCAGATATGCATCGGCATGGGCACCGCGGCTGGTACGTCTCTGCGCGAAGTGTCCCGGGCTGCTAAGACATCTCTACTCAACGAGCGTACCAGCTCTGTGAGGGCAGCAGCTGCCAACGTGTTGAGACACATGCTGCCACTGCTGAAGCTGACTCCTGCTGACGTGGATGCCATAGCGGCAGCGTGCTTACGGGCAGCCCACCCCAGTGACTATAACTTGAGGTATTTATAAAAAAGCTAAATCGTGCGAAGTATGAAAGCTCAGACATAAATGTATAATTTATAGACAGTAAGAAACAAATTTTATGAAAAGAAAGAAAGAAAAAGGTAGTAATGGGAATTAATGCTATTTTCTATTAATTTCATTAACATGCTAATTTTGATGTTACAGCATGCTAAGTATTATTGCTTTGCATTTGCTAAAAACGCGGCATCGTGAATCGATGCGAACCGATAATTCACGATGCCGCGTTGCGAAATAACGCGAGCGGCGCACCGCACCGCGAGTGAGAATACCTTCGAGTATTATTTCGCATTGAGTGAAAAATAGCAATTCATTAACCTTTAGCACCGCGGTGCGAAACTGCGCGGACATGCTTTTTATCATGATCGCGGACTATTAAGGTACAATTCCGTGCATCGCGACAGTCGTAAGCCGCGCGCGGCCGACGACTATCGTCGGCCGCTCGCAACAATAGTCATTGTATGAAAATGTATGGCACCGCTTCCGAGGCCCGCGACAGACGCGCGCGGCCGACGACTGTCGTCAGCCGCGCGCGGCCGTGTCTTGAATTTCATACGCGTCTTGACGGCCGCTCGCGGCTTTCGACTGTCGCAATGCACGGAATTGTACCTTTACTATTTGCTACGCACGATAATAATATTAGCAATCGTATTTTTTAGCAAGTACGATTTATTTAATTATTGCTAATGGGCATTTAACAATTAATTATTATTGCTAATGCTATTTTTACCAACACTAGAAACCAGGCGCGAAAAGAATTAAAAACGAACATAATTTCGACGACATCAGTTTTAAATAACTTAAAGTGTTTTAACTTGATATAAAGCTATAAAGTAGCGGCTAAAGTTTCTGAAACTAAACTAGATTATTTTGTTGACAGATGTGCTGTAGCAGAGTTATTAGGTGCACTAATAGCGGCCACTCAAGCGGAGGAAACCAATAATATCAACAGCAAGAGCAAAGTCGGATTTCAAGCAGGTAAGTTTATTACTTTTGTTATGAAATCACTTTCATAAACGCGATATTTAACATAGCTATCGAACAAAGTTTTCCCGCGATTTGTAAACTAAGGAAATATGACGTCATAACTTGGTAGCAGTTTGTGTAGATTGTTTTGGGAAGGGTTTTTTTAATTTGTAATATCTTGGAGAGTTTTTAAGTTCACGCAGTAATTCTTTTACCAATGATGATATTTTTTAGAGGTCCCTTGGTACAAATAGAAAAAAAAAATAGAACACAAACCAATAACTTAAGGTTCTTTGATTCTATTTACCACCAGGTACCGCTTTTTAGCCTTAGGGTCTGACGTGTCAAATAGGCGTATTATCGTGACACGTGACAGCTATATCGTGACATATGACAGCAGTTTGACTCGATAGACCCTAAGCGGGCCCGTAGACGAGCAATTTTATGGCGCAATATTACGTTTTGCGTAATATTATTGACCGTCTACGGTTGATATTGGACATCGCGCGCATTCAATCTACTTGTCAAATAAACTGTTCAAATAAAATTGAAGCGGGATATTGACAATATAATTGCTCGTCTAGAGGCCTACTATGTGTCTAAACACACTAGGCCGAAGTTACGCCGGTGTAAATTCCGCCGCAAATGTCAAACGCATACAAAATACGGACGGAACGCGACGGAATAGTGTGTCATCCCTCGCGTTCCGTCCGTATTTTGTATGCGTTTGACATTTGCGGCGGAATTTACGCCGGCGTATCTTCGGCCTAGTGTGTTTAGACACTAAGGCTAGATAGAGGCACCTAGTAGCAAATGCCATATCAAACACCGTCATTTCAATTATTATTTTCCAGTTCAACAAAGCAAGAAGGAAGTGACTAAGAACATAATATCGCTAGAAGAGGCTTTAAACATACTGATGGGGGCGTTCCTTAGAGGCGGGACTTCGTTCCTTAAGGGCGAAATTATAAAGTCGGGCTCCGGAGTCAATAGGGAGGTCCGGGTGTGCGTCACTTATGTGAGTTTGTTTGTTTGTTATTTTATTACTATAAACTAATGTTATAAATACGTGTGTCCTTTGCATTTATATTATTACTAGACGATGAGCCAAAATTCGTTTATCGAGGGGAAGGGAACCATACATTTTTCCGGGATAAAAAGTATCTCCATACCAAATTTCAGCAAAATCGGTTCAGCGGTGTGGCCGTCAAGAGGTAACAGATGGACAGATTGCCACTTACTTTTACTTCAAATCCATACTGATGCATAAACATGGTGCAATTAAAACTACCGGCCAAATTTTTTTTAGGGGTATCATTAGGAGTGGCCATTAAACCAAAAAAGAGGGTGTTAATTTTTTTAGAATAACATATTTTATCCCACTTAATTCCCTGTATTGTAAATACAAAAGTATGTCTGTCTTTCTATCTGTTTCTTCATCATCTAGATTAAATTTTGTACGGAGTTTTCCTTTTTTATGTCCTTGAAAAGTTTCAGTAACTCCCTGGTAATAAACTTAGTTGCGACCAACGTCTAGTATTATAACTTTCTGATAAAGTGGCGAATAGGCTATTCACAACTTTTTTGACAGATTCTCCATACTTTAACTGTCAAGTTAAGTTGTGGATAGTCTATTCGGCACTTATCAGGAAGTGGTGAAACAAGCCCTAAATTTTTTAAAAATTGAATATTTTCTCAGGCGTACGTGATATTCGTCCAGAACATGGGCGGTGTGTGGTTGGAGAGAAACATGACAACTTTCCTCACCCACGTGCTGGATCTAGTGGCCAACCCCAAAGCGGCCAGCTCACATGTCGATGCTGTTTACTCCAGGTAAACAACATAGAATAATTTACCACAAAATCTTAGTATGATAATCTGCAACTATTTATGAGTTCAAAGTGATATACATGAAATATATCAGTTAAGGGCCCGGGTTACCCTCGAAATTTTCATACATTCTTAATACCAAAATCATTTTCTCATGCGAAAATATTTAACATGTTTGAGTTATTTTTCAGCTTAAGATAGTAATTACCTAGGGTCCTGAACAATTTTTTTTTACAAAATATTTAAATACTAAAAAAGAAATTTTTGTTTAAATATTTTTTAGTAAATTTACTACTAAATATTTAAACACCAAAAAATAGACAAAAACACTAAAAATATATAAATAAATAGTAAAGAAAAATAACTCAAACATGTTAAATATTTTCGTATGAGAAAATGATTTTGGTATTAGGAATGTATGAAAATTTCGAGGGTACCCCGGGCCCTTAAGTCGAGTATACAAAATACGATATCCCCATTAGGCCTTAGACTAGAAAAAGTCTGTCACTTTATTGTCAATTACAGTTTGTATAGAAAATGGTGACCGCTACGGACGGAATTCGGCAATTTGAGAATTGTATACTTACTGGCTCAATTATAACAAAGTCATAAAATAAAATGCTTGTCTTTCAGGAAGTGTATAAACTACATCCTCCGCAACACTCTAGGCCGGATGTTGGGTGAGAAGGCGCAGGCAGCGGCGTGCAGGGAGATCATACACATCGTCGCACGACAGATGAACACCATAGACTTTAACCCAGAAAACGCCAAGGACTGTAATCAGGTTAGATATTTCCATATAAATATAATACACTATAGAACGGTCATAATAGTAATAAATTAATAATAATATTTATGGACGCTTCACACCACGTCAGTCTGGCCCCGTGCTATGTACGAAGGACTTGTGTTACAGGTGCCATACAACGGATTTTTTTTTGTTAATTGCTTGATCTTGCAATCAGTCCTCGAACTATGAATAGATGTGTTGTGTGGCTTATGGCATGGAGAGTAGGTTTCCCAGCGGAGACTACTCTTTAGGAATCTGGTCACCTATGGCAGGTCCAGTTCTAGTATTTGACGTCGTTTTAGGCGTCTAAATGACTCTGGGACAGTTAGCTGAACAGCCAGTTGGTTTGGATGTTTTAGGAGTCGGTTTTTGTAGTTATTGACAACGGTTTCGCTTTCCTCCTTTACTGTTTTAAGGTTTAGGTAGTTATGGACCTCTTCGTTTTTAGTGAACCATTGGTGGTGGATGGTGCATTTGTTATTTGTTTAAGTATTGAGTCTTCAGCTCTTTGTATGATTTTTATATTTGAGTCACAGGCTGATCCCCAGAGTTGGACTCCATACATCCATATAGGACAACGGAAATATAATATTTAATACTTTTATTCTATACAATATACATGTATTTAAGTTTTTGAATATATCATACACAGTCATATTTAATACATATCCAATATCCATGATCCAGGAACATCGAAAACTTTTTTGTTCCGTCGGTGGGATTTAAACCCGCGACCCTCAGCTTGAGCCCCCACACACTCAACCACTGAGGCTCAGAAGTCGTCAAACTCATATATTTGGACCATCAAATATATCTCCAGGTTCTGACATAAACACATAGGGCAACGAAAATTGTATGTGCAACGCAAATTTGACTACCAATAGGTGTTAATTTTCGTTAACTGTGTCATTGAAATCCTAGCTATGCAGGCGTAATTTTTATAGGGATCAATTAGTGTGTGCTCAGAACCATAATGATTAGTAAAATTACTTGTTGGCTTATTTTGGTTAAAGATAGTGTGTTGATGTATTATGTAGTATGTACTAAGTTGGATTTTTGTTTATTTATCTCTGTAGCGTTTGTGGCGTCGACAAAAGAATGGAATTTAACACATTCTAAAGCCAAAATAACATGTGTGAAACGAGAACAATGTTAAGTCTGTGCTTTCCATAACATTTTTTTTGTCTACAGGAAACGCTGTTCAGTCAGCACCTACTAGTGTGTGCACTCACAGAGGCAGGCGAGTTGTGTCTGCAGCTCGGCACCTCCGTACAGAACCTAGTCTCCGACCAGTCGCTCAACATGATCGATACTATATTCATGGTAATTGGTTTTTATGTGTAGGTAAGAAGAGAAAATGTGTGATAAGTGGATATATTTTAAATATAAAAAGATTTAACATAAATGTATTATGTCATTATTATGATACAATAAACGTGTGTTCGGTGTGTATGACTTACTGCCGCACTCAGAGAAATTTAGTTATGATTTACCTTCAATCTAGTGAAGAGTTTGACAGATAATGTTTTGGGCTTAATATTGGCATTCTTTAACTATTTATAAAAATGAGAAACTTGTATCGACGTACGAGAAACTTGTATGAGAAACTTGTATAAATTTTTTCCATTTATACAAGTTTTTATTTTTTCCATTTATATAATATATATATATATATATATATATATATATATATATATATATATATATATATATATATATATATATATATATATATATATAACAGCATCAACATAAATTGAATGTCTGCAGGTACTAGAACACCCGTGCGCGGCCGCGCGACTTGCCGCAGCGGGTGCGGCGCGGCGGGCGTGTTCCGCGCTGCCCGCGCTCACGACGCCGCTGATAGACCGCGCCGCAGACGCGTTAGATCGCGCCGCACCCACGCCGCATCGCGTCGCTGGTGCGTACGTGTATGCGTATACAATAAGTGCAAATTTTGGTCAGAAACTCAGTAGAAATCAAATATAAAAGGAAGTGCTATGAAGCGTTGCGTACGTTGATAGATGTCGCCAGCACACAACTAAAATTCATTACATTCACAATATAATCTCAAAAGTATATACGCACACATAGTGTGCTCGACGCTTCCCGCACTCACGACGCCGCTGATAGACCGCGCCGCACCCACGCCGTACCGCGTCGCCGGTGCGTATACGTATACGTGCAAATTTATATAAATTTATTTAGGACCAATTTAAGCGTATAAATGATTCTATCGACATACGCTGGTCTAACACATGTTTGCTCCATCGACCATATTGATTATTGACACTTAAAAACGTATGTATGTACAAGAAGGTTTTGAAAATATTAAATACGAAGGTTTGTATGGGTCAGGATGTAGATAATATGTACAGCCTAACTTTAATATTAGAAACTTTGTCTACAATTACTTTATTTACCAGGTTACTCGGCTGCTCTCGCGGCTGTACTCGGAGCAGTGCGTCATTCGCCGCTCGGTGTGCCGCATGGACGCGGCAAGATCGCGTTCAACGCGGCCGAGCAGCTGCTGCGGTCGGCTGGCCAGAGCAGCCGCCTCACCGCCGCGCGCACCGCCGCCGGCTGGCTCATCGTCGGCGCTATATGCACGCTGGGTGAGTGTGACGCCACTCGCTGCAGTTGTGCGCGTCACGGACGCGGAAAGATCGCAAGTGTGACGTCATTACTGCAATAATATTATGACGTCATAACTCACCTCCAACCATATATCTACAATTTCTACAATATATCACCAAGATCCTCTAGTGCAGGAGTTCTGAAACTTATTTTGTCCACTGCCCACTGAGAACAATTATTAATGATGTTTTAGCGCCCCGATTGTTTCAATTTAAAATGCATCCAGATGAAATAAATCGCCCCCCAATCCTCTACACAACGCCCCCATTTTTTTCTAGGTCCCACACCGCCTTTAGACCTTCAGCGCCCACAAGGGGGCTTTATCGCCCACTTAGGGAAAGGCTGCTCTAGTGTCAGCAGTTTTGAAAGTCCTTGTGAATACCGATAAAAATACCATGATATACGCAGCTGTAAGATGTGTTGCAACACCACTAATTTACCAATATCTGTTGCAACACCTCTAATACAAAAATATGCTTTCGTTTACCTTGATCTTTTTTATCTTTTTATAATTAAACCTTTTCTCTTCCCAGGTGTACCGGTAGTGCGAGGTCTGTTGCCGCGTATGCTGCTGCTGTGGCGGAATAGTTTCCCGCGCTCCGCTAAGGAGCTCGAGTCGGAGAAAGCGCGTGGTGACGCTTTTACTTGGCAGGTGTGTGTCTTTTTTAAATAATAATAATAATAATAATATAATTATATCAAGTAAAAACAGTCCCACTACTAGACATTACATTTCTTATATTCTGCGTGACTGGTGAGACATGTTCAATACTCGAGGACGTGATAATATGCTATTATATTAGATGAAAAAAAATAATATAAAAAAATAATATCAATTGATCACTGAGTAAACGTAGCTTAAAGTTAAATAATTATTTACCCAACGCATGGACACCGTGCGCGGGAAGGATAGTTGTGTGGTGTTTTTTTGGTAGTGCACGCCTCTGTACCGGCCGCATATTTGATTCATTTATTTTTGGGAAATTCGGAAAAAAATTAAGTACCTAATTTTATTACATAATTATAATGAGAAACGAGTACTGAATACTCTCCTTAAGTATCGGTAATGTCTCACCAGTCATGCTGTTTACACAAATGCGTCGCGTTGCGGTCTGAATTGACACTTAGACGTAAAGCAAGCAAGATACATTTATAACTCCAAAAATAAACCTTTTCTTTCTTTTAAACGCACGTTTTCTTCTCAGGTGACGCTAGAGGGTCGAGCTGGGGCGCTGTCCGCGCTACACAGCTTGCTGGTCCACTGTCCGTCACTAGTCAACGGTGACGACACCGCCAAACGCCTCGCTCAACCGATAGAAGGCGCCATCGCTGTGTTGACCAAGTAATATTGCTATTTCTTACGTCTATCTTTTTCTTTTAGAGTGGGTTGCTTACTTTAACTACAACTTTAACCATAACAAAATGTCAAATGAACTGTCAAATCCTTAGGGTGAATTGCACCAGAAGCGTAGTTAAAGTTAAGGTTAAGGTTATCGTCAAATATGGCGACTTTTCCTAGGGATTTGACAGTTCATTTCACATTTTGTTATGGTTAAAGTTAAGGTTATAGTTAAAGTAGGTTGATGCAACTCACTCTTAGTAAAAGTCCATAATAGACGCCATCTTTGACGATAACCTTAACCTTAATATAATTTAACTACACTTCTGGTGCAATCCACCCTTAGTCGTAATGACGTTCTTCCCCCAATCTCATGTCGTCTTATTCCCCCAGTCTCGGAGGCGTGGTCCGCAAATACGGTGTTTCGTAGAAAGCGGGCGCGACGCTGCTGCGGCTCAAAAATCTAAACTAGCATAATCGTCTATCTCTTTCTTTTAGTCTTGATCACGTCCTACCTTCAATCTCATGTCGTCTCTTTCCCCCAATCTCGGGGGCGTGGTCAGCAAATACGGTGTTTAGTTGAAAGCGATCGCGGCGCTGCTGCGGCTCAAAAATCTTTCTTAGACTAGCAAACAGTTTCTCTTTCTATCTTCATTATTTCGCTCTCCCACTCTCATGTCGTCTCTTTCACTCAGTCTCGGAGGCGTAGTCCGCAACTACGGGGGTTCACTCAAAGCGGGCGCGGCTCTACTGCGTCTACGTCTGTACCGTGCGTGCGCCGCGCTTGCGGGCGCGGGCGCCGCTCCCCCGCCCGCTGCACCGCTGCTGCGGTTACTAGCTGCAGAACTGGCGGGCGCGGCCGACCAGAGCGGCGCCACTGTCGCTACAGGTATGACGTCATCATTAGCATGATATGCCGTAAAGCGTAAATTTTTATATATCATAAGTCATAACAGTAAAAGTCCCTCATTTTTAATATCGCCATTTTTAAAAACTTATCGTTTTTCTCATCTATCATCTATCATCTCATCTATCATTTTTAAAAACTTATTATATAGTGAAGAATTCACGCGCTTCTGTCATTGCCATATATTTTTGGGGTAGTAGGCGAGGAGTAATTATACATCTCATTCATATTTTTTTTATGATGCAGGTCTCCTGCGTACCGCTATGCACCCGCGAGACACCATCTTACTGGGAGAGGAGGGTTGGATCTACGATACGGATCACGCTGAAATTGAGGAGCAGGTATGTTTTACATAAGTTTGATCAAATCTTCTAGCACTATATTAAAACAAGTAATTCTAAAATCAAAAAAGTCCGACAACCTATAATAGGCTCTTTAGCATAGCAAAAATATTGGAGTTTAAGAGAAATAATGAAAAACAGCTGTATAAATCTTAATCTAAAAAAAAACGAATTTACGAAGCAACAGTGTTACCTTGTCTTACGTACGGTTGTCAGACGTGGTCTATAAGAAAAGAGGAAGAAGATAAGATTGCTATCTGCCAACGTAAGATGGAAAGAAGTATGCTAGGAATTAAATTATCTGACAGAATTCGTAACACTGATATCAGAACAGATGTTACTAAAAGAATCCGAACACTTAAGTGGCAGTGGGCTGGACACGTTTGTAGGATGAAGAATAGATGGACAAAACGGGTGACGGAATGGGTGCCAAGAAACATAAAAAGAAAAAAAGGCAGACACAACAAACGATGGAGGGACATTTTCAGAGACAGGTGTGGAAGCGGATGGATGCAAGTAGCCCGAGATAGAATTATTTGGAAGGATTTAGGAGAGGCCTACGCCGTAGAGGCGACCACTACCAAAAATTTAGTTCTTTAAAAACAAATAAGAAATTGTAATATTAAAAAATAATTATAGTACTTTTATAGTTGAAAATGCTACAGTAAGAGAAATGTTATATTTTGTTATGTTTAGTTAGTAAATTAGTTAATTCTCTAGTATATATTTTCTGTAAATTGGTGGTAGGAAATAAAGGCTATTTTTTTTTTATTTTTTTTAATTCTAAAATCAAAAAAGTCCGACAACCTATAATTATAGGCTCGGCTAGTTAGGCTTACATATTATTAAAGTTTAAACACTTTTGTTTGTTTTTCAGTTGATATCCCCGCTCAGCGCGAGCGGCTCCTCGGCACTGGAACACGACCCGTGCTGTCTGTACACGAACCTCGCCGGCGCGCAGCCGCTAGGTGTCGCCGTCATCGACGCCGCCGTCGCCCTCTTCCCGCAGGTGTTCTCGCGCGCCGCCAACAAGCACAGGCGAGTGTATTAGATTTAAGTAGACTAATCAGCGTCAGCGTCAGTCAATCCTGAATTGCGCTATTAAAGTTTTTCGGCAAAAAATAATACACAACGTTCAGACGTTGTGTATTATTTTTTGCCGACTTGAAATGAAGACAGGCTTCGGTCTCACCGAGCATATCCACTTGCTCGATCTGAAGGTCTACCCTTGTGGCCACCACTAATATGTTCCTTGTGAACATAATATACATACACAATACTCTGTATGCCAAAGCCTAATCTAAGCCCGCAGTTATAGTTATATTTTATACGGAATAATTATATTTTTCTAAATAAGCTAATATTAAATAAACGCAAAATAACTCTTGCGTTTTCTTTTACTGATTGACTTAAATATTGCTCACTATACGTCACTTCCACATGGTTTAACGCGATATTGAAAGGGACATTTTTAGCCTGAAATAAATTGTAAAATAATTAAAAAAAAACCTCTCCACAGACAACAAATGCTAGAACATTTCGTGGAATGCGTCAAGATGTCGAAGGGGGCGCGGCAGGAGGCGGTACAGATTAACGTGTACACCGCGTTGTTACTAGCTCTACGTACTCTGGCCGAGGTCAAGAGCCCGCTAGGACAGGACGCAGTGAAAAACGCCGCCACGGAGATTGTTGTCGTAAGTTAAATATAAACGTGAACGTATACGCACATGAGTACGCTTACATACACGCAAACTAGCAAAACATCACATTTACGCTCCCATCACATTATAACCAACGTGAAGACGCTGTGAAAAACGCGACGGAGATTGTCGTGGTAAAAGAATATAATATGCGCATGATCGTATACGCACACGTGTACGTTTACGTACACGCAAACTTATGTTTTAAAAAATCATAGCGTACATTCTGACATACTCACAAAACGTAACGTCTGTAATGCCTTAATGCCTATATTTTTATTTCTCCTACAGAACTTTTTTAAACAAAGTAACGACTAATATTGTGTTATTTAGGCGGGCCTCTCAGCGAACAGCGTGAACGTGCGCGCCGCAGCCGCAGCGTGCGCGGGACGCTTATGCGTGGCGGGTGCGGATATATCGGAGCGGGTGCTACAGTTAGCACGCACGGCGCCCCGCCCCGCGCGCGCCGCAGCCGCCGCAGCGGTGGGCGCGGTGCAGCGTGCGCGCGGCACTGCGTCGTCCGCTGCGGCGTTGCCCGTGTTAAGAGCGCTGGCACAGGATAATTCAGCTGTTGAAGTACAGGTAAGAATAATATTAGCTGTTTACAACTTACTTATTTCACATTACTATTCTTTATGGTTGAACCAAAATCTTTCTATCTCTTTCCCAGGTGTGGTCCGTACACGCGCTCTCCGTCCTAGTGGACGCATCGGGCCCGATGTTCCGCAGCCACGTGGAGTCCACACTCAACCTGGCGCTAAAACTGCTGTTCACATCGCCGCCGTGCCAGGATGACCTTCACCGCTGCATCGGCCGACTGCTAGCAGCACTGATTACCGTCGTTGGCCCGGAGCTACAAGGTAATGTGCTGTCTTACTCAGATGTTGCCACGTGGAGTCCACAACCTGGCGCTAAAGCTGCTGCCCACGTCGCCGCCGTGCCAGGACGACATGCGTCGTTGTCGGCCGGCTTGTCATACAGACCAAATACTGTCCGCCATCTCCCTATGAAATTGATTCATAGGCAGATGGTGGACGGTCTCTAATGGTACTATTTTGTGTTTTACTAATATTAATTATTTTTAACTCAGCGTGCAGCGGCGGCGCAGTGGGTCGTTTTGTGTGTGCGTGCGCGGCGTTGGCGGAGTGCGGCGGCGGCGCGCGTGCGGAGGCGATAGGCTGTCTCCAGCAGTTGCAAATGTTCGCGCCCGCACACCTCAACCTGCATACGCTGGTACCGCAGCTATGTGTGAGTATACCTGCATGCGTATGTTAACAAAAATTAGAAGGAATGTTATGAAGTGCTGTTTGTATGGGAGCCGATGTCGCTAGCTACGCGTTGTGGGAAATAATGCGTGGAGGCCCAAAGGAAGATCTTCCGACCGAGCGAGGTGGTATGCTCGGTCAGGCCGGAGCCCACGTGATACATTTCAGCTGTCGTATATATACTGACGCGCTCAGAAAACTTCGATAGCGCGATGCAGGAATGTTAGGCGAATGTGGGTACCGCCACATCACTCCCCCCCGAAGACCGGAGGTCGAATCTTGAAGTCTTGTTCGCTTGAGTCGCCAGTGCCAGTGAGTTCCAGTGAGTCGGAACTATTGCAGTGAGTCCCAGTGAGTTGGAACTGTAAGCTGCTGCACGGGATCCAGTGAGTCGGTTAAGCTGCCGTGCGGGGCCGATGCTACGTGCTGACCAGGAGAGATGTGCTCTGCTTGCTGACCGGTCGTGTAGTGCTGCACGGGATCCAGTGAGTCGGTTAAGCTGCCGTGCGGGGCCGATGCTACGTGCTGACCAGGAGAGATGTGCTCTGCTTGCTGACCGGTCGTGTAGTGAGAAAGCCCGATGATGCCGATGCGGAGTCGCCCAGGCCGCGGTACATAGCGGCTAGTGGACGATGTAACCGATGAGGCGATGCTGGCTGGTGCGGTGCGGAGGGGCGGGGAGTGATGATGATGAAGGAGGCGTGTTCTGTCCAGGGTCACCAATGTGGGAAATAATGCGTGGAGGCCCAAAGGAAGATCTTCCGACCGAGCGAGGTGGTATGCTCGGTCAGGCCGGAGCCCAAGTGATACATTTCAGCTGTCGTATATATACTGACGCGCTCAGAAAACTTCGATAGCGCGATGCAGGAATGTTAGGCGAATGTGGGTACCGCCACAGCGTCATACAACTTGATTTCATTCACAATAGTACACTCACGCTTGAACTTCGGTAGCCTCGATAATTTGCATGTGACTGACAATTTTATAAACATTTGCACAGGATTTGTCGACGCGTGCTATACCCTTACAACATATTATCTCTTATTTCTAAAATTTAATATATAATATATAAGAAAAATACTGACCAACTTGAGAAATAAAGCGACATACCTGTTTTGTCAATCTGTCAAGAAGTCTCAACACAAAAAGCGGATTATTATAGTTTGATATTTCCTATTAATTACATATTATATATCACTTAATCAACCAATCAACATTTCAGCGTGATCTCTCCAGCCCGTCGCTAGCGGTGCGTCGCGCGGCGCTGTGCTGTCTCCGGCAGCTGGTACAGAAGGAGGCGGCCGACGTGTGCGAGTACGCCGCGCTAGCCGCCGACCACGTGCCGCCGAAGCCGTACTGCGGTATGTAAATCAATCAATCAACGTGACCGTCCCTAGTGGTGCGTCGCAGAAGGAGGCGTCCTTTATATCAAATGCACAATTGTCACAATTCGTCATTTCTCAATTTGAATGTTTAAATGTCGAGATTTAATTTTTAAATTAATAAAAACTGGTGTTTATAATTTAATTTAAACACATTCCAGGCGTGGGTATCGGTGACAGCGGTCTAGCGGGCGCGTTATTCGCGTACCTCGACACAGAGAGAGACGAAACGGCGTTGTCGCACGCGCGCGACGCGCTCGCTGGCTGCGTGCTCGCCGCGCCCACAAGACAGTTGCGTCCGTGGCTCGCGCTCGCCAAACGCGTGCTTACCGTGAAACTTGGTGAGTGATGCGTCGCCACAATGCTCAAAGAAGCTATTTTTAAAAGAATCAGAGAATTTTCGTCTCCTTAAATGTTTTGTGAGTAAACTGTATGTTTAATTAATGCATTTATTTGCAGAGGACAACAACAACCCGGACGTAGATTACGAAGAGGGTGACGACGACCAAGCGGAATTCCACGCGGAGTCAGAACAGGCGACGCACCCCGCCATACAGCCGCGGTGGATGACCAGGGTGAGTTATACAGGACAGACAGACACGCATTTGTTGTAACTTCTGTGTTAATTACCGCTTTTACGATACGATTGTGTTGAAGGTCATTACATTGGGTTCATTGTTTATAGATTTTAATTAAACCACACCTGGAATTATTAATATTCACTATTAATAATCCCAGGTACGTTTACCATGTCCAAAAAGTGTCTAGCGTGTCACTAATAAAACGTGTAAATCTCTTTTTTTTTCGTCACCCCATCATTTGCTTCCTTTTTTTGAAGTTGAAACTTCTTTAGGCGCGTTGAGACTTGAGAGTAAAATTTCAAGGTCGTGTCATGGGATACCGTCACGGAGTAAGGCGACGATTTTGACTAAGTTTTACTTCTGTCTGACACGTGTGCTCGGTTTCTTTATCTACTTAAATTTTTTTCTCAAATTAAGCATTTGTAAATAGTTTTACAGATTTTCCCATTTTACAACATTCTAGGTATTCGCGATGGAATGTATCCAGAAGATAATGAGCGCGTGCGAGGCGACAGGCGACGTCGCTCACTTCGACCTCATGAAGGCAAGGGAAAAGTTGCAGACTGATCAAGATGGTAAGATGACTTAATTATTAGTATAGTATTCGGTAGTGAATGAAGCGTCTTATATATAAAAATGAATTTTCAAATGTGTTAGTCGCACTAAAACTCGAAAACGGCTGAACGGATTGGGCTGATTTTAGTCTTAAAATATTCGTAGAAGTCCAGGGAAGGTTTTTAAGGTAACACGAAGTTCACCGGGACAGCTAGTAAGGGGGTATAAATATATCGGGGCGGTAACAAAATATATTCATGTCATGCCTCTGCGTATTCCTATAAAGAAGGGGTTCCCAAACTTATTTTGTCTACCGCCCACTTTGAGAAAAAAAATTTTTGGCACCCCCTTTCTTTCACCTACTTTTAAAATAAAATCTCTACACAACGCCCCCATTATTTTTCTGGGTCCCACACCGCCCCGCTTTAGGCCTAGGCACCCACAAATGGGCGTTATCGCCCACTTCAAGAAAGGCTGAAGACAATTTCGTGTACGCTTTGCGTACACGCCTACGAGTTTGCGTACGCTTATAAACTGTTATAAATTTATATATTATGAGTTTTAAGTTGATGCTTTAAAACTAATTAATACTTTTTTCTATGAACAGGCGACTACCTATCCCTGCATCTGGCGGAGCTGGTGCGCATGGCGTTCGTGGGCGCTACGGGCGAGTCGGACGCGCTGCGGCTGAGCGGGCTGCGCGCGCTGCAGCGCGTGGTGCGGGCGTTTGCGCGCGCGCCCGACCCCGACATGCACCCCCACCTGCTGCTGGAGCAGTACCAGGCGCAGGTAGGCAGCAGGTGTTGACTACCTTTGGGTCATAGAAGGTATTGCTGACCTTGTTTAACATTATTGCCGTTGCCGGCTCATGAGATTGTCCTTTGGCTCAAACAGGTGTTGCAAACCTTCTTTACATTTGCTGGCTTATGGTTCTTTGGCAACCTTTAGCTCGTAGAAGGTGTTGGCAGCCTTTTTTACATTTTCATGTTGTCAATTTATGGTTTACTGTCGAATCCAAATTACTAACTTGTTATTAGTAACAAAATAACAAGTAGATTAGAGCAAGACACTTGCATCCTGAGTTTAAAAAAATGCTGCCAAAGAAACTGTTGTTTTAGCAATAATTTTATTGTAGGTATGTCTAGACTTGAAAACCGTTGTGACAGTACTATAAATAGCAACTTATATTATGTCAGGTAGGTGCGGCATTGCGGCCCGCGTTCGCTGCGGAGACGGCGTCGCACGTGACCGCCGCGGCGTGCGACGTGTGCTCCGCGTGGATCGGCTGCGGCGTCGCCCGCGATATCAACGACCTGCGCAGGTGACATCATAGTTTTAACTAAAAAAAATGGCTTCAAACAGTGCTTCCTTATCATGGGACCACCTGTGAAGTATTCTCTATCCAACAAAAAAATTATCATCAAAATTGGTTCACAAGCAGCGAAGTTGTCCGGGAACATAAAAAAACATAAGGAGGGTGTCTCAATTCGAACGTGTTGATTCGTATGTTGGATTAGAGCTTAAGCTTGAAGAGCTTACAGAGAGACAGACTGTCGCATTTGTTATATCATTTTGTGTTATGAAGATACTTGGATTTAACGTAATTTACCTATTACAGAGTTCACCAACTGCTTGTGACGAGTTTGGATAAGCTGAACAAGAAAGGCAACACGACGCTGATCTATAACGAGAGTATGGCAACACTGGAGAAGCTGTCTATTTTGAAAGCTTGGGCAGAGGTTAGCTGTTAAAAAATACTAATGACGCGACGAATTTATTTTTCGACATGTCAGTCTAAATCAATGATCGTAGAAAAAAGGCGGACGGAGTCTTATTATTATTAGAACTGTGTCTTCAGAGTCGGCCAGGCTGATGATTGCATGTACACGGTCGACCACATGCACACATTCTTACGCTAGTCCATACCATTTGACAGGCGTAAGAATGTGTGCGTGGCCGACTCTGAAGACACAGTTCTGTGTATAATAAGACTCCGTCCGCTTTTTTTCTATGTTCATGTCTAAATCATACAGGTGAATTCACACTTTAAATTAAAAGTACTAATACAAGTTTCGTTCCTAGGTATACATAATGGCGATGGTCAGTAACGACAGTGCACCGGGCAGCTACGTCAAACAACTCGACGCGAAGCCAATCAACAACAGAGCCGAAATAGCCAAGTGGAGGAACCGTCTCTTGCAGAGCCAAGACAACGCGAACACGGCTGATGATGATGATGAGTATGGAGAGTTCGAGTCGAAAGGAGAGAGTTTGCTGAAGCTGGTCGAACCGGAGTTAGAGAGCTTAGGAGAGAATTGGCTCGCTGCGCTACGAGATCATGCGCTCTTGAGTCTACCACCTGGTGAGTATAAGTTCTAATAATTCTATATTCACCAGTCACCAGCAGTATTTCCGGACCTATACGACCTGCAAACCTTCAATAAGAGAGCGTATTCCCTCTTAAAAGGCTGCAACCTGCAGCTCCTCTGATGTTGCCAGTGTCCATAGGCGACGGTAGTTGCTTTCCATCAGTTGACCCGTTTGCTCGTTTGCCCCCTTATTTCATAAAAAAAATCTATAATACGGTTGAAGGACTAAGAAATTTGTCCGGTATTGCTTTTTGTCTCTTTCAGTTACACACGAATATTGATATCTTTCCACGAACATGTTATGTAAGCCGGACACATACATGTTATTCGTGTGCGTGTAGAGAGATAAGCAGCATAGAAAAATATGTGGTGTAAGAATATCACAGTCATAAAACACCAAGTCATAATTTCCAAAATATTTTGTAAGTGACATAAATGTAGTGTATGTTTTCATACAATCCACGCCATCTGCTACTTTTCACCTAAAAAGTGCTATAAAAAATTAACCTGAATAACCTTCAAACAACAAAAACTAGTAACTCCATTAGTTGGACAGCCCTAATATATTTTGGTAATCTTGTGTATTTTGTCAGAATTCAGCTCCCAGCTACCACACGGGGGCGGGGCCTTCTACTGTGCGGAGACGGCCGAGGCGTCGCGGCCGCACTATGCGCGCGCCTGGCCGTCCCTACTGTACGCCGCCGCGCTCCGCAACGCCGCGCGCGCCGCAGACACCACTAGCGAGGGTACGTCACTACATACACACATGCACGCACACGCAGATCGCACAGGCGTCGCGGCCGCACTACGCGCGCGCCTGGCCCTCCCTACTGTACGCCGCCGCGCTCCGCAACGCCGCGCGCGCCGCAGACACCACTAGCGAGGGTACGTCACTACATACACACATGCACGCACACGCAGACCGCACAGGCGTCGCGGCCGCACTACGCGCGCGCCTGGCCCTCCCTACTGTACGCCGCCGCGCTTCGCAACGCCGCGCGCGCCGCAGACACCACTAGCGAGGGTACGTCACTACATACACACATGCACTCACACGCAGATCGCACAGGCGTCGCGGCCGCACTACGCGCGCGCCTGGCCCTCCCTACTGTACGCCGCCGCGCTCCGCAACGCCGCGCGCGCCGCAGACACCACTAGCGAGGGTACGTCACTACATACACACATGCACGCACACGCAGACCGCACAGGCGTCGCGGCCGCACTACGCGCGCGCTTGGCCCACCCTGCTGTACGCCGCCGCGCTCCGCAACGCCGCGTCTTGTATAATGTTCTAATGTATACCAACTTGTGGGTTACCAATAGAAATAAATATCAAGGGTTAGCAATATTCAAGTCGTTGAGAAAAAACAGTATAGATGAATAATAAAACTTTTCCGATAAATTATGCAATGTTTCTTTAATACAAATATTTTAAGCCAGCTATGGGCTCTTTTGCAGAAAAATTTTCACTAAGTAAATATTATAGTTATATTTTATCTGTCTAATCAAATCAAATGATGTAATGTTGGATGCTTAATAAGAATATTTTTTTCAGAGAAAACAGACAACGCGGTAGACAACAGAACAACCAAGACTGAAAACGGAAATTTCGAATTTTTCGAACCGGTCGACGAAAGGTTCCATTTGCTCTTCGGTGAGATATTTAAATCATTATTTTTAACTTTAAAACACCTACTGCCTTATTCATAAAACTTTGTTAATAAACCTCTTAAGCATTGCTTAACAAATCAAGTAATTAAGCTTTAAGGGGCCGGGTGGCGTATTGCCAAACTGTATACTGACCCAGACCGGGGTTGCTCTGAGTTCGATCGCAGTTTGCCTTTATAGTTGAAGAGCAAACTGTATACCTATTCAGAGCGTGTCTGAATCGAAATACATTTTGCTTTAAAATACTTGAGCAAAATACATACGAGTCCAGACGTCCATACTTTTCGGCAAAAAGCCAACTTCTATTGCAAGGAGAAAAGACAGAGGAATAACTAAAGGAAAAGGACGTATACAGAGTGGCAGAGACGTAACTAAAAAACGAAAACATAATTTATCAGAAAATATTAATAAAAATCAGCCGAATGCAAAGAAACATTGAAAAAGATTGATGGTTAATGTGGTAGTTGTAGTTGATTAATGATTACATTTACTTTAATTATGATTATACATGATTACACAAATTTATGTATTAAAGACACTTTATTTTTCAATATCGACCCCTTTCTGTGACCCCTTTAGTAAGAAATGTAGTAAAAGCCAAAATTCGATGTTACAATACAGGCAAAAAACAAAAATAGTAATTATGACATTTTTCTGTTCTTGATTCATTAATTTATTTGTTTGTTGTTGATTGAAGGAACCCTTTATTATTTTCAGTGAACATCGATTACAAATAGGTACAATTTATTGTGTCAGTCAGTACATCTTTCTTATGAAAAATCACTGAAAAATTAATAAACACTGTCATTGGAAACACTTACATTTTTTTTAACAGCCTGTACCTATAATTGTTACAGTTCAAATTTTTCAAAATACTTACTCGTACAACGGGTTTTCTTTCGTTAGAACCCAAAATAATTCACAATAGGTATGTTTTAGGGAAAGTTGTTCAGTTTCACGGATAGGTATAACAACCACACACAACAACATAACAAAAATATACGGGAAATTATTAAACACATTGTATAGGTAGTTACAGATATTCGCATGTCACAGTTTGCTTTACATACAAGCGAGCAAAGTGCATACCTACTCAGATTGGTCTGAGCTCGTATATACTTTGCTCCAATTTTCAATGAGCGCGACGTAGTTCAGTACAGACTATGGGCGTCTGGGTCAGTATACAGTTTGGCAATACGCGGCCGGGTGCCATCGTCATACATATTAGTACGGGTGCCCTAGAACAAATTTTTTTGTGATTACTAACAAGCTAATTTTTTGTGAGTAGCTACATTTTGATAAGACGAACATTTTTATATTCGAAAAATCTCGAAAGTGGTAGCTAACAGAGATAGAAAGGATTTCATACTTTGACTTGATGGTCCTAAAATATGGATTGTTTTATTTGTAGGACAAGGTTACTCTTAAATAATATAACTATTAACCTACCAATATACAAAAAATCAGCTGGTTAGGGTTCCGTTTTAGGATTCTGTAATCAACAAAACTTGGTTGATTACTGTACCCTTAAACGGAACCCTAACCAGTTAAATAATATTTGAAGTAGGTTTTTATATGCTCAAAAAAAAAAAAACTAGAAATATTGACAACCCTAAAACCATAGTTACTATAGAAAACTTTAGAAGCCTCTAACTTCGGTGCCCTTTATTATTTGGATCTAAATTTTTTTACACGAATTCTCGTACATTTAAGTAACAATTCTGTATAAAAATAAAATTCAAAAAATTAGAAATACGTTCATAATAAATTAAAGAAAAAAAAACATAAATCGTAAATAAATCTTTAAAAACTTATTTGTGTGTTTTTTTATTATTGTCGATCAGAATAATCAAGAAGACAATTAAGTAAATATTTAAAAAGTTATGGCAATTTTTAATTTTATTGAAAAAAAAATTAAGTGTTTTTTATTGTTCATAATAAGAAATTAACGCATGTAAATACTAATAAATTACTTACATAACATTTCTGTTCAAGATTTCCAAAAAAAAAAAAAGGCATGGCCAATTTTTTGGACAAAAAATACACTGTGTATTGTAAGTTACCTAAAAAAAATATTCGATAATTTTAAAAACATCGAATCACTTCGTAAAGGAATTGCAATCGAAATCAATGAGGTTATATGATTGGAGTCCGCCTTATATTTTGACAGCTGATAATGTTACTCTTTCTAACTAACGATGTAGTAATTTGGGTGAAAGAGAAAGCTCATATCGGTGTGTAAACCTCAAAAGCCTGTAATGTTATGTCCCACTTAGTAGAACATAACAAATGAGTAGGTCTGCATATTTCATGTTTAAAAAGTGGTAATATAAGTGTTTAGTGAACGTTCAATGCAATATACTGTTGCGTTTTGTGGTTCCGCTATTTGATAAACCATAAAAACGGCCAAGGAATGCCTCAAACACGTGGATTCAACATTACATACGTAAGTTTTCAACAACGTTTTATGCGCTCATCAATCGGTATTTTTGTCAGCTAAAAAGAAAATTTATAAGTTTGATAATCCATTAATCATGCTATATAAGGCATTAGTGATAAAAATGTCATATCGAGTAATAATTTGGCTATAAATATTGCATAGTTTTTTACGTGTATTTTAGGGATACACCTTGTAGTATAATTTATCGATAAAAATAATGTCATGGATTATATGATTTATTTTTTCAGGTTGAAAATGCTTCAAAATAGACGACAAACAGAAATATATTTTAGACGCAAGTTTCATGCAAGTTTTTAATCCTTACTCCCATAAGAAGGCATCACAATATTGTGATTATTTTTTCAAACGTAAGTTACTGAGTATGTAAGGTAAAATTCTAACTGCATGATCTGTCGATCATGCAATTATTTTATGTTATATATTAATATTAATTAGTTAATAGTCATTATCTAAAAGTTTTTATTTGATTCATGTAAAAAAATATTTGAAAATTGAAAAAAATTAGTTTTTTTAGGTGGGCTCAAGAAAGCCTTACAGTGGGGAGGTGTGAGAGCGACAGCTCTCACACCTCCCCCCCCCCCACGTGCCCACGTCACCACTCACCCTCCGGCGACGCGTAGTGTCCATTTTAATTGTAGTGTTTTTAGGATAACTTTCGGAAGCTATTTTTCAACATTTTAGTACTGAGTGATTATAAAAGAAAAATACGTGTATTTTTATTTTGAACAAGGATCAATATATCATTTGGCGGGAAGGTTTAATTGCAACCTGTATTTAAGTATTTTCATACACTTAATAAATAAATAAAAAAAATACCTTTTCACCAAATTGAAAGCGACTTCTAATTTAATGAGCATGATATTATATCCTAAATTGAACATGCGGGTCGAATAATTGATAACCTCCTTTTTTTGATGTCGTTTAATAAAATCCTATAACATAAAATTATGGTCGACTTGGTCGATAGCTGTAGTCTAATTTTATATTTTTATTGATATACGCCATCCCTACACGCACACTACAGCAATTGCACACAAGCATAAAATGGCCACGCGCTGGCGAGCTAAGAATCCATCTAGTATATATCCTTAATCTGTGATCGAAATATTCGATTTCGTACTGACGTTTCTTCCGCGCCGGCGATTTAAGGTGACGCCATGTTAAAGTAAAAAACCGTGTTGGATGAGTTTGAGATTGCTTGTTTTCTATGCGAGGCTGGCCCGGCCTCTCATAGAATAGAAATATTTTCTATGCGAGGCTGGCCCGGCCTCTCATAGAAAACAAGCAATGGAACAGCAAAAAATTGAAAGGGCGCAGCGACAAAATGGTTTTTGTCGCGTAATTTAAAAACCATAAATACATTTCATATAAGCTATGGACAAATTAAACTGTATACTAGAACCAATTTATGTACAAATTTTGGAAGCTTATAATCACTCTCTGTTGGCAAAATAGTAATCCCTTTTTTTACAGAGGTCTTTTTGATTGATTATTCTGTGTTATAAAAGTTGACTAATCGTGTTATGCTATGGGTAATTCAAAGACAAAGACATGATGAATACTGACAGTGAACTTTAATTTCTTAGCTTTAGTCATTGCTGAGAAAAATGGACATCGCTACAGCCAAATTATCAAGGCGTCACCTTAAGATGGCCGCTCTTTTTAGGGTTCCATGCCCAAAGGGTAAAAACGGGACCCTATTACTAAGACTTCGTTGTCTGTCCGTCTGTCCGTCTGTCTGTCTGTCTCCAGGCTGTAACTCAAGAACGGTAATAGCTAGAGATTTGATATTTTCACAGATTATGTATATCTGTTGACGCTATAACAACAAATACGCCTCCGTGGTCTAGTGGTACAGAGCGCGGCTCTTGACTCGGAGGTCGTGGGTTCGATTCCCGCGTCGGAAACATGTTATTTCCAAGTTTGGTTAGGACAATGCAGGCTGATCACCTGATTGTCTGACAAGTAAGATGATCCATGCGTCGGATGGGCATGTAAAAAGTCGGTCCTGCGCCTGATCTCTCGCCGGTCGTGTCGGTCTGCCGTCCCACTGGGTTATGAGAGTAAAGGAATAGAGAGTGCTCTTGTGTACTGCGCACACACTTGGGCACTATAAAATTACTCCTGCGTAGCTGGCCTGGTTTCAATGAAACCGGCCACCGTCACCGAAACCGGTGTGGGAGCTATTATTATATTAACAACAAATACTAAAAATAAAATAAAGTTAATATATAAGGGGGCTCCCATACAAGAAACGTGATTTTTTGGCCTCTTTGCTCGTAATCAATAATGGTAATAGCTAGGCACTTGAAATTTTCACAAAATCCTTAATAGCTAGCTCCCATACAAAAAACACATTTTTCAGTCTACTTTCGCTCTATACCGGTACGGAACCCTTGCGCGAGTCCGACTCGCACTTGGCTGATTGTTGTTGTCATTCTGCTTGTCAGTGTCAACTGTCACTGTCATTTGTATTTACGTCATACGTATCGGAGGGAGGCTCACGCCAAAAAGAAGAAGAAGAAGAGTCGGGCAGTCGTTGTTGTTGTGTTGTTTGGATATAATAAATAGGTATTTGGTTTTGGACCTGAATAACGAGCACAATTATAAATTATAATATTAGGTATGAATTGTGCCGAGAAGAAGACTCGTATACGTGGTGAAAATTGGTCCCAAAGAGAAAAGGTAAAAAGTTGTATTTTGTTATATTCCCAACTAGCAGAAGGTCACATAGTTTTCACAAATTATAGCCATCATGTTGGTAAAAGTTTGTCTGCCATACTTATTATTGAATGAATGCTATTTATTAAGGGCCCCCGAGACGATCAAACGGTTTGATTCAAACACGTAAATTTTGGTTTGACTCAAACCATTTTGATCGTTTACAAAGCTTGTATGAACGGTTTGTCAAACATTTACGTGTTTGAAGCTTGTTTGATGAAATTTCATATTTTTGTTGTGTTTGACGTGCCGTTTGATCGTGTTCCGACGCATTTGATCAAACTTGGCTTAGTTTAGTACTGGATTTTGAAGAAGAAAAAAGAAAGAAGCTGTAGTTTCTAGCACTTTCTGTAGATGTTCGTGGGTAAAACGATATCTTAGTTCATTACCATTCTTTGGACCAAAGTCTTGTGTACTCGACAGCGCGTATTGAATTAAACTGCGCAGTGTCGTTTGACAAACCGTTCAAACCGACATCAAACGGTTGCATCAAACACGTAAGGTTTGAATCAAACCGTTTGACCGTCTCGGGGGCCCTTTAGGTATGTCCACATTGTGCACTTTCATCTTCAATTTTCATCATCTTTTGACATTCAACTTTCATATTGGTGCATTCAATGATTCAATCATTGAATGCGTCTACGACGCAACGTCAACATTGTCAAGAACACAGCAAAAGCGGGCATGCCTTACATGCTCTGTTGACTACGCTATGATGCATGCCCTGAACAAAAAAAGGCATAATGTGGACATACCTAATAAGTACTTGGTGTTAGTCGGTAACAATATCTACTTTTATAAGGGAAATTGAATTTCTTGGCTATTTGATATACGTTTTTTTTACAAATATTTAACGCCCCTTCAAATAATTGCAAAATAATATTCATGAATTTAATTTAATATTTCATGTACTTTTACAATTAAGTACACGATTTTTGGTAATGTTGATGATTGATGACTTTTATAATATATGATGTCTCAGACTATAAGTCGCATATCAACCATTTTATTTTATCATTCACCTTTTTTAGGGTACCGTAACAAAGTGGAATCCCATGCATTTTATTGAATTTTCATTATCATGATCATTTCTGATGACAATTTTTTTAAGTATCCGAACCCTTTTCGGTTAGTACAGGTTACTGATTATTTTGTATAGATAACATGGGTGGAAATTAAGTCGTAAAAGAGAAACGGAAAATCATTAAATTACTAAAATATATTGTAATAGCTGTAAGCTTATAAGTATATTAATTCATCAAGCCCCAAGCTGTCGCATGCAACTGCGATAACAAAAGATAAGCTATTGTGTCTCGTTTTTCCATGATTGACGGGTTAAAATCATAACATAAGTTAGTTATTTAAGTTTAAAAAAATGAATATTAGGCTTATTAAACATTTTATAATATGTAGTTGTATAAAGAGAGTCAAAAATCATGTGAGAAACATGTATAAAAATGTACTTTTTATAAGAGTTAATGTATGTATTTTAATTAAAGGTCATAGAGCTGCTATATTTTAATTAAAGGTCATAGAGCTGCTATATAGGATGGTCATAATATGATTTTGTCATGTTAATGATTACAGGACTAAATTGAATTACTAAAATTTTATACAACATATATATTATGTATTATTAAACGAACAACATTTAATAATACATATTATATTGTTACAAGATAATGGAATTACAACTAAATGTCATTTAGGCTTTTTATTATAGGACTAATTTGCTAGTTGGGTTTTTGCTCTTGTCTCGTAGTCTTTTGGAAATTATGTCTTATATAATGTAAATTTTTATTTTACTCGGACTATCAAATGATATTTTAATTTATATTTCTTCTTGCAGGACATTTTCACTGAAGTAATGCGGGATGCTTCGTCTGTTCTTGAAAGCAAAGAAACTGACACAAATACAAACCATGAAAAGAAATTGGAATGGGCTAAAATCCAAAAGAAGTATGTAACTTTAGTCTTATATTATATTTATTTTACTGTATTAACGTTTTTTGTAATGAGCCCATACATTGATATTCAGCTATTCACCTATTATTATTAATATTTCAGACTAAATGAATTAAGTGGGGTACATCGAGATATCCCACAGATAAAAAACTACTGGACAAGAACGAAAGCAGCAGCCAAAGAAGTGTCAGAGCATCGAAAAACTGTGTGTGACACTGATGGTGACCAAAAACCATCACCTGACAAGTAAGATGATCCATGCATCGGATGAGCATGTAAAAAGTCGGTCCTGCTCCTGATCTCTCGCCAGCCGTGTCGGTCTTCCGTCCCACTGGGTTATGAGAGTAAAAGGAATAGAGAGTGCTTACTTAGGCACTATAAAATTACTCCTGTGTACCTGGTCTGGTTTTAATACAAACGGTCACCGTCACTGAAACCGGTGTGGGAGTTATTGTTACATACATTTCTTTCATACAAAACTATTGCCCCACCACCCCATTAGCTATGTCCATGTGTCAATTATTTGAAGAGGCGTTAAATATTTGTAAAAAAACGTATATGAAATAGCCGAGAAATTCAATGTCCCTTATAAAAGTAGATATTGTTACCGACTAACACCAAGTACTTAATAGATATGTCCAAATTATGCCTTTTTTTGTTCATTAAGGGCATGCATCATTTGAATGCGCCAATATGAAAGTTGAATGTCAAAAGATGATGAAAATTGAAGATGAAATTGCACAATGTGGACATAGCTAATCAGTGTTTTTAGGGTTCCGTAGTCAACAAGGAACCCTTATAGTTTCGGTCTGTCCGTCCGTCTGTCCGTCTGTCTGTCTGTCCGCGGTTTTGCTCAGAGACTATAGAGACTAGCTGTAATTTGGCATGAATACACATATTAATAATGCCAACAAAATGGTACATAAAATATTTAAGAAATATATTTTTTTATGGTACCTCCCCTACACATCAAGCGGGGTTGAATTTTTTTTTTCGCGCCCACCCCATCGTGTGGGGTGTCGTTGGATAGGTTTTTTAAAAATATTATGAGTATTCATAGATCATTTTTCGATTTAGGGATCCATTTGTAAAATATTAAGTTTTAAAGTGGAAAAAATCGTTAGAGTCCAGTGTCCCCCCTTCTACCAGCTAAACGGTTGCTTCTGGAAATGTGAAAAAATTGACGGGAGTATGAAATATGCTGAATTTAAAAGAAAAACTATCACGGCTAAGAAGACTTCATAAGTTATTGAGTAATAGTCGATCAACTAAAAAAAATGTATTCGGCGAAGTTTAAAAGAACTTTTCGTTCAAAGTCCTTTGAAAGTAACTGAGATGATGTTGATAGTGTAAAACATGTTATAAATGTACATTCATTGACCATACAAAAATTTTCAAAAACTAGCGGTACTACGGAACCCTATATTGCGCGTGGCCTGACACGCACTTGGCCGGTTTTTGAGTTTATCATAAATGACAGATGTAGATGATGTTTATTAAATAATTTAACATCTCAATTTCATTATTGTAGACTGTTTAATTATTATTAAGTAATAATAGTAAAATAATAAAAAAATTTCAGCACCAGTAAAGCGGCAGTCGTGGTTGAGGAGAACAGAAAGCTGAAAAGACGTGCCATAGCCCTCATGGAAGAGGAGTATTCCTTGAAATTACAGTTCCAACGGCAAGAAATTACTCATCAGAAATTAAAACATACATTAGAAATAGAGCTACTATATTTGGAAAAAGAAAAAAAACTTCTACAAATAGAGTTAATAAAAAAAAACATGAACAATTACTATTGACTTTTATTTACCTACAAATTTTTTTATTGATAATAATATAACTTGATATTTAGGGCCTGTTTCACTATTTTGAACTTTCTGATAAAGTGGCGAATAGGCTATTCACAACTTTTTTTACAGATTCTCAATACTTCATCTGTCAATTGGTGGATAGCCTATCCGGCACTTATCAGGAAGTGGTGAAACAGGCCCTTAGTATTAAAATGTCTATTTATACCAGTGAGTACATAATACCTCTTTGATTTATACAATTTCTTTGGGCTGCTGTCCCCCTAATTATTGTATCTTGTGCAGTTTGTCTTCTTGGTAATTTGATGAACATAATATCTGTTATATAATATCCACTAGGCGAAGGTACTAAATCTATTTTATATTTCTTTTTAAAAGTAAGTAGTTTAATTGTAATACTCAAATGGATATAAATCCATCCAATGAGGATAACCTCACACGTTGTATTTCGTCGTGTCTGGTGTTAATAGTCCAAGTCAATTTCGTCAATAAATTCAACTAGGTACCACATAATTCATATTTTTCGTCTTCGTAAGAAAAACAAGCTTACCTATACAATCACAAATTTAAAATATCAAAATGATTCTAAAAAGGGTATTTTTAACATTTCTTAAACAAAGGAATTCATGTGTTTAAAGATAAACAATGCCTAAGTCAGCCTTAGGATATATGCGTGTCAAAATATATCCTAAGGCTGACCCCACAATAGGCAGAGGTTATACGGTTTTTTCATCAATCTGATCCATCAATCTGATTGACGGAATATTGATGGTTATAAAAAAGTACATATTAAAAAAAGATCAATTCATCAATCCGTGGGTTAGACGATAAATTTTTCGTCAATTTTTACAGGATTGATGGATCAGATTGATGAAAAATTGACCGTATAACCTCCGCCATAGGCGTGCGCGTTCCTCGGGCGTATGAGCGACGCGAGCAGACTGCATAAGCGCGGCGTTCTCTCGCTGACACGCCCGAGAAACGCGCACGCCTAATGTGAGTGGGGTTCAATTAAGATTCAATTAAGACCGTAGCGCGACGCGGAGATGTAGGTATGTATTTTTAAATTTGTACTGGATTGACAGACTTCAATTGCGTGAGCGGTGAGACGTCTTGCAAATCTGTCATGTCCATACAGCCATACATCTACGCGTGGCGTTGCGGTCTGAATTGATCCTTATATTATGTGTGACGTCATGTTTTTTCTCCAGGTATCTGCATGGAGGCCCTGTGTGCGCAGCGCGACATGACCGTAGAGAATACTATCACGGTGCTTCTTTCACTCGTCACGTTACTCGACGCACCCGAGAACAGAGCGAGACTGTTGAAGGATAAGTGCGTATATGCACAATAAATACTTTAGGAAATGTAGTATGAAACAAAGCGTCTCAATTTCTGTTCATAGAATCCCAAATTAATTCTAAGCGGGACCTAGACCTACAACAATATTGTATAATATTTTTTGGAACAATTTATTTGACAATAAGATTGTATGGCGGGCACGTTCAATATTTACCCTAGACGGTCAATAAAATTGTACAATATGTGATATTGCGCAATAAAATTGACCGTCTAGGGCCCGCTAAGATGACACGTAAATGCAAATGTGTCGTTATTTAAACACAGATCATAGCGTTTGAATTAATTAGTAGCATTTGGTTATACCTTAATCGGCTTCAGAGACGGCAGTTCTTTCAACTTCAAACATTTTTTTTTCAGAGCGCTAGCAATAGAGCTGTGTCAAATCATTCACCGCACTGGGCTCACATTGGACAGCGTGGAGGCGCTTGTTCTAGTGGCGGACGTGGTGGCGCTAGTGCTGCGCGGCGCTCGCGACCAGCTCACCGCTGCCATGCACGCCAAAATCAGAGGTGAGAGAACATTACAACACTAAAACAAACACTAGAACTAGCGCCTCCCCATAGCGGGAAGGCGCTAGTTCTAGTGGCGGATGTGATGGCGTATCAACATCATTTCTTAAGTTATTAAAAATATTACTCAAGACAGCAAATATTGATTTGAAGGACACAACTGAGTTACTTTTCTGTGTCTATTCATACTGCAACACAGAAACAAGAACACTAAACACTAACTCCTCCAACCATTTTCAGAGCTAGCGCCCGACGAGTCGCCGGAGAACATCCCTCAGTCTGTCCTCGAGGTGGTCCATACTCTGGGGGAGGGCGGGCCGACGGGGGACCTGCCTCCCGGCAAGTCGCTGGTGTTCGCCTGCCTCGAGGTGTGCGTGTGCCTGCTGGTGCGACGCCTGCCACGCCTCAGTCCTATGAAGCAGGTTTGTATGGCCGCCCTATGAACCTTAAAGAGCGATATCGTTTTTTTTAAAACGAAGTTCCTTATCGCGCGATGCGAAAGGGGGCTAGACAGGAAATGTAACGACACTTTTAGACCGATACTTATTTTAGTTTGAGTATCTAAGATGTAGGGGCAGAGGGCGTTGATGTGGCGATGACGTCAACTGGCGGGAAATTTAAAACTTCGTTCCCTCTGGGTGTCCCTCGACACCTCTCAAGTTTTATTTAGAAAACTTCACCTTGCCAAAAATTACAGTAATATCTGCTGTCAAACTCCGGTTCCTTATCTGCGAAACCGCACTAAGCGGCACTTCGCAGCAACGCAGCGACGCGATACTTCACATTTCATAGAACTGATGTCGCGTAGTGCTGTTTAGCTCATACGACCTCATACAAAAAATATTGGACTGTGATTATGAGTTGGTCTAAATAGTTATTTGATCGCCTGTCGTATCTTACTTAAATTTTCGTTTTCAGGAGGGCACAGTGGGTGTGATCGGCGTTAAGAAGGGCTTAGGCGTGCATGGAGACACGTTACTGGTCAAAACTCTTGGCTGCATGGCTGAACTGACCACGCTCACTAGTCCACAAGGTTTGTGAAACTACTTTCAGCTTCACAAAACGCAGAACTTAAAAAAAAAACGACTCGCGACGATGTCCCGAGATGTATGAATTTCCAGTTTTCAAAAATAACGCGTAGCGGTCTGCCGGCTGATATTAAATACATTTAGGTGTTGGAAAATTATCCGCAGTTGTTATTTATCTGACTCGAATTCCCTTTTGTTTATGATACTAGTTTGTATTTATTATTTTTAATGTATAGTTTATAAGTATTACACAAATAATTTAAAAGATACAACATACAATTTCCAGGCGCTCTGTCCGTTCTTCCGACTCTGTTGTACCTTGGCACGGAAGTTTTATCTGGTGGGCCGGTCGCCGCGGAGGGGGGCGTGGCGTTGCTGGAGCGGTGCGGCGGCTGCAGCGCGGCGCGACTGTTGCCGCACACGCGCGCGCAGCACGACCGCCTGTTGCAGGCGACGCTGGCTAAGCTGGTGGAGCGTGTTAAATGCGGTGAGTGTCTTAGTGATGGTGATGATGAGACGTTGTGTCGCTGCGGAGGGGTCTGGCTCTGCTTCTGCGGTGTGGCGGCTGCAGCGCGGCGCGACTGTTGCTATACACGCGCGCGCAGCACGACCGCCTGTTGCAGGCGACGCTGGCTAAACTTGTTGAGCGTGTTAAGTGGGGTGATGTCTTAGTGATGATGATGATGCGTTGTCGCTGCAAAAGGGGACGTATTGCTACGCTTGAGCGACGAGGTAAATCTTATTTGATGTTACAAGAGGAGTGTGTATAATTATATCCTCTTGTGTTGCGACTATGGGGACGCAATCGTTTACTACCAAGGACGTTGAAAATAATAGCGTTGAAATTCTGGAACGGAATATAGTCGGGGAAATTTTGTGCATATATGGCAACACTCAATTCTCTCACACATAGTGAAAACGGCGCAATTGTTATGCTTCACTTTTTTCTTGATGGCGATCCGTCCGGCTATTATTTTCAACGTCCTTGTTTACTACTATGTCAAGTCGTTTGCTGACCTTTGATTGACTATTATAAAGTTTAATAATTTCACATTTACTAATATATCGCGGTCTGTATAGTGCGTCTGAAATATTTTTTAAATGATTGCAGAGGAGGCGGATCAGCGTCTAGACAGTGTGGTCGGCGCGCGCGCGATGGCGGCGGTGCTGCGTCACGCGCCGCTCACCGCCGCGCTGCACTACCCCGCCGTCAACCACCTGAGACAGTGTCTAGACACCGCCGACAACGAGGTACGACAGTCGCACGTGACAGAGATAGTTGCACGTGACAAAGATAACTATAGAGAACAGACACAGGTGGCTTACGCCTTACTCGACAGGGAAAATGGGAGAATGTCCGTGGTTCGAAATAAAATTATAGTAATGTTAATGCTGTCTTTTCAAATGTGCCAAAACGATTAGAACCTAGCTCTCTAAGTTTGAAAATAACTATCTAACTGATTGAAAATAACTATTTAAAGCTACAAATAAGTTTACAAGATCGATAGTACACTCTCTGTGAAGTAAGACGTCCTACACTTAAAATCTACAAGTTTTTATTTATTCAAACAAATAAAATAAATAAACTAATTCTAATGATATTTTTAGGTGTTTGCGGAATGCTGCAACGTAGTCGGGGCGCTGTGGTCGGGCGGCGCGGCACTATGGGCGCGCGCGCTCGGCGCTCGCGTGCTCGCCCGCGCCGCGTCCGCACGCGCACCCGTCGATGCGGCGCACGTGCGTGCAGCTATTGCGGCTGTTGGCGCACTGGATAGACTGGTAGACGCTGTGCCGGATAGTGAACGTAAGTGATTTATAATGTATTAAAAAAGAAATTGTGACATAAAGCGGTGCGTACATGCGTCCGCACGCGCGCCCGTAGATGCGGCGCACGTGCGTGCAGAGTACGCAGAGTGACTCGCGGGCAGTGACCGCTATGTAACCAACAATGCGCTGTTTGTTTTTGTAAATAAAAAAATATGCTGTTGATATTTTAAGTAATATTTTTTTATGTTCTATGCACAGAGGATACATATTACAAAGGTAAGAGCTACGAGCCAAAATCTTTAGCTATGAAAATAGTTATTCGTTCTGTAATACATATTCCTATTTTATTATTGGCCTATTTTAAATCATTTTTAGCATAATATCCTATTACTGTACGATCCAAAATAAGCATATTTAGGAGTCAGCGTTTGTGATGCGCACCTTATTTATTAATTATTTTATTAAAAGCAGTTCGTTTCGATCCATCAAATGGAGATTGCGCGTGCTCGCACGCCCAAGTCATCTGATCATTAAATATCAACATAGACAAAGGAAATAGAATCAGAATCAGAATTTATTTATTGCTACAATGAAGTTTCAAAGGTCTTAAGATATTAATTATGTCCTTTTAGATATTTTCCTTTGTCTATCATATCAATCAATAAATCAAATATCAAGTCAAATCGTTTCATTTATCAAGTAAAAGCATGCAGTGAGTTAAGGACACTACAATTCATTCATTTATTAACCTTACGTTTCCAGGTATTCAACTGCTATGGATGTTGGTGCCTATCGTGATAGGTTACCTGCGTGAGGGCTCGGCGCCGGCGCACGCGCGCGCGCTACACGACTTCGCGCTAGCTTGGCTCATGCGCGTTGGACCTCGATATCCACAGGTATAGAATCATGATTCAAAATATAAAGTGCAAAAAATAAAGATACGATATATTTTGAAGACGAAATTTTACCAGTGGCCATGGTAAGCGAAAAGTTAGGCCCCCTTGTTTTCTTTAAGTAGTGTATTAATCGAAGATTGAGTAGTATAGTAAAATAGGATTGTAGTTTGTAAAAAATATTGTGCCCACTGCAACTACCATTTCTTGATACTTGATCGGTAATTTTTTTTATTCTAAAAACCCTATAACGATACACTGCAGTAAAGCAACTATATAGTAAAATTCACGTTTTCCAGGAATTCAAAACGATGATGCAGCAGTCATCCGAGTTGCGGATGAAACTAGAGGGCGCTGTGAAGGCGAGCCAATCAGCGCGCGCGCCCCGCCCGCAGCGCCCCGCCTACACACGCCCACAACCGACTATACAACTCAAAACTGATTTTAGCGACTTTAGATAAATGAAACCGGCAATTTAAGGTTTCCAACTTGAACACTTTCTCATACTTCAAACTCGGTTGTGAGTTCTCACACAACTCAAAACTGACTTTAGCGACTTTAGATAATTGTAAACGCCTATCTAGGTTTTCGTGACCCAGGAATGCTGGGGAGTAATTTTGTGGTACCCAAGTGTGTGCGCATGAACACATTCTCATATTCAAAACTGACTTTAGCAATCTTAGATAAACTATAACGCCCCCACACCGGTTTCGGTGACGGCGGCCGGATTTACTGAAAGTAGGTCACTCGGGAGTAATCTTATAGTACCCAAGTGTGTGCGCAGTACACAGAGCACTCTCTCTCCTTTACTCTCATAACCCAGTGGGATTGATGAGTGATGACAGACATGACTGGGGAGAGATTGTGTGTTGTTAGCTATTCTATAATGTTATTTCCAGGATGAAATATAGATTATCAGACGATTCTCAGACCTGATAGCACACTTAATAGCATCGAAATCAGTCCAGCAGTTTCGGAGGACTTGGCCTACTGCGACTCGGGAATTTTATATAGATAAGTAAAGCGCGTGTTGCTATTATAGTAGTATTAGCCACCAATAAACAAAAAATATAATTCGGAGTAAGTTTACGAATTTTTGACCGCAAATTTATTGTGCTAGGAGTAGAGAGTAGACGTGAAAATATTTTTTTTTAAATATAAAATAAGACTCGAATAAAAATCATTTTTCGATCTCATATTATAACAATCAAGTTCGTTTATTGAGCGAAATCTGAACGTTTATTGAAAAAGTCGGAATTAAAAAGTCAATTACTTTTTTAAAAATAAGGCATCAGATAGTATTAACCAGGAGATTAAAAAAAGAAAGAAAAAAATCTAGCTGAATCTTTGTAGGGTTTTAGCTAGTTTTTAGATACTCTTATCTGGTCTTTAGCAATGTACTAAAATATATTATACAATACTTTCATTTTATAAAAAAAATAGCTTTTAACAACATAATATACGACATATGAAATATAGTAATGTTCCTAACAATAAATATTAAACATTAATTATAAATAATAAATATTTTAACATGATATATATTACAAAAGCATAGCTTTTTTAGCCTTCCAGTCGTTTTAGTATGAAATATATATTTACTATTATTCCAATAAACCGCCTTACATATACATAAATAAAACATTCTTTATAGCATTTTATCAAACTGTAGATGTAAGGTTTTTCATAACATTTTTGTTTTGATTTCAAATACGCGTTATACATTTTTATTTGTATAATGATATGTAAAAAATGAAGTTTTTGTATATTGTTAAAAGGGTTATAGGCTACGCAAAATTTAATGATAGTTCGGCAAAATATTTGCAATGTTTACAGTCACTACAAAATCAAATAATATGTATTTTTGCCGAGCGTCTAAAAGTTTTGTGTCACGTATAAAGCAGTACAAATGTTTTTTTTAACATTATGAAGGTTTCATTTAAAAGTAATTTTTCTTCAAGTCACTTCTTGAAAGTGTTAAGTATAGTTGGTTGTATCTAGTATACTTACATTTAATATGCATATTTTATAAATCAAATCAAAAATATATATTTAAATGAATTTCTGAAAGTATATCATACTCTGTGATATAAACACTGCGTCGATCTGCCAAATTTTATAACAAACAATTTTACACTAACGCAATAGAATAACGCTTTTTATTTTTTTGGAATTTGATTCTCTAAAATTAGAAATTAGAATGGATTTCAGAAATATGTGTATAAACAGTATACACTATACATCATTATTCATTATATTATTGTAAGTTTATTCACTGGGGGTTTCAATGAGAAAGTCCGAATCGTCTATTTTATTTGATAAATCTTATTTATATTATGTAATAATCAGAGAAGTTGATTCATATAGGCAGATGGCGGACCTGCGGGCTGCGTTTCCACCAGAGATGCGTTGCGAGGGATGTATTTTTGAGAACCTATAGAATCGCCTCCTTGCCGTGACCTCGCTCAGCGCAGCGATTCTATTAGATCTTAAAAACACATTCCTCGCAACACATCTCTGGTGGAAACGCAGCCTTATTTATATTGCCGCGTTATGTCAAACTATGTTTCCTTATTCATTGTGTCAAACCCAGCCGACAGCCGGGTCCACACCAGACGATCCGTCTTGGAGCGGCGATCCCGCGATCCGCGATCCAGGATCGTGAAGCGTGGGTCGCGGATCGCGTTAGACCGATCTAGGAACTTGGAACTGAGATCCTAAATATGCGCTCCAAGCGATCCGTTATTCTGAAGTAAGTCATTATCTTGCACTATGTGGAGTCACACGTACAGCGGCGGCGAATTGCCGTTGCAGCAGTAACCTTTATTTTGCATAAATTATGGCGCAAAAAATTACAAAACTGAAAAAGACGGTTCTGGGTTAAAAAAATATACATAAATCGCTCGGAATCTGGGGCTCAACTTTACGCAGAGTCTTTTGGGTCCCATAAATATTTGAATTCCTTATAAAGCGATATCAGACGGCGACTTTACGAAATATCCATGGTGTGATGGATCGCGCGAATCACACAAAACCGTCCACACTGCGCGCGCCACGCAGCTGAGGCACCTTTGAAGCGGCCGAACATTGAATTATCATAATTCGACCTTATGACGTAGTTCCGTCAACTGCATATGAATCAATTACTTCGATGGTACTTTAGTTCTCTATACACCTTACAAATAAAGATGTTTACACAGCGAATGACTATAGTCTGCTTGAATTTGACTGTCTAGAAAACGTCGCATAACGGACAATCACAGCGGACGTTTACTATGTAAATATTTTTATTTGTAAGGAAACATAGCGTGTCGAAAAAGAGTAGACGCTGTACACAATTATTATAAATCACATAAAAATATGAAAACCTTATTTAAACCGAAATAAAAATGTACAAGGTGATAATATTTAAAGTGTATATGTCGCAGTCATCTAGTTCAATCTGCGGTTCGATTGAATGACTAGCGCATTCATTGAATGACTCCATTCAATTGAATGACTCGGCCGAACGTTGATTGAACAATCGTCACTCAACGTTCAACTAGTTAGCGATTTTTAACATAACCCTTTGAAGAGAGCGGATATGAAATTAGTCAGGTAATTGAATGTATTTATTTTTAACGGAATATAAAATGTATAAGAACAGTATCTAATTCTTAGGTAATTAATAGCAATGTATTTATTACTTCGTCTGTCCAATACGATTGGATTTGGTTAGGTTAGATGGCAAGGCGGGCTTCGCTGCGCTACGCTCCCGCCTTAGCCATCGTGGTTATTTTTTTTGTAAAGTAAAGTAGTAAAGTAGCCGTCGCCTCATAATTGAAGTCAGTTTCTAGATTAACCTATTAGTACGCCACCAACAAATACTTTAAAAAAATCATAGCATTCCATTTAACGACTTCACTATGATGACGTTTAGTCAAGACGTTAAACGTTACAGTCAGCGTCTTGACTAGTTGTCCTTCAGTCATTCAATAGAACGGTGTCATTCAATGAATACGCTAGTCATTAGATTGAACCAGATGACTGCGACATATATAAGCCTTCTCTGTGGATAGAGTTGCCAGGTCGCTAAGCCGAAAAGCCGGACAAAGCAGTCAGCTTAGCCGGATATTTTGGTAAAAAAGTAGGAAACTTTCAGTAATTACCTAAACTATCTGTAAAGGCTAAAGCTACGTTTGGCAGCTAAAATTAGTAGGATTTTCATATAAAATTATAGATTCAGAGCTCTACAAAAGCCAGACTCCCTCTAATTTTTTCCGGACACGCAACCAAGAGGCCTGACTGTGTCCGGCTTTATCCGGACGCCTGGCAACCCAATCTGTGGAAATACAAAGAGAACACCACCTTTTGAGCGTGATTACGTTTAGACATGTACTGCGTCTACTCTTTCTTGACAGACTGTAATCGATGTTATATTGTCACTTTTTTCATGTACTGACTTCCAGTAGCGTATAAGCTAACTACTATTTACAACTATTTTAAGTTTAACATAGTAATAATTTATTTGAAGCATTATTATTTAAGCTGTAATAAACTTGCGAATAAAATGTTCTTTTATTTTGATTCGTCCTCATCATGAATCTACTGGTGCTCCCACACCGCCATTAGAAAATGTTAAAGGGTGAAGCCAAACGAGCGTAATTTGTGAGTCGTGAGCCGCAGAATTTCTGCCGGGCAGAATTCTGCAGCATTCAGTTTCATACAAAAGTCCTGTTTGATTCACACGAGCGTAATTTTGTGAGTCGTGATTTGTATGAAAAGAAATTCTGCCCGGCAGAAATTCTGGGGCTCACGACTCACAAATTACGCTCGTTTGGCTTCACCCTAATAGTTTTAAAGGAATGCCGATTACTATGACTACTTGTAGGCGCAGGAAGTTAAATTTGATTAATATCATTAGGCCCTCATTGCCTAATGGCAATGAAATTAAATATTTATAATAATAAGATTTATTTACATAATAAATTAACTTTCGTCGACAGTCATTTTGTCGCTGTCTGTACTATCCTTGGCACCGTTTTGGCTTTGCTGTGGTTTTTCTGTAAAAAAAAATGTATACTTAATTCATTTTAGATCAACGCGACGTACAATAAAAAGTTACTCAATGAAAAAATGTCGTGTCCTTGTCTGATAAGTTGGAGAATAATACTGGGGGTGTTTCACGGCGAGAAAAAATCGTTATTTTTTTAAAATTCGATACAATTAACCCAAGAGCCAGCGACAGCTAGAATATCGTTATTTTAATTGTCATAATATATTATGAACATACAAAGGTAAGAACGACCAGCAATTATGGAGTTTCGGTCGCGGTTACGACTCTAGGAGGTATCCAGTTCTGTTCTTCAGTAGGTAGACCACCTAACCTTCGAAAAAGTATAATGGTATATTTTTTATTTTCTTCAGGATAACTGTAGGAATGTCGCCTCCCAAGTCCCACTGCCGGGCATTTCTGATAATAATGGCTTCCCACTGCCAGGCCACCTCAAAATACTTTAGATATCACCACTAGTTACACTAACACCACTTTAGATAATATACCTAATAAGTCGATACCTCTGATAATTCCCGGTTAATTTCATAAACAATTTGTTAAGTATAATAAATACTCACTGCGTATGAAGGCCGGCGGCAGCGTCGCTACAGTGAGGTACCCTGTATGTCCGGGCGTGCTGGCCGGCCACGCCCCCACCACGTAGCTCTTGTCGCTAGACGGCTTCTCCTCCACCGGGTTGTCAGCACTCTGGGGAAGATAGACATAAATATTAATATAACTTTACTCCCCACACCGGTTTCGGTGACGGTGGCCGGTTTAATTGAAACCAGGCCAGGTACGCAGGAGTAATTTTATAGTGCCCAAGTGTGTGCGCAGTACACAAGATCACTCTCTATTCCTTTACTCTCATAACCCAGTGGGACGGCAGACCGACACGACCGGCGAGAGATCAGGCGCAGGACCGACTTTACATGCCCATCCGACGCATGGATCATCTTACTTGTCATTAATATATCTAGTATTTTTGTGACCAGAGATTCGAAAAGATATAAACTGGTTGGAAGACATCGAGTACTAGAAAAATACATTTCTATTTTATAAATAAATCTAATCCACAACTCTCAAAGTCTTAGTCTAAGCAATGGAGAAGATGCAGTTTTTTCTTATTACAGTTTAAATTAATTTAATGTACGAAAAGATCCCTTATCTATATAATGCAAAATTTCAAATTCGTAATTTTATTAAAAATTAATAAAATATTGACCGAGATGAAGATATTTACATATTACGTGATACGATGCATAAATCATAATATTCTTTTTAGACTGTTGTCGCAAACGGCAAAATAAACAAAGTAACATTAGGCTTCATATAAAAAATTGGCCAAGTGCGAGTCGGACTCGCGAACGAAGGGTTCCGTACCATTATAGAGCAAAATTAGGCCAAAAATTGTGTTTTTTGTATGGGAATATTAAAATAAAATAAAAAATTAAGGGGGCCCCTTAATTTTTTATTTTATTTTAATATTATTACTAAATAATATGAAAGTACACATTTAACTAAGGACCTTGTTAAAAATTCAAGTACTTACCTACCTGTTGCCATTATTGATATAGAGCAAAAAAGGCAAAAAAAAATCACGTTTGTTGTATGGGTATTGGGAGCCCCCCCTTAAATATTAATTTTATTTTGTTTTTAGCATTTGCTGTTATAGCGGCAACAGATATCGACGCCCCCACCGAATAACCGGACAATCGAAAAAATGAAAATGTTCAGGAGAGCCAAAAAACTGATTTTTGTTAATAATTCGTTTAAAAAAAAAGCTTCAAAGACTTTTTATATCTCAAATGAAAGCTAATTTTTTTGCCCATCTTGCTATTTCAATAATATTTAATTGCCACCAAAGGTTTTTCTTTAATTAAGCAAAACGCAACTTATCGTTCTGGAGTAGGCCAAGCTCTGATCATCATTGTCTATTGCATGGTTATTCGGGTAATTTTGCGTTTCGGCTGTAATAAAATGCACATATAATATCTCATTGCAATATTATTCGGGGAAATTGTTTAGGATAAAAATATTGGTAAACACCTATTACTTTACTTTTCGGTGATTAAAAAATATTGTACACTTTATAATTATAGTCATTGTGGTTTATTCCAATGATTTTCTACTATAGGTAAAATAAAAATAATATGTATTTTTGTTTAAATACATTCATTATTTGATGTCATAAATGACATTCTTGCAATCGAATCAGCTCTAGATTCGAAAAAATACACTCTGGAGACTGGTAATTTTAATAGTACTTATAATCATTGCAGTTAATTACAACGTTAGTCATAATTCATAACCCTCATCGCCACCTGAGTTGGTGTTACAATAATCAATATCATATTATGTTCTAATAAAATAAATGATAATGGCAGGAATTTGCTTTAGACAGTGTTCCGAGAGGATCGTAGGCCTTTTCTTATATTATGATGGTGGTTTAATCGTCGACTTCTATCTACATCGTAGTACAGTTCAATGTAATCAGGATCAAAACTATGTTAAAAACTTCTCAAGTTACAATAAAATACACACACAATACTGTAGCAGCACATCTTATAGTAGCTAGCAATCGCATTCCTAATTAAATACTGAGTTGGAACCCACTAGGACCTGCAGGCTGCAGGACCACTTCCATGAATAACGTTTGACTGTCTGACAACAGCTGCTTGCAGGCGTGAAGCTGTAACAAGTGCTGTCGTGACAATTTTTTATTAGGAGTATTTGCGAAAGAAGAAAATATCTAAATACGTTCTTGTTTGTGAGAAAACCCGCATGCTCATTACAAAAATCGAAACAGATTATGATATTAATATTAGAAATGTACATAATTTACGAATGTAAGGAAGAACTTTACCACTTGATGTCTTCCAAAATGATCGCTGGTCGTTCTTACGTCTATGACGACTTCAGACATTAAAAAAAGCTAGCCAGGGACAGTCAGACATTCTTATTTTTTTAATGAAGAAAGTCTCACTATTCCTGACTCTTGGGTCCCGTGTAAACCTCTGCGATTACTGATCTGATGCTGGTCTGAGACTGGAGGCTGGAGGTGAGTGGACTGAGATGATCACCGCGATATGATGGTCGTTCGACTCAGATTCTACAAGTTGTCCAAAATAAAACCTAACCAATATGCCTTTATGCCACAAAGGTGCACCGAATACGCCCTCTATAGGTTAGTGAACCACATCAGAAAGAAGAGAGAGAAGGAGAAAATTTATATTATGGTATCGCTGGACACAGGAGAGGCCTTCAACAATGCTTGGTGGCCAGCTGTAATGGTTCGGTTAGCTGAAGTTAGGTGTCTGGGGAACCTGAGGCGGGTAATCAGCGGCTACCTGAGTGGAAGGAGTATGAAAGTGGGATGTGCAGGAGTGGAAATGTGCAGTAGGCAGCAAAGTATTTACCCGAATAACCGTGCAATATTCGTTTATCGTCAAATCGTTTTGACATATTTTTTCGCAATAGCCTATTGCCCAGTTTTTGGTGTAAAATACAATTTTAAGTATTGTTATGGAATAAACACATATTTTTTTATATCTTTGTAAATATCCATAGGAAAATTCTGAAAAAAATTCACATGATGTATTTTGACTTCTAGATGCCAAAAAACGCATAACAGCAAAAACCCCACAATAGCACATTGTCCGGTTATTCGGTGGGGGCGTCGATATACACATTCTGTGAAAATTTCAACTCTCTAGCTATTACCATTCTCGAGTTACAGCCTGGAGACAGACGGACAGACATCGAAGTCTCAGTAATAGGGTCCCGTTTTTACCCTTTGGGTACGGAACACTAAAAAGATATGATTTATGTTATATTGTATGTTCCCTATTACCTACTCACAACAACACTGAAACAAATTGCACTCGATAGTTTGAACAGCGAAGTTATTAGGAGTGTAGAATGAATGGGATTTGACATAACTGGTGACTCCCATAATATTTTAGATTTCTAACTGTAGAGACTATCGAACACGACTAAATATTACTACAACAGCTGTGCTAAAGGCTCAGGACCACAGAGGTGATAATAATACGTACGATGAACACATTATCTAAGCGGCATACTATGTCTTAAATTAGTTATGAAATCGTTGATAACGCGGCGCGAGTAATGACAGAGGCGGCATGTCAGCTGTTGAAATCCCCTTTATGATGCCGACTGTTGTGTGAAATCGACTTCAATATGTAATACTCACTAGAAGTAATTAAGGAATTGTCTATACTCTATAACAGAGGTTCCTAAACTCCCTCCTCCCAAACCTCTTTCAAATCCGGTGGACCCCCTGAAGGTGGAACCTAACCCCCCCCCCCGGGTTAGGTTAGGTAGGTAGGTTACACCATCACACTTACTACTTCAAACTACTATTATTTTATGTAACAGTCGCTTCTTAATAAATTATCTGTCTTTGCTGCAAACCTATTTTCACGGAGGACCCCCATATTCTGTCACGTCATATCAGAATATTGACAGAAACGTTGTCAAACTTCGAACAAAACTTTTCGTTTACCGTCTATGCTGGTGCTGCCTTTAACGTAAAAACATTGCAGTGAATCCTATTGGACGTGCAGAAGGAGAACTAAGATCACAGGACCTAAGTCAACGTATCCATGATACTTCACCTTGACCGGGGAGATTATACTGAATTGTGCGCGTTGTATCAACCGCAAACGGTGACCAAAGATCTAGGAAACATGAAGATGTGGCTGCTGTTACTGCTCTACAGACTACAAGGCTCTTTTGGCACGTGGTCGAAATTAACGTTTCTACATAAATATTTGATACTGATAATAATATGTGCAATTTATAATATTATTAAGTATAAGAAGATGTAGGTGGATGAAGTAAGTATAAAATATTTCTTCCACTTCCACTTACTTCTTTAACTTGTATAATATGGCGCAATGAACACAAGCGTTGGTGTTTCTTTGAACTACACATAATATCTTGCATTCACATGACAAAGCTAACTGGTATGATTATTATAGATTTTTTCTTTTTAGTACTGAAAGAAAAGATTTCTTGCACAATTTTCGCGTTCTTCTTATTTCGGTATTTTTAGTTTTCTCAAAAATAAAAGCCCTGTCTAGTATTGAGGTAGATCTGTAGTAGCGACCTTGTGTTATGTTTAGAGGCAGCACGTACCGATAATCATAATTTTTACGATTAGAAAAAATATTTTCAATTATTTTTTGTACAATTATAAACTAATCGTAGCCTACGTAATGGGCACATCAGTCGGCTAAAGAGTTCCGTAATAACAGCTTTTATAATAAACACCACAGTCCACAGGCATAGGTATAACAATAATGATTAGGTATAAAGTTTTATTGCGCAAACAAAACACAAAGTTGAGTGAATTTCAGGAAAAATTTGAACAAACCGAGTTTATCCATGTCGCCATTACAGCTATGTGCGCACGCGCTTTTACGTAACACTATTCAAACTCGGAACACTCAAAGACGTTTAATGATAACTTAACTTTAATTTCTCCATAATTTTTCTCTCAAACTCTTAATTAATTTAAAGTTAAGTCAGCGTTAAATGTCTCTGAGTGCGGCCGTCGATGCTATGCTCAAAACTCCGTGAAATATTCACGTACATATTTCATTTATTTTAATAGAAAAGGAAAGCGTTGTAAATGACAGAAAATATATTATGATAACACTGCTGCCCAGCTGTGATCTTAATAAACAAACGAATATAAAACCTTCTCTTTTTTGAAATTGGAAAAGGGATGTCAAACATTTAACGACCTCTGTGGCTCAGTGGATAAGCAAGTTGGTAGCTCAAGCCGACGGAACAAAACGTTTTATAAGTTCCTATATACTTAAAGGTTCCTGGGTCGCGACCCATGACTCATGGATGTGTATTAAATATGAGTATCATGTAATAAAAATCTTAAATATGTAGATAATATAGCGTATATGAAGGTATAGTATAAAAGTAAGTATTAAATATATTTCCACTGTCTGGTACCCGTAATACGACTTGTATTACGGGTCTTCAGGTACTTAGCACGGGACTACGCACTTAAAGTCAAAATATGTAATTACATTTCTTGACACTCAACGAAATAATAGAAAAATATAACGCCTAACAAGTTTAAGTAACGAAACGTGTCTATAACATCCATATTCCGTACCAATTTGTAGAGAATTTCGTCGTAACCAAACAACATAATTCTCTAGCAACGTCGATCGCAAATCACCGTGAGTCTGCGCGTACGCACGCAATTACGAGTTCAACTTTTGCTCTCTATATAGTGAGTTTTTATATTGGTCCTGTTTTAGGACCTTACTCGCTCATAAATTCTATGGTAGGTTAGTGTAGTGGGAAAACTTATATTTATTTACACAATACTCTGTCTGAAGTTTACATACAAAAAGGAAACGTAATATTATTTAAAGTAAAAGGAAGAAAAGATGCCTCGTAAAATAAAAGGAAGAAAGTTCAAGAAACTTTATAATACATTCTTGTTAGAAGTAGGTACAAAAAGAAGAAAAACTGGCGAATTTGATAGCTTCAAAACTAAACTAGTCATAAATGCAGACTAGTTTTGTATTAACAAGTGATACATTAATTTAATTCCACAATAAAAAATCAACAGATTAAAACATAAAACCTTCAGTGTCAACACATAGCCTCTTACGGTGATGCGTAAGAAAAAAAAGAATTTAAAAAAAGAACGCCCAGCAAAGAGGCGCATTAAGTAACGTGATAAGAGAGATGGAGGGCCACTCGGCGGCGCAGTCTTTATTATTTATTGACACTTAAAGTAATTACCTCAGCCCGTGCCGTATTGAACTGGATTTGGATCTTAGTGTTGAATCGAGAGAAATAAAATAATGCGCATTGTTGCGTGTGAAATTATAACAAACATTAGGGTTTAAAGTCAGACACAAAAGAGACGAAACGTAATGAAACAATGGATCAATTTAGCCATTCTAAATTATTTACCTTGTAAAAGATGACATATGAACTAAGTTTACTATACTTAACTTTTGAAAGTGTCATTGTAACTTTAAAGTTATAAGCACTTCCTAAAATCTAAACTGACTTGTCTCTCTTACGTCTCATTTAGCGACGCGATTTGTTAAATCCCATATTATACTTTTTATTTCTAACTTCACTTTCAAATTCCCGAACGCAATTTGTTTAAGTATCCAGTAATGTATAGCTATTTTTGCTATACAAGCAATCAATTAAGTAGCTCAGCTATTATACAAATCGGCCAGTTATTACAAAACTCTACCATCTACAGCTTACCGCGTTTATGATATCATAATTTTATTACGCACTAAATCCAGATCCTAAACGATGAACCTACTAGCTCACAAACCTAAATTACTTAAGCCTACGCGTGTTGTCGACAGAACGCGCCCTTTGTATGCTTTAAAATGTCTTCAGCGTAAGTGCCCCATTGGGTGCTATAAAATCATCACGTAGATTCGGTGAAAATCAATAAATAGAGCTTTAGAAACATTTACAAAACAAAGTGTTTATTGTTAATAGAACCCAAGTATTATATATATCGCATTTGATTAATTTATAATAATCATAAATAAGTGATCTTAAATTGTCTTGAAATTAACTTTACCAAATACGCATACTCGCTGAACCGTACGATCTATGATATCAGACATGAAAACCGAAAAAAAATACTTTACATAGATAATAAACATCTTCTTTGTACGATATCGATACCTACACTTATATTTATTCCCAGAAAGTGTCTGCAATATATTTATACGAAATGTTCGTAAGTGCTCGTCTTTTGTTGCGAAATCATCAACCATATTTTATGCTTAACGTAAGACGAATTCGCTGGATCCTAGTTTCAGAAGTTACCCAACTTGATATATGACGACTGTACTACAGATGTGTTTATAAATTCTGCAACTAATCTTCTTGGCACTCGCAATTATTATTCATTTTGTCAATGCCTCAGAACGTACGTTGGATTTATTGCTAAATGTTGCTTTTTAGCAGCATCACTTATATTTGGCGTGAGAAAACTATTAGTCATGTTGCTCAGACATTTGTTTATCGCGAAGAAACCGTACATTATCTGGGATAAAAACTATCTTATATTTTTGGGCATAAAAAGTATCCTAAACCACAGCTTACTTGATACGTCACTTCAGTTGGTCAAAGAAAATCCTACTTTACTTTTTAGGGTTCCGTACCCAAAGGGTAAAAACGGGACCCTATTACTAAGACTTCGTTGTCTGTCCGTCCGTCTGTCTGTCTGTCTCCAGGCTGTAACTCAAGAACCGCAATAGCTAGACTTCTGAAATTTTCACAGATTGTGTATATCTGTTGCCGCTATAACAACAAATACTGAAAATAAAATAAAGTTAATATTTAAGGGGGGCTTCCATACAAGAAACGTGATTTTTTTGTCCTTTTTTGCTCGTAATCAATAATGGTAACAGCTAGGCACTTGAAATTTTCACAAAGTTCTAAGTTATATTTGTACTTTAGTAATTAATAATAAAAATAAAGTAAATAATTAAGGGGGGCTCCCATACAAAAACACAATTTTTTGTCTACTTTCGCTCTATACTGGTACGGAACCCTTCGTGCGCGAGTCCGACTCGCACTTGGCCGATTATTTTATTCGTTCTTTCAAAGTAATGTGTGGGCCAATAACGCATTTCGGCTACCGAACATTATCTGTCGGTCATTTGCTGGATGTCTTCATGTTTATCGCTGAAACTTGGCTAAAACGTCTGTCGACACAGCAGTGTCTGAGCTCTTGTTTGTTTTGCATTTGCAGATCGCTGTTATCAATCAGAGGTACGACGTACGTACGTTTTTAACGGGCTGAAGAAGTTTTTTTACACCGCAAATAACCATAATAATAAAAAGAGCAGCTACTTGTAAAGATCTATGCTATTAGCTCTAAATTAGTCACAAACTCTTTTTTCCAATTTTGACATTTTAGGACCCTCTTTACGTTTTTCCACGATTATCACCACTGTAAATGAGCTGCTTATTGAAGTAAATAATTGGCTTTCATAGACGAACATTCTCAATTGCTTACAATAATCGCTTGTACTGGCCCATCATTGGCCAACGTGGAGCTTTAGCTTGTTGCGATTATACGATATAATAACCCAATGATCTTGTACCTGGTTGTGCAACCATCAATCAACCTCGTCAATCAAACCCGGCCTGACTCATGATATCCATCGCGTTGACAGGCCGTAGGGTTTCTCTTTTTGTTTGATAGGTTATTGATTTGAGAGAACGCCTACCGCAACCCGTTTGTAGTTGTTTTACCTCCGATAGGACTTTAAGGGTCAGTTTATATTGCAACGTGACGCGTCGATGCGATGCATTTTTTATTCGGTCATAATATATTGTAATGTTTTCCCGCTAAAGGCAGCACCAGCACGTATAGTAAATAAAAAGTTTTGTTCGACGTTTGACAACTATTTCTGTCAATATTCTGATCCAAATTAATAATAATATAATATAATAATAATATCTATGGACGCTTCACACCACGTCAGTCTGGACTCTGGCCCCATGCTAAGTACCTGAAGGACTTGTGTTACAGGTACCAGACAACGGAAATATATTTAATACTTTTATACTATACATATATTTAAGATTTTTATTATATGATAAATATATTTAATACACATCCATGACCCAGGAACTTTGAAAACTTTTTGTTCCATCGGCGGGATTCGAACCCGCGACCTAACGAAGCATATCGCCATTCGGATACCGTTTTTGGACCACTCGATGAAATATTATATTACTTTCGGCTACTGGATTTTTAAAAGGTTAAGTACATCTGAAGAGCTAAGAAAGGTAGACAGGAATATATTTTTTTTTATTAAAGAGTAGTATTTACACTTGAAGTTAGAACTTAGTAGCACCGTTATAAAGTTCTCGTAAGAATTATCCTATAATATCTGGGGGCACGGTCCCGCCAGGACGAGCCTTTTTTTTTACACGGGGAAATGCTTTACGCATCCCCGGCAGATTGGGGATATCGGCCGGGGTATGTGGGACTCCTGGTAGACTACCCACTAAAACCCCATGGTGCTCCACTCATCGCTTAAGGCAGAGTTGCGGGTACGATAGAACCTACCGCAACTCTACCAGCGCCAGGACGAGCCTAATAATTTAAAATACATAATATTATAATAATCTTAAAATAATTAATTATGGGTACATACTTGCAAAATCTACGAATTTTCCGATTACAAAAACATCACTGTTCGCGGCTATTGAATTTCTGTATGACATCAAGATTGCATTTTCCTTACTTCGTTTTATACCAGTCCTATCAAAATCGGTTTAGCAATTTAAGCGTAAGGAAGTAACTGTGAGTAGGCAACAGTCTGTTAGTCTGTCTGTTGCCTACTCAAATTTTGTTTTGTACGAACGTTTTGTTCGTTCTGTCCACCTATTTCTCGCATTCCAAATATACTGGATGCCCATAAAGTTTTTCCATCCATATTTTAGCCATATCCTACACATTTCAACATCTGCGTGTCAATATAGCGGATTTTAGCTCATCACGTCAGATCACACGCTTGACGCCGGCGGCTCCCGAATTTACTGTCAAGCCGACGCGAAACTCAAAGCTGATCACGCGGTTCGCTTCATTCAATTCGCTATATTTTTACTTTATTTTTCAGGCGAAGTGGTTATCATTTGAAGTGACGAAATCCATATTTGGATGCTGTTAAGTATATTTCGTGTATCACTTCACAAAAAAAAAAACGTATTGAGGAATGACTAATGGTAATGAGGCATGTTCATTAGATCTTTTAGAACCAGACTACATTCATAACTCAGCAAAAATATTTTTTTGGGTTAATACACAAAATTTTATTAACTTTCTTACATCGCAGCTCTGACAGAAACGCAGCATAAGTATCCCCAAGCAGCCATGGCATCCATCTCTGAACTCTGAAGTTTTCACAACTGTTTGTATACGTAGTGGATGACGTATAAAGTATAAACTACTAGGGTCTAGGACCTAGGTTATGTCGCTTGCGTTACGTTTACTGAATTATAAACACGCGCCGGCTTCGCACGGTTAATAACTATTAAACAAACATTTCAAAAGTTATACCTAAGTTGGAAACAAGAAGTTACTTGAAACTTATAAGTTGACGAAAATGTTGCTTAAAAAACCTTTTTCAATTTGCATCAAATTGACAAATGTGGATTAAGTCGAAATCGTGATGTGCGCTGATCGACGCTGTAACGATGTTGTAATTGACGTATTGCAGGCGCCGAATTATTGACTGATATACACATTAACTTGATAAGTACACGTAAGGGCTTAAATGTACATGGTGTAACCAAACTAAATGATCATATTGTACAGTGTCTTATGTTATATGCCCCTTTATGTTCCTTGTGCAGAAGTACAGTGTGATAGTAGCAGCACTGAAAGAGTGTTTCATATGTTATTATTGTGTGGGCAAATTCATGACGTTGGGGCATTTCTCAAATAAGTATATACTAATTCAAAAGTAGCTCCTTCAGCGCTGCTACTTTCACACTGTACTTCTGCACAAGGAACATAAACACACTGTAAGTATTATCACTTCGTTTTGTCACACCCTGTATAATAAAAAGTATATACCTGGTAAGTGATTTTCAGAGGCAACTGTCAAAAGTTAATTGCAGGCCAGTCAGTGTAATAGCTATGTCCACATTATGCAATTTCATCTTCAATTTTCGTCATCTCCTTTTTATTTAACTTTCGTTTGGCATATTCAATAATTGAATGCGTCAAAATCCACCCGCGTTGAAAGAAAGGTGTCATAGCGAGCGCTACGATTTTAACGCACGTCACGGGCATGCCTCACGTTCGCTGTTGACTGCGCTATAACGCATGCCCTTGACGAACAGAAAAAGGCACAATGTGGACAAATCCAATGAGTAACATTGGTCTTGGTTTCTGTGTGTGTGCGAGTGCGAAAATTTTTCTGTCTGTTGACGAAAGACAGACGCTTGAGATACTGTTACAAATATAATTATTATTAATTTGACTTTTAAGTCCCAGAAAAGGACATGAAGTTAAACTTATAGTCAGGAACTATAAATGAATTATAGTACAATATACCAAATCATTTACATACAAAATCATCTAAAACATTAATCGTATAATACGTAATGTATGAAACAGATAAGAGTTGTATGAACATAGACCCCCCGTGGTCACTTAAGCTGTTAATACCATAAGTAGATTAGTTGTGTACGAGCTAACACTTTCACATGTTAATGTCATAACTGTATTGATTAAGAATTAATTACTGATAATACTTACATGTAACTTATTATCTGTAAATCTCTATATACAAAAACACTTTATGCTTTGTTTAAGATAACTTGTTTCCTATTAAACTTCATGATGGTATTCTCATGAAATGTCAAACGACATTGATAATACATATTTGGATCGCGAAATGTACGATTTAACAAATTCTAGGCGAAAAAAGTTACTGATAGTATGTATTTACTATTTAATACAAGATATTGAAAGTTTTGTTACTGTGAAACATGAATTTCCACCAAGAACGTAAATAGCAATTAATATTGCACTTTAGGTTTAGATGGAAAATCATGTGTAACAGTTCACTAAAGTCAGTATTCTTGTACTATTTCTACTATTATATATTATATATATTTAAGCAGTACTCTTTTACATTAAGTATAATGAAGTAGTTAATTAAAGTGGAAATAGTATAAGAAACGTTAATTAGTGTTAACTGAAGAGGTTTTACTAATTAGAAATTACGCTAGAATATTTCCAATTTTCCACCCTTTGAAGTAGCTCCGAGTTTATTGAGGCCTTTACGGCCGTCCAAAAATTGCCATAGCGGACGGTATTTCACGTCCACACGGCGGGGTATTGGTAAAGTTTTCAACTAGCAATAATCGCACCTCGGATTAACCTCATTGGTTACGATATTGCCTCTGCGCAAAGTTAACTTGAACGAGAGTATGGACCTCTAGTCATGATCCACTATCATGCAAGCGATAGCGCGATGTAGACGACTGATAGCGACATCTGTTGACGGCGCGCGGAACTAATTTTGGCGCTCTACATAATATTGTAGAGCGCCAAAATTATTTCTTACTTTACAGCTGTAGTACTCTAATAAGTATTACTTTACAGTATCAAATATGTAGAGCGAATGGACACAAATGTATACATATTAGATTACGAGCTTTTGCCCGCGGCTTCGCTCGCGTTAAGAAGTATTATTATATAGAAACTTTCATCCCCTATTTGAACCCCTTGGGGTGGGAATTTATCAAAATCCTTTCTTAGCGGATGCCTACGTCATAACATCTACCTGCATGCCAAATTTCAGCCCGATCCGTCCAGTGGTTTGGGCTGTGCGTTGATAGATCACTATGTCAGTCAGTCACCTTTGAGTTTTATATATACAGATTATTAATGTAGAGCTAATATAAATTGCGATTTTAGATAGGTAGAGAGTAGAGACAATACATTCCTTATAATATTCTTCATTGTTCTTATAAAATATTGACCAACTAAAAATAATTTAAGAATAATAATGTGAAAAGACGCAGACAGAAAAGACAACTTAATTTATAAACATATAAAAATCAAGAGCAAAAGCCAGATTCTGAATGACCTAATTTTAAATATCAAGGTCTTTAGGGTGAGAACCCTTCTATATTCAAGGTTACAATTAAATATAGCAAACTATTAAAATGTAGAGTTCCATAACGAAAATAAAATAAAGTATTTTTATTATTAAGTATTCAAAACATACTGAATTAAGAATATTTTAAATAAGATGGTAGAATAATATTACATAATTATTATGTAAGTGACAGAGAAATGTAAGAAGTACCTAACAAGAGAGATGTAGAGAACAATTTTTAGTTACACAGAGTATAATATTATACAGAGAAATTTATACGGAAAAGACAACATCATTGTAGAGGCCTTATGTCAAAAAATGATTATTAGTAGAAAAAATCTTATGCACCCTCTAACTCTATATACATGCGGTGTAACTTTATATTAGTTAAGGCCCACTTGCGCAGACCTGAGTTAAAGTTAACTCTTGAGTTAAACATCATGTCATTTCTATCACTCTTTAAAGTGAGTGACAGATATGACATGATGTTTAACTCAGAGTTAACTTTAACCCAGATCTGCGCAAGTGGGCATACATGATTAAACATCATGACATCTCTATCACTCGTTAAAGTGAGTGACAGATATGACATGATGTTTAACTCAGAGTTAACTTTAACCCAGATCTGCGCAAGAGGGCCTAAGAGGGCTAATGTTTAGACTTTAGAAAATATGTAAGTATAGGGAAAGAATTCGTAACGCGGCAGGGCCGGATTTTATGAGTATAGGCCACATTAATTTTGCCGCCCCTATGTGTAAACTCTGCCGCCATCTTAGGACACTGCCGCCCCCCCCCTAGGACGCCATAGGACGCCGCCGCCCATAGACCATAGCCTATACTGTCTAATGCCTATACATATATCCAGGGCTGTAACGCGCCCAAACTCTTAAGGAAAACTGCGACGAAATTGTCATGCGAAAAGAAAACTGAAAGTATCGAATTGATTGGTCACAGTCCGCGTTTCCATTAGCGGCGACGTCACGGCGGTGATGTCACGTAGTGCGTTCCCAGGTCGGGGGGCGCGGGTCGTGACAATTATGCGTATCGGTCGGGTCGCGCGTTTCCATTTTTAGATGTCATCCGTCACAGGATCAATTCAGACCACAACGCGACGCGTAGATGCATTTCTAAATTTGTATGGATTTGACAGTCTTGCGTGACGTCTCACGCAAATAACGCAATTGGAGTCTTCCATAAAAAATTAGGAATACGTCATCTACGCGTCACGTTGCGGTCTCAATTGACCCCGCGTATCGGAGGTCGGGTCGCGTGTTTCCATGCTAAGATGTCATCCGTCATAGGCTTAACCAAAACGATACTAACCAGCTTTTAACCGTCCTGGGTTTACTATACATATTTCAAAATTACCGACCAAAGTGTTTAGTTTAAGATTTTATAAACAGTTTTAACTCGATTTGTTTTATTTAAATACGTAATACTTAAAAAACAATAATTTTACGTGTTTTTTTCGATGCGCCGTTTCTTGAACTACCTTTCTGTAATTTAAATAGGAAATAAACTACAATTTAAAATAATTTCGTACAATATGGTTCTCTATGTAGAGATTCTTCCCAATGTGTTTGGTTACTTTAAACCACACTTCGCGTCCCAACACATCAACAAAATATATTAAACAAACCGTACTACAATGCAACCAAACACCCCACAATTAGTACCATCACTACCATCAATGAAAGAGATCGGGTCAGATCGTGACCCGGCCTGACCGGTGGTCACGATGTCATCATCCACAAAAAACACCAGGACCACAAAACATGAAGACCACAAAACATCCGAAGACCACGAACGACCATTGTCTGTTAACCCGTGGCAGCACGACGGGGATTAAAAAATGATGATAACAAAAGATAGCCAGTAGCCACGATACGCTTGTTAAGATAAAAGAAATTATACAATCACAGTGGAACAGAAGAAATACGGAATGAGGAGGAGGAAAATGAAGTTTTTTAAGTCACAGTTGTTATTATTATAAACTAGGTTACGCCTGAAACTCCGTTGCGCCAAAATTGTACGCTGTCTGTCATGGAGGAACCGTACATTTTTCCGGGATAAAAAGAATCCTACGTCCTTTGCCGGGACTCAAAGTATCTCCATACAAAACAGCAAAATCGGTTCAGCGGTTTGGGCGTCGAGGTATCGGATAGAGAGACAAACAAACACACTTTCACATTTATAATATAGAATGGATTCTTGATTAATTATCAATTATACAATCTCTCTTTTCTTATTTTAAAGGAGAGGCGAGAGACACATGTAGGCCATATAGCATTATATTTGACACTAGAAGTGTGCAAACATAGAACATGTCACAGATATTTTGAGATAGGCCTGATAGCGATCAGCCGAGGTCACAGGCCAACATGTTGTGTAAGTAATAATTACCATTTGTTTCATACCAATCGATATTGTGTCATTTTAATCTTGGAGATAAAAATTGCTAATCATATTTTTTTTTATCCGGACTTACCCTGTGTCCAAACTTACTTATACTTTGACAAAAAAGGAGTGTGTGTTAAATATAAGACCATGCTGTTCAGAGCTGATGTAGCCAGAAGAAATGAGCCCTGGGCCCCTAGCCAACACGTTTTCTGTATCCCTTCTTTATAGAATCGGCGATCCAAAATGTATAGAATTGACATATTAAGCATTTGATAATATGAAGTCGTCATTCGATTCATGTCATTCCATCCATTTTGTTTGGTGATTCTATGTATAAAGAAGCGATAGAGAAAAATTATTGGCTAAGTTCCCTGGATTAGTCCTATCCTAACCTCTCCTTTAACACTACATTCATGCCATCAAGATATTCTATTCTAGACACTAATATCTATTTTGTATTTTAACAGCTATATTAAATTACAATTTGCTTAAACAAAATAAATTACCAACAGCTTAATAGAGTTGAGCAAGCTTAATTAAAGTACAGCGCTTTCATTGAATACGCCAGCGCAGGCTGACAGATATGATAACAATTAATATTGAGAATTGTTTTGTCAATCTGTCACAGGCTTAAGCGGGTAGCGATAGGAAACCCATTAGCTTCGTGGATTATAAATCTAATTTTGGTAAGTTTGATAACACTGTTAAAATTAAATTTAATCCAGTCCGCATTCTATGCAACAGCTTATTTTCTCACACCCTCAAAATCGGCTAAGCACTTGGAGAAATAACAAAATATAGATGATAGCAAAATTATGTTCTTAATCAAAATCGGTTCAGCGTCTTAGCGTAAAGAAGTAACAGAAATATGAAACAAGCAAAAATGACGGATCACCTGATGATCAGCATTTATCTTTTGGCAGTCCATTCCATCAAATATACCTACATTTGTGATTTCTTTGATTTCACCCAGAAGTGAACGAGCTAATGATGATTATTATAAATTAATAAAATTATGGCTAAGAACACTCTCAATCATGTCAGCTTTCAAAAGAAAGATCAAAATCGACCCACCCCTTTGGATGCTACGATACAACGGACAGACAGGGGGTGAAATATTTTTAACCCCCGTTAATTTTGTGTTAACAAACTAGTACCAACTACCAACATCAACTTACATAGGCTGCTATTTATGTATCCGGAACTGGCCACTTACAAGAACAATATTTAAAAAGTAATTACAACATTTGAAAATATAACTCCTTGGTTGAAGAATACATTTTGTTTCATGTGACTGTCAATTATTTTTCCATTGTGGCGTCATTTTGAAAATTGCGTGTCTTCATTTGCCATGGATTTAACGCGTGAACATTTTCGTGCAATGATTTACTACGATTTTCGGCGTGGGCTAAATCAACAACAGTGCTTTATTCAACTCACCGCAACTTTTGGAGATGAAGCACCATCAAAAACCACTGTTTATCACTGGTACAGTGAGTTTAATCGTGGGCGGTCTATGCTCACGGATGAAAATAAAGAAGGTCGCCCAAAAACAGCTGTTGTCCCACAAAATATAGATGCTGTGCGGGAACTAATAATGCGTGATCGTCATGTTACATATCGCGAGATAGAGGCGTCCTTAGGCATAAGTATGACGAGCATACATAAGATATTACACGAACATTTGGCTGTAAAAAAAATATGTTCGCGTTGGATTCCGCACAACTTGACAATCGATCAAAAACGGGCTCGTGTCGATTGGTGCAAAAAAATGATAAAAAAATACAACCGTGGTACGTCAAAAGCCGTTTATAATATCTACACAGGTGATGAATCTTGGATCTATGCATATGACCCCGAAACTAAACAACAGTCAACGGTGTGGGTGTTCCAAGATGAGCCGAAACCAACAAAAGTTACTCGTGCAAAAAGTACTTTGAAGCAAATGGTCGCCTGTTTTTTTGGAATTAATGGACATGTGGCTACAGTGCCATTAGAGAATCGTAAAACGGTTAATTCTGAATGGTATACGACCATTTGTTTACCAGAAGTCTTTGAAGAAATAAGAAAGGACAACCGACAACGCAGAATCATATTACATCACGACAATGCTAGCTGTCACACCTCAGCTGAAACAACTCAGTTTTTGGAGGGTCAAAAGATCGAATTGACTGGTCATCCGCCGTACAGCCCTGATTTGGCACCTAACGATTTCTTTTTATTTCCATACGCGAAGAACAAATTACGTGGTCAACGTTTTTCGAGCCGCGAAGAGGCTGTTGATGCGTTCAAAATGCACGTTTTGGAGATACCTCAATCAGAATGGAAAAAGTGCTATGAAAATTGGTTCCAGCGTATGCAAAAGTGTGTCGATCATCGCGGCGAATATTTTGAAAAGCAATAAAACCATATTAAATGATATATGTTTGTTTCTTTTTTTAATTCCGGATACATAAATAGCAGCCCTCGTACATAACATTTCAATCGCAAAAAACCATTACCAAAGATTTCATATCGATGTAAGGCGATGTCATGTGTCTTGGCTGTTGGACCATAGACAATGGTTAGTGGAGCGGGGTCGGCGGGTCACGACGGGGGTCAGCTACCAGTTCGCGATGTGGGCCATGATATGACGTATGCTAAGCAGTAGCAGCTGGAGTCTACCATAAACCCAGTACTAAGCACCCAAATACCAAAATGCAACATTTTTAATTTTGTATCTAATATCCACATTCCACACTAATATTATAAATGCGAAAGTGTGTCTGTCTGTCTGTCCGTCTGTCTGTCTGTCCATCTGTCTGTCTGTCTGTTACCTCTTCACGCCTAAACCGCTGAACCGATTTTGCTGAAATTTCGTATACAGGTATACAGTATACTTCAAGTCCCGGGACAAGACATAGGATACTTTTTATGCCGGAAAAATGTACGGTTCCCGCGCGATAAACAAATATCGGCGCAACGGAGTTGCGCGCGTCATCTAGTACATATATAATATGGTCTGATAATGTCAATTCATTATCCAAAGTTATTTGCTGTTTGACGTAACACGACCAAACTACGCAAGTCCCTCATCAGAACTCTGTCTAGGAGTCAACTTCTCTGATAGTACATTTTTATTCGGCATTGACATTCGAGACGTAGAGCCTATGTTGGTAATTGGTATAATATGTAGCTGACAACAGAATGTATTTACTGCAATGTTTTCACGCTAGAAGCAGCAACTATATGGGCAGTAAACAAAATAGGCATTAGACAGTAAATAAAAAGTTTTGTTTGACGTTTGATAGCTTTTCTGTCAATATTCTGATATGAAGTGTGTACCATGTCGGATTTTGTTCGGATTATTTGCTGTATGCTATGATATTGGCTGTATGTGCTATAAGTAGCGCCCTCTGCTCTTTGCGTAATATTCCTTAAGTAAACATTGCTTTCTGTATTGAGACGTTGTAACAACAATAGAGTTGAGACAGTAATGATGTTGATATCAAATCGCGTAGGCCCAATAGAGCTGTTTGAAGTACTCAGTAAAACGGGATATTATAGATTTACAAATAATAGACATGGCAGCATATTATATTCTTACTAGCTGTCCCCGTGAACTTCGTGTCACTTTTAGGCTGGTTTTATAGTTAAGCGTTTGGCAGCGCCGTTGGAGCGCGCGCGTTCCATGACGAAGAAAACGAACGGACGAACGGCGCTGCTCAAGCACGCGACTCTGAAACGCAACTACTACTCCCATACATCTTCGAACGCGCGGCGCTCCAACGGCGCTGCCGAAACGCTCAATGATAAAACCAGCCTAAAACCTTCCCTGGACTTCTACGAATATTTTAAGACTAAAGTCAGCTCAATCCGTTCAGCCGTTTTAGAGTTTTAGCGCGACTAACACATTTGAAAATACATTTTTATATATAAAGAAAGAAGAAGATGAGCGCACTCTTAAGTTAAAAAGTTGTTTTGAAAGCGCTCAAGTACCCAGTTTTAAGGCGTGGTGAATGATCTATAATATCTACTAATATTTGAAATTGTAAAAGTCGTCTGATATATTTTATCACAATAAAAATGAAAAGTAGATATTATTATATTATTTTTTATTTCTTAGCATTTAACTACATAAATAAAGTCATAAAATAATATCATAAAATAAATATATAAAAGTGAAACTGTTTTACGTTAACAAAATATTATATCATTTTTATAGGTCTCTAGGTTAATAGTTTTGGGAGAAGAATAGAGAAAGTACTGCAATTTACTAATTTTACGCTTTTAGGCTCTCGTTTAGTAACACTCTAGGGGGCATGCCACCCCCAGTTCTCGCTAATCACGACTAGATTTATTTTTTTCGATATAACTCACGTCTTTAGTTTATGCTAAGTAATTACTGCGTAAATTACGAGTATGGTATCCTCTGGTGAAAAAATCCACTATCCCTAAAAACCTTATGTGATACCTAAAATGTATGCGTATTTCAGTAATAATACAACTTAAGACATGTTGATGAAAAGATATTTATTTACAGAATGACGATGACAACTTGACATTTAAAAGACAATACTTAGCAAAAAGGTAAAATCATAAAAAGGTTATATATACAAACATCACACCCTCACACTAAATTACAAGATACCATATTAATAATAATAACTAGCCTAAGTACTTAATTACTCTAGTAGACAATTACTAATAGCCCAGCCTGTCTATGGGCTTCGTAAGGCGTCTGGGTCGGTGCAAGCGTACAGGTGGAACCGAGGGAGGCGGATCTGCCGCAACGGGAACGTCGCTTGGGGGTGGTAATCCTGCTACTATAGGGGCGCCACTCTCGCCCGCAGCTGGATGAGCAAAGGGGCTACTGCTTGAGGTTCCCGGTGTATCGGGCGGCTCATACCGTAGCGCCCACGGCTTAATTTGGTCCACGTGCCGTTTTAAGGGTCCTATCCCCGTACTGACCACGTAGTGCCGAGAACCTACTCCTTCCTCTACTCTCCCTTGCACCCATTTTTCGCCCTGCGCGTAATTGCGCACCACAACGTCCTCTCCAACCCGAAAAGCTCGCGCTTGCCCCCCGGTGGACTCTATTTGCTTTTCCTGAGCTGTCTGCACCCTATCCTCAATTGGTCTACCCCGCCTTAAATGATCTAAGCGCGTACGTAAAGACCTACGTTGTAACATCATGGCTGGCGACACACCCGTCGTGCTATGCTCTACGTTTCTATACGCCAGCAAATACGCATGTAAAGCGGCATCTAAATCGCAGCCATCCCGAACGGACTTCTTCAATGCTCGCTTACAAATCCTGACTGCTCCCTCAGCGGCACCATTAGAGGCCGGGTGATAAATCGCCGAAAACGAAATTTTGATACCATTATTTGTCAAGAAGTCGATATACTCTCGACTAGAAAAAGGTGGCCCGTTATCGGACACCACTTGTTTAGGCAACCCGAACCGCGCAAAAGTTTCCCGCAGCACTTTAATCATCGCACTAGCGGTCGTCCTTGGCATGTGAAAAACTTCCAACCACTTACTGGTCGCGTCGATAATTATTAGGAATGTTTTACCATTTAAAGGGCCCAAGAAATCCACATGCAACCTAGACCACGGCTCTGGTTCGTGCGGCCACGGCTGTATCACCGCCTTGGGTGGTGCCGAGCTCTCCGCTACGCACGTCGCACATTCCCTACACACTCTTTCAATATCCGCGTCTATGCCTGGCCACCAAATGAAGCTGCGCGCTATGCTTTTCATTTTGACTATCCCCATATGACCTACATGCAGCTCGCTCAACATATAGGACCGTAAATTAGCCGGTATCACTAATCTATAACCCCATACTATACACCCCATATCTATGTATAATTCGTTACGCCGCGCGAAGTAGGGTTGTAATTCCGCATCTGGGCACGAATTGGGCCAGCCTGAATGTAAATACGACATCACCCTCCTTAGGTTTCTATCTAATCTGACCTGCTCCTGCACCTCCTTCCTAGTGATTGGTAAAAAGGATTGCACGAAAGAAAGGTATGTGTTCTCATGTTTCACATTAACCTGCTGGCTTACTGGCAACCTTGACAAGGCATCCGCTGCGTTATTCTTACTGCTAACATATTCGATTTTATAATCGTAGCCACCTAGTATAACGGCCCATCTTTGCATCCTACTAGCCGCCATGACCGGAATACCTGCCTTATCTCCAAATATAGTAACTAGAGGCTTATGATCCGTCCTCAAAAGGAAATTACGTCCATATAAATATTGGTGAAATTTCCGTACACCAAATATAATAGACAACGCCTCTCGCTCAATCTGGGAGTAATTTTTTTCTGCAGAGTTAAGTGTTCGGGAAGCATAGGCGATCGGTCTCTCACCTTGGGACGTAATATGCGAAATGACTGCTCCTATACCGATACTACTGGCATCTGCCGTTAAAATAAGTGGTAAGTCTAAAGAGTAGTGTACGAGGACTTCACTAGAGGCTAAAATATTTTTCACCTCATTAAATGCCCGCTCACATCTCTGGTCCCACCTAAACCTAGAATCCTTCTTAAGAAGGTCGTATAAAGGTGCTAAAATTGTACTCATGTTTGGTACAAATTTGGCGTAATAGATTACCAGGCCTAGAAAAGACCGCAACTCGGAAACATTAGTTGGTGTTCTAACATTTTTAATAGCTTCCACCTTAACTGGGTCGGTATGAACTCCGTTCTTATCGATGATGAAGCCTAAATACGTAACGGAGTCGCCGAAAAGAGTACATTTATCCTTACGAACTCTTAACCCCAATTTCTCCAATCTCATAAAGACTTCCTTTAAGGTAGCTAAATGTGATTCATCATCCTTACCGGTTATGATGATATCATCTAAGAACACCCCTACCCCGGGCAAACCCGCAAAAATCTGTTCCATCTTTCTTTGAAAGATCCCTGGACTGGATGCTAAACCAAAAATAAGTCTATTATATCTAAACAAACCTTTATGCGTATTAATAACTGTGAATTTTTGGGACTCATCGAGTTCAAATTGCGTATAAGCCTGCGATAAGTCGATTTTAGAAAATTTATCCCCTCCATGTAATTTTGCTAAAAGATCTTCAACCCGAGGTAACGGAAAACGATCGATTTCTAAGCACTTATTTAACGTCAGTTTAAAATCTCCACAAATCCGTATTGTGCCGTCCTTTTTCATTACCGGCACGATAGGTGTCGCCCAGTCTGAACTTGATACAGGTGAAATGACTCCATCACGTTGCAGTTGTTCTAGTGCCCGTTCTACCGGCTCACGTAAAGCGTACGCTAACGGGCGAGCACGTAAAAAGATTGGCTGTGCCCCCTCTCGTAAGCGAAAACCGACTGTTCCACCTGTATACTTCCCCAATCCGTCCGCAAACACCTTAGAAAATCTGGAACTGAAATAAGCCCAGTTAAAATCTTCGCTTATACTAAATACTTGCGAAGGCTGCGGGTAAATTTTTAATTCGCTAATCCACTGTCGACCTAAAAGATTACTCTTACCATTTTCAACTATAAACAAGTCTAATTTTTTTTTACATTGGTTGTATACAACTAGAGGTTTAATTTTGCCAATAGGCTCCTTCAGTTCTCCCGTATAGTACCTTAGTTTAATATCACTAGGGAAGATTTCGCAATTTTCAAACATTCTGTCATACGTTTCTTTGTTGATACATGAAATCGCGCTCCCCGTGTCAATTTCCATTACTAAGACTTTACTATTAACTGTAATATTAACAGTATAAGGGGGGAAATCCTTGAAAGAGCGACTACCTATAGAATAGTTTAATACTTCCTCTCTATCTATACTACCCATGCTGACATTTCCGGCTTCATCCACACAGTTAAAGTAAGTGGTACTCCTCCTCAAGGGACACATTCGCTTGAGGTGACCTTCCTTGCTGCACATTTTGCATACGTGTGTCTTGAATTTGCAATCTTCAGGTCTATGCTGATACCCGCACGAGGGACAACTCTTACTCTTATTATTCGCATTTATCCGGCGCCATCTTGAATCGTCAGCTAGAACTGTGTTTCCGTCGAATTTATTGACATTGAACAGCCTTTCAGTGGGATCAGTACCAACAGGGGGTAGCTGCAACTCCCGGCCGCCAACTACAAGGGCTGCATTCGACTCTGCCGATTCCATCGCTAACGCAATATTATATGCCTTATCAAAAGTTACGTTCTCCTCGGTAAATAGCCTTTGTCTAACGCCGTCGTTCCTTAATCCGCATACCAACTGATCCCTTAAGTTTTCGTATAGAGAATCGTTAATGAATCCGCAATTCTTGGACAACTTCTTTAGTTCGGCAACGAAATTTGCAACATTCTCTGAGCGGCCTTGTACCCGTCTCCGAAAAATGTATCTTTCGGCTAAAATCGACGGTCTAGGTTTGATGTGTCTTCCCACAATCGCAACGAGCTCGGAGTACTGCTTCGAGGCTGGCTTGTGCGGAGTGCATAATCTCGCCATTAGTTCGTATGTCTCAGCGCCTACAGCCGTAATCAGCGTTGCCACTTTCAGCTCATCCTTAATGCTATTGCAGATTAAATATTGTTCGAGTCTGTCTATATACGACTCCCAGCAATCTGTCTCTAAATTGAACTCGGCCAACTTACCCACCGACATTTTGTCGTATTTTCCTCGTCGCCACTAAAATGTATGCGTATTTCAGTAATAATACAACTTAAGACATGTTGATGAAAAGATATTTATTTACAGAATGACGATGACAACTTGACATTTAAAAGACAATACTTAGCAAAAAGGTAAAATCATAAAAAGGTTATATATACAAACATCACAATACCCCAACTTCAAATTGGGACAGCGTCTGCCCACTCTATTTTCTTAGTCTGTGGCCGTCGTGATCGTCGACTAGCCCACGTGGCGCGACCTAACCAGGATCGATCACATAATATGTCACATAAATCTTAAACTAAAGCTACGTCTTCTTTGTAAGCCACATCTCGCCATTTCATCAGTCTGTGGCCGTTGTGATTGGCGGCTAGCCCACATGGCGCGACCAAGACCCATCACACATGCTACATATTTTTGTCTTGCCACATCTCGCCACTTTCTCAGTCTGTGGCCATCGTGATCGGCGGCTAGCCCACGTGGCGCGACCACCATAATATGCCACATACTTAATCCGAAGCCATGTCTTGCCATTTCTTCAGTCTGTGGCCGTCGTGATCGGCGGCTAGCCCACGTGGCACGACCACGATCGATCACACGGATGTGGCGTTTGATCTAATTTATATTAATTAGCACTCAAGGTGACAGCTGGTTCCGTAAACTTTTTGTTTCATAACCGACATTGTTCTTGTTGTGGACATTTTTTACTGCACTTGCCTAATGAGTGTCAATACTATTAGAGAAGTTGATTCATAGGCAGATGGCGGTTTTTCGTGTTATGTCAATCCCAGCCGAATAATTACGACTAAAATTGTATTGACCTAACCCTGCCAATGGATTAAGGACACAAAAATTACGAATCCCACACCATAATTTTGTCATAAAAAATTGCAAGACGGGCGTACCAGTCAACCTATGTTCATTGTTCAACATACGTTAATTCTGTTGTACATGACCATTCCTGTTGGCTAACATAGTAACTTTTGCTCCATGGTCGATCTGATACAAGCTGACACGAGGAGAGACGATTGAGACATAACAAAGATGATTAAATAGGAACCAGTCAACGTTTGTTGAACGTGTGTTATGTTATGTACCATCGAAGAAATTTATTCATTCGCAGATCGGCTGCCACACGGCGACTTTTTGTACCAATGTAATCGCGCGTTTAGCGAACGCGCGAATGGATCGCTAGCACTTGTGTCATTTGCAACGAGGGTGCAATTAAATCTTCCTGCCAAATTTTGATATATTGATCCTTGTTAAACATAAAAATACACGTATGTTTTCTTTTATAATCACTCAGTACTAAAATGTTGAGAAATAGCTTTCCAAAGCAGCTATCCTAAAAAACGTAGTGTTAATCAATGGTGAATGGACACTACACGTGTTGCCCGCGCCTCTCCCCGAGTCACCCCTGCTCATATCCACCGCCGCGAGTGACCGTTCTGTGACGATTTTAAATGGGATAAAATTTGTCATAAAAAAAAATAACACCCAATTTTTTTTTAATAAATGGACTTTCCTAATGATACCTAAGCCATAGAAAAAACATGGCAGGAAGGTTTAATTGCACCCTGTATAATATAGCGACACCACGAACGCACTACCAATGCTAAGCGCATTGGTAGTGCGTTAGCGTCCTTTTCGGGCGAAAGAGGAGAGGAAACGGACGGCGGTTATTTTTCTTTCCTCACTGAATCGCGCTAGCATCGCGTTTGTATTGCGGCTGAATAAGCGCCCCGTGTGCTAGGGCAAATGCATTCTCTCAGCTGAGATCCACATGATGTGACCAAATCACATAGAGCTCGACAAGACTTTAAATGAACGTGGCGAAAAAAGGAACTAACGCCGCCATCATACAAAAACCCCATTTTTGACATATTTTGACAGTTCCCCTTTACCGGCAGCGCCCTCGCCCACGTTCATTTAAAGCGTTGTCGCTCTATAGGTCCGCCGTTCGCCATCTGCCTACGAATAAATTTCTTCGATGGCATCCATTCCCGTTTTCGTTGGCTGTGCAGAATTTAATGTAACTTTCCGATCAGATACAAGCTGACATGAGCAAAGACGAGTGAGACATAACTCTCCGTCCAGCACGACGCATCACGTGACAAATACAAATGTACATTGTGAGAATATCGGGTTACGAGCTATGAAACTATGAAATGTTTAGATGTTAGTGAAGTTGAAAGTTATGTAGTTGGGATGCTAATAAAAGGTAAAGCTGAAAACTTATATTCCTGTTAAAAAGTAAAGCTAAAAGTCTGTAATGTAAACAATTAATAAAGATAGCTGAAAGTTTCTAAAAACTTGTTAGATTGTTATTAAAAGTAAAATTGAAAGTTTATTATCTTGATTGGATGATTTAAAAGTAAAGAGCCTGTAAGTTTACGAAATGTTTGGAATAGAACATATTAACTCAACACGTATTAACCCATCGTATTAACTCGCACTTGGTCGTCTTGTAGGCTGTAGCAAAAACAATAACTACAATATTATACAATATAAAGTGTCAATAGCAATTAAATAGTATAAAGTGTAAACTAATTGCATTTGAAGATGCTTCGGGGCAAAGGTGTTGGCTCTAATGAGAACACGCTGTACCAACCCACCACTCGCACGCCATCACTCCGTGTGTCTATATTGTATTGAGTAATCCATAATAATACTATAAATTCGAAAGTGTATCTGTCTGCTACCTCTTCATGCCCAAACCGCTGAACCGATTTTGCTGGGTAAAAATCATTAAATGACAAAATATGTCTTTGAGTGCGCCCGATAAAACTATAAAATGTAAGTAACCCATAATAAAATAAAATGTTATTTTATTATATAAAATAAAATGTTATCTGTATTGAATAATACAAAAATCGAAAGATAGAATACATTATACAACTATAGAAATAATCACTGCCGTTGTAAAGTGTCGCATGAAAGAAAATAAATTAAAAGCCTGATTTTTGAACGAAGAACAGAAAAACTTTTCAAAGACAAACTTTTAATACCAAAATCTTTTTAACATTTGTCTAGTAGTTTTGCACACATTGTATTAACATACGGACATCTCGTTACAGTGACAGGGACAGCACAATACGATACACACAGTATAATAATATACAGTAGACCATCGACACGACAAGACAGTAGACCATCTTCATACTAGACCGCATGTATCGGGCCCAAGCACACAGAACGAATTCAGATATAACAATATATAATACTAATAATATCTATGGACGCTTCACACCACGTCAGTCTGGCCCCATGCTAAGTACCTGATGGACTTGTGTTACAGGTACCAGACAACGGAAATATATTTAATACTTTTATACTATACATATATTTAAGATTTTTATTATATAATAAATATATTTAATACACATCCAAGACCCAGGAACATTGAAAAAAAAAGACAGACGGACAGACAGACATCGAAGTTTTAGTAATAGGGTTCCGTTTTTACCCTTTGGGTACGGAACCCTAAAAAAACGCGCTTAAAACTTATTTCTGTGTTGAGTTCATCGTGTTGACAGATTCTACTATTAAATGTCTCTAGAATGCATTTAAAAATGACGATAGAATAATATTATAGTTTTGCTTACAATTATAGCTCCAGTAGCTATTCTACTGTTTGAACATACACCGTGGCGAGATCGAGCGAACGTATTGAGGCCGACTGGGAATAAATCCTGTGGGAATATAAAGCATTTGTCGCCTCCCATCTGATACGAGAACTAATTTATAGACTGACGACTCTATTCGAATAAAAGGGATTTTTACGATGAAATACGAATGAAACGAGTTGTGGAATAGAATGAATCCCGTCATGAAAAGTGATGTGAAATGAATTTAAAAATATTGTTAACGTTAATATTATATCACATGTCGAATCTATACTAATAAATGCGATTATGTTTGTATGTCTTCCCTTTACGCTTAAACCACTGAAGCGATTTAGACGAAATTTTGTATGTAGACTTCGAAAAAATCCACGCGCGAAATCCGAATTTTATAACCTGATAGGCAACTAACTACTTAGATACACTATGTTACTATCGGTTCAGTAGTTTTAACGTAGATAAAACATATTATAAGTTATTATCAACATACTATTCTGCCAAAACATTGCACTTCCTTTTGCCTTCGCAGTTGGGTAAAAATTCTATCACGTTTCTAGTGCTCTTGCATATGAATATAAAGTGAATCAATTACGCTAATAAGACGGCTTGGCGTCAGTTACCGTTTAGAAATATTGTACCTCTACCAGCACCCTCATGTCAAGGGCATAAGGATTAAAGTAAGGTTGAGGAAAAACGTCTAAGAAGTGTACCCCGATTCTGACAAATTAATTCTGTATTAATACAGCTTCGATCCAGTTTGGATCCTATCAAACAGCAACATTTTGACGTTTTAATATTTTATACTTTTATTAAACCAAGACTCTATTTGAATGCTATTTTGTACTTTTATTAGACCGAGACTGTATTGAAACTTAATCGAAATTGTATTAATGTTTGATGTTGACTCATATATTAAAACAACTGCACGCTTAGCATGACCATAGCAGAATTTAAGGAATGTAGAAATAGGTACTGACAGGTTTTTAAGACTTTTTCAATCTGGCACTTTGTCTACTTCTACGGTAGCTGGGAAGCATGACGCATTGGAGCTGAATAAAATATAAATCATACCGCATTATCCTTAAAGTTTTGGCAATCAAGAATTATCTCTACATCATAACAATCAATAATTTCATAATTAAGAATCTCTACATCAACGTAATTAATACATCATCGGAAGTTGTTTGCCCACAAGCTTGCAACTTGAATGGACCCCGTGAAGGAGAATATAAAAAAACATAATTGTGAAACATTTAATGTTGGATTACTACAGCAGAATAGAGGTATCCTGGCCAGCGCGGTGTTGCCACACGTAAAATGCAAGTGATGCACGAATTATTGCGACAACCGACCCAGATCGTCTCTAGTTAATGCTATTGGGTTTATTCAAAATTAAATAATGATTTATATTACGTCAAATCAGTTAATGGTTTAAATAAGCGAATACGTGAAATTAAAATATTAAAATCTGCCTAGCGAATCGGCACTTATATTATACTTATCACTTGGATTCATCTATTAATTGATTTCTTACAAAACAATTTAAAACTTACAACAACAATACCAAAATATCAACTATATATTCGGCAAAATGTCCAAATTTTAGGAACCAAAGTGTTTTATTTTGAAGAGGATGTGTCTACACTATACAGTGTTGCTATATTTCACGCATTATATTTACCCACGAATCGGGAACTTATTAATTACTTTGCCTGATAAAAGCATTTATTCCCACATTCGAGGAAATAAGGAGAATGTTTTGTTTTCATAATGATCCAATTACAAGCGCAGTAAAAGTACAGCTGCGTAATTTACTGGCTGGATATAAATTTGAATTTTATTAACAGTTTACTGGGTGTTTGCATAATGAACGGTAATGATATATTATTACTACATTAATCGTTTTATAGTTGGCCTACCACACATTCCTAATGCCACTCCTGCGCCGCTAGAAACAACAGTAAAGGTGGCTTTCAGATTCACACAGCACGCGACCGCGGCTGAGAAAAATTCAAACATGGAAAGCTACCTTGGCCGAACACGACACCTGACGGCTGACAGACAAGTTAAAATTTTCTTGGCACCCGTTTCGATTTAGTCAGGGGTAAACCGTAAGGCTGATTTTTGTCCCACGTATGAAATTATTGTGGGAAGCGTTCTTGAATATCGCGTAGCGGTCTGCGCTGATGTTATACTCATTTCGGTATGAGGTATCAGCAGACGGTCAGCGAGTCGAGCAGTCAGCGCAACACTCGCGTTTGTCTCCAATTCCATAAGTTGTAAGAATTCGTAACGTTATTTATTATTATTATACCAATTGTACGGGAGCTGTCGAATTTTTTTAAAGGCCCTGAAAACGGAAGGGTGTTATGTATAACTTTAAATAAGTTTGACGTGTCTGTCTGTGTATCCTTGGCATATTCCGTGGCATCATAGCATCCTAACGAGTGAGCCGATTCAGGCAATCGCCATCTTTTTTACTTTTAGCTCGCGCACTGTTGGAAAATTTTGGAAGTTTTTGTAAATATTCATAATCCACCCCACAGAATAAAGAAAGTCTTTCGGTGTAACATCAAAGTATATTCCCAGATGGTACTTTCATATTATCTGGGCATCGTTTATAGCTATCACGTTGGGCCAATATATCTCTCTGGGCGTTAATAGTATCGGTTCTCGTAGGGAACGCCATTATTTTGTCAAGTCGCGGATTTATAGAGAGCGGGCCTAACGGGACCCCGTAGATGGTATTGCAAAGGTCGTCTTTTCGTGTGTTGATTTTATCATTTTGCTTGTACGAGTATTGAGAGTATCTGTGGTAATTTATCTGGTGATGGATGGATGGCTGGTTTATAGGTTAAAAACGTCTACTACAAAGTAAGAAGACAAGACTAGGGTTCATTTGCGCCAGTATGTCTTTCTAGTCTTTGTCAGAATAAGATGCCACCCGCCCCTTTTGGAAATACGAAGAACGAAAAACACCGGCTTCAATGTTTAATCACTATTAGATAAAATTGAAGTTAAATAAAAATGACAAGGATTCATTTTCATATCTTCAAATGTTACTGCAAAATTCTACTCTTATCATTTTTCTCTTGTCCGTCTTCTCTTCACACCTAACCTAACAATTGCTTAACTAAATTAGATGTAAGATAATAGATACTTTAGGTCTCGGGAAAGGTGCGATTTTGTCAAGGAAAAATTACGATTTCCAGGCTACGAATTAAATTCGGAACTCATATAATGTAACACACGTTTTCAATACTGTAAACTTTTGGAACTACTCATCTCGTTTGTTAACTCGCATATTATTAGTAACACTTTATTCCGCTATACGAATTAAGCTATCAAAATTAGTGATAAAACAGCTTCAGTAATAGCTGGTATCTCTATCAGCACAGATTGAATGTTCCCAACAACGCGTTAGACATGATAATGACAGTCTGATCGCCTGCCAAAGGTCAGGAGAAGTACGGGATTGTTACATGAGTGCAATATTCAGGATCAACTCGCAGCGAGACTTGATCCTAATCCTAGTGACAGCGTTACAAGTGCAAGACTTAATAAAACAAGCAGCAGTACGTCTAAGTAGACAGAGCCTGTAAAAATTCGAAACAATTTGTTGTTTTCTTAGGAGGATTCATTTTTGTACCACGAGTCACGACTCACGTAGCACTGTCAACAGAATATTTTTACTACAGCGACAGTTCTGCAAGATCACTGGTTAAGATATAAGCAGACGACAAAAGTTAAAGTTAATGAAGATTGCGAAACAAACTCCGTAAATTTTGTGTCAAATCTTAGTTAAGTTATCATTAGCCCATCCATTCTTATGCGATAGCCGACTGTCGCATAACAATTGAAAATCTATTGTGTCTGCGATTCCTACGATCGAGGTATTAAAGGTCTCTGAGTGCGGGCGCAAGAAAATTTCACGATTATTTGGAGATTTCCAGCATGCTGTAAGAAGAACACATGTGACGGACGCTCGATTTTGGATCCTATTACTCTTGATAGACATATCACACGGTCTTACCTGAGATATACCAGCTCATAGCTGCTCAAATATCATCACTTATCAACATCACATTGTTTACATGGAAAAGAGATGTAACAATTTAATAGTATCTAATCTACTATTAATCAATGTTAAACAGGATATAAGAAAACTAAGTGATAATACTTGGTGTGTAATGTGTATGTCCATTATATAGAGTTTACAGTGAAAGTAGCAGCGCTGAAAGATTTACTTTAGTCTTTAGACTTATAATTTATGTCCTGTGAGAAATACTCTAACGTCATGAATTTGCTCATACAATAATAATAACTAAATAAAAGTAACTATTTCAGCGCTACCACTTGCTCAGTGAACTCTACGCAAAGGACACATGATATTATTGATTATTCATGTTCTTTCTCGGACTCGAGTATCTCCATACCAAATTTTAGCGAAACCGGTTTGGGCGTGAAGAAGTAACAAACAGACACGTTTTCGGTTATTTACTATTTATAATATTAAGTATCCAGATATACTAATAAAACCGCATCTAAATGTATAGCTTAGTTTTAACATAATATAGTACCTCTAAGGACAGACAGCGGGAAGTTTTATACTCTGTAGTGTACATGAATACTGAATACACTATGATCTATGACCATTCAGTCTGCTCATCCTTGCAACACGGCGACAGTTGCGTCACTCGATCGTGTTACTCTGCACTCATTCGTGCACTCTCACTGTTTATGTCTCACGCCATCTTTGTATCATAGATATATTGTTTGGGATTGTGCAAAGTAGAGTGTTTGAACCATGGATATATTGCAATTATTCGGATTGTGTAACTGTGGACATATTCCCTGGATAATCCTTATTAATACTATCAATGCGAAGGTGTGTCTGTCTCTCTTACTTCTTCACAATTAAATGACTGAACTGATTTACATGAATTTTGGTATTGAGAGACGATAAATAATATGATATTGTTTTTTGCGGGACAATGTAGAGTTGCGGGCGTTATCTAGGCATTATCTATTTGGAAACTCTTACTGTAAGCAGTAAGGCCGCCTTTTGGAACCTAAACACTCAGTTTTTCTTGGCACATGCTCCTATAGTAGCATAGCAAGTTATTGAGAATGCGTGAGGTGCCTTATAAGTTATTACGTTACACTGTTGTTATAGATTATTATGTATTTTGCATATGGGTTGAGAGTGTTCTTCCTAACAGTCTATAATCTATACTATTGTGTGATTTAATTTTATTGGTAACGTCAAGCGTCCAAACGCCTCGGTTCTTTGGATACGATCTAGTGTCACAAGTAAATCTTGAGGTTTAGATGTAGTGTGACCTAATTTTCAAGTTGTGACTCAAATCAACACTGAACCAGTAAGTGACGTCACAGACATTGGCTCCGATAATGTCATTACCAGCGACCAGCTGACCCACTAGTGTTGGGCTGGTATCAGATCCATAATATCGACATCGCTAGGTAGAGTTGCGACTAATATCTATAATGGCCGACTAGTGTTGGGCTGGTGACAATTATATAGAGAATTGTGACCTAATAATACTATCTGTAGTATAATAATAATAGCTCCCACACCGGTTTCGGTGACGGTGGCCGGTTTCATTGAAACCAGGCCAGCTACGCAGGAGTAATTTTATAGTGCCCAAGTGTGTGCGCAGTACACAAGAGCACTCTCTGTTCCTTTACTCTCATAACCCAGTGGGACGGCAGACCGACACGACCGGCGAGAGATCAGGCGCAGGACCGACTTTTTACATGCCCATCCGACGCATGGATCATCTTACTTGTCAGACAATCAGGTGATCAGCCTGCATTGTCCTAACCAAACTTGGAAATAACATGTTTCCAACGCGGGAATCGAACCCACGACCTCCGAGTCAAGAGCCGCGCTCTGTACCACTAGACCACGGAGGCGTTATCTGTAGTATAGTCGTTAATGGTGTATGTAAAGTCTATAGTTAATATGCCATCAATATATTAATGTCTATGCGATTTGACATAAGCATTAAGCAATACTACAAGGCTATTCTAGCACGTGGCTAGGAGCTCTGCCAGTTTGTTAAATGTCATTAAAGGGGCAAACGTAGGGGAAAACTAATTATTTTGCATAATGTAGACATCGCAAATGAAATATAATACACCAAAGACTGATACTTAATAAAATCGACAATACACATTTTAATAAAATAAATAAAAGGTCTTTATTTCAGGCAATTAAGATAATATTCATAAGGTTATATTTTGATTAATATTATAAGATTCAAATTTCAAGTCCCAAAGTTGTGAAGTCTTCGATACGTCACCACTGAACTTACCAGTGGCCAGTACTCAGTAGTGGACAGATGTGGCGATAACGTCGACATGCGCACGCGCCGCACCGGTTTGTGTTGACACACGCGCTCACGTCCGCGTTATTGATCGAACCTCGGAACGATTACTTGCTAATATAAGTTTGTATTGAGAATGACAAAAAGAGCACAATATCCGTACTAATATAATAAGTCCAAAAGTGTGTCCGTCTGTTATCTCTTGTTCTTCAGACTTCGGGTCTCGGAAAAAGACATAAGATTTACTACAAAATAAAACTGAGGACGTACTGAGATACATATAATGTTTAATTAAATTTAATGTATAAAGACTGTTCACTAATTTATGCCAAAGCTTTCAATTAATTAAAGTTAAATATTCATCAAAAGTCTGCAAGTGTAGCCGTGAGAGTTAAAAATGTCTTAAAGATGGGTCGTTACTATACAAAGTAATAAATAGCGCCACTTAGTCATTATACTTTGAAAGAATCAGTCACAGCGATGTGGGAATGTGACGTTTGCAGCTGCGCCGGCGCATAAATCATATTTCGAGGCATACAGATCGATCTACAGATACCAAGATGGATTCTAATTAAATACAACATTGTCTGTATGACGAAATTCGGTAGATAGAACGATAAGTTAATTAAAATAGGCCCGAGTCAAAATAAGAATTTCGTATCTATGTAGAGTTTTTTTGGTATGTTTAATGTTATTGTTATATTATGTGCAATACAATAACCAATTTATAATGCTTAAAAACGCATGGAAAGCATAGAACAGGCGAAGGAACTTAGTACCAAAATGTAGTACCAAAATATGAGCAATTTTCGCGAACAACAAAGACGTCGCAGTTTGTTCCATAATCTTTCACCATGATACGATCTGGTCTATAAAATTTCGCCATTTACCAATGAGAGAACAATAACAATCGTCGACTGGGCGATCTAAACTGCGTAACGGACCATACACTAGACGTGTACAAGGCGAGGATACGATAACTGACACAGCTGGAGTATGAAAACCAATAATAATGATTTGCTGCCAGCCCTAAATGCAACTAGGGTTGCTGATTTAAACTTTCGAGGTAACTTTTTTGAGGTTAAATTCTTACTAATATTATAAATGCGAAAGTCTGTCCGTCTGTGTGTTGCCTCTTCACGCTTAAAACATTGAACCAATTGTGATGAAAAGTATAAAAAAACTTAGAGTCCCGAGAAAAGACAAAATTATTTGACGGAAAAATGTAGTTTTTTCGCACCAAACAAATAACAGTGCAAAGAAGTAGCCTTCTGTATTTTTTTACAATTATTATCACTGTTTGTGATACCCTTACAATAAACGTAGCTGTAAATGTAAGAAGTCATGAATTTGGAATCAAAAGAAGATATGCATAGGTGGTCTACAATATCTCAATGGGAAACAGTCTATTTCCTAAATTACTAGAGTAAACGTTATCAACGCTGACCTGAAACCATTTCACAAATATGGTATAAAATATTGGCGTACTAATAAGCGATACCCTACTCTTTGCCTTTTAAAAAGCCATACTGATTTTCTCACGGATTTCGTAAGCTATTGTTGCTAGTGATGGTCTCATTCAAAATAGAGTTATCGATATTTTCCGCAAAAAAACGATAAGTAAGAAAACGTTTTTATGCCTTTATTTACCTACTCCGTATTTTACCTAATCTCAAAATTAACAGAATTTGGTAAACTAAAACGTAGAAATTAAAACAAAATTTAATAATTAACATTATTAAAACTTTAGTCTTAAAATATGCATCAAATTGTAGCAAGCTTAGTCTTGCGTCTAAACACTATTAATCTAATTTCACATTATTCGTGTGGTTGGGTGCATAAAATTATGTTATTATACTGTAAAGTTGACAGAGCCTCATCCCATAAAACGGTATCGCACAGCGACGTACATTATAAATTTAGCTCACTTTCACTTGCACATTTTCTCATAATAATGCAGAACAATTTAAACACACAATACAGGTTTAAATTATAAAGTTTTAGATTTCATAGTAGATAATGCATAATATTATAGGTACTATCAATATAACTAATATTATTACAGTTGAAATCTCCTAAAATATTAGAGTATATAAAGTAAATATTGTTTAAGGGAGTGCTGGAAGTTATGATTTTTCGTCATAGTCGATCAAATTTTTTGATACAAACGGGACAAAGCTAGGTTTTTTAAAAGAATATCAAGTATCAGTATAATTAGCTAAAAAAGTAACTTATGTGGATGAAATTTTGTCGATAATTTTGTAATTATTATCGACAAAATATCATCGACATAAGTCCACGTCTATCGGCTACCGTCTGAGCGTGACCGTTGGCGACAAACGACTCGCGTGACGATTCTGAACGCGCCCTTATCTCGTCGATACTGGGACCTCACACAAACTTGAATGTAGTCCCTACGCCCTAGACAATAAGAGTCACAAAGAACGTTGGATTAATATATCCCCAATAAAATGTGTAAAGTAGATGTTGCTCGGAATGTAGAGATTAACTTGAGAATTATTAGGTTCCGGCTTGTATACCGGATACTACCATCTTTTACAACAGATTAACTGAAATACAACTTCAATTAAGACTCTATTCTCATTTTGTCTTTGTCACTCTAAGTTCTAGATTCTAGACACTCTAGTCTAGAGTCTAGAACTTAGAGACAGTGACATACGTAAAGTTTATAAGAAGAATATTTGCATCATCAGTGATTTAGTATCTCCTAGTTTTATAGACTTTATAAAATTCGCTCAACTTTCGTAACGAGCAAATAAGTGGATTAAATGCAGATTCAAAGTTCAGTCGATTTCCCAATTATGACTTTCCCACGATATTTCGCGTCCGACACCAAGCGCTAATAGGACCTGTACGTGCTTCGTGGACAATGAGGGACATTTAGAGAGAAACTATTGCAGAACGGAAAAACTTAGCTTTTGCACACGACGTTGCTTTACGCGATTGATTTCAAGAGAGATTGTCCTAAAATACTTCCGTATTTTAGGAGATTTTTTCTATTTTACGCATATCAAGTGGTAATTGAACCTTCTTGAGGTATAGGTGCTTCGTGGACAATGAGGGACAGTTAGAAACTATAAGAAAAAGTAAAAAAAATAGCTTCGTCACGTTTGCTTTACACGTTTAATTTTTTAAGAGAGATTTTCCTAAAATACTTTTCGTATTTTAGAAGATTCTCTCTTTTTTCTCACGTACAAAAAGTGATAATAGTATCTAAACGTGGCTCGGGGACAATGAGGGACATTAAGAGAGAAACTATTGCACAACGTAAAAACCTAGTTTAGGCACACGACGTTGCTTACTTTTGAGAGACGCTTGGACGTTTGATACGTACTGAAACTTTAAGCCAATCTTATAAAATACCTATAGCCCGCAATTTACTAGTTTCCCTCCATGCCTGTATTCGTTGCGGATACGTGTATACGAATATGTTCACTGTTTTAGCTGATCTCTCTTCTACTTTCTTGATTTCGACTTTTAGTTTAATGAGGATATGATTCATTCTAAGCTGTAAATATAAATTCACACTTTTACTATAACATAACTACTCCTGTCATTTTCCACTTACCTTAGTCTTCAAGAATCCCAGATCCCTAACTGGGACTGTTCTCCTGCTGATCTTCAGCTCTGTCTGCAGAACTTCCATTGTGGTGATGTCTTGGAACCCTTGCTCCTCCAGCGCCCGGCAGGTCCTCTGGACTTGCTCAATGCAGGGAGAGAACGAGCAGAAACGACCACCTGGAGAAGATTGATTGAGCTTTTAAAAAAATTCTGATGCTAATTAGCAATTGTTCATGGTTGTAAATTGTAATTAAAATTTGTCACGGCTTTCAATTAAATCCATGGCAAAATTTAAAGGAAAGAATTGACTAAGCTCCTAAGAGTTGTCTTAGAGAAATAGGGTAACACAAATTAACCATTTTAAAGAACAAAGATTGTGTTTCCGTACAATAAAAAATTCTCGTAGAGAACTTCTTACTCCTTATTAATCTTCTGATTTTTTTATTCCTAAGACAAAGTGTCCCTTGGACAATTTATGTGGTTGGTTACGGTTCTTCTCCGATTCGATCCGCACCGATTTTGACTATTCATCATTATACTGAAAATGTGTGTATCTAAAGGCTCGTGATTCGTGTGACAATAGTGGCTTAGTGAAGACCAGAATTTTTCATAGCAAAAATGAAGAAAAAAATAAGACTAGTCCTCACTAAGCCTAATAATGACAATAGGGACTTCATAGATACTAGACATATTTAGGCCTCAAACATATTTGTCTTGATGATATATTGCATCAGCTCAAGGTCTGTACCGGTTCTAACCATTGTCCGAACCGCCAGGTCACATTACTGACATGCAGTAGGCACTGGGTCGAGGAGGTCAAGCGGCTGACAGACACTGTAGTAAGAACGCCTGTACAGAGTTTGTTTCGTCGGTTCTTTTACTTTACATTAACTTGAGATTACGAAATTAACTTGAGAATACGAGAAAAGATTTATGTGTCATTTGAAAAAAAAATTATTTTACTTTCTTTTATAGCTTTGTGGAAGTAAGAAATAACACACACAACGCCATACCAAGATTTTAGGGACAAAAAGACAAAATTTCCTTTGACAATTTGGCACTACATGTGTATTGAGTAGTAACCCTATCTATGTGTGCTGACTAATAATATATTTATTCGCCCGCTTTGATCTGATGCCTATCGTCCCTGTCAATGTATTATTATCAGGTTCTAGAATCTAGACACAATTTTGGTCCAGAGTACATCCCATAGACGTCCCGTCTTGATACCGTTTTAGGTATACTTATATACTATCGTAAGGACAGGCACTGCTGAGCGTGAAAATGTCTCCAGTCTCAGTGCCCCGTTTTTCCAATAGGATTCATCAAGATTCTAGAGTACGTAAACCAACATTACAATTAATTCTTTGAAAAATACATATTAACTTGTAAGTTTATAATATCATAGTAACTATGTATTAGGTAATCTGTGGTTATGTGACAAATTTTTGGCTGATCTAAACAAACTGTAGCAATTTTTTCATTGCACGAAAATTAAGTGATATTTAATTAAAATAATTATAGCGCGCTTTTGGATACTGTTATTAATTAAAATACATAGTTAACAATCGATTTCTTTGATCGCCTTTTGATCTCATCCTTACTTCCAAATCATTTAGGATCTCCGAAACTTAAGAGCCGCCGCTATCTTATCGTATAAGGACGGCGTCACTCAGCATGCCAATCCCGCGCGCCGCGGGGGGCACCCTCAAATTGTTTCCCTGCCCCTGATTGACAGCCGAGACAAGTTACCATAGTTACGAGATCGCCGACGTAACAGATAGCGCACAAAAAATGTCCAAATACAGTACAGTATGACGTTGGAGATCGGTATCGTGTCGATCGGACTCTATTAAATGTTTTTGAATTCGCGAGCTGAGCTTTTCTTATGTACAATGAGAGAAATTGACTCGTAGGCATCTGGTGGGATTACATGATTTCGGCCGTGCATGTCAAACCAAGCCGACAGAATTAACATTGTCTCGACATAACCCGACCAAGTTTCTAAGGTCCGTAGGCTGACGTATCTGTAGGCTGGGCTTTTCATAGCATAACCAAATTACGTAGGTCCGCCAATAAAATAATCAATCAGCAATACAACGTCTCAACGCAGTGCTGTGGCCTGGCCCTAACCTCTTAATAACACTTCGAGTAAAGCTGCGGCACCGCTGCAGCGATGTACTATCAGAGAAGTTGATTCCTAGGCAGATGGGGGACCTACGTAGTTTGGTCGCGTTACATCAAGCCCAGCCGACGGATCATATTAATTACCATTGAATTGACATGATTATTTATATTTCCCCGATATTCTGATGGTTGATGGACACAGATCCGCAATCTCTGATCATATGTTACCAGTACATGGGCTGATGACACGAGGAGAATTGTCCCCCAGTCTTACCACAACACCTGAGACTCGTAGCGACTCCTTGGAGTCCTACGAGGCAGGGAAGCCAGTCTCGCCAAGCTAGTCTAAGTTGGCGCCAAGTAGATGTTTATGATCCGACCAAATGACGCTGGTTTGTCAACCAACATCAATTTCCTCGATGGTACGAATGTGGCTTTACCAGCTAGCGTGCTCTGATATCATACGGAGTATAATGAAGGCATTGAGTGGCGAAAATATAATTATGTGATCTTAATGCATCCGTAGTCACGCCACAACAGTATTACTAAATTCGTGTGAGGTATTAACTACTAACAATGGTGACATACTTGTAGCTTCCATCTCGTTCAGTTCTCGTAACTATTAGATATTTCAGTTGGACTTGGTTCAATTGCGACATCACGTACACCGAAACAAGATCATATTGCACGAGAATTTGGCTTGTCATTAAAACTAATCTATACTAATCTATACATATAATAAAACTGTAGAAATGAAAATTCTGTACATTAAAGATATTAAAAAAATAATAAGGTGTCACTATATCGCTATAGAAGCCCAAAATGTGGTTAGTTTTTTGTCTGTCTGTCTGTATGTTTGTTCCACTATCACACGAAAACTACTGAACCGATTTGAATGCGGTTTTCGCAGATATATTGGTCTTCTTCCAACTTAACATCTGGCGTATAAAAAATTCCCCCACCACTCTAAGGGGGCAAAAGAGGGGTCAGATTTTGTATCAAACTTTTTTCTTTAACACGAAAACTACTGATCCGATTTGCATATAGTTTTCGCAGATATATTTGTCTTCTTCCAACTCAACATCTGGTGTATAAAATTTTTCCCCCCACCCCTCTAAGGGACAAAAGAGGGGGTAAGATGTTGTATCAATTACTGATGAAGTAGAAATACTTTAAATGGCAAAACAACGTTTGCCGGGACATCTAGTTAATTATAATGCTGAAGAGTTTATTTGTCTGAACGTGCTATTTGCATGAACTACGGGACCAATTTATTTTTCTAGTTTTGATCCGATTTTGACCTAGTTTTTTGTTTGAAAGCTGACATTGAGATTGTTTAAGATATAGAATATCATCATCATCGCTTACACCTGGTAAATTTTGGATTTGTCAAGTTGTTAGGCTGTAGAAGCTTCAAGTAGTTTGATCGGTGCAGTATCATGAAGAAATGTAATATGAAGAAAATTAATGAATGCCCTGTTTCAGGAATACTTTTTGTGTAGTGTTTTTAAAAATTTTATTATCATGATTCATGTACTTTATGAGACCAACATAACATTATCTTACAAAGTTCTAGCTCATTATTATGGCGGTTAATTAGAGCAACATTTTGGGCAGTCAGTCGTTCGGGCGACATTCCTGTGACCTGACCTGCGCCTGCGCAACCGAGGATGACCAACACCCATGTTGTTCTATGATATGTGACCACCAAACTGACCTACAATATATTCTGATAGAACGTAATTATTATTCATACTATACTTACTAATAAACTAACACACAGTGTTAATTAGTGGTTGTTAGGGGTTAAAAATCAGCTCTGGGGTGAATCAGCTGACAAAGGCATATTCGTCATGATTAGGATTAGCTTAACATTTCGATATATTAACATTGCACAGTCGTATAAGAATATATTAGCCCCTCTACACTTTCCTATTTGTATTGGACATCGGCCAACGTGTAAGTCTATGCCACTTATAATGGATGAAAAAAGTTCCAGCATTAGCCTCAATAAACCTGTCACAATATAAAGGACTAGCTGTCCCGGCAAACGTTGTTTTGCCATTTAAAGTATATTTTCTACATCATCAGTTGATACATGTTTTACCCCCTCCCCCCGATGGTTGCTCGCCTTGTCGTGGCGGTGGGGCTCTAGTAACCGCGGCTTGGACAACCGCGGTGAAGCGAAGAGGCAACCAGGGCCGGCCGGTGTCGCCGCCTGGCCCGAGGAGGGCGCTCCCAGCGGACTGGAGGAGTCCGCTGCGGATGCGCACCGAGGTGGGGCCGCAGAGGAAGAGGCAAGTAGGTATTACAGTGCGCCGCTTGCCCTATCCTCTGCGGCCGAGGACGGATCGCGGGGGGGAGAGGCATTGTGGTAGGTTGCCGCTTTCCCTACCCCCCCTGCGAGCTGGCCGTTCCGTTTGAACGGCATTGGTGGGGCCGCAGAGGAAGAGGCAAGTAGGTATTGCGGTGCGCCGCTTGCCCTATCCTCTGCGGCCGAGGTGTGGTCGGTGGCAGAGCCACAGACCTGATCTGCCACATGGCCTCCAAGTAGCAGACTCGGGGGGCGTCTGCTACAGCCCTGGTGGGGGCCGAGGAGGAGGGCGCACGTGTTGTGCGCCCATCGTGGAGTCTTCGGACCGCTGGCGGGGTCGCGGATGTGTGTATCGTTCCCGTGGCCCCGTCAAAAGGCGGCGTGGCGGAAGATGGGGGGGGTTTTAGTGGGTATACCGTGGTCTCATCAGCTACGGGAGTCCCACATCACCGCTCGGGTCGCTCCCTGCGCCTGGGTGGTATGCGTAATGCATTTCCCCCTCCGGGAAAAAAAAAATGTTTTACCCCCTCTTTTGTCCCCTAAGAGGGTGTGGGGGGAAGGTCATACACCAGATGTTAAGTTGAAAAACACAGTTAATACCTAATATGAAGTAAGTCCACTAAAGAATAAAGTTGTATACAAAATCTGACCCCTCTTTGGTCCCCAGAGAGGGTTGAGAGGGGAGGGGGGGGGAGGATTTTTATACACCAGATGTTGAGTTGGAAGAAGACAAACATAATATATCTGTGAAAACCGTATGCAAATCTGTGAAAACCGTATGCAAATCGGATCAGTAGTTTTCGTGTTAAAGAAAAAAGTTTGATACAAAATCTGACCCCCTCTTTTGTCCCCTTAGAGGGGTGGGGGAAAAAAATTTTATACACCAGATGTTAAGTTGGAAGAAGATAAATATATCTGCGAAAACCACATTCAAATCGGATCGGTATTTTTCGTGTGATGCTGGAACAAACATACAGACAGACAGAAAGAGTGACAGACAGACAGACAGACAAAAAACTAACCACATTTTTGGCTTCTCTAGCGATGTAGTGACAAAGGTGTAATTTCGGGTGTCATTTCATATCTTTTATGTACAGAATTTTCATTTCTACAACAGAATATTGTATTCCTCCCGCACGCGCTTTGGTGACGCCCACTATCGTAATATTTTAATTTCGCCATAATTTCAAAACCAAACGTCCAATTTTAATCATTCAAAGACCAAATATTATCTACATAAACTGTACTTAGTGATAAAATAATTTATTTTGATAAGGATTAATAGCGTGAGTAAAATATATCCGTTTCAATTTAGTAAAAAAAAAATCAGGATTTTTAAATAAATAAATGGTTATTGTGCCTCACTCGACATAGATAGGTATAGTGTGTCGCGGACTTTTTTGTAGATATTTATAAGATCTACAATTACTTAGAACATTTTATGGTTCTATCTTTTATAGTTTAGGCAGCGTACGCAAAATAAGTAACTTTTCTAGCTGATTTTTTACACCTTGCGTCCGAAAAACTCAAATATCTTACGGAACCCTACTTTTTTCCAAAATAAAATGTAGCCTATGTTCAGCAGAAATAATGTAAGATTCCAATAGCAAAAGAATTTTTCAAATCGGTCCAGTAGTTTCGGAGCCTATTCGACTCAAACAAACAAACAAACAAACAAACAAATCTTTCCTCTTTATAATAGTAGTATAGATTACCATTCCATTCGATTACACAAACGATTTACACGTACTTAGAGCTCGTATCGATTTAATTACGATTATAATCGGATCGTCCACAGACAATGCGCACGCGCCGCTCATTATTGCGTAGCCCGTGTGTGTGTGTGTGTGTGTGTGTGTGTGTATGTGTGTGTGTGTGTGTGCGTGTGTGTGTGATTTCACTGCCAGTTTATCTTAACCAATACATCACTAGATTGTCCACTATTGTCAGTGTTGGGCTATTGTGATGTGTAGTGACGGGGGTAGCTTATCGATATTTCTCGAATGTGTTTGATTTTGTTTGGAAGTTCTTTGGGAAATCTACATAGTATACATTATTAGGAATGTCTCGTATAGTCGTACTATAAAGGTGTTAAGCGATTATTGAAATTATTTTAAGATTATCATGACTATACTGCGTGACTGGTGAGACATGTTCATACTCGAGGACGTGATATTTGGCTATTATATTAGTTGGAAAAAAATAATATAAAAAATAATATCAATTGATTACTGAGTAATTGTAGCTTAAAGTTAAATAATTATTTACCCAACGCATGGACACCGCGAGCGGGAGGGGTAGTTGTGTCGTGTTTCTTTGGTAGCGCACGCCTCTGCACCGGCCGCATAGTATGCCTACTTGCCTAGCCGCGTAATTTACTTAGTATCCATGATTCATTTATTTTTGGGAAATTCGGAAAAAAATTAAGAACCTAATTTTATTACATAATTATAATGAGAATCGAGTACTGAATACTCTCCTTAAGTATCGGTATTGTCTCACCGTATAACTTTATATTGAACTGAGTGTTGTATCTCCTGGGAATCGTTAATTTGGATTAAAACTATACAATAATATATCCTGTTCCAGAGCCTAAATATTATATCCATACAAAAATTTATCGAAATCGTTTGAGTATGCAGAGGGAACAAACCGACTTTTATAATATCAGTATGGATTGATACAGAAAGATAAGATTTCAAGTAATCAGTTAGTTAGTAAACTGATATAAAGCCACCCACTATCAGCCCACTAGTCATCTGTTGAAATGAATTTAGATTACATAAAATACAGTTTGAAATTCAATGAAAATAATTATTTAGTTTAGATAACAAGATCGCCGGGCCGTAAACCGTGCAGTGCAGAGGTAACAGACGAACACACTTTCATAATACTCCGATACGCCAAAATTCATTTATTTCGCGGTAGCCGTACATTTTGTTGGAATAAACTTACCCTTTGTCCTTTCCCGGGACTCAAACTATCTCCACACTAAATTCAGTAAAATATTTTGTTCAAAGGTTTGGCCGTGAAGAGATAACAGACGAACAGACAGACACACAAATATATTTATCTGGATATTATTATTGATATCGATAAAGCTTTCGACATCTCTACACGTCCTAAGTGCCACTTAGGACATGATGTGGTTGTTACAAAATCATCTGAGCAGAGCTTTGCTTAGTAACTAGTATTCCGCAAGGTTAACAGTTTGGGAAACCACGTGTTAGGGTCTGGAATCTGGATACTTAATCAACAACATTGGATGATTTTGACAGCAAATTAAGCCAGCGACCGCCATACTTTCATAAATTTATAATAAATAAGTAATAGTTTAAAAAACTAAAAACACGCTTTTTATATAAAGGGTTACAAACAAACATACAAACATACAAATTGAAAAATGGAATAATTATATTAAATTAGTGTATTGTCATCGGTCCTCGATAAATCTACAAAGTTTGAACGAAATCTGGCCGTTTAAAGTGGGTCAAAATCGGGCCCAAAGAAGTCGGTTACAAACAAATATACAGGTGAAGCTAATAAAAAGCGTATAAAAGATAAAAGTTATTTATTTTTATTAGTCTGTTTATGGCCCTTAAAGAGGTAAGAACGATCAGCAATTGTGAAGTTTCGGTCGCGGTTAATTTAGGAGGTATCCAGTTCTAAAAGTATACCTAACCTTCGATAAAGTATCAAGCTCAATTTTCTTATCAGCAATTTTTTTTGTAATAACTGTAGGAATCTCGTCTTCCACTGTCGGACATTTTTTATAGTTGCTTCCTACCGTCAGACCACCTCAAACACTAACCGCCGTACTGACGAACATTATAATTACATAAAAGTAATTAATTTTAAAATGAAATGTCTCTGAGTGCGGCAGTAACAATTTTAATACTTTAAGGCCTCTTTCATTTAATAAATTGTGTCATACTGCAGCTACTGTGGTGGGGAAGGGTTGTTCCAAAATGCCCCTTCTTCTTTATTGAGAAACGGGCTACAATATTGATCACTGAACACTCTTTCTCTATGGAAAGGTTATTGTTAATAAGAGCTTATGTCACAAGAGCGTATTGCCGATACATCTAACTATTTAATTGTTCATTTATCTATATGGATCATCGGCATTGTTGTGCCTAAATACCTTAACCTATAACGTGTATAGAAAGTAATAGTAATTTAATTATAATATTAAGTAGACACTCATTATTATGGTACCTACACTACGATTTTTCATGTAATGCCTCCCACACCGGTTTCGGCGACAGTGGCCGGTTTCATTGAAATCTAGATACGCAGGTGTATTTTTATAGTGTCCAAGTGTGTGCGCATCACAAAAAATAACTTAGTTTACTTTATAACAATCTTTCGAATAGCTCATTCACATGCTCATAGGCGAAATCAGTCTCGGGGATATTTCGCCCCGAAGAAACGAAAAACTTCAAAACTGAGTTCGATTGATCAAGTGGAACTTTTCCTCTTAGGACCAGGAGCCTGATTGTCAAACCTTTGATCCTCAGGCAGAGTGCGAGTAGAGGACCACAGTCCGTTGGTGCAGTGCTCCTGTTGCCTGGGGTATGGGCACACGAGGAGGCACTGTCGGGAGAGCGAGGTGCGATGCAGCCACTGCGCCAGTCCTCATCTGAGGACTGATTGCGAAAAGTGGCTGCGGGGTGAGAAGCCTAAGTGTATAAATTGCACGAAGGCGAAGAGAGGCAATGAGGAGCACAGTGCCTTTGACAGAGGATGTATGGAAAGAAAGAGGTGGGACGCTCTGGCCAGATCGGCGGTAGCGTACTGCTAAGGTTGTCCCTGGTGAGTACTTCCAGTACCGAGTTCTGCAGGCCAACCTCCAGCGGAGCCAAATCGCAACAAGGGAGCTAATGCTCGAAGCCACCAAGCGTAAGAGTTACAATAATCGCACCCCTAATCTTAACTCCATCAATCGAACACACTTTTCCTCATAAGGGCCTTCTCATACCTTTCATCGTCTGTCTTACGCGCATAGGTATGTTCAGATCGCAAAGCGAGGCGTAGATGCATTTTTAAATTTGTACTGTTCAATTGCGCGAGACGTCTTGCAAATCTGTCAAATCTATACTTTAGAAATCGCGTCGCGTTGCGGTCTGGTTTAACCCTTACACGCATCCTTCGAAGATCGAGTTACGAGAATCGCACCTAGACCACCTCGTCCCGGAGTGACGTGTGCACTGTGCAACCATAGATTATCCCGTAACGTTATGACAGCACAATCACGTGAGCAGGTGCGCCGCGGGCGCGGGCGGGCCGGCCACCCGCGCGACCGCCCCCGCCCCGTGCCGTGTGCTCTCAAACTCGGGGCATTGTCTATGGTTCTGCCATATTCCTGTATCTGTAAATTGTCTATGATATGTATTACCTATCCATATCCAATATTTGTGCTTAGTCTATGGTTCTAGGTATTCTACAATCTACATACTAATATAGGTAGGTACTTATTATAAATAAGGAGAGTTTTTTTCTGTATGTCTGTTATCTCTTTTCGTTAAGGATCTTGAGGGTTGAGTTTGATAATTATTATAATCGGTGGGCGATTTGTGGTAGGTGATATTTTTCTCTCCTACATCCCCATCGGTCCTACAAAACCCTGGTATGGAGATGTTTTAAATCCCGGGAAAGGACACATTATGATAGCTTTTACCCGGACAAACGTACTGTCCTTGCGTAAAACAAATTTCATCAAATCTAAATCGCGTGTAGCAGGTAGTTAAAATAGTAAATTAAAATTAGTATTTTAATAGCTTGTCCTTCCTAAAATAAAGTATGGTTAAAAGAAAAACGCAATTTCAGTACTGAAAGTAACATTTTGAAAATCCTTCATGAAATGAGCAACCAACCAATGATGATGAACCACTCTCACATATTTTAATCACGTCATTTTTCTGTCACGTCAAACTCTGTTATGGGTAACATCCCTCTGATTTGGTTATTTTATCATTTTTAAATTAATAGGAGTCAAAACTTTCAATGAAGTTTAGAATCTCTCTCATTTCTAGCACTATTAGGCAAAGTTTGTGAAACACTGTACCACACCCATACAATACTACACTAGGAGTACCCACCGGGAAGAGAAAAATTATATAATTGCATACTCATATTACTACGAGTATATTGAAATACACTGCTTTACTGTAGGCATAAAGTTTTCTCTTACAAATAGTTTAACATTACTTACATAATATATTAAGTCTATTTATAACTTCATGTCTAAACTACTGAACCGATTTTAATGTAATTTAGGATACTCTTACTTTCAATCCCAGGAAATGACATAGTATAATAGTTTTTTTGGCACAGAAAAATAACGGTTCTTACATGACGCCAAAATATATAAAATTTTTATTTTATGGTTTAATATAACTTTTGCGCAAAAACATCTAAACATATGCAGCGTATTTTGACATTAATATTTGGTATGGAGATACTCTAAGTCACAAACAAAAGTTTCTACGGCAAAATGTAGGACTCCCTTGCGAATTTCTGCACCAATAACATGATGAGCCCACCTGATCTAGCGCAGTATTTATAGCTAGATCCTGTCTGCAGATTGCGCGCGCGCAGCATTCCTGTATCACTCTAAATACTTTATTGCTCTATACTCTATCTGGACAGTATTGGTTGCTTAATAGATCGTTTATGTTCAACTAGATTACCGCGAGTTCCTTCTAAGATTTTAAACGTATTTTCCTCGAAGAATTTCACGATATTCTATCATTTTGTAGCTTAAGTTAAAACGTTTCGTACATTTTTTGAATTTGTAACGTAAATACTTTAAAAATTTAACAGGTTTGTATAATGGATAAAACTCGACGTTTCAAACATAATACCGTTGTCGTTGTAATTATATCGTTCAACATTATAAACACTTTTGACTGAAGAATTTAACTAAAATTCAAAATAGTCTATCCACTTTTTTAAAAACAATCAATACACCGATATATCTAAAAATATGATTGACTACGAGAAAGGTACATTTTACCCTTTACGGCGGCACTTAAAATCGTGCTAAATTTACTGCAATATTATGTACACCTAAAAACTACGAAAAAGATATAATTTACTCTATACGGTACCGTCAAACAAAATCATTAACACTCTATCTTCGTAGTCGGTTAAAAATTCTCAATATAGCAATACACTTTCAGTATTAATTACATTGACTCTCAAGTTCGGATTTATCCCCGCTAATCTGTATCTCAGTGCGCTATGGTACTGCGGACCGTCTGCTTGGGACACACTGGCTGAATATGAAATAACCATTTTTGTCCATACTAATATTATAACTGCGAAAGTCTGTATGTCTCTACTTACCTCTTCACGTTGCTCAACCATAAAAAGAACGTAGGATACCTATTTTTTGTTGCGAAAAATGCGCAGTTAATTGGAAATTTAGGGTTGCCATCTCTAAAATTTGGAAAACAGGACAAGACGCGTGAAAACCCCGGATTTTGAAATTCGAAAGCCGGACATATCAACAAGATATTTTAAACATATTCAATGTAATAAAAAAGCGGCCAAGTGCGAGTTGGACTCGCCCATGAAGGGTTCCGCAGCAGCAATAAGGTTTATTTTTATGAAATTAAAAGGTTTTTGATTTATTTTTATATTTCAGTCGATTTAATGAAATTTAGATTGCGGTTTACCATTTATGACGTATAAAAAAAACTACTGGCTAGATCTCGTTCAAACCAATTTTCGTTGGTAGTTTTTATAGGAATCTACATCATATATTTTTTTTAGAATTATCATGCCCCTACTTTAGAAATTAGAGGGGGGGGGGGACACACATTTTACCACTTTGGAAGAGTCTCTCTCGCAAACTATTCAGGTTAGAAAAATATGATATGAGAAACCTCAATATGATTTTTGGAGACCTATCCATAGATACCCCACACGCATAGGTTAGATGAAAAAAAAATTTTTTTGTTTTAGTTGTACCTATGGGGACCCCTAAAATTTTTAATAATTTTTCCATTTTTGCATCAAAATCTTAATGCGGTTCACAGACTACATCTACTTACCAAGTTTCAATAGTATAGCTCTAATAGTTTCGGAGAAAAGTGGCTGTGACATACGGACGGACGGACAGACAGACAGACAGACAGACAGACAGACAGACATGACGAATCTATAAGGGTTCCTTTTTGCCATTTTGGCTACGGAACCCTAAAAACAGTTGAAAATGTCAAACCGTCGCTGTGAAGTGCGGGACGCGGGTCGCGAATTCGAACCTACGGCGGGCCGTGGCAACCATAAACCTATAATGCATAGACGAACAAAGAGTGCGAGAGAGAAGAAAATCCTTTATGGAATTATAACAAGATGAAAAGAGAGAGGCAGTTTAATGTGAACTGTAACCACTTTTATTTGACAGGTCGTCACAAGTCGACACGCGTTTTTGTGCCCTTTCAGTATTTGAAATTTATTGTTTAAATCGTTTGTTATTTTTAACAAATACTATTATATATAGCAATGATAACTTGTTCTGTGAGTGATTGCAGTGTAAATCATAGGAATAATCCTGAAAAATATACATTTCACAGGTAATTAATCTTCATGTCCTAATTGCTACGATGTGTTTATTTTTGCTATATTCTGTCTTTAGTTCTGTATTTCAAATAAAATAATATCAATCCTCCCTTTTACTTTCATATTTTGCGTAACTAAAGGTACTATTGTTCTTAAATTACACAATTTTTGAAGAAAAATTTTTCATAAAAATTTTTTACATATACGCTAGTGCTTGAATCAAATTTATCGATATACTTATCGGTATTTAACAATAACATAAAACCAATCTAAAAATGTAATAGGTGTGTAAGAGTATTATGATATGTATTTATTTTAAGAATAAATAAAATACTAAGTGTGTTGTTTACTTTCAACATTATATTTGCATTTCTAATAATGTAAGGGCTGATTTTTCAGATAGCTTTTACCTGAGTAATAAATAAGTAACTTTATAATGTGTATATTATTTACCCTTATAAGAACCTCATGTCATAACATATCCGACGATTGAAAAATCACCCCAAACGACAATGTGTGTCTTAGATACTTTTCAATCGTCACCTTTTTTTCTGCTAAATAAAATATATGGTACCTAATTTGAAATAGAAAATCTGCCAAAGTTGTATATTATTTATTTCTCATAGAAACTCAGGTAAACTAACTCGAACGCACAGTGTATTCATATTCATATTTTCTTTATTTGCTTCAAAAGTGGTACATTTTGGTGTTACAGTTGTTATTTTTTGTCCAAAAAATTGGCCATGCCATTTTTATTACTTAATTTTATAGGATTTGTGATTATAAATGCAGGATGAGAGTACCTGACTGCCCAATTCCTATAGAAGAATGCAAATTAGTACTTGAAAAAAAATTCTATGATTTCCAGAAAAAAACATAGAAACAGTTATAGCTCAAAAGTTTGATATTCTTTTAAGAATTTATTAATTGGTCTAAATAGTGTCTTAAAAGCCCTACGATAGCGAAAAACATCCAGGCTTTATTTGTTCAAGATAACGTATTTATGACTGACTTTATAAATTTATGTTTTAATTTTTTTAACGTCATGTCTTTTCATATTTGTATTTGAAACTAAGACTGAAATATTCTTTTTATTGATACTTATAACCCAAAAAAATGGGATCCAAATGAAGCGGGGCATCGGAGTTATTCAATTTTATATAATTTTGGATAGGGTTGTCACCGCATAGTTCACATAGTTTAATAATATTTGAAGTAGGTTTTTATATGCTCAAAAAAAAACAAAGTTCAAATGAGTAAAAAATGTTGGTACAGAAATATTGACAACCCTAAAACAATAGTTACCAAGAAAACTTTAGAAGCCTTTAACTTCGGTGCCCTTTATTATTTGGATCTAAATTTTTTTACACGAATTCTTGTACATTTAAGTAGCAATTCTGTAAAATCCAAATAATTAGAAATACGTTCATAATAAATTAAAGAAAAAAAAACATAAATCGTAAGTAAATCTTTAAACACTTATTTAAGAAATATGTAAATCAGGTTAAATTGTGTGTTTTTTCTTTATTATTGTCGATCAGAATAATCAAGAAGACAATTAAGTAAATATTTAAAAAGTTATGGCAGTTTTTAATTTTATTGAAAAAAATTAAAAGTGTTTTTTTATTGTTCATAATAAGAAATTAACACATGTAAATACTAATAAATTACTTACATAACATTTCTGTTCAAGATTTCCAAAAAAAAAGGCATGGCCAATTTTTTGGATAAAAAATACACTGTGGAACGGACTATACTATCGATAGTAAAAGATACATCACTAGCACACGCACACATTGACAGATCGAAAATCGTCACGCATTTTCGGGTTGTCAGGTGGTCTTTACGTCAGTATATTATAAGTCTATGGTGGCAACCGTGACGGGAGGGGTTCGTGGGGGAACGGTGAATACTGAATATACGAGCATAGTGCGTGTCTCGCGGGTGGCAATTTTTTTTTAAACTTGGTCTACAAATGAAACCTTCCCCGGATGCCATCTAAACTAGGACAAATCCGGGGAAACCCGGACGGATGGCAACCCTAATTGGAATAAATGTTGCGGGCGTCAAGTATTTCTTTACAATGTACAGGGTGTAACATAATAAGTGATAATATTTTAGGGTGTGTACTGTGTAATTGTGTATTCGTCTCATAAATGTCACTGTAAATGTAGCAGCGCTGAAAGAGTACTTTGGCTTCTGTTTCTAAATACCGCAACACGTCATGAATTTTGCCCATACAATATATACAAAAAAAACTCTTTCATGACTGCTACTTTTACAACCCTATACAAGGAACATAAATACATTATACACACCCTAAAGTATAAATAAACAGTAAGTTTTGTTAAACCTTTCGTTAGATTAGCCGCTAACGTGCACAAAGAATTTGCTTTCGTTGATGTCTTTTACATGCACAAAACGTATTGGTTATGATTTTGGAGATTCGCACTCTTTATTGATAGTATAGCTCGGGTTAAAAAATAATGAAGAGATTAATGACTCTAATAATGGTTTAAAAATTCAATAATTGACATTTCTTTAATAAAAACTCTGACACTGTGAGACTATTCTCATTTATTTAGTTTTTAACTTTCCGAATTTAAACCTCGAAGTTTTTCTGAGAAATATGCAACACAAGACACTCCCTAACAGCGTATTTTTTCCGCAAAAAGCCCATGTTCTTTCCCGTGGTCTACCCCATATTATATTCTGTGCCAATTAAACCGCCTCCGTGGTCCAGTGATCTAGAGGGTCGCTCGACTCGAAGGTTGTGGGTTCGATTCCCGCGTTGGAAACATGTTATTTTCAAGCATGGTTAGGACAATACAGGCTGATCACCTGATTGTCTGACAAGTAAGATTATCCATGCGTCGGATGGGCATGTAAAAAGTCGGTCCTGCGCCTGATCCCTCGCCAGTCGTGTCGGTCTTCCGTCCCACTGGGTTATGAGAGTAAAGGAATAGATAGTGCTCTTTGTGTACTGCGCACACACATGGGTACAATAAAATTACTCCAGCGTACCTGGCCTGGTTTCAATGAAATCGGCCACCATCACCGAAACCGGTGTGGGGAGTATTTAATAATTATTATTATAGCTATAAATATTATTATTATAATTAATATTATTATTATCTGTGCCAATTAACTTAAAATTCGGTCCAGTATTATGTAAAATAAGCACTTACAAACACACTCTTAAGCCTTATATTCACACATTTTCACCCCCTGTAGCTCCAAGCTAATGATACTGATTAACAATATTCGGTCGATAGCAGTAAGTTATACGGGGCGGGACCGCCGAGATTGCTCGTGCCCGCGTTAGTTATCCGCGATCGATGTTTATGTGCTATCAGATTGTGGATTTATGCCTTTTTCGACAGCCAGGGCAAAGGGTATAGGGTATTACAAAAGTTTTACATGTAAGTTATGAGATGTAGCCTGTTTCGCACAATTCTTATATTGGGAATTAATTTTTTTGTGATAGAAATTATCTATGTCCTTAACTCAAAGGTTTAACGCAAGGGTAAAAGATAGACAAAATTGTTAATTTGTAAATAAAATTGTAAATAAATTATTACTGTAAAAGTATGGATAAAATGTAATGACGGTAGAAGTTTTAAATTTTAGCAAAAGTAAAAGAATACAGCGACGTAGCAATATTTATTCTTTAAATTGTGATTAAATTTTGCCTATGTTACTAACCAATAAATGTAATGGATAACTGCGCAGTCTCGAGCTTCTATTATGAATATTTTTTTTCCATTTGAGTATTCGGTTTGTTTCGGAAATCGTGTTTTTGGAAAAAACTAAAAATTCACTTAAATTTGTGTGATGCCAATTGTGTGAGGCTTACGTCCGCACTCGGAGTTACACATTTAACGATTAGGTACTTAACTTTTATTAAATGAATTTGACAGAAACTCTATAAAGTTTACGTTACCGTTGAGTGTCGCTAAATGCGGTTAGTTTTTTTATACCTTTCCTTCGCTTTTAACGCGTTTAAAACCGCACGCGTTAAATATTTTAAGGCCTCCATAATTATGTCGCGATCCTCAATCTGGTGTGTCCTTTAAACGGAATACAGCCAATTTATAAATTCGTCTGAAACACGAGCATCATTAATTATGTTGCTGGCTGGGTGGCTGGGAAAAACTTCACTCATTGCGCTATCTATACCATCGTACACCGTTCCTCTCTCACCTACTCCACTATCTTCATTTTTAGTTCTAACAACCGCTTTATCTGCTTCTTTAATTCCAACTCTATTCTCTTTAACGTTGAGTTTAGTCTCATCTGGAGGTTCTTCCAACTTGTGTCGTTATTCCATCGTCTCCATATCTTCCATCTCTCTCGACTGGCCGGTAAGCCTCCCCAGCGTTAATGGTGTTATCTCGCCCTCGGACGCAGCACCTTAAGTATTCTTTATCTTGTCCCTTTGCCTTTGTTTTACCTTTTTATATACAAATAAAATTGCAGTATCCGTTTGTAAAAATACTGTACAAATTAAAATTGCTGCATAAGGTTACATTTTTCTGTATCTACCTGCTTATATTTTCTTCGGTTTGGGTAATCTTAGATACAACTCAACCGATTTCTATAAAACCTTCACTGACTGATAAGTCATATTAAGAGTAGCTCTACTATTAAACAAATTTTAATTTTTACAAATTTTTAATTATTTTCACTTTAAGGGGTTCGATTTTAAACGTATGTGAGGATTCTTCACTCACGTTACGCGTGAGCTCACGATCTAGTCGACGTTCGAGTTACGAGAATCAGACCCCCAAACAGAGTCGCATGCGCTTCCTAATTTCACCGCGATCGTAGATTCGAGTGCGAGCATTAATAAAATTAACGAAACCCCTTTAATTGATAGTACCTGGAACGCTATCTGCCATCTTTTTATACTGAACCCAATAATATTTTATTTACGTAGCCCTAGATACAAGATACGGCTTGTAAGCATGTTTATCGACTGATCTCTTAGTCGGGGGTTTTAGTATTTTGACTTTTTGTTTTTATAATTACTTGTGTAACCTATTCTCTAACGAAAATGGTTATGTTAAAACTAATATTACTGTAGTTTTATTAGAGCCTAGTAGAGTATTTTATTGAAATTGTAATTATTGTACTTTTGTTAGTCTATCCGAAATCTGATGGCGTGTCTATATCTGCGTTTACCTCATCGATAAAACAGCTGAGCCGATTTGAATCAAGTAGTAAATTTATGTTTTGGGAGAGTACGGAGTGGAAAAATGTATGGATTCCGCGCGATAAGCGAATTTGTGGGAAATATATAGCATACACATAAATATATTGTTTCTCGTTTACAATGTAAATGATACTAATTGAGCTTTTTGTTCACTTCTCTGTTGAATATGCTAGATGACGCCAGCAACTCCGTTGTGCCTAAATTAATTTATCGCACGGAAACCGTACATTTTTCCAGGATACTCCCATGACCTTTCCCGGGAATCAACCGGGACAGACACACTTTCACATTTATAATATTTGTAAGGGTGAAGTCAACCGAGCGTAATTTTGTGAGTTGTGAGTCGCAGAATTTCGGTCGCGTAAATATCTTGTCATACAAATCATGACTCACAAAATTACACTCGTGTGAATCAAACATGATTTTTGTACGAAACTGAATGCAGCAGAATTTCGCCAGCCGAAATTCTGCGACTCACAACTCACAAATTACGCTCGTTTGGCTTTACTGTAAGGATGATACAAACGGAGCTTTTCGACTCAACAGTTCGTACGATAATGACTCATATTGTTTACATTCTCCATCAGAATATAGAAACGTCAACGGTCAGGCAAACACATCGATCGTGATGCTACAATATAATTGAAACTGATGCATCGTCTCAGTCACGAAATTAAACGTCTGAGATTTATACGACACTACAATGATGATGGAATATATTTTGAAAGTAAGCTATTGCAATGTTAGAGTTTATTTTTACTATTTCAATGCTCTTCTAAAGTCTAAACTCTCGAATTGAACCACCTCAGTATCCAATCCGGAATTTTGTAAAAGAGTTTCTTATTCGTAACGATTTACTTATTTCGAGTAAGAATTCACTCATGAAGAGTTACTTATTTATAAAGATGACGACCGCAACTAGGTTGCGTCAAAATATTTTCTCTATCAGCGGTAACTAATATTTTTTATGATAAAAGCATTTTGTAGTTTGCTATACCGAGGTCCGAGACTGTAACAAAACCATAAAAGCTGTATATATCTATACATATAATAAAACTGTAGAAATGTGAATTCTGTACATTAAAGATATTCAAAAAATAATAAGCGGGGGGTGTCACTAGATCGCTATGGACCAAACGTTAATAATAATACATTGCACGAATCGTCTTAAATATACGTTCACTGTAGCTTTTAGCAGTTTATTGAGACCTATAAACGAACCGATTTCGAACATCCAGGATCCGCATATATCCGCGCTTGTCATTGAAAGCCACCATAGAGGACTGAAGCAGGTAGATATGTTATTACTCATTACTTATAATTGAACAATGAGGCTTTTTTACATTTGTGATAATAATATTATGATAGGTGTTTGAGGCCGAACGGCTATAAAGGGTGTTAAAATACATAATAATACTTTAGGGTGTGTATTAGTTTCCTGTACAGTTTACTGTGAAAGTAGCAGCGCTGAAAGAGTAACTCATAAACCCGTTTAGAGCGATGATATTATGTGTTTGTATGAAAACAAATTCTGTTAACACTCTGCACAGTTAACAGCCCCGAAACTGAAATTGACCGATAGTATTATATTTAGTTGATACTTCAATAATCTAAAGACACACACTATTGGACACAACTCACACAGACACACGATACACATCTATTATTACCATAATATTATGCTCAATCAGCGATTGATGTCACCATGTTATTCACAAGATATTTTTGATAAGACCTTTATCTAAATAGTCAATGATAAATTATTTTATTATTGTAGGCATATTTTTCTTGTGTTTCCGCGAAAAACGCTCGAGACAATTCTACCGCGGATATTTTTACATCTATCCTAGGTATAGATTGTGTAAATGTTGCCCATAACTTCTTGCACAAAGATTCATTTATACCTAAACTGTTCATGTTACGTAGTGCAAAAAAAATCAGGGACTCGAAGCACCTCCATCAAAATCAATGCAGCTTTTTAAGCGTCAAATATTACAAGACACTTTCTCATTTACGTGTTTTTTGACAAAAGTTGGCCCAGCTGATTCTCTCCACCGCTACTCACGTAAGGCTCTAGCAGCCTTAGCATGGCCACAGTAGAAACGCGAAAGTATAAAAACATAGCGAAGATAAACTGAAGGTACCGTTCCGATCTTTACCGCGGCTAATCGCATTTCTACCGTGGCCATCCGCCATACTAGGGCTGCAGGATCGACGATCGTAACTAACCATGAAATTTGATATATTCTCACGTACCCGAGGTACATGCTTAACTGTTTATGTCCGCAACGAAATTAATTTGAAGAAAGAAATAGCAGGTATTCTTTGCCATATGTAATGGATTGTCCATCCATCCTAAGCTCTACGGTAAACGTATGGAGACTGTCGTTTGACCTCCGCAAACGGAATTTCTGAACGGGTTACGGGCCACGTAGGTACAGTACAATATCAATTAGACTAATTAATTCCAACACTGAATACCTCTATCTTATCTCCCTCCACGCTTGCCGACTTAGATGTTTTATTCACTAACTAGATTATTTTAATGCGGCATTTACTTAAACAGTTGATACATAACAGATATTGTAAAGATTTATTTGCTAGTTATTTAGAATCATTCTCATTAAATTAACTACCTTAGCCTGACTTACTACAGGTCAGATTAAAACATTAACCCTCTTACTAATAAAAACTTCTTAAACATGGGTATAGTTAAACTGGAGTTTTGAAGTTACATACACACGTTACACAGAGTATACAGAGAAATTAGTATGGAAATGACAGCATCGTTATACAGGCCTTATGTCAAAAATATTTTTATACGTGGGAGAGCCATATTATTATTATTATTACCCTATTCCCTATTAAAAGGTCGGCAACGCACCTACAGCTCTTCTGATGCAGCGAGTGTCCATGGGCGACGGAAGTTTCTTTCCATCAGAGGGTGTAGTGCGAGTTTTATTCGATCATACGCATAGAGCACGTTAACGCGAATTTGTATGGGATCAAAGCGGTATCCACGTTGGCCAGTAGATGGCGCTGCTTTGATCCCATACAAATTCGCGTTAACGTGTTCGATGCGTATGATCGAATAAAACTCGCACTACACCCTCAGGTGAACCGTTTGCTCGTTTGCCCCCTTATTTCATAAAAAAATTATTATTAGTGGAAAAAATCTTATGCACTCTCTATACACGCTGTGTAACTTTTTATTAGTAAGAGGATATGTATACAGAGGGTATCAAAACTAAGTGATAATGCTATAGGGTGTGTACGGGTATCGGGTAGCCTATATCGAGTTCGTTGTAAAAGTTTCAGCGCTGAAAGAGTAACTAACTGACCCGCACTTGGCCGATTTAATTTTGCCGTACAGTTGCTGCGCAATCCCTCATTTACGCAGACGCAGGCGGAGCCACGCGAAAAACGTCTACTTTTGAAGACAAACGTTATCGTCTGTAACTAAATATTGATTCTTTTATTCGTAATGAGACCGTATGAAACATTTTCACTTTTCCATTAAAACCTAATAATTTATTTACACATTTTTTCTTAAGCATGGTTTATGAATAAGTGTTATGAAGTGGCACACTGTAATTAGGTTTTATGTAAATTCCTGATAAAGTAGATAATAGAACAGAACGTAATAGAAAATTTTCAGAGCTCAAAAACTAAAAGAAAACGGCGTGAAAAAAGAAAATCCTGTAAAATCAAGATTTACTGTTTGAGGGTGTTTTTCTACTTTTATCTATTAACAAAAAGTGTTATTTTGGTTAGTCTACCACAATAAGCTTTAGATGTCTTCCAAGTTGGGAGTAGACGTATTATATACGGTGTATAGCCGCGCCGTGAGGGAACATGTAGCTCCTTATACGACGCACTCCCGTATAGGTTAAGCCCAAGTAATTGAGCGCTATTCGACAAATATACGCAATATAAACTAGTTATAAGTATACATTACGAGGTTAACGAAAGAAAACGAAAATTTTCCAGTAAAAAGCGAACTGAAAATGACGAATTATGGCTTAGAACACTATCGAGTCTCGACCATGTCAGCTTTGAAAGGAAATAAAAATAGATCAAAAGAGACAATTTTATTTTTAACAAGGATCAATATATCAAAATTTGGCAGGAAGGTTTAATTGCACCCTGTGTAGAATACTACTGCCTCTAGAAGTCTGTTTAAACGCATTGATATAATAGGTAATACCTATTATATCAATGCGTTTAAACAGACTTCTCGCATCTTGGTTAATAGGCGACAGCCAGCAATTTATAACGAGAGCAATGTTAATGAATTCTCGCAATTCGGCAACTTGTCATAACACAACGCTAGTCCAGGGTTTTGAATAATTTCCTAGTAATTGAATGAGTAAATAAATCATGTCTGCCACGCCAAATAAGCTATACATTACACAGATTTGTCGTAAGATTGCCCGTAATGCGCCATTAGATTTAAATTAATCATTGCAATATGCAGAAAACCCATTCAATGATGTTGAACTAGATGACGCTGATTAAATCTAAATTGAAGACATGAGTGGAAGAAGTGAGTAACTAACATTTAACAACATATTACATAATAGCAATTATTCTTTTTTTCCATTACAACTAACCCATTTCATCATCTAGCTAATATATCTGACTATACACAGAATTCACGTTTTTTGATTTCAAAAATTTTTTTCGGTCATAAAGCCTTCATTAATGCAAAAGAAAAAACGACAGTTTTCAAATTGTTAGTTATCCATTTTATCCATGTCTGTCTTAAATTTGAATTGAAAGAAAACAGGCTGCTCAGATAATTTCGATTAAAATATGGATAGCGACTTTGTGAGTGGATGCAAGGTTTCCTTGGCTAGAAGTGAAAAACACAAATAAAAATACATAATATAATAATATGTTTTGTTTTGAACGTACAGGAGCTTACAGAGCCAGCAGGTTAAAAAAAATTAAGGGACGTTTCACTACTTCCCAATAAAGTGCCGAATCTGCTATCCACAACTTTTTTGACAGATTCTCCATACTTCATCTGTCAAGTTATGTGGTGGATAGCCTATCCGGCATTTATCACGAAGTGGTGAAACAGGCCCTTAACAAAATGTAGCATTACAGAATCTGATAAAAGTATGGCCTTGACGTAGGTTTTGGCGGACAACTAATGTAAGTACACTGATTTTTGAAGGAAAATTTTTTTGTGGCGTTGTTGAAACTAGCATCAGAAGGCGTGATCTGATTGAAAATTCGTAAGACGGGACGGGAAAAGAAGAGGAACACAGCGCCGGCGCGCGCAGAACAAAAAGTAACTAATTATTTTGGCGGACAGTAGAATAGGCTTAGGGTACATTTTTTCCGCGCGATAAAAAAGTACTTATGGCTATTCTGCTGATTCGTTGTCACTTATGCCAGCATTATTTGTTTTATTGTTGGTGAAAATCACTCAGCCCTCGAGAGATATAGCTGTTATCTATACATATAATAAAACTGTAGAAATGTGAATTCTGTATATTAAAGATATTCAAAAAATAATAAGCAGGGGGTTGTTACTACATCGCTATAGAAGCCAAAACTGTGGTTAGTTTTTTGTCTGTCTGTCTGTCTGTCTGTATGTTTGTTCCAGCATCACACGAAAACTACTGATCCGATTTGAATGCGGTTTTCGCAGATATATTTGTCTTCTTCCAACTTAACATCTGGTGTATAAATTTTTTCCCCCCACCCCTCTAAGGGGACGAAAGAGGGGGTTAGATTTTGTATCAAACTTTTGCTTTAACACGAAAACTACTAATCCGATTTGCATACGGTTTTCGCAGATATATTTGCCTTCTTCCAACTCAACATCTGGTGTATAAACTTTTCCCCCCACCCCTCTAAGGGGACCCTAAAGGGGTTCAGATTTTGTATCAAATTTTTTCTTTAATGGACTTACGTCATATTATTAACTGTATTTTCTAAATTAACATCAGTTTTCCCCCGCCCCTCTTAGGGGACAAATGGGGGGGAAGGGGGGGGGGGGGGAAGATTTTGTATCAATTACTGATGAAGTAGAAAAACTTTAAATGGCAAAACAACGTTTGCCGGGTCAACTACTACATAATAAGCTATATCATGTCAGTATTTTCAGTGGCAGTAGAAGTGTTAACATCGTTTCCAAAAACAGCGACTTTAATTTGAACGCTCACTGATTAATATTTTCCGACTCGCAATATATTATCGATTCGAAGGGTACCCGAGTAATTTATGAAAATCGATTCGTTTATTTAAGTGTCTTCGTCTTCTCGATAAGGTAATAAAGCTCATTCACGCGTACATCAACATAGCGGACGCCATTAAATCGATTCCATATCGATGCGACGATTCGATATCGATTTTAGGATTCAAATTTATTCGTGTCCCACTTTGTAAAACTCGGTGATTTATCTGTGTGTGATTACTATGACAGGACCAACGTTTTCGAAGTAAGGATAGGTCATATTTTTGAACTTTTTTTATAAAGGTTTATAAAAGTTGCAACTTGCAGGCAACATCTAGTAAAGGTGTACTAGATATTTCTTGCAATTTTGCTGTTTAAAATTCGTTAATCGCGTAGAAACTCTGCATTTTCCTGGAAACTTTGTCCTTTCCCAAACCTATAGGTCGCGTTAAGTATTAAGAGGCATAGCGTAAATAAATAGATAAAAGACAGTCTGATTCATTATCATTTATCACATTTATAATATTAGCACGGATTTATACGGATACTTTGCTTCGTTTTATCTTCTTTATTCCGTCGTTATTTCTAACAGACGTTGGCCCCAACTACACACATCGACATACCCTGTCCTTACTGCAGTAGTCGGTGTAGGAGACATATCTAAGCGATATTCGCAGAACTAGGAAATCGAACGCCATTGTCAGAATAATTTATTGAAGGAAATCATTTAGTTGCATTCATAGCCTAGATTTATACCTAACTAGGTCTAAGGTTTCAAGCCTCAATTTCGATTCTATTGATATTGATTTCAAGAGTAAACCTACATAGTAAGTGCCTGCACATATCTATATTTAATATGCATACTTCCATGTAAATATTATAGATCAATTCAATTTCAAGAAGAAACTTGAACCACGGAAACTATAATTAAGATGTAATTTTACTAAAATTAGACTTATTTAATTACTTTGGTTCTCGGGATATGAAATATGATACTTTTTTATCCCGGTAAAATGGACGGTTCCCACGCGACAAACGAATTTTGGCGCAACAGAGTTATGGGCGCTATCTAGTCACATTATAAGCTGACTGCAGCTATTTCGTATGAGCTGGCATTATTAAAAATTCGGTTAAAAATTTAAAACACAGTTACATTAAATCATTTTTTTAATCGAATCTATTACAAAGTAAATAGTCCATTGACCTATCAGGAGCGGATCCACCTGTCGGGGGCCCGTGAGAACGCCTAATTACCGGGGCCCCAGATAACGAGTCTAATTCGCGGGCTGCGTGCCCCGGCGCCTCTCTCACGCACGCATTGTGCCCAGTAATTGCCTCCCCTTGTTCCATTTGCTCCGCTGTGATCCCTTTAAGTGGCCACTTTCAATGGACACAAATAAATTACGGACGCAATCTCGCCTATGTTTAGACATATTGCGCTTTTTAAACGCGGAGTGACCTAATATGTCTTTCTCCAGACTTTGATACCAGAAATAGAGGCTTTATTGTTTACTATGTTTAACGTAACTATGTTTAACATTTTGACCGTAGAGAACCATAAATTTTGTATAAATCATTTCAATTACCTAACACATTTCCAGGATTCTAAGTACCATATCTACCTATTTAAATAGCAGTTTAAGCATAAAGAAGTGACAAAGACTACATTTATTACACTAGAAACTCCATATACATACTCTCATTTTACGTCTAAAATAATTCTAGATTCTCCAAAATAAAAGTAAAAGTTTAGGCCCCGGCGAGGCACGGCGCGGGGCGTTTCGCCCGCCGGCCGATGAAGACATCACATCGCGGGGCCCTCAATTGATTACCCCGTGACGGACGTGTGACGACGCGCCTGACTATAATATTATCTAATAAAGGCTAGATTTTGATGTGATTTTTTCCATAAAGGAGACTAGACCCGCTACAAAGTCGAAATAGAGGAGACTAGATTTGGAAGGAAAGTGAAAAAAAGGTTATTTACTAGATTTTTGATGTCAGATGGAAGACTGGATTTTTATGCGGAATGGAAATAAAGAAGACAAGGCTCAGATGAAAGGTGGAAATAAAGAAGACTAGATTTTCATGCGGAATGGAAATAAAGAAGACTAGACTCAGATGAAAGGTGGAAATAAATATGCGACTAGATTTTTTACTAGAAGAAGAAACTAAACAGAACTGTGTCTGTCATCTGTCAATCATTTTAAGGGCCTTTTTTTGTAAAAAGTCGGTCCTGCGCGCCCTGATCTCTCGCCAGTCGTGTCGGTCGTCCGTCCCACTGGGTTATGAGAGTAAAAGGAATAGAGAGTGCTCTAGTGTACTGCGCACACACATGAACAATATAAAATTACTCCTGCGTAACTGGCCTGGTTTCAATGAAGCCGGCCACCGTTACCGAAACCGGTGTGGGAGTTATTATTATTATTATTATTTTAAGGCCTGGGAAATGACACAGAAAAGTTTTTCAGCCCTACAAATTAAGAACATAGGATATTATACGATTGCCAATAACTAAGTAAAGAAAATTTTAAAAACAAATATTTACTACTAAAATGAAATACAACATAATGTACTACATACTCCATAGAAATAAAATTCCCAGCGTTAATTAAATACAAATTAAGGTGACATCAAACTGAGTGATATTTATGTATGAGTTAATTAAGGCTTCATAAATCTTACGATCAAAGTGAACTTTAGCTAATAGATAAGGCAACGAATTAATTAATGTAATAAATACTAACCAATAGGCCTAATACTTGGAGGTTAACCGTAGATTTAAACTAGAGCAAAATCTTTAAGCAGTTTTAATGGTTCAACGCATGTAGCAAGGGATCTTAAAAGATTCAGCAATAAAATTTAAGAAGAGAAAAACGAGAAAAAGAGTAAAGAATTTCTTACCTATGCAATATTATTTATTACTTACTTTTTTGATCACAATTTCTTATATAAAGAATAATATTTACCTTATTGATAAAAAATATAAAGATCTGTGTGCCGAGTGTGAGTTTTTTGTTTGACATTCAATCGTGAACACGTTTGGCGTTTACTAAGATTTTGTATGGGATTTGTACAGCGCCACCTAGCGATGCATACGGGTGTGAGCCCAGCACAGCTGTGAGTAATCCCATACAAAATCTTAGTAAACGCCAAACGCGTTCACGATCAAATGTCAAACAAAAAACTCACACTCGGCACACTGAAAACGCTTTCGTTTGGCCAGATGTTGGTTGCGCAGAAATTCCTTTATGGCGTGGGCTATATTTTCTTGTCAAAAACTGTCTCTATGTCATTAACGTTGCGGTAGGTTCTATCGTACCCGCAAATCTGCAGACTACGAGGGAATCCCACATTTATAACCCGCCGACGTCCCCAATTCGCCGGGGATGAGTAAAGCATTTCCGTATGTAAAAAAGGTCTTTTTCTGGGAACTGGGACTCAAAGTATTTCCGTAAGATCTAAATCGATCACTTTCGCATTTATAACTTTCATATTATGGAAGTATGATGTTATATTCTTCTCTTCAAAAACTACTATACTATTACCGTATATTAGCACCTTAATAACACCTATAATGATACACGCATGCCTCGGCACGTGTGCGCCCACCTTTATAAACTCATTAAAATCAATTACAGAACATTTCAATGGGGTTTACGTACGAAATAAAGAGGAACGTAGATCGTTATTGTGAGATTTGTATCATTGCAGATTAAATCTGTTTAATTGAATATCGATCGTATGCTTCTAAAGGAGCGTCCATAAATTACGTAATATGTTGAGGATTTTTTTATTAATTGGTGAGATATTGTGAGATTCTCCTCTTATTCCTTAATCTCACCGCTCACGTAAGATTAACAAAAACCCTTATTGAGTTACAACATGAATTAAATTCCTCTATGATCAGTATACACTATACAATCGATACGCGACGAAAAATATTGCGCGTGCGTCACCGCTCGCTTGTGAGTCCCCTATGATGTGCCACCCGCGGGTGGTACTTACAGTTCGATGCCTACACGCGCGAGTGGGACAGGCCTGGTGATAGTAAAATTAAGTTCGCCACTTAATTTCCTTACGTCAATTATGGACGGCCCTTCATCTATAACCGCCTTAACTTTAGCATTGAAATTGAGAAAATGACCAGGGCACAGACTGCACATACTAATTAATGTGGACAAACGATAATTTATTATTATAGGTGTCAACTGAACCGAGTTAAAAAGCTTTTAGATGTTAAACGTTTAATGCAAGTTAAATATTGTATTTTAATAGACTGTAATTAACATAAAATGCGAAATTAAATTCATGTGCACCGGTGAATTTAATAACAATTAGTAAGGCTTAAGTTAAACATTAAAAATAATTAATTATAATAAATAAGTTGTGCCGGAATAATTGCTAGTTGAATTCAATAGTTTTTAAGTTGTGAAATTGACAACATTTCAAAAATTTTAAGCCTTAAAATAAAAAATACCGTTTCTTTAGTTTCTTTTCCTGATATCAAAAAAATATTCAAAAAATTTTTATATTGCTTATTTACTGAGAAAATATAGAAAAACTGAAAAATACGCTGTGACGTCATACTTACGGCATATCAGACATTTTTTCTTTGCCTGATGTAAAAGCGTTTTAAAAAAACATCATGAAGCATAAAAAAACAGTCACTGTCAACAATGACATTTCTACATACGAAAGTACCCAATGAGGTTATATGATACCACGATGACATTGACGACGTCCTAATAAACGTAACAAACTTACACTGACATATTTTTTCTTTTGTAAACTGTAATGGACTTAACCGTTCAGGCGTAAGTATGACGTCACTTGGCGCTTACGTCTCTTTAGAATACGAAAGATTAAAATCTATTTTTTAGGTATCTTAAAAACATAATTTTGAAAAAGCAAGAAACACATGTCGCCTTATTTTAAGCCTACTTTCTTATAAAATAATAAAAAAGCCATGTTAAAATTTTTTGAAATGTTGTCAATTACAAAATGAGTGTATGACGTGATTAATGGATATTATCCCCTTCTAGTAATAAGTAATAACTAAGTTAGCGGTACTCAAACTTTTTTGCGGCGGAACCATTATAAAACGTGATGACATTTTTGACGGACCCCCAAAAATGTTTAGTCTTTGAATGAATTGACTCCATGTTGGTGTCTGATGACATTTCTCAAAACAATAATTTACATATTATAATATGCACTCGCGGAGTCTTTGTGGAGCCCCAGGGGTCCGCGGAGCACACTTTGAGAATAGCTGAACTAGCTAATAATATGGCATAGGTGTGGCAAAAGCGGAAAAACGTATTATGGCATTGAAAATGTACCTTCGGAATTGCCAGATCAAATCATAGCTTACGCCAGCTGGAAACGGATTTATTACGTGCAAATAAGATAATGCGATACTAATAAGTGAGTAGACAATAGAAAATGACTACGAATTGTCTTATGAGAATTATTGGATTAGGTATTTCAATTCAAATTTTATAGCGCTAAAATATGAGCAGTAAATATATTTTTTAAGAGCCTATACCAGGCCTGTCTCACTCCGCGCGTAGGTATCGAAAATATACCTACGCGCGGCTGCCCTTGCGCAGGGTATAATTCAGTGGGGCTGCGCGAGCGAGCAGCGACGGACATACTTTTTAAGTTTTGACCTGTTTTTATTAAAATGGAAAATAAAAAGAAACACCATAAAAAGTATGGTGCTGTATTCAATTGTTTAAAAACTGATTGCGATACAAATTTATCTTTTTAGGGTTCCGTAGCCAAAATGGCAAAAAAGGAACCCTAATTATAGATTCGTCATGTCTGTCTGTCTGTCTGTCTGTCCGTCCGTCCGTCCACAAAAATGGAAAAAATATTAAAAATTTTAGGGGTCCCCATAGGTACAACTGAAACAAAAAAAAATTTTTCATCTAACCTATGCGTGTGGGGTATCTATGGATAGGTCTCCAAAAATCATATTGAGGTTTCTTATATCATTTTTTTCTAACCTGAATAGTTTGCGAGAGAGACTCTTCCAAAGTGGTAAAATGTGTCCCCCCCCCTAATTACTAAAGTAGCCTGGGCATGATAATTCTAAAAAATATATATGATGTAGATTACTAATTTAATTTCATAATATAAACCTTATTGCTGCTGCGGAACCCTTCATGGGCGAGTCCAACTCGCACTTGGCCGCTTTTTTTTTTGGTTACCTAAGGACGCTGAAAAGTAAGTAATATAATATGACTCATGCAAAGTATTATTTGTACTTTGAATAGGTACCTTTTACTATATTATGTAGGTAATATATTAAACATAAAATAATATCTTATTAATATAATACTTATGAAGTATACTAGCTGTCCCGTTGTTTTGCCGTACATACGCGATGGACGTTGCCATGGTGACATACTTATTTGGTCACTTCCATAAAATAATTTATAATAGGTATACTTAAATGCCAATAAAGTATTTCGCCCGTATCTTTTTGGTTGCTCTATTGGCACGTCTGTTACGCCATTTTCGTTTTTTTTTTACCTAATTACTCATTAAACTGAATAATAAGTATCTAAAGAAATTTCCATTAATCATCACAAAAAGTTGTTTATGGTTTCTAATTAAATGATAATATTAATAGCGCACCGCGCGCAGGCATGCGCAGGTATTTTTTTGGTACATTCAGCCCTAGCTGCCCTAGCGGCACAATAGTACATTCGAGCGGGCCGCTCAATGGATAGGTTCAGTGTAATATGGATCGTTATCCGTAGGCATAAGAATGAAATTGGCTTGTAACATGCTTGTAATAAATTTTTGTAGGTACTGAAACGAACAGACGCTGAACTCTGAGTCATTCTAAATGGTACCATATGTTTATAGATTTAAAGAAGACATTTCGTTGGATACATTTTCTAAGATAAACTTCTGTACGGAGTACTATTATATATTCTGTGCCTATACTATCCCACTGCTGGACAGGCCTCCCCCAAGGTCTTCCATTTGTCGCGCCCAAAAGCCAAAACGCGTCTTGAGACCTGGTCGCATCCTATTTATACGGGCCTATGAGTGCCATAGACTACAAAAGTGTAAAAAAAAATAAGGATTATTAAAAAAATCCATCGGGTCAATGTTCATCATCATAATATTAAAATTTGCATTTTTTATTTCTAAATTAGTTACACATAAATCATAATGTTATCAAAAGTTACGTCGTATTACGCATGGAATATTTAACGCCTCCTGTTGTCATCCATGTCATTAATTAATTAAACCTATTGTTAAGCGTGTCGTAATGTTAGTGTCATGACACTGACCCGACACGTTTGTCTTATCTCCTTAATTAATCTCCCTCTACCGTTATTAGTACTTGTCATGTTATTTTCCGTCAATTTTATGGAAAAAAAACCACAATGTTTTGACATATGTCATTATGTCATGACAGATCGTGAGTTCATTGTCATAATAGGCTTGATGACTATTTTTTTTTCTTATTGGTAATTGAAAGACCCTTAAAAAATAGAAACATCGCCGAAAGAATGACTGTGATAGCTTAAAAATTCACCAAGATATAAGATAGCTTAAGAATTCAAACATCTCATAAAATAGACCTGCCCGAAAACGCTCCATACAAAGTGCTACGAAAGACTGGCGTCACTCTTTCTTAGTTTGTACGCATCGGGAGAGAACTTTGTTTGATAGGTATATTAAATATTATTATTATTATTATTATTATTATAAGCAGCCTACAGTGTCCCACTGCTGGGCAAAGGCCTCCCCTCTTTTTTTCCAAAGTTCGCGATCCTGTGATGTTGCTGGCCACTCTTTATCGAACGCATCCAGTTCGTCGCGCCACCTTTTCTTGGGTCGGCCTCTGTTACGCCGACCAGTCGGTAGCCACTCCGAAACCAGACGCGCCCATCTCTCCGGGTGCATACGGGAGACGTGCCCCGCCCAGCTCCACTTCAGGCTAGCCGCCTTTTTGCCTACATCAGTGAGCATAGTTTGGGAACGCAGGGTGGTATTCCGAACGCGGTCAATCCTTTTTATACCTAAAATGCTGCGTTCCATAGCTCGTTGGCAAACTCCGAGTCGGGACTTCTGTGAAGCTGTCAAAGACCAGGACTGGGCACCGTAGGTCAGAATTGGCAAGATACACATGTCCACGAGTTTACGTTTTAGGCAAACGTATTAAATATTGCGTTTATGAAAATGGTTTCATAACAAAAGTTGCTTTTAATTGCATAAGTTATCGAATGGTATACAAATATTAAGAAACTAGCTGTTGCCCGCGACTTCGTCCGCGTTAGTATAGTAGATCACGTCCCAAGTATTATTTTTCAAAAATATTCAATGTACAGAATTGACTTTCTTACAATTTTATTACAATATGTATATGTCGCAGTCATCTAGTTCAATCTGCGGTTCGATTGAATGACTAGCGCATTCATTGAATGACTCCATTCAATTGAATGACTCGGCCGAACGTCGACTGAACGATCGTCCCTCAACGTTCAACTAGTTAGCGATTTTTAACATAGGCCTTTGAAGAGAGCGGATATGAAATCAGTCAGGTAATTGAATGTATTTATTTTTAACGGAATAGGAAATTATAAGAACAGTATATAATTCTTAGGTAATTAATAGCAATGTAGGTATTACTCCGTCTGTCCAATACGATTGGATTTGGTTAGGTTAGATGGCAAGGCGGGAGCGTAGCGCAGCGAAGCTCCCGCCTTAGCCATCGTGGTTATTTTTTTGTAAACCACCTAGAAGTAGCAGTCGCCTCATAATTGAAGTCAGTTTCTAGATTAATCTATTATTACGCCACCAACAAATACTTAAAAAAAATCATAGCATTCCATTTAACGACTTCACTATGATGACGTTTAGTCAAGACGTTAAACGTTACAGTCAGCGTCTTGACTAGTTGTCCTTCAGTCATTCAATAGAACGGTGTCATTCAATGAATACGCTAGTCATTCAATCGAATCACAGATTGAACCAGATGACTGCGACATATAGATGACTTAGTTTGTTCCTACAAAGGATAATTAAGACGCAATACAAACTCCACGATACCTTTTCATTATGAACAAAAGTTTCATGAGGAATAAGGGGGGGGGGGGGGCAGCCCCCCCAAAACAAACGACAAAAATTCTAAAAACTATATTTTTGGCTTCCATATCGATTGTAGATCACGTCCCAAGTGTTATTTTTCAAAAATATTCAATGTACAGGATTGACTTTCCTACGATTTTATTATAATTAAGAAATTTAATTGAAAAAAAAATCGACTTGGTTATCCAACTTTGAAGGCTCATAACAAAAAAAATACAAATGCTATCGAGCTGAAATTTTGGGAACACTTATTTTTTACCATGATTTCTTTATTTTATTAACAAAATTCTCTAATCTTTGACCTTGTCATCATCCCTATTGTCAATGTAATTGATTCTCAGAAGCATCAAGCAGCTTACGCTTGACACGGTGAGGTCAAAGTCAGGTACAGAGTAAACAGAACTGAAGTCAGAAGAAATCTCGAAAATACGCGCGCTATACTAATGCGTTACCCAGCATGGTGAAACATGTTGAAAGTGACAGTCACACCCAACTCGCGTATATTCGCCCATTTGTTTGAAGTCGAGGTACTCCTTAGTTCTGTCTACTTTGATGATGAGTTTAAAGTCAGGTATATACCATCGAAGAATTTGATTCATAGGCAGTTGACGGACCTACGTCAATTGGTCGGATTATGTCAATTCAATGTCAGCTGTAATTGTCTGATGGGTTTGTCATAACGCGACCAAATTACGTAGGTCCGTTATCTGCCTATGAATCAACTTCTCTGGTACTTAGTACCTAAATTTCAAGGGCTACTAGATGCTGCCCGCAATTTTACGCCGATATTCGTTTATCGATACCGTACATTTTTATTGATAAAAACTATCCTTCCTTTAATGGGATTAAAAGAATCATTATAAGAAATTTCTCCAAATGCCTGCAAACCTTCAAAAGAGCGTGTTCCCTCTTAAAAGACCGGCAACGCACCTGCAGGTCTTCTAATGTTGCAAGTGTCCATAGGCGACGGTAGTTACTTTCCATCAGGTGAACCGTGCTCGTTTGCCCCCTTATTTTATAAAAAAAAAAATATTAAAACTAATTTGGTTATGGTTTTGGCGTTAAGAGGTCTCACCGCTCAAAACCATTTGATTGCTCCCGTGGTTCAGTGGTTTATAGCTTGGCTCTTGACTCGTCGTGGCTTTCGATTCTCGATTTGGAATTATCTCCAAGTGTGGATAGGACAACGTTGCACAAAATCTCTCGCCAGTCGTGTCACCCGTTCCACTGAGTTATGAGAGTAAACGAAGAGGCAGTGGTCTTGTGTACTGCACACACAATTAGGCATTATTAAATCACTCGTGTGTAGCTGGTCTAGTTTTAATAAAATCGGCCACTTTAACCAAAATTATTGTGGGAGTCATTATTATAGATAGTAAAGGACCTTATTATTTTAGTTGAAATTCCAGGCTTTGCTCAAATCTATGGCAATAAAAACACGAGCTATTCCAATAGCAATACAATCCCACTTCAGCATAGTTCACCATTTCCTATTATTTCCGACGATAATAGATAAATTATGGTCATTACGTGGGCCAATTTCGTTCTCATTATGTGCCAGGGCCCGGGGAACAATTCTCATAACTCGAAACTCAGACCGAATGCTGTATAGAGGTATGCGTGTGCTCCTATACGTTATCGAATATAATGTCAAATGTATGGAAACTGACAAAATTTGCGGGTGCGTAGTGATATTAATTTTTAACTGCCGTACTCAGAGACGAATATCTGTAATTAAAAGCTTGGCATTAATTTTATAAAGAGTTTGAAGCCCCATATATTTTCTGTCAAACTCTTGATTAAATTGATGTTGTATCATCCCTAAATGTATCTTAGAGTGAGTTGCATCAACCTACTTTAACTATAACTTTAACCATAACAAAAAGTCAAAGGAACTGTCAAACCCCCAGTAAAAGTCCATTATGGACGCCATATTTGACGATAACCTTAATTTTAACTTCAACTACGCCTCTGGTGCAATCCACCCTTAGTTCGTAGTTAGATTGTTACATTATAAGTAGTCAGGAGATCGATGGATGTACGTTAATCTAAGGTTAGTCAGCAGTTAGTGCGTTATTGTAGATCAGCTATCAGACAGCGTAGTTGTAAAATTAATATCGGTCATAATCTGTAGGTCAGATGGGCATGACATAACTCCACCAAATAACGTGACTTTCTCAGATATAATACAAGAGCAGTTTCCCAAACGCTTTTTGATTTGTGTTTACGCGCACAGGCGAATCGCATTTGGGACAGTCAATCGAACGAGGATCGAAGCCCCAGAATCGGACTCTGGTTTATGTCTCCATCTCATTGTTTTGCCTCGTAACTCAGTTTATATGGTGTATTGGATCACATATTTTACAATATTTGATTGCGTTGTGTTTGTGACTTTAATGCCTCGAAAACGGGAACGGTAAATATCGTAAACATAGATAATGCATACTGAAGGCAATTCATATTAGGATTGACTCGAACATGAGGCGCCTAGTCTGTGGTTTAGAGACTAACTCTTGATTTAGATGTCGTGGGTTCGATTCCTGCGCTGGAAAATGATATTTCCAAGTTTGGCAGGCTGATCTATGATTGATTCACTAGTTTGATGATCCATGCGTCGGATGGGCATGTAAAAAGTCGGTCCTGCGCCTGATCTCCCGCCAGTCGTGTCGGTCTTCCGTCCCACTGAGTTTGAGTTAAAAAAGGAAAGTGTTCTTGTGTACCGCGGACCGTTTGAATGAAACCGGCTACCATCACCGAAACCGATGTGGGAGAAGTTTCTTTGCATGGTCAAAAATACATTTTATTATAATTTGAGTCTGTCACCCCTTCACGCGTAAGCAGCTGAACCGTTTTTGATATGTATTTTGATTTCATGAGTTCATATTGATTTTGATGAGTTCAGACTCAAAATAACTCCAGATTCATACTTTGGGTCCAGTTAAAGAACATAATATGATGGTTTTTATTGAGAAAAATGTTATGATGCTCTTGTATTCATTAACATAATACAAGGGCACATTCTATTTTTCCGTTTACGTTTAGATTAAAAGAATATATTGTATCTAGCTTCCTACTTGGACAATGTATCGGTATGCGAGCAGGGCGCGCCAGTCAAGGCGAGGGGTCATAGAAAGGCGTTTAACTCAGCCAGTCCACTGTCAAGCGAAACCGAAATTAGCATGTTTAATTACTGGCTATGGAGTAGGAAAATTTTTATACAGTAAATCAAACATAGGTTAGTAGAAAGCAAAAAACAATGGGTTAAAGCAAAGCAGCACACAGTACAACAGTACGTGTACACATCGGAAAATCACAATTAGGCTATTAAATGGACTCTATAAGACCTAACTCCGGAAATGTCTTGAACCAAGAAAAGTTAAGACCTATAATCGCTCTATTACTAACACTAAACAGGAATAATAATTGTCTCTTGGTTTGTATTTAGTTATTACAATATCGTCGTTTTATTTTTCAACGTCGTTCTTTTATAATATGTTCCTATCAGAAATGCCACAACGTCATGAGTTTATAATTATATTATTATATCCCTACTCCCTTGTATAAAGTTTTCTGTAAAACTATTATATTAGTGGTGACCGAAACGCTTGAACGTAATGAATTTGCTCATACGACATACAATAATTAAAAAAGTTACTATTTCAGCGTTGCATACTTTCACAGTAAACTTTAAAGGGACATATACACACCCTAAGGGTGGGTTACACCAGAGGCGTAGTTAAAGGTAAAGTTAAGGTTATCGTCAAATATGGCGTCCATAATGGACTTTTGCTTTTTGTTATGGTTAATGTTAAAGTTATAGTTAAAGCAAGTTGGTGCAACCCACTCTTAAGTAACCTCTTTATTTTGTCACACCCTGTATATTATACAATGTACAGAGCCTAATCGCTCTATTACTAACACTAAACATTGTATTGTCTGTCTGAATCACGTGGACAGTATTCAACAGCGATTTATATTAATCGGGCGCGTGTTTTGCTGATTTGAGTCGTATAATATTTATGTCATAAGCCAGGGGCTGCCAACCGTTTTGTATTATTTGGAACAAAAATATTTACAGAAAAAATTTTTTTGGTCTTTCCTTTATGTCCCCTAGATGGTACTAAGGTCAATTTAACGTAACGTCATGTAGCCTATAACTAGCGGACGATCAAGAGGCTTCCGATGACACCTCATTTCTCTAAATCGGATTAGTAGTTTTAAAGTTACGAGGGAACAGATGAACATACATACATACATACATAAATACATACATAGCCTGTCAAAATCATAACCCTCCTTTTGCTTTGCCGTAGTCGGGTAAAAAATAGAACCTCCACCTTCTTCTAAAAGATATCGAAAAGACTTCTCAAAGACTTTCAAAAGAAGTCAGTTAAAAGGAGAAAATACCAAAACTTTAAATTTGCTTCAAATAAGCAACATGTCTGATGCCTGGTTTCTGAATTTTTTTTTTTGACAGGAAATTATTAAATCAACAGCGTGGTTGATTGGATTCGATAATGTTTTGACGTTAGCCAATTAAAAGTTTTAGCCCCAATTTCACCAACGACTGTTTAAGTAAACGCTCGAATCAGTAGCACGTTACCTTATTCGTTTTTCTTATGAAGAAAGAGAAGACATGACTTTTTAACAAGCTGTTAGTGTTTAACAGACGTTGGTGAAATTGGGGCCTAGTGAACTAATGAACTGTCAAGAACCTTCAGATACCTAGCAATCCACACCTACGCTAATATTAAAATGTGAAAGTTTTGTCTATAACCTCTTCTTGTCCGAATAGCTGAAACGATTTTTCTGTTTGGTATGGAGACAGTTTGCGTCCTGGGAAGGGATATAGGACACTTTTTTGTCGGAAACACATACGGCTTTTGTAGTTATTATTTTTAACTAAAAATTAAATCCGACTTCCAAGGTAAAAACAATAATGACATTCTAATAATATGAACTAAAAAGTATTTAATAATTTTTCCTATCTAATAGTGCCTTTTTTCGAATTCGGCTAAACCTCAACTATTTCTGTACTCAATCTTCATCATTTTGAAGTCGGTACCAGATAGCTGAATCTTCAGTTCTCTGACAGAATATTTGAAACTTTTGGAACTGGCATATCATAGCACCTTTGTGAAAATAGGACCAAATTGGAGTGAAACCTAATATAGCAAAACAAAATTTTGAAAATCGGTTCACAAACGGCGGAGTAATCGTTGAACATACAAAAAAAAAACACAGCCGAACATATAACCTCCTCATTTTTGGAAGTCGGTTAAAAACTAATTGATTAACAAATTGCCACGGAGTTGCCGGCAATATCTAAGTAATAAAAATCTGTCACAGAGCACCACCAGTTCTCTACCTCTTACATACCGTATGAACTCCTGACCGGTCCACACTCAACATTAGTCACACCATTGTAGGTTTTATCTTAATTTCATTTGGCTACTTGTTTACTAGTCAATCTAAACCTTAATATCACTGCAAAAGAGTTAAAAGTAAAACGACAAATTAAAGTGTTATTATTTATTAATAACATTCACGAATGAATGGATTGGGTGAAAGAAAATTTGATAAAATCTCGCCTCAGATAGAACTCTATGCGTATAAACATAAAGGTGTTTTTCGTATGTAGTGCGCCGCGGGGGACATGTATGACAAGTATTTGGTAAGGATATTATGAGATTATTATCTTTAGGAAGTGACGGCCTTAGACAACATAAGTGGTTACAATCAAGGAACGCTTGGACTATTTTTGACCGAATTCCAAAAAAGAAGGAGGTTATATGTACGCCGTCAGCTTATTTACTACTGAGCGTTAATTATGTCAGTATGTATTATAATATTAATTATTTTTACTGAGCGTTGTTTAAAAACGATCCGTTAAAAAACTACTAAGCAGATTTTTAAAATACTAATCCGTACTTATATTATAAAACTAGATTACCTGGTGAACTTCGTATCAACGTTTCCCACCTTCCCTGGACTTTCACGAATATTTCAAGAGTGAAATTAGCCAAATCGGTCCAGCCGTTCTCGAGTTTCAGCGAGACCAACAAAATTCATCTGTATACAGTATTTTAATTGAGTATAATTTGACAATAGCACTAAAGAAACTACTTACTTGATAGTTAGATTTTAAAGACATTCATGTGATTTATTTTTATTTAATACTTACCAGGTGGTCCCAATATCTGCTTAATTTGTTAAGTTTTAACTTTAAAGTGTAAAATAAATATTTTTGATTTTTGATTTTTTTTATTTTTTTGATTTCCATACTAATATAACAACTGCGAAGGTGTTTGTTCGGACGTGCCCCTTCTCGTTTGAAGTTTTAACTGCATAACCGATTTGGATGAAAATTTTTATGACGATACTCCAAAAAGGACATAGAATTATCATTATACCTGTAAAATGTGCGGTTACTGCGCACAAATCAGAAGACACAAACAAATTTTTGTACTGATACGAAACGTCATAATGTTAGGAGCAATATAATTTAACGTACAAAAGACATCAACGCGCGCCAAAGTTCGTCCAAAATTACAAGCAGCTGGTTAATGAAGTATCCCATGGGAACTCTGCAGTTTTTCAGGATAACATGTAGCGTATGTACTAACTCAGATCCTAAATTGTCAGCATACCAAATTTTATAGTTTTTGCGTAAAGAAGTGTTACTTCTGCCTCCACAAACAAAAATGAAAAGTAGCCTATTTGTTATTCCAGAGGCCTACCATGCCAAAAAATCTGTTCAGAGGTTTTTACGTGAATTAATGACAAGCATACGTAATTCAAGACAAGCTCATTTTTATTCACAACTTTCGTTATTCTTTCGTCATGAAATTCGCTATATTAGCAAAACGATGCAGAACGTTGCATCCTTTAGCCCTATATTTAAATAAAGATTTAAAAAAAACGTCGCATCCACGTTCGTCTGCGTAGATCAAGTTTGATTTGCCAAGTTTGAGTCTACTGTATGATATATTATGCGTCTCAGTTACTCTACTATTTAACATAATTATACTGTGTACATTATACAGTATTACACTATACAAGAATTCATTAAGTGGCAACACAGACCGATCGTTATCGATATTATTAGATTTGGTAATTAATCGCGGCGAGTAATGTTACGTTTTGTAAAATCGATTAACAGAGAATTAATCGATTCTATATAATCGATTATAGAGTAACACAAGTTCGGGGTTTGGAACTAAAATCGAAAGGTGCATATTAGTTTGTATGGTATCTGTATCCCTACTTTCCATATCCATACTAATATTTTAAATAAGAAAGTGTCTCTGTTTGTCTGTCTGTCTGTTTATAGCTCTTCACGCCCAAACCACTCAACCAATTTTGCTGTTTGGTATGGAAATACTTTAAGTCCCAGGAAAGAGCATAGGATACTTTTATCCAGGAAAAATGTACGGTTCCCGCGCAATTTAAAACAAATCTTGACGTAACCTAGTACTAATCAAAGTGAATACAGGCCCTTATATTAGAAACGAGAATGTGTCTCTCTGTAACTCCTTGAGTAGGGTGTGGGCTCAAGCATCTTCCTCACAACATTATGGCAAAATAACGCTTGGCGAATCAGTTATAATAAAATTTACTAAATATCATAAACACAAGATCCCCGGACAAAAATAGTTATTCCATATCCCCAGTACTTAATAAGGCCAGTCTCGGGGAAACACAAAAGGAACAATTTTTCACCGAAAGATAGCGTCGCGTGAAGTCTAGGGCTGCCAAAAATACTTTGCGACAATATTTTGTCACAAAATATTTTGGCACCCTTTTACATATTTTAGCAGTAGTTTTATTATTTAACGATTTGGCTTCTGATGTTTTTGTAACTTTGCATGGAATACAATGTTATGTAAATTATTTTACGCTTATTTAAATATCTCTTTTGGTCATTTTACAAAAAGTTTCATGTAAGTTATTAACTTTTCGCGAGATTAACAACGGGCACAATTGGGTACGCATTGGCTGTTTTTCATGTCAAGTGCAAACAATGGATGACAACTTACATCGATTTTACATAACGCGAAAAAATAACGTTGAGTAAATTTCTCTGTCAGTACAATTAAAAATAGGCAGATTTTATGGTGGCAGCAGTGGGATTCACTGCAGATACATGCAGCCATTTTCTAGCAGATAGCAGCCCTGACATTGACACCGGACCACCAGGACACGGGACATTAGTGAGATTACTGCCACTATTAGCGCTAACTGTGCGCCCGCGCATTATTTAGCGTCACTCCTGCCTGATACAAGGAGACAAAGTACGCGTGTTTAATGTTTGTTTAAATACTGTGACAGGTACAAAGATAAAAATACGTGTGTCACTCGGGGACTGCAGCGGTAAAGCTATTGCATAGTAATAGCTAGTCTACACGCATACGTCTAGTCGCACGCACACAAATACCATGCCGAAGTCTGCCGAACTGAAACGACACACCACGTGCCGGTCGGATTGGGTGTTAGGTTTATTTTCGTTAGGGAATTTCTTGATACGGTCGCCGCGCTCAAAACCCACAATAAAGGTAAGCAACAGCTTAGAAACCACTTGTAAAGTAGCGAGCCTCGTAACTGTTAAAGCGAGTACTAAAAATGGCGATTAAATCAACTTTTATTTACTACACGTTTAATTACAAATTCATAATTCGATATGCATTGTGGGTTGCGCAGTTCGGCGCGAACATTGTAATGAAAATCCTATCTTGTAGAGCATAACGTTTATTTCTCGTCTGATGGAATACTCATAGGTCTCGCAGTGGCGTATTTAAAATTTTTATGAGTGTAGGCAGTAGGCACTTTCTTTCCGCCACCCCATGCACGAAATCTGTCAGCACCCTATGGACGCTGCCGCCTCTAGGGCGTGGCCTATACGGCCTATTAGAAATCCGGGGCTGAAGTCTTGTCAACACGGTAGAAGGAAAAAGTATAGGAGACCTTAAATAATGCAGATAAATCGAGCCTTAGGCCTGGCTAAAAAGGCTGAATAGGATATCTACCCCGCACCTAGTCTAGCAATTACTACATCACCTAACCATAGACTATAGACCCGCTGACATTATCACTAATGGTCTATATGCGTTGCTCTATGGTTTGCGGCATTAAGCGTAAACGACGTAGTTCCAAGCCGTTATATTTGATAGGCTACTTTATTTGTGTAATAGCGATACTTAATATTATGCTTTATTCAAAAATTTCAAACTTGCGTGTCTTGTAGATAATAAACACCGTAGTTTTGGAATAATAAACTTACATAGCTTTATACAGAGTTTATGAAAGTAGCAGCGCAGAAAGAGCAATTTTTTTGTGATATTTATTGGCAAGAGCTCAATCGTTATAAAGCCCATACAAAAGTTACTCTTTCAACTATGATTTTTTATTTTTATGAAACATACAAATACGGTTATAATTACCTGTAAACTAGTTAAAATTTAGTTGTAGTAGTTAAGTTTATAGAATATGTTAAGAGCGCGTACCTGCCAATAAACTTTTTAGTTTGGCGGGATATTAGTGTAAGCTACTTTTGTATTATTTTTGAATAAACTGTTTTTCCACACACGACTGCATTAAGGAGGTTCTGTTTTCGAATGCATTTCTAGTTAGACACAGGCAATTGTCCAAAACAATAATTGACCGTAATAACAGCGCCACAATGGGCACATTTGTAACCTATTGTCAGGTCCTCTCCATTTATATACGAACGTATTTGGGCAGACAGACGGACAATACTCTATTCGAGGCTACGTATTATTGATTGGGAATAACAATACAGACTTAGTAGTAACAAAATATGTGTTTGTTCGTCGTTGAAGTCACAAATTAGTTTCTGAAACCACTCTTCAGTTAAAGTGACCAATTCCGAATTAGAGAGTGTGGTACCCACAATTAGCGCCACAATCCTTCATCGCGCTATCAAATTTTCTGAGCACGACAAGATAATATACGTTTGAAATGACGTCAGTGGGCTCCGGCTGATCGAGCATTCTATCTAGCGATGATGAATTTGATGATTATTGAAAACTAGATGACGCCAGCAAATCCGTTGCGCAGAAATTCGTCTATCGCGCGGAAAAGTATGGAAGTACACATTCTCTAAATGTACTTAAATATTGGAGGATTCTAAAAGTTCTAAATATTTTATAGCACTATCTCTGTGATTTCAATAATGACAAACATAACGAGTGGGTTAATGAACTTCTTAGCTGCGAAAAAAGCTTACTCATCTGATGTAATTTTATTAGCATTTTGTCTGCCTAATAACTTTACGATATAGAAACCCACAGGTCACAGGAGTCGGGAATCCCACCTGTATATTTTCTACAAAAAGTAGGCACTTAGCCTATAATGGCCATCTCTGTGGTCTAGTCTAAATATTATATTATGTACCTTTAACAAAGTCGATCCGTGGTTTCGAAGCCTAATCTACGCACGCATTACAGACGAACAAAAGTTATTATACAGATTGTACCATCGAGGAAATTGATTCATAGGCAGTTGGCGGACCTACGTCAATTGGTCGGATTAAGTCAACTTAATGTAAGTTGTCACCTATCGGCTGGATTTGACAAAACGCGACCAAAATACGTAGGTCTGCCTGTGAATCAACTTCTCTGATAGTACGACCAATTAGCCAGGCCTATCTAGCTATGACATAGGCATTTAAATCAGCACTCTCTAAAGTTAATCACATAATGTAAATCGTGTCAATAGTTAATAAATCGATATCAAATCGTTATCTACATTAGACGCTTGTTTAATGAATAGAACCGAATAACTTACTCGAGATAATCGATGCTCAGTAATCAGATCACAATCGAATCGGATTTATAAGGATCTACAGTTTCCTGCTGCGATCTAATCTTTAGTGGACTTCTAGTAATTTGTGCTGGCAACACAGACATGGCTCCCAGTGTTGCCAACATAAAATTCAAATAGCCCGCGGTTGTATCAGATTTGTAGCTAAGATCGTAATTCGTAACGAAGTACATTCTGTTCAGAATTATTCAAATACAAGATGTTACAACTCCGTTGAATTAACATAGGAAAATCGGAGTTCTGGCGTCTAGTTCTATTACCTAATACTAGTGGGCCCGACAGACGTCGTCCCGTCGTATCTATGAAGCTTAAGTTGTCGAAAGAGATGAGGTTACGACTTTGGAATTGATAATACAGTCTACACGGAGGTGATTTTTTTTTAATTTTTAGTACTTAGTTTATTCTAGTTATCTTTAATTTTTTTCTTAACGTAGGTACTTTAACTTTTTAATGTCATTTACAAACACAATAAAAAAATAATTAACGGAATCGATTCAGCCGTTTTCGAGTTAATAGCGAGACTAACAAAATTTATAATAAATTTTTATTTATGTAGAATAGCAACACTGACGCTTCTAGTAATGTCAACACTTATTTAGCAAATAGCCCGGGGAATTCAGATTGTAGTTAGGCTGGGTACGCCCAATTTTATTGTTTCACTTTCTTATTAAATTATTTATTGCTTTTATTACACAATGGGGTTCTTAACACATCAAAACATAGAAGTTTTAATACTTATGTGCTCGAGCATCAAGAAATTAGAGACCATCCCCATGGCCATCTCCCCCATATCATGCTCTTTTAAATACCTTTTGTATTGCCATACTTATGATCGTACATTGTAATAACTAATATGTTATATTTGGTATGGGACATAATATTTATTATTGAAGTATATTATTGCATCCAATCTTTCTATTTGTTGCCGCATCTACTGATATACAGCTGATAACTTGTTAAGAATTAGGAGGCGCCTCCGAAAGCTCAGTATGTCCAGTGCTAAAACCGATAATAAACCCACTTACCTTCATCTTTCATAGCGTTGACAACGTGCTCCACACCCAACCACGGGCTGGGCAGGTCCAGAAAGACAGCATCAGCCTTCGCGGTCAGGTCGTCACCGAAACCCTCAGCCAACACGTCTCTGTGTTGCGCCTGAAAGAGTCAATACTTTTAAGACAGGCCTAATGTTGGTTGTGGGAGGGATCGATTAATAAGTTTGCGTAGATATATATTGCGGAGATGTCAATTTATAAGCAGCATTGAGTTAGGGACGGTACTTTAATGCGAAGAAGCCACAACAGATCTTCATGGGTCGCAGTGACGTGTCCTGACTCCTGACGTGGCCTGCCTTCAAAGCAAAAAAAAATGGAGATTTCTAAATGTTTCCATATCCAAAGGTACAAATAATTTTAAAGTGTTTGTCTGTCTGTATTTTAAGACCACTGAACCGATTTGATTACCAACACATTGCCCCGAAATGAATGGTTGCCGAACTACAAAAGTATTATTTAAAAAAATGTGTTCATTATTGTCTTTATATATTTTATTTCATTGCATTGTCTTTTAATATTGTGTTGTGTGATTGTCAAAATAAAGATATTCTTAAAAGAGTTTTGCCGCAACCAAGTTGCCGGCATCTAGTAAAAGTATACTCACATCAACAAACTCAGCCAGGCCGTGGCATTCAAACTCCTCCTGTGCCAGTTTAGCTCTGTGGTCGTGGAAGTCGAAGGTGTACACGTGGCCATTTGGCCGGACTCGACGTATCAATGCGTGAGTTAGCGAGCCGCTGCCTGTGCCTAAAAGTAGAGACTTAGTATAGGACTTTACAGTTGAAGACATGAGTGAAGGGGATACCTAACATTTTATAACATAAGGACAATTACTAATTTTTCCCTTATAATTTGAACAAAACTACCTACTTTATCATCTGGCTAAGATATTTGGCTATAAATTAAATCTATTTTTTTCTATATTAAGTAAATCATATTTTTTCCGCCCCTAAAGTTTCCATTTACTTATGCAAAAAAACCGGACATTTTTAAATTGTTAGTTACCCATTTCATCCACTTGCGTCTTCATTTGTTTTATGGACTATGTACTACATACTACTTACATAGCCACTGATGTAAAGATGTAAATAGTAATTTGGACTATGTTAGTAGTACTTTTTAAATACAAATGAGTAAACAAGAAAATAAATATATTTTATAAAAGCTACCATTTTGTTTTTATTTTTAATTTTTATATACCCTAGTCACAATGTCACTCTTACAGTAAACACAAATCTAAAGACACCACTCAAGTTAAAATCAATCAAGCCATTCACAGTGCATAGCACGCTAATTGTACAATATAATACATAGGTAGGTACTGTTGAACAATATATTAAGCCTCCTTCGGCACAGTCTGGTTATAATAATAATAATAATAAACGATCTAAGAATACAGTATTTAACAAAGTTATTTAATTTGGTTTGGTAAAAAAAATTAAAATAATCATAAAAACTATATTTTTTTAAACTGGGCACCAGTACTAAATTAAATAAAACAAAAACATATTAAATACATACCAGCCTCTATAACAACACTGCCAGGTACCAAATCCAGTTGCAGCAATATCATACTGATGTCTGGTGTGTAGATAATTTGTGTGCGGTGAGGTAACGTCAGCGACCACAGTTCCGGAGTTGGTTGTAACACATGACCCCAGCCTTTTGAGAGTTGTACCTGTGTAGTTTATTAATGTGTAAGAATTTTTAATCTATAAAGAAAGGTTTGGAGTGGTTGGAATAATTTGAAATGTTTAAAATAATTATTAATAGTTACTTTAGAAACATTTTCCAATTCCTGTCTAATCTACATAACAGATACCCCAAGTACTTTTAAAAAACATATTTGATGTATCTTTAGTCTTATTACATTACTTCCTTGGAGTTTAAGCCAATCACAAAGTATTTTAGTATCTTAATTACTATAATGTTTAGAGGTTAACCTTTTGTACACATCATTTTATGGATTTGAGTAACCTTTTCATACCAATATGACTATTGTTTTATAGAAACCATGATAATTCTACTTACTTTACCACCATAAGCCTCCCCAATAAGATTCTTCACCTTCAGAGCACCGAATGTTGTTTGATAAACATTCTCCACCATTTCTCCCTTTTTGTTTTTAATCTCGGGCCGTACCTCAATGGCGTGGAGGTTATTGCTTAGGTATAATATAACAACATCACCCTCCTCAATTGTATCTTTATACGTTTTAAAACTCATTATGGAATATGGATTTCACAAACACTGCACCGGACTATTTTGTAAACAACTCAACATGTGGAAATGACATTTATCTGACATTCGTATTAAAATGTGACGTTTGACATTTCAGAAAACGCAAAAATCATCGCGCTAAGGATGCGCTAAGGTTTAAAGTTTAAAGTCTATAAACTAGAAATAATAATTCATAATCAAGCAATCACACTATTCAATAAAATATCTGTTCATTTATACGATCTAACTAAATTCTTAATTATTTATAATGTTCAATTTTAAACAATTTTTACTTTACACCATAAGATTTTAGCACTTTTGCAGCACAGAAAAAAAATTATATGTCAAAATCCGAGTTATGTCAAAATGACAAATTTTCAATTTTGTCAAGTGCGTTTGCATTCGATCGGAATTTTGTTTTTATACATACCAAAGTAAGTAATCAATAAAAAGCAAGTAAAAGGTGTAATTCATAAGTGACATCAGTAGTTTTATTTTATTTATTGCAAGTATATTCCATGTGCCCGAACAAATCTTTGGAAAAATGGTAAACATGGATGCATCACAAATCACCAGTAAGACAAGTTCGCTAAAGGCTCTCATACTGAAAGCTTGGCGTGAGAGATGGACCGATATTCAATGGGGAATCAACATAAAAACAATACTACCTAGAGGAGTCAGCGGGGATCTGTATAATCTCGCTGACTGTATTCTACAGCAGGCAATGGTTGGCTGCGGTGCTAACCAGCTAGTAATATCATATTTGAAACATTCCTTAGCTTCACACTTAGTATCATATGCAGCAGTACTTCAGAGAATAGCCAAGTTTGATGCTTTTCACAAGCCACATTGTGTTTTGAGCTTGTTGGAGTTCTTGGAAGGCTTTCTCGATAACATAACTTGTCGGAGCAAGATGGAGGAAGATATCTTGGCGTATGCAGTATCATCTATAATTCTGTGGCTGCTGCAGGTATTTCACTACTCCTTGAGTAAATATCCATCATCAAATCCCATCCAGAGCCAGGATATTTTGGAAAAGTCAACAACACTTCTACACTCCATAGTGAATGCCGATTTTCTTATTGCTATGTTTTATTTGGCTAAGCAGAATGACCCAGAGGAGTATAGTTCTGTTACAAAGAAGTGTCAAGAGATCAGTGCTTACATGTTGATGAATACACAATTCAAAGCACCAGGGACTATACATGAAACCTTACAAAAGCTCTGCACCTTAGATATTGATAAAATAGCTCCATTGAATACCAAACCTGAGCCAATTACTCATTGTTTACAAGCTATAATAGCTATTGATCTGTTATCCAACCCTGGTGCAGACATGCAGCATATTATAAATCAGCTTCTAGTGGTTCAGAGAATTAAATGCTATCCATTACCTAGATTTTACTGTGAACTCATACGAGGTTCTTTCATCTCTCTCAATGATGTAAGCAAGGAGGCATCAAAGCAATCATTGTGGGCCGCTTTCACTTTTTTGAAACTGCCTAAAATTATCCAGTATATTCATAATATGTGTGGTATTACAGGCAAAGATAGTGAATATTCCATTGAAGTTGTAGAAGCATTTGAAATCCTATTGCAATCAACATCATTATTGGATATAGTGGATGCTAAAAATTCTTGCAACTGTGTTACGTCATTGCTAGAAAATTTAGTGAAATTGAGTGTTGTGTCGGAAACTCATTTGGCATACTTCAGTCAGAAAAGGGAAAGCAGGGATATTAAGTTGCAGAAACTGGAACCAGCCGGCCTTCAGGGGTCCGTGCCCGGATTTATAACTCAAGCTGAACCTGTTTTGGCTGGTACTCTTAAAACATTAGGTGGAGATTTTCATAAAACACAAGATCTGTATGCCATGCTGTGTTCAATGGTCAGTGGAGGCACTACCCTTGATATGGTTCTAGCGGTTGCAACAGTGGAAGGAAAACTAAAACAGTTTGTAACAAGGCTGATCAAGTTTAATGAATTTGCTTTGATGGCTGCCAGTGAAAAGGGTGCTTCCCAATCCAAGGTTTATGTGTTTGATATCACATTTTTACTGCTGTGCTCAATAGTACAGGATTATGGAATGGAAACTGTTTTGGATGAAAATGGCGATTCTTTCTTTGAAAAGTGGGTAAGGGAATGTATGATACACAAAGGAGTTCACAAGTCTCCGGACGCAATCTTACAAAGATGTGATCAGCAGTTGGTAGACATTTTTATCCACCATCTCGGTGCATTAGATTTCGATTTTAAAAACACGAACTTGAAGCCTCATGACTTGTGTAATAATGTCAGTGGAGTTATCAAAGAAATCTTGTTTGCATGGGAACAAGGTGCAATTTTAGCAGCCGATGTTAAAAGGATGTTGGACTCATTGAGGCAGAAAATGGCATCACTAGCAGTTTGCGCATCAGTCTGGCTCGCATCCTACATCAATGTAGTTCATCAGGATGCTTTGTTAAAGCCAGTGAATATGATCCAGCAGTTTTTGACGCCACCAAGTGATGTAGAATTAGCTCAGATCGATAATTTTAAGGAGCGTACACTGCTAATGTTTCAAATAATTCGAAAATTGCAATATGAAACACATCCTCAAACAGCACCGAAGGCCAAAAATATAACTTTACCATACAGCATAATTTCTCGCCAGCCGATACTGGAGCAGCTACAGGCAGTGTGGCACGATATTAAACTCAGAGGATACTTACACATAGAGGCTACCAATGTGGTAGAAAGCCTGCTTAACACTGGAGGGCCAGTTTGGTTCGTCACTAATTTAGTTAATGAGACCTTAAAATTCCGCTGCCAACAAGACTTGGATCGCTCAGTTGACATAGTGCTTGCTATGTTCCATTTGGACATAGAAAAGTGTACTCTAGCACTAATATTGAATGTCCTTCCTCAGTATCTGTACAATTCTAAACTTTGCGAAGAACTAGTTGAGCCGCAATCGGCGACTCTTGCTAAATTGGCTGTCTACAGTATTTACGCAGCCCTCGAATATAGTATGTCTAATAAAGTGCACAGCAGTAGAAAGAGGAGAATAGATGATTCTGAAGACATGGAAGTGATGTGTGCTGTTAATAAAGTGAGAAGATTGAATGATAACACATCTGATGCTACAATGTACTATTCTCAAGGACCAAGCTCGGGCGTTGTGGTCAGAGAGCCATTGCAATCGGCTTTGGAGGTCTTGTACAAGTGTTTCACACAGTTGGCTGGAAAAAATGGTGATGTAACTGCACAAACTAAGTTTATATTCGAGTTTTTAGTGTATGTGGTTCAGTGTGGCCAGGAAAGAGCTCAAGCAGTATTACAGAAAATGCCAAGTGAAATTGTGTCTACCCTCATAAAGGCATTACCTGATAATTTCAACATTGGCTTAATTTTAAGATTGTATGACCTCTCAACTGTATATGGTAGAAAAGACACTGCTAGAGACCTTTGTCTGTTAAGAAATATGAGGCTTCTGGCTTTAATTTAAATACAGTCGTAAGTTTTATAAATGTGTTATTAAAATGAATATTATGTTAATAATTTAAGTAAAATAATTTACTTAATAAAACTACAGTTTTATTCAAAAGTTTATTTTTTCATTTTATTTTTATCAAAATCGATAATTTTCGTAAAGTATTAAGATTTAATCGTAACTATATTTTTTCAACAATAGGTTGTTGCTATAGGTGTATAATTCCAAATTGAGAGAGAGAGAGCCACGACCTCCGAGTCAGAGCGCGGCTCTTGACTCGGAGGTCGTGGGTTCGATTCCCGCGTTGGAAACATGTTATTTCCAAGTTTGGTTAGGACAATGCAGGCTGATCACCTGATTGTCTGACAAGTAAGATGATCCATGCGTCGGATGGGCATGTAAAAAGTCGGTCCTGCGCCTGATCTCTCGCCGGTCGTGTCGGTCTGCCGTCCCACTGGGTTATGAGAGTAAAGGAATAGAGAGTGCTCTTGTGTACTGCGCACACACTTGGGCACTATAAAAATACTCCTGCGTAGCTGGCCTGGTTTCAATAAAACCGGTCACCGTCACCGAAACCGGTGTGGGAGCTATATTATATATAATTCCAAATTATTTGCAAGACCTTTTTCTATATTCAACGATACATTGAATGTATGTACTTAATTCGAAACAATATTTCTAATATAAATAAATTTTATATTCCACCTAGAGCCTGTTTCTCAATCGCGTACTAAGTAAGTGATGAATAGCGTAATGCGTATCTGGAGGTATTGCCAACAACATTTTCGGATAAGTTATTAATCACTTAGGAGTTAGGACCAGGACACAATAATTGCTGCGTCGCAAAGAGAAGCCCTACATTGCTGAGCAATGGCTGTTTTTGCGATACGACGCCGCAGCCCACAGAGCAGTGCTGTCACTGTGGCCTGGCCCTTACGCCAGATTGTAAAACAGGCCCTTATACTGTAAAGGCTTAATTGACTCATCGAGCTGTCTACTACAAAGAGGAAATATCTAATCATAAAGTTATACTACAACTGGACGGATTTCTGTAATAGTTTTTAATAATACATTAATTATTATTCTACTCAACCCTACACTTTGTATTCATTATCTACTTACAATATTTACATAATATACAATTTTTTAATTACCCATATTTTATATGAGCATTCTATTTGTACAATTTTAAAATAATTGAATATCTTTACTAACTAAACAACTAAACGATAAATATTCTAAAAATATAGACAGATGATCACAGAAGAGTTCCAGATTCTTTCTTATGTCTACTAATTAAATATTTAACATAGAATAGGTAACAAGGCTTAACTATAATAATGCGGGCTTCTTAGCGTCCGGTGAGTCAGGGTGGGGACATTCTGAAACAAATTAAACCAATTCAAGTTCGTGAAGACAAGTCGGGTATCCAACTATGAACCGTAAACTTTGTACTTGCAATTTTATGCTATGTGAAATTCACATCTCACACTGATCTTTTAGTATATACAGTGGTAAGAATTTAAAATCTCCATAAGCCACTTGGGTTACTCCAGAGAAATGGTTGCTTTATTAATCAAAAATTCCTTCTTTATTTAGGGATACGTCATGTATGGCCTGATTTGGTATTAGGTGACATTTTGCGATTTCTTTGAATTGTTACAAAAATTACTCAGCTTTAAACTTTTAATGCTTACCCATGGCTCTTCTATGTGATTCTCCATCCCTAGCGATGTGTTCCGGTGGTGTTCTGCTGACTCTTAACGGTAGAATTATTCTATTAGGATTGCTATTCTCGTCAGTGGAACTGTCAGTGTTGGCAAATGTCCTCTGACTTCGATTCCAGCTTTGCTGATAGGAACTTTCCGTAGTTACTGTGCTACATCTATTGTTAGTATGAGGTACGTACTGCTCAGGGGACCAGTCGAACACGAATGTATGACTATAGTTCTGCGTGTAAGCCGATGGTGTCCCCGAGGGGGTGGGTGGTGTGGTCGTCACGTACGGACTCAAGTCTTGGTGACAGACATCAGGAACTTTCTGTAGGGCCGATTCGGACCACGTCGGACTAGGATTCCACTGATCGAGCATCTCCGTTTCTGTGATATTGAAGTTCTTTGACCCCGGTCTTCGACTTGCGATGGAGGAGGCTACTGCGACTAACGTTTCACCGCTGGAGGTGAAACGAGGTGATAGATTTGGTACTGGTGCTTTGTCCTCGTGTTTTCCTTTTCTCTTCGCGTTGGACTGCAATCTGGTGTCATCTGGTCTGATATTATGGTACCTGGTAGGAGAGACTGTAGTTAAAACTCTAGAATATTCTTACTTGAGATAGACATTACTTGGCATTATAAAATTCTTGGAAAATACTTAAAAAAACGTTTAAAATTTTTCAGCTTTAATTTTGGCACGAATATTTAAATCACAACAAATATTAACTTTAACAATTTACGAGAACGCAAAGCCTCTACATCCTATAATATCCGAAATATCCAATTATATAAAGTCAACTTTCTACTCACCTGTTCTCTTGAAGCGAGACCGAATAGTCTACTGGGCCGTTGTCAGTCCTCTCGTACGCGTAGTGTATAGGGGTGAGATGAGCTGGTACATGAGGAACGTGGGTTTGCAGAGAGTTGGGCATCATCACAGGCTGGTTTCCATTTATACACGGAGGCGTTGGTGGGTACTGCATGGGGTAGACTGGGACATCCGGCGCTGGAGGTCCATACATCCGTGTCGCCGCTTCGTAAGCCAAGCCGTAGTGGAGTTTTGATTGGACGGCGTAGTAGTGGTAGAGCCAAGGATTCGCTTTCATAACTGCAGCTTCTTGTTCACTGAGAACAAAAAATAGTTGTCAGTAAAATCGACAATAGATTGTTTTACTTTAGCTGATCTTAACCTAGGATAGGTGTAACGTGCGTGTCTTTGTTTATATTTTAATTATTATTTTTTAACAATAAATTAAAACCGACTTCCAAGGTAAAAACAAAAGTAAGTAAAAAGAATCAAATAATTCCTATTCCTAATCATAGTGCAGTCTTCAGACTTAGCCTAAACCTCAACTATTTCTGTACTCAATCTTCGTACTTTTGAAGTCGCTACCAGCCCGGAAAAGTTCTGAGATCCTTGACATAGAACTTACGCTAAAGTAAGCTGGTACCGACTTCAAAAGCATGAAGATTGATTACAGAAATAGTTGAGGTTTAGGCTAAGTCTGAAGACTGCAGTTGCACTACAATATTACTTACTTTTGGTTTTACCTTGGAAGTCGGTTTTAATTTTTTGTTAAAAAATAATAATTTTACCCTTTTTAGTTACAGTTCTAGCTTACCCGGCAAACATTGTTTTGTCATATAAAGTGTGTCTTCCTCCGGCACGCGCACCCGCGCCTTGGTGACGTCCACTATCGTAATATTTTAATTTCGCCATAATTTCAAAACCAAACGTCCAATTTTAATCATTGAAAGACCAAATATTATCTACATAAACTGTAATTAGTGATGAAATAATTTATTTTGATAAGGATTAAAAGAATTAGTAAAATAAACGGTTTGAATGTAGTCCAAAAAAAATCATTTGAATGTAGTCCAAAAAAAAATCAAGATTTTTAAATAAAAAAAATGGTTATTGTGCCTCACTCGACATAGATAAGTATAGTGTGTCGCAGACTTTTTTGTAGATATTTATAAGATCTACAATTTCTTAGAACATTTTATGGTTCTATCTTTTATAGTTTCGGCACCGTACGCAAAATAAGTAACTTTTCTGGTTGATTTTACACCTGGCGTCCGAAAAACCCAAATATCTTACGAAACCCTACTTTTTCCAAAATAAAATTTAGCCTATGTTCAGCAGAAATAATGTAGGATTTATTGGCTTTTGCTTGGAGTAGTTTAAATAAAGCTAAAATCCTCGAACTTGTATCTATAAGGATTCAAAAGTTCTGTTGGGTACCTTCGGAACCAGGGTACATCCTGGTGCAAAATCTTACTTTTTGGTAGTATATGCCTGAAATGCTTCAGAAAAGATATAAATTTTGAGGAGTTCCCTCGATTACTCATGGATCCCATCATCAGGTCACCACTTTTATGAACATGGTACCAAATTCGAGTCAAACCCTATACAACACAAAAAGAATTTTGCAAATCGAACCACAAACGGCTGAGTAATCGTTGAACATACATAAAAAAAAAGATAGAGAGAGAGAGAGAGAAGAGAAACGTATGTATAGCCGAACGTATAACCTCCTCGTTTTTGGAAGTCGGTTAAAATTTAAAAACAAGATGCGTACCTACGTAATTGAAGTTATACAAGTTGAAGTGTACAGTATAGGCACTTAGTTAAAAAATACAAATACAACAAATACAAAAATAAATATCTTTATTTCAGACTACTATGGTCCATTGGTTAGTAATACAAACAATGCGGCGAATCTAAAGCATTTAATTGATACAAAGTACCTAATTGTCCACAATCGTTTAAAAGCCAGATTGACCCATAAAACCTGTCCACAAAAAAAGTAAAAACGTTCCATTTTCAAACGTCAACCCTATTCCAGTACACGTACACGCTTTAGCCATTAGTAAGCGCGGAAAATGAGCACTAAAGTTTAATGTTTATATTAAGTACTAAGATGCGGACGTGTGGAGAAATTATTTGTATTGATGTGTAATGAAATTACAATAAACATGGTGGATAAGACATATGCATTAAGGGGCATGTTATTTGCTAATATTGGGTTTCGCTTATCTGTGAAATCTTGATATGAAAGGAATTGTTAAGTTTATGCATAAGATGGGTTCTATATTATTTAAAACCGAATACACAACAAGAAACTGAGAAATACCTACTTTTTAACCTGAGGTATTTTTATCCATGGACATAGGTACATTTTATTATTACACTAGCTGTTGCCCGCGACTTCGTCCGCGTTAACATAGTACCTATAATAAAAAAGATAGACAGTTTTCCCCTTTTTGTGGTTCCTTAAACAAAGGGTAAAAACGGGACCCTTTTCAAGCAAACGTCAAACGCAAACTTTCATGTTTCTAACTTAAGAAATGAAGGACGTAGATCATTCAAGATTTCAACCCTAATTTCACCCCTTTGGGGTAGAATTTCCAGAAACGCATAAATACGTATCCATTCGTTTTTAATCAGTAGGTAGCCCAAAAATAAAGTTTTATGATTCTAAACTTTCAACCCGCTTTTTTCCACATTTTCCTCTGTTCCTTCGCTCCTAAAAGTCACAGCGTGATGTTATAAAGCCTTCCTCGATAAATGGGCTATCTAACACTGAAATATTTTTTTAAATCGGACCAGTAGTTCCTGAGATTAGCGCGTTCAAACAAACAAAGAAACAAACTCTTCCGAATTATAATATTAGTACTATAGATATACGATAAATAATTACTAGTAGATAATATAGTATAGACAGGTATAATTAAATAATAGAAAAAAAACAATAATAGTTCAACTAGGTACTATAACTAAAGTGTAAGTACAATTGCCTAGTTAAGCATCTTCTGAGCACTCAGTAGTAGGTAGTAATGTAGTATTTACTAAACAATAAAAACAAAACAAACCTACAATAGTGTAATCGTCAAAGATTGGTAAGGCATTCGTAATGTAACCTTTCCGTAACTTTTAGACAACCTTTTGGAGGGAAAATGTCACATAGTTGGACTGAGTCCTGGAATAAGTACTGCCACGTGGAAAATTGTAAGATATATATTTTTTATAATAAAGCTTGTTGTATTTTTGGACAGACCAGTTTTATTCTATTATAATATTTATATTTTGTGTAAATATATCAGAAAATATAGTAGTGTTATGGTACTAAGTTCGCCACAATAATCATAGCTATTTACAATGTTATCTGCTAAGTATATAATAAGTATGTTATTTTTAACGATCGCATTCCATCACACGCTATTTTTAATTTTTAATATAATAAATTATAATTTTATACACAAGTTTATATAAAAATCGGCCAAGTGTGAGTCGGACTCGCGCATGTAGGGTTCCGTACCGGTAATCGGTATAGAGAGAAAGTAGACAAAAAATAGTATTTTTGGTATGAGAGCTCCCCTTAAATATTTACTTTATTTTAATTTTATTACTAATAACTAAAGTACAAAATATATAACTAAGGATTTTCTGAAAATTTCAAGTGCCTAGCTGTTACCATTATTGATTGCGAGCAAAAAAGGCGACAAAAATCACGTTTCTTGTATGGGAGCCCCCCTTAAATATTATTAACTTTATTTATTTTAATATTAAACTTTAACAAATAATATACATAATCTGTGAACATTTCAAAAGTCTAGCTATAGCGGTTCTTGAGTTACAGCCTGGAGACAGACAGACGGACGGACAGACAACGAAGTCTCAGTAATAGGGTCCCGTTTTTACCCTTTGGGTACGGAACCCTAAAAATGGAAAATACTTCGTCTACATAAATCTACGACAATGTTTCTGACAATATCCACGTGGCGAGCGATCAATCGTCTGTCATTTTGTGGTTATAAGTTAAGGTAATGAATCGCCGGGCCTACGGATACAGAAATTGATGAATTATTTAAAAGTAGCCAACAATATACTGTATAAATTATAAAGGTGGGCTATTTGATAACGGTAGAATTGGTAAATATAATAATATAATAATAATAATATCTATGGACGCTTCACACCACGTCAGTCTGGCCCCGTGCTAAGTACCTGACTTGTGTCACAGAATAGTTAATAGTATAAGCTTGTGTCACGGTTACGACTTACGGGTACCAGACAACGGAAATATATTTAATACTTTTTTTACTATACATAATATAATATTTAAGATTTTTATTATATTATGACACACATATTTAATACACATCCATGACCCAGGAACTTTGAGAACTTCTTGTTCTGTCGGCGGGATTCAAACCCGCGACCCCCGGCTTGAGCTACCATCAGCCCACCAACTGAGTCACAGAGGTTTTTTCAGAATTAATTCAGATTTAATTGATATAATAAGTCAGTAATATCTACGAGCAGACGTTCAATATGATATTCTGAACCTTTTAACAGCAAAAGATAATGTTGATGAGGAATTATAGAATTTTTATGCTTGTTTTAGATAACTTACCTTAATGTTCTCATATCACAAAACTTCTTCATGGACAATCAAGATGTTCATTGTTCACATAGTCTCAAAAAAATCTTATCTTTTATCCAAATAACAAGACGAAATCCCCAAATTGTTGTACGCTACGCAGTGTTTTTCAACACGAGTGTACATTAAAGTTTAGATATGTGGTGGACGGCGACAAATCGCTTAGCATTCGCATAGAGCAGATAAGTGGGAAGGCGCAGTTACCACGCTTATTAACTAGGCGATATGGTTCAAAATAACCGGCTTTTCCACGACAGTACTAACACGTATGACCCTGAACGTGGATCATTAGGTACGTGGTTGGGTTTTTACTAATAACCTTTAATTTTCAGCTACGTGACTTATAATGCGTGAAGACGCTACCGTGCTAACTGCCAAGTCTCGCCCATTATAAGATTCCGAATCCGGAAGGGGAGAAATTTTAAAAATTCAACTCTAGGTAGGTAACTTTTGGAAAACTTCAAAAAACTGAATAATACAATGGAGCTAAATATCAATTTTTATATCGAGTGTCAATTTAAACCGATGAACTCCAATATTCCATTCTTCCAAATATTTTCCCGCCTTCAAATTTGATGGAATGCCTAACAGCTGATGATTTCTGCTTCCATCGTTATGGCCATTCAATTAATCTATCAACTCCCAAACGGCCCAAGTGGGCCACGATAACAATAGATTTCCAAGACTCCGCGATCGAAGTAGTATTTCGATAGGTGACAGACCGTACGCTGCAAATGTCCACGACCAGTAATGTTTCTTAAAAATCAAATACTTTTGATTTAAGGAAGTTACGTTTTTTTTAATTTTGTTGGTCGCATAATATTTATAAGTGCTTGGAACAGGAACCCTCAAAATGGTGGCTTCCTTTTCTACCTTAATCAACCTGCCTAGCATACGCCAACGAGATATCTCCCTCTCGAGATAATTAAAAACTACTCGTCTCATAATGTCAAAATTTCGACATTATCTCGACAAAACTCTATAAAAATGTGTTAAGGTGACGCCATGTTAAAGTAAAAAACCGTGTTGGATGTGTTTTAGATTGCTTGTTTTCTATGCGAGGCTGGCCCGGCCTCTCATAGAAAACAAGCAATGGAACAGCAAAAAATTGAAAGGGCGTAGCGACAAAATGGTTTTTGTCGCGTAATTTAAAAACCATAAATACATTTCATATAAGCTATGGACAAATTAAAGTGTATACTAGAACCAATTTACGTACAAATTTTGGAAGCTTATATCACTCTCCTCTGTTGGCAAAATAGGAATCCCTTTTTTTACAGAGGTCTTTTTGATTGATTATTCTGTGTTATAAGAGTTGACCAATCGTGTTATGCTATGGGTAATTCAAAGACAAAGACATGATGAATACTGACAGTGAACTTTAATTTCTTAGCTTTAGTCATTGCTGAGAAAAATGGACATCGCTACAGCCAAATTATCAAGGCGTCACCTTAATTCGATGATAGAGATCTACGCGAAAAAAAATGTTTGTCATGCTAGGGTCAATAGAGGTGAAGATACAAACTATTAAACATCAAGAAACATGTTGAGAGAGAGATATCTCGTTGGCGTATGCTAGGCCGGCTGACCATTTTTATGAGTAATCGGAAATTTCAAAACGAACTGATTATTATCTCTATGTAATTTTCAAAAATACTCCACTTGAAAAGCAACAATATAATATACGGTCTATAATGAAACAAGTGAATGTAGTCATAATTTTCAAGAAGAGATGTAAACATGTAAACATTGCAGTTGGATCAGGCTGGTATATAATTGAAATTTCAATACATCAGTATAATAAGCGTCTTGTTAGTTGTTATGCATTGCCACGGCTGTATGCGTTACTGGATACTCGCGTTTTTCAGTTTATTCAGTCTGTTATAAATTATGGGGTCTTGAACTTAGATGGAACATTTTTGGATACCTAACTAAGTATTAGGTATATTACTGACCCATGAGTATATGGCCGACACCGCAATTTTTCTAAATAATAGAGAGAATGCTTTTTGCCCGATCCAGACACGTACGGTTTAAAAAATCGATGAGTCGTCCCAAAAATAAGTAGTTACCTATCTAGTATCTAATCTACCTCTAGTTGGTGGAAAAGCAGCAAACGCACATGACACTAATTAGAAGTTGGACCCTTATCTGAGTGACATTTTCGCACTTATCAGAGTTAGGTACTAATTAGATAATTATGTACCTATAGTTAATTATTATTATCTGTTTTCATTCTTGTATTTTGGTGTTGACATCCATTAATACAGCAGTGACAGAATAGACCAACAGCAATGCAACTGAAACATGTTTAGCTGTTAAATGCTGGTTGTGTTTAAATTCATAGATTCAGATCATCTAGCGCCGAAATTCAATAACGAAAATTCGTTTATCCCGTGGCAACCGTAAGGTCTTCATACCAATTTTCAGCAAAATCGATTCAGCTGTTTGGTCGTCAAGAGGCAACAGATACAGACCCACTTTCTCATTTATAATATAAGTATGGATTAATGAGCACTCAGAATCGTATCCAGTCCATCAGACGTCTGCGACCAAGTTAATGGAATGTTGGTACTCCAATTTGTATCCGCCGACCCGGCGAATAAATCTTGACGTAGGCGGCGTGCATGTTGACAATTTCTCGTTCTACCGTCATTTGTTTTTTACGTCTCTATATCAGACGTCATGTGTTTTTAACCGACTTCTCCGGAGGAGGTTATACGTTCGGCTTATTGTTTTGTACGTCTCTATCGTACAATCCCTCTAAAAAAGGTCATTGTGTTTTTGATTTTAGAACAAATTTTTCACGTGTTAGCCGCTATTTTGTATAATATGTAAATCCAGCGGGACCGTAATATAATAGTATCATGATAAATTAGACTAAGTATGTTCAAGGTTTCCAAATGATATTATGATAATAAGACGTGTCTATAAGATTTTCTGCCAGTAGGCTACCAAATTCTTTGATTTATGAGTTACACACAATGACTATATAAGAAAAGTTAATTTAAATCCAAACTAGTGAACATTCTCCAGTGCCAAAAAAACATATGATATTATGATTGCTAGAGACATGGGTTGCTAGGCAAAATGGGATTAAATATATTATACGCTTTTTATTAGCTTCACCTGTATATTTGTTTGTAACATGTTTGTAACCGACTTCTTTGGGCGCGATTTTGACCCACTTTAAACGGCCAGATTTCGTTCAAACTTTGTAGATTTATCGAGGACCGATGACAATGCACTAATTTGATACAATTATTCCATTTTTCAATTTGTATGTTTGTATGTTTGTTTGTAACCCTTTATATAAAAAGCGTGTTTTTAGTTTTTTTAACTATTACTTATTTTAGCGTCAATATTTGGGGCTCTTTTGACATATTTTAATGAATGCATCACACATAGACATTATTGCTACATATCTATGAAGCTTTCTCTCAAATATACGCTGTGCCATATCCTGACTTCTGATATCTTAGTTCCTCGTACTGTAGTAAGATAAAGCTAACGTACCTAGATAGCCCTAGGGCCTGCCCTTTGTCCTCGTCTTAACTCAGATTTAGTAGCTCGACGATTAATTCCAGTCTTAGTCATAATGAGCTTGTACCGAATTATCTATTCAATTAATGATACTGCCCCGGGGCTTGTATGAGTCAGAATGGCTCATATATTTGTATGAACGGTAGAACTGTATTTTACTTGTGATCGGGTCGCTAAAATGGATTATAACTTATAACTTATACGAATATATTTTGTAGAATTCTCACCTATATTTGGGACACCTTAGAGTAATAATTATTGAAAGTATTTTTATCTGAGAAGTTAATTCATACCCAGATGGCAGACCTACGTTTTTTTGGTCGGATTATGTCAATTTAGTTGTGATCTGTCGGCTGGGTATGACAAAACGCGACCAAATTACTTACGTCTGCCATTTGCATAGGAATCGACTTCTTTGAAAGTATATTAATGAAGTAAGATTTTTCTGAATTTTTAGGTTAAATACAACGTAAAACTGAAAAGCTTAAAAGTACATAAGTACTTTACTAATAAAACTTTCACCCTACTTATCATCTAGGAACACAAAACAACACAAGCAGCATGTAACACTCCATTAAAATACAGCAAGGTATTCCAAGAAAGCATCAGCAATTTTCTCAAGCTAAGCCTTACATGTCATAAATACTAATCTTTGCTTAAGCTTATTATATTTAATATAAGAGCGTATAATCAGCGCGCTATTTATTCTGGGAGAAAATAAAGCGAGGTTTATCTTGCGCGCGAAATCTTTGTGTTTTTAGCGCGTTTTCGCTCAACAATAATGTTGGAGTAAAGAGCGGTGGAGTTTGTAATAGCGCATATTAGGAGGTGCATATTCGATTATTCGGATCTATAATATCTGCCATTAACAATTAACACCACTATTTATCAGAATTCGGATAAACAGTGGTGGTGATGTAAGCGTATATTATTCATTTTATCGCTATAAATGACGGAATGTGGCAAACAAACCTATTACGCTAAAGTTATAATACTTGAGGGTGTCGCGACAGCCTCAAGTATTATAACGCGTTTAAACGCGTTTAAGCAGAGCTCACTTTGAAAGAAGCAGCGCTAAAAGAGTTAGGTACTTCTTTTGTAATTGATGTAGGTATAGTCAAATTTAAGACGTTGGGGTATTTCTCACACAACAGAAAATTACATTTAGACAACAAATATAAAAAGTTAAAAGTAATTCTTTTAGAGCTGCTTTTTAACAGTGTTATCACCTAGATATGTAACATCCTGTATTACCAATAAAAAGCATTGTTGGTGAAAAAAAAATCGAAAAGAAGACTTTATCAACACTTTGAAGTCCTAACTTATGCGCTAACCCTACCCCATCCCTAGCGAATTCCATAGCACACCATCGATCAAGCTCGCCGCTTGTTAAACACCGTTCTCACATCACAACAATAGTCCTCTGCAGGCATATTTCAAGCCGATCGCATCGCTCGAACCGCATAAATCACACCTCACCAATATTTATTCTCCTCACCGTTACACTGATCTCATTGCGCTAAAGATACCTCCGCCATTAATGTTTTATGATGCGCTAAATTAAATAAACGATAGACGTTATTTACTGCTACAGTTATGGCATTAATAGCTGTTTTTGTTCGTAATCGTTCGTATAAAACTTGACCGTTTTTATTTTTGAGGATCTTGGCTTCAGTTTCTATTAGTTTACGTTATGTTCTTTACATTAAAACTAAAATTGCAAAAACTGTACCTAGGTCACGTGCAACTAATAATAGGATCGCTTGACCAAAATAGCGGGAAAATGCGCAATGTTCGATTTTGGGTTTCTTTGATAAAGTGAAGAGTATCTAGATCAGGGTAGGCAGATCGCGATCAGACTGTGACAGTTTATTGGCAGATATTGTTACATATGCGCTGATACCTCCAGCTTCACCGACCGAAGTTTTGCCTAGATATCTTAAGCTGCCAGGCTCTTAAATAGCATTCCCACAAACCTGCAAAAGAGCCATCATTTCCCCACGAAGATAGCAACATTAATAACAGATTTGACGTGTGTTTTAGATAATCGTCCCTGGAGATGAAGTGATTCCGGGCCCTATATCCTGTGATATATGGGCCTGGCCCTACGTAGGCCCTGGGAACGATTACCGGCGATTTACGAAAGCTAATGGCCGGCCTGAATAAGACGTAAACGCGTAATTGTTTCGCCATGTAAATCATACGCATTCGATGTGATCCTACCAGTCAATTATGTTTTTATAGCTTGAAGATCATTCTTAGTTAACAAAATGTATTATTTGCTTAGTCAGAATTATTTTTTATTTCTTTAATTTGATTATATTTTGTGTTAACGTTTATGATTTCGTGTTTCAACTTTCAATTGTCTGACCTTATCTCTATATAGTACATATACTATCTGACGTTCACATTTGGCATGATTCCTAAACCTGAATGTATCAAAATATTGGAGAGTCAGAGGCAGCCACACCTTCGTCATTTTTCAAAAGCTACAGTTTTTCTGTATATAAGGTGCAATTGAATCTTCCTGCCCTGTATTAAAGGTATTGTCACTAAATACGACCAACCACTATGGAGTGTGAATTGCGCTTTAGGAAGTATCAAGATCACGCACAATTTAAAGATCGCTGAGAATATGGAAGAAGAATGCGCAGTATTCCATTTAACCTATCAAGCCCCAAGCAGTCGCATGCGACCGCGATAATTGTGTCATGTTTTCCCACGATCGACGGAAGTTTCTTTTGTGGGGCGAGGATGCAGGCAGACTGCAGGTATACTCAATCGGTAGAGTTTGGGTTACTTTAGGAGTAACCAAGTGGTGAAAGAAAAGTGGTTCTTACCTTAACACCTGGTTAGTGCACACGATGACTGGTCGCTGCGAGTTCTCCAGATTATCCTTTAGCTGCAGAACAGCGTGAACCCATAGGAACTGCCCACAGCGCCGCTGCAGCCGCAGTAGCGCTATGCAGGACCGTTCTTGCTCCGATTGGGTTACTGTGGGTAAAGAGTTGGGTAAGTGAATTGGTAAAAGCTGCCTTTCTTGGTGGTGAAAAAGTATTATAAATTTTATGATAGTGTTTATTAACTGATATCAAATTATATAAAAATCGCTTAGAATATGTGGGGTGACCACAACACCCCTCTAGCGCTCGCGGGGCTAAAAACCGTGCGAGTGATCGAGGGTTAAAAAAGAATTTGGATGGTAGAAGGTAGGTCGATTCTGCTAAGTAATAACACAGTAATAAAGTTTCTATATTATGGTTTTATGTCTCAATACAATACAACTACGAAATGGTATTTTCATAAAAATAAAGAAAATAATCGGTTGAATAATAAACAGAAAATACTTGTTTGGAAATTATTTTAGTTACTAATCAAAGATATTGAAAATACATTTATTCAGTTTTAGTTTGTTGCAGTGTTTTGTCGCTTAGCAAAGTACTTATTACTCAGTAACCTATCTAAGCTTTAAGGTATAACAATTGTATACAAATGTATAATGCAGTTGTATCCGGGTTTTTCTCCACTATATCCTGTTCCATATATAACTATGACCTCATGATGAGTATGTTTTTTGTACTTAACGTAAGATAAAGGTTAAAATGTAATTGTAAAGGTTAATTGTGTTTATTCAGTAAAAGATACAATTGGTTCAGGGTTAGTTTGGATTGTATGGACTCCTAGTCTCCGAAAGGTCGGCAAAGTGTTTTCCATGGCTAAAAATAAGATAAAAAATTGAGCTTTATGCTTTATCGAAGGTAGGTTAGGTAGACCTTCAGAACTGGAAACTTAAAGTAACCGCGACTGAAACTCCATAGTTGCTGGTCATTCTTACATTGGGGTCGTTTACAGGAAAACTTTAGCTTTTTTAAAATGCCGGAAGTCTGGCTGTCGCTGGCTCTTCAATTAAAAGATTTCTATGACTTATATTATATCTATTTATAAAAAATATAATATAAAAGCTTTAAGTAGGAATAACACTAGGTATGTCTAACTTTTACTTTAAATTTTCTAAGGATTTTTAGCATTTAATTTAAAGCAAAGTTTTTTTTTTCAGATGGTCCAATATTTGTATAAAACTATTTTAAACCATACCCCCTCAAAATCGGTTCACTGCTTTGGGTGTGAAGAGGTAACAGACACACAGAGCAGAGATACACACTTTCGCATTTATATTGATATTAGTATGAATATAGAAGCAATAAATGTCAAGTTTATCTACCTTAAAACCTACACATTAAAATCCTTGCCTTAATAACTTACTAAATAAAGTGTTTAAACCGTAACCCCAGATTATAGTACTTAGTCAGGACCTAATAAGCACCTATTGTTAGACAATTACTAGTATTGACAGTAATTAGCGGCTAGACGTATCTGAGTCTAGACTTAATCAATAACGATCTATAATAGCTGCTAGATCGGAGCTAATAAATGGATTAGCCGGTTTTAATGATACTCTAGCAGCGCAGGCGATTTTCTACTTTGAAATAGAGATATAGAGTCACAATTTGTGAAACTAAATACTAATTAAGAAGTGTTAAAGTGTAGTCTTAATTATTACTGTTTAGAAAATTTAATTTTCTGTTTTATTGTCAGTAGAATGTTTAAAAACATAGCCATATTTTATCGTATCTTATAGTACTTACGTTTTAGTTATTTTCTTCAACTTATTTATTTTCTAGCACATTTGGTTTGAATTTAGGTTAAATTCCAAAAATCAATCCCCAAGCAGCGACCGGTTGCCGCATAGCAATTGAAAATCTATTGTGTCTGCGATTCCCACGATCGAGGTATTACAGAAAAAAATGTTTTACACAGTATCAAAATATAAGGAATTGTTTCGTTTCGAAATTTCAGAAAGATCTAGCGGTGGAGCAGCCAACCGCTCGTTCGCGCGGACGAATATAAATCGATTCTAAGGGTGAAGCCAAACGAGCGTATTTTGTGAGTCGTGAGTCGCAGAATTTCTGCCGGGCAGAATTCTGCTGCATTCAGTTTCATACAAAAGTCCTGTTTGATTCACACGAGCGTAATTTTATGAGTCGTGATTCGTATGAAAAGAAATTCTGCCCGGCAGAAATTCTGCGGCTCACGACTCACAATTTAGGCTCGTTTGGCTTCACCCTTATGGTGGGAAAACAAAACAAACCCGATATAGACAATGAGGACATAATATTTTGATGTTATGCAAATATATTGCTCTAATTACATTTGCCGCGTTACTTGGTATTAAAATATGAAAATTGTATGGAACAGCGGTCTACTAAATCAACAGAGAATGAAATATGCACCGACACAGACATCTGATGACGTAATGAGACTGAATGACTTAAATGATTTAATGTAGAGTATTTACATTGCTAAATTTAGGCCCACTTGCGCCAATCTGGGTTAAAGTTAACTCTGAGTTAAACATCATGTCATATTATCTGTCACTCACCGAGTCAGTGATAGAGATGACATGATGTTTAACTCAGAGTTAACTTTAACCCAGATTGGCGCAAGTGGGCCTTAGTGGTTTGAAAGAATACATTTTTCTTAAAATTTTGAATAATTATTGTAGGAACTATAGATAATACTGCGTGACTGGTGAGACATGTTCAATACTCGAGGACGTGATATTTGGCTATTATATTAGTTGGAAAAAATAATATTATAAAAAAAATAATATCAATTGATCACTGAGTAAATGTAGCTTAAAGTTAAATAATTATTTACCCAACGCATGGACACCGCGAGCGGGAGGGGTAGTTGTGTGGTGTTTCTTTGGTAGCGCACGCCTCTGCACCGGCCGCATAGTATGCCTACCTGCCTAGCCGCGTAATTTACTTAGTATCCATGATTCATTAATTATTTTTGGGAAATTCGGAAATTAAGAACCTAATTTTATTAATAATTATAATGAGAATCGAGTACAGAGTACTCTCCATAAGTATCGGTAATGTCTCACCAGTCATGTTGTATAATATAAGATTTGGATGAGCTTTCTTAAAAAGTCCCATCGAGGAAATTGATTCCTAGGCAGTTGGTAGACCAACGTCATTTGGTCTGATCAGGGGGGTGTGCTAAAATGTTTTCGTTTTCGCTTCGTTATAGAATCGCCGATCAAAATGTATGGAATCGACTTAAGACGAGTCGAACGTCAACGTCATATTAACGAACGTTTATGTGAATTCCATACATTTTCATCGGCGAAAACGAAAACATTTTGGCACTCCCCCCCCCAGGTCAATTTAATGTTCATTGTGATCTGTCAACAGGGTTTGACGTGACGCAACCAAACTAAGTAGGTCCCCCATCTGCCTAGGAATCAACTTCTCCGATAGTGGGCACTATCAGAGAAATCAATTAGATAATAATCTATATATATATATATATATATATATATATATATATATATATATATATAACTCAAAGGTGACTGACTGACATGGTGATATATCAACGCACAGCTCAAACCACTGGACGGATTGGGCTGAAATTTGGCATGCAGGTAGATGTTATGACGTAGGCATCCGCTAAGAAAGGATTTTGATAAATTCTCACCCCAAGAGGTTCAAATAGCGGATGCAAGTTTGTATACTTATAATACTTCTTAACGCGAGCGAAGCCGCGGGCAAAAGCTCGTATCTATATATTATATAAAACTTAAAGGTGACTGAATGACATGGTGATCTGTTGATAGATCCACAGCCCAAACCACTAGACGGATCGGGCTGAAATTTGGCATGCAGGTAAATGTTATGACGTAAGCATCCGCTAAGAAAGGATTTTGATAAATTCCAACCCCAAGGGGTTAAAATAGGGGATGAAAGTTTGTGTAAATAACACTTCTTAACGCGAGCGAAGCCGCGGGCAAAAGCTCGTATTATGATAAGTTCGGAGCTACGTAAGTACTTTGGCCAGTCAATACCAAGCCTAGCCGATGGATTCATAATATTTTTTCACATAGGTACGTGATACGTTTTCGATTACTATTCTGATTGAATGGCAAGAATTATTGATAATATTAAGAATTCAACACTTTTGATAGCAAAAACGTTTGATAAGGACCTCAATAAATCTTAATATTTGTATCTACTGCGTCAAATAAATCAGGAGACCCGAGTGGTGTCGTGAGAAAAGACATTAGCAGCAATCAAAATGGCTGACAATATACAATTAATTAGTAGAGAATGCCATGGCGAGTGGCGACAAGCCATAGACGTTAACTGTGTCTAGATATTAAACATTGCATATTTACGTCTTACACTTGTTATTAAATAAAAAGAAAATAAAAATAATTTATTATCAGACAAAAAAATTATGATGCAGCTCATCTTGCTACCCTGAATATAAAGTTTAAATAACTTAACACCTTTACCTCTACACGCTTAAACCGTTAAACCGATTTAGATGAAATTTGGTAAGGAGATAATGTTTTAAGACCCGGGAAAGCACAAAGGATTGTTTTTTGGATCGCAGCTAGGTTTTATGGGTTTACGCGCGATAAACGATTTTTTTGTGCACCTAAGCTGTTGCGGAAAACACCGAAAAGTGCTATTTAAATTGTTGAATAAAATTGAAGTTTCAGTCTATGCAAAACATACATACTAACACGGGTTGGTTGCACCAACTTAACTTTAACTATTAAATAATGTAAAATGAACTGTCAAATATCTAGTTAAAGTCAATAATGGACGCCATATTTGACGATAACCTTAACCTTAACTATATAACAACGTCTCTGGGGTGCAACCCACCCTGAGTTCAGTTCTGATGATAAATAATTGAAGTCACAATAATATTCTAGTGAATGACACTATTCCGTATAATATATTTTTTGTTTTAACCTGAATTTGAAGTAAATGCAATGCACTTATAACTTGAACACAAGTTAGTAATCTGAATGATTCAATATGCATATTGCACTGAGGTTAATAAAACACGTCCTACTGAACATCCGTGTGGGTTTATGAGACCTTCGTCCATTACTTGGGCCGAGTTTCACCAACTTTGCTAACGCAGGTTAACATGCTACGTGGAGGGAGTCCTGTGTAAGATAGATCCAGGACATACCTCCGTATACGGCTGAAGGCGAACCGCAGGTGATTTTAGTGGGTAGGAGTCCCACATATCCCCAGGGTGCTTCAGCTTAACTGAGGCACATTCCCGACCCGGGGAACCCATGACGGGTTTCCTCTGCGCATCAAAAAAAAAAAAAGGTTAAAATGCTAGGACACTGAATTTAACGCACGCATACCTACTTAAACTAGGTTCAAAGTTAACTTTTGAAATTAAAAAGTTATAAGTAGGTAACTATTGGTTTGGATTAGACCCTAAACAAAACAAGTAACTTTACAGTTTAGACTTTAAATCTATTTTTTTATGGGATTTCAATGCTGTGTCCCCGCAACTTATTCTAATGTTTTCTAGTTTAAAACTGAGGTATTTGTCTGATTAAAATATAATTTCTTAAGTCACGCTATTAAATCTTATAAATATTATTAAAATCTCGTATGGTCAGATGTCGTGCAAACGATGCGACTTCCAAAAGACTAGATTAATGAAAGCATATTTTACGAATTGAATAGATTTAAAACCAACGTTTAAGTTACAATTTATTATTGGTAGTATCGGCTGGGTGTTATAGTTTGAACTTCTAAGTTCTAGTTTTATTTACGAGTCGTATACATTATTTATGTCATGAATATCTTAGATTTTATCGATATTGCATAATGTGGGACAGATCTTAATTTCATAATAATGAATAGTTAAGAGTTTGTTAAATATACAAACATTGTCATTGTTGTAGTGCATTATCTTTCCTAATATTAAGAAAACAGTTCATAATTTATACCTAATCCTTAGGTTAACGTAAGCTTTGGGCGTACCAAAAATCATTATGAAACATATTAAAACCTTTGTAGTTAATTACTAGCCTTAAATCAACGTTTAATGTCACTTACGGGGTGATGGTGAAAATGACTGGATATTTTCAGTGACCGACAAAAACAGCTAAGAAAGATTATATAAGACGATTCAGTACACTTAATTTTCAGTTATGTGACAGATTATAATATTTCATACAACACGCCGGTATCCGAGAAACATTAACAAAGCGGTTGTAAGGTATAGGTCTACCAGAATCTGATGGCAAATTTTGACAGCAGATTTTCAAAAAATATCCTTGATCATTGGATAAATTTATCTATCTATTTGCATGTTTTACATACAGAAACAGCCGCTTTATGGAAAAAAAAGATCATAATGTTTTATTCCAATTACCCCTGTATTGCTAGAGTTAATTTACTTTCGCACTTTTTGCCATCAGATTCTGGTAGACCTATAATTACTAAAATTCCCACGAGCTAATTCAAATGTGATTATGTCAGTATATTCGACAAAGTTATATCGTTTTCGATACAATCTTGAACAATACTCGGATGACGGCTGTATTGTTTTCTAATTTAAGGCTTCGTACAAAATACCAGTTCAAATGACCAAAAATGCGTTTTGAACTCTATCATAACGGGCTTAAGTTTATTTTAGATTGATAATTGCGGGTTTCACTAGGTAAAGATTTAGTTGCGAAATACATTGTAATGAATTGTATGTCTGTTGTTCTGTACTCAGTATACAACTTTTGCTCTTTTACAATGTGTGTATGTTACCTCTACTTTTCCATTTTTACTCCCGACGCCTACAGTTTGACGTATCTGTGTGTTTGTTGCGATGTAGCTTCCAAATTCATAATCGGATTTTATTTTATATATTATTTAATCATCATCAGCTGTTGAAGTTCACCACAAGTTTTAAAATATATTGTTAATTGAATAATGCCCATTTTCACCAACACTTGGCGCCTAGCGACCACCAAGGGCTCTCTTAAAAGTTTTGACTAATGTTTATAGGTTGCCTAAGATTCTTGCGGTCGGTTAGTATGTTATTTCTAGTATTTTCACTACACCGTGCAAGTATAATAATTGATCGTCTTCTAATAATAATTGATATTGATCAACTATTTCTGCTTCCCAACGAAAAGGGTAGGTATACGGTGTCTGTCGAGAATATTATGTTGTTATATTACACTTAGGCCCACTTGCGCCAATCTGGGTTAAAGTTAACTCTGAGTTAAACATCATGTCATCTCTATCACTGACTTGGTGAGTGACAGATATGACATGATGTTTAACTCAGAGTTAACTTTAACACAGATTGGCGCAAGTGGGCCTTAGGAATTATGTTGTTTTTAAACGACTTTCAAATAACCAAATTTTTTTAAGTCGGTTAAAAAGTAGACGGTTATGGATATTTTTTCTGCTAAGCGTTCATTGTCTCGACTGTACACAATATGCTTGCATTCATTTTATACTTAACATAATTATACCTATTTCAGATCTAGATTTAAATTTAAGGGAACTCGAGTCGGCCATCGAATTATGATCTACGCAGAATCGAATAGCTCGGTGTCATTCGATTTTGAACTCTACCCCCTGATGACAGGGTTTATATTTGGGCAGGTAGATCATGTTTGTACGAGTAATAAGGGTTAATGCCAGGCGGTAATTTGTGCAATCTCAAATGTTGGTTTAAAGGTAAACGTACACTGAGACCTTTTAAATATTTTCGATATTTTGAAGGCTGCTTCAAAAACCAAAAAAGTATAAGTGCCAAAAACAAACTAAATTGATGAATTAATTTGGTTTCTTTGCACTAAAATTCTTAGTTATGAAAATAATTTGGCACTCAATATACACGAATAGAATAGAAACAACAAACTAAGGAAAAAAACTTGAGAGGTATCACGCAGGGATACCCAGATGGAACGAAGTTATAAATAGGAGTCTATTTCTCAATACTAGAGATCACCCAATGTGATGGTCGAAATTAAACCTCAAAAAAAATATATAATACTTAAGTTTCAAATTTCAACGGTTTTATATTGATATTCTATTGTCAAAATATTGACTTTATTATTTTTTAGACAATATTCCTGCGATAGTCTCTAGACTATCCGTGTATTATTTGTCTAACAGTATTTAAGATTCAATATAAAAAAAAACTAAACTATCAACGCCCTCTGCCCCTACTATGCACTATGCAGGTTGAAATAAAAAAGTGTCGCTACAACTTTTTCTGCCTAGCCCCCGCAAGGCGCAATGCGCGATAAGTAACTTCGTTCCAAAAACTAGCAATTTTTTATACCAACACCAAAATCCTGAAGATTAAGCCTGAAGAGGTAACAGACAGACAGATAGGCAGACTCACTTTCGTATAATTACAATATCCATACTAATATTAAATGCGAAAGTGTGTATGTTACCTCTTCACACCCAAACCACTGAAACAATTGGTTGTTTGGTTTGGAAAATGGAAAGGACATAGGATATAGTACTAGGATACTTTTTCTCGGAAAAATCTACGGTTCCCGCGCGATATTTTTGGCGTATCGAAGTTGCGGACGTCATCTGGTTAGTAATAACTTGTAGTGTGCGACACCCCTTTCGTAAGATTGACGAGTGCCATGATTGTGGTCTGTACCGGTCGTGTGTTTATCCCGCGTCTCGATTTGTTTAACGTACACACTAAACTGTCTCAATACTGTACATTGTCTGATACATATTCCAGCCAGCTTCAACAGAGTATCTGTCAATAAAAAACTTGGTAATTGAATTTCGATTTCTTTATCATTGATACAAAATATGCGCGTTTCATTTGATTTGACAGAGTAAGAAACCAAAAACCTTTACTAATATTATAAATGCGAAAATGAGTGTATCTGTCTATTACTTCTATACGCCTAAGCCTGGCCGCACATTGTACGACATTTCTGATCAGAAACAGTTGAACGTCCGCGCTGTCTCTTACATTTTGTACTGAGCCGAGTGAGCTAGAACTCGCCGGAAGGATATTTCGGATAATCGCACATTATAAAAATATAAAAACTTGGTAATTGAATTTCGATTTCTTTATCATTGATACAAAATATGCGCGTTTCATTTGATTTGACAGAGTAAGAAACCAAAAATCTTTACTAATATTATAAATGCGAAAATGAGTGTATCTGTCTATTACTTCTATACGTCTAAGCCTGGCCGCATATTGTACGACATTTCTGATCAGAAACAGTTGAACGTCCGCGCTGTCTCTTACATTTTGTACTGAGCCGAGTGAGCCAGAACTCGCCGGAAGGATAATATTTCGGATAATGTGCGGGGTGGCGGTCCGGCGGAATTCAACTATTTTTGATCAGAATTCCGACAATGTGCGGCCGGGGTAAATGGCTGAAGTGATTAAGTAAGGTACGGCATGGATACCTTAAAAGATAGGAAAATGACATATTATTAGACATTTTATGTTGAAACAAAAGCTCGAAATACGGTGTAACGGAGTTGAAGGCAGTCATCTAGTAATATAGTAAAGAAATTCATATTAAATTTAAAACTTTTTAGAAAATTAACCAACCAACGATAAGGAGCAAACCGTAAAAGGTGCCGACCTCCCGCTCAGCTGATGGGTCCGTGGTCAAGGCGAGGTTTAAGGCCGCGTTGAAAGTCACGGTACCTCAGCCCAAACCAGTCTATGTGCTGTAAGAATTTGATTGCGGGCCTACGTAATTTGGTTGGGTTATGTCTAACTTAGACGATAGATCCCGTATAACATTGAATTCACATTACCTATGAATCAATCCTATGAATCAATTTCTTCGATGGCACATTACAGCTTTTAACGTAACGAACCCGTGAAATAACAAAATCTGCCAAGTAGGAGACGGAGTCGCGCATATAAAGCGTTTCGTACCATTTCTTAAGGCCATCCCCCAAGCAAACGACCTTGACCATACATTTGCGGTGTTGCCGAGATCGCAACAAAACCCTATTTTTTACTTATCTTAGTTCAAAATTGACCTAAAAAAATTTAAAACGTGGAATATATTGTAGTTTATGATATTGTCGATCTATTGGCGTGTGTTTCAAATAAAAGTACTTAATTTGTAAATACTAAAGAGATGCTGAATTTAATATTGCTGTATTTTTATTATAACTCTGTAGCTTTCAAATTAAGAATAAGAATAAGAATAAGAATACTTTTATTTCCAGCATCACACGAAACATCATAATAATTAAACAGTATTCAGTGGACCAGTTATTAAGATCTAGTTACATTAATTATAATATTATAATGCTGTGTGATGCCAAAAATTATGAGTTTATAAGGCTCTAAATACGGTAAATTACGGATTCTCCGTAGGGAAGACCCTTCATGATATCGAGAAATAATCCGGAACCCTAAATAGGCTGGACAAAAAATGAGAAGAAAGTAAAATCAGCCCTTCAAGCAAGTAACATGGTTCAAAGTCGTTATGGCCGGTTTACATCATTCCAATAATCTAATCCAGCGTACAATATCTACATTTAGTTAAATTAAGATTTAGTTAAATAGGAAATATTCCAATATGTCCTTTTACATTATTTTAATAGTATAGTTACTATTACCTACTTTTCATATTTTTATGAACTGTTTAAACTTTTTTTTATTCCATTTTTATTATTGATCCTATACAAATACATGACGTCTTAAATTAGGCGACACACTGTCATTCAGAAATATAAATGCAGAAATGCAACGGGCAATAATGAAGTGTAATTTTGCAAAAAAGACGCTTGATAGGATCACTGGATTAAAATAATGTAAACCAGCCTCTAAACCAGCCATTTTACCATTTGGAAATTAAATTCTAAAATTATATAGTAGAAACTTTTGCACTCCTCAATAAACAAGGAAACGGTAATAACCTTTTCCTTCTTGGAAATCGGTTAAAATCACAATTTCCCAACTGTTTTCTCTTTATAGCTTGAACTTTCGCACCTGAAATGTGAGCGTAGCAAAAATCGTAAAGGTCACTAAACCGCTGATATTTTATCTAGTGATTGACGGTTTACCTAATAAGGCTACGTCTAGACTTCATAATAAACCTATAAATATCAGTAATCAAGCAATTAGGTTACCTAGGTTATACAATTAATTAGAAATTGCATACGTCCTGAGTTCTGACCGGCATAAATTGTTATAGATTGATAGTTTTCGCTCATATTCTGTACGACTAATTTAAATTGAGGAATAATCTAGTTGGTTCTAGGAGCCATTGTATATTCCACTATTCACCAATTCACAGATAGACAATTTTATTTTATTTGATATAAATTATAACGTAGTGGCATTAACGTGTTAAATATTGATTGTTTTTGCTCATCAGTACAAAAAGGTCTGGGGACTCTAGTTGGTTATATTAATAGCCCATTGTCACAGAATATATAATAGTACTCCGTACCATTGTATAGTTTCACTTTTTACCCAATACAGTATACGTTATAAAGTGATGTAAGACAATAATGTTATATTACATATATTATTATGTGGTACAATAAAACTAGGCTAGGCTTAGTACGTATTTCACCATGGCCTAATAAAATTATGGCAATAAATACTTTGTGATTGCATTTGCTTTTCAAACAATTAATAGAGGCGTTAGTGTAATTAGTAGATACTTAGTGAAAATTTTACCAAACATGGTTTTAAATTTTAAAATTTTATCAGTTTTTTCGTAATGTTAATACAAGAAAAATGCAAGAAATGTTTTGACAAACATAATAATTTATATTATATAATCATGCGTTGGTGAAATTAGAAGTTATAGTGCCAATTTCACCAAAACTGTTAAAGTAATTGGTACCGTATTTTTGATATTTCTTTTGTTACTTATTTCTGTATAATAATAAAATAATTGTATATTTAATTTAAGTCTGGAAAAAAACTGGATTTGAAACATCAATTGTCGTGTCGTGATAATATATTTTGTTACTAAAATCTTTTGAAACAGCTCAACCAATTTCGCTAGGTCGGAGGATATTCCTTTCAGGCTCTCCAGCATATTCTCTACAACATAAATGGCTAACCAACGTTTACCAAATCAGTAATAAAATATAATTTAAAGCACTGTAGGTAGTTTCGATTATTATTAGCCAAGACATACAAATTGTAGGTGTGATTTACTGACCACTAACCGCAAAAGCATAACTAATAAAGGCCTAATGCGTAATAAAATTATTTTATCTCACACTGTATCGCCAATGCAATATCCATAAGTAATTACTAATTGCCAATTGACTCATTTATGTTATAAGATTTAAAACGAAATTTGTGGTTCAGCGACATGAAAACATAAATCCTCGACATTTTTTACACAATGAGTCCTATATAATAAGTGTCTCGTAGTTTGCTCTATATCAGTGTCAAATTTTATCAAAATCGATCTGGTACTTTTGGACGCGTTCGGCGTAAACGAGCAAATGCATGTACAGAATCTTTTTTTTGTTTTTTTTTTTCCTTTATTTTGGCAACAAACAGTCATATATATACAAAGACAATACAATATTTGAATATAATTTTTTACAATAGACCTATAGTGCCGAAACATAATATTATTAGACGCGTATAAATGATTTTAAAGATAGACTTAGGTTAAAACTGTAGCTTACTCTAGAATCTACATCATCTTCTATTTTTAGTCTAGAATCTAGATCATCTTCCATCTTCCATTTTTTTTTCTGCGTAGCTGGTCAAGTTTTAATGAATCCAGCCACCAAAACCGAAACTGGTGTAGAGATGGATCACTATATTTGCAGAATTTTATGCCTGCATTGTATCTCTAGTGCAACCGCTTACTAAGCCGGAGTTATAGAGTATAGACGCTGTTTTATAATGCCAATAGGATTTTCCTTTTGTAGATTCAGCTAACGATATCTGCCATTACCGAGTTAACATTTGCCGTGCCAAGAAGTATGTTCGCAGTGGTAATGATCTACAGATTGTTAATATTTATTGAGTTAAGGTCAACTTTGGGACACTACAGCACATTAGGTGAATCTGGTACTCACTGAGTCGATGCTTCGTCTGGGCCTCCTTGCAACAGTCTGGGTGTAACAGGTGGTACCAGCTTACGCCGTGCAGCGCGCCGCGGTCCCAGCCTAGGTGCCACTCGCTACTGAACAGAAATCACAGTGTTAATAGCTGTAAAAGCGAAGAGAATTAACAGCAAAGCATATGAATCTGGCCAGCCTAATTCTCCTCCTAATATCTTCGTCGAATATCATGGCCCAAAGTTGGAAAAGGCTACTCAGAATGTAGGTACATGTTGAACGAGGGATTTTGATGTAACAGGATAGAGTTTAGTGAAGGCGAAGGAACCGTACATTTTTCTGTCCGTTCCCGTTTCTCAAAGTATCTTTATACCAAATTTTATCAAAATCGGCCTGGCGCGTGCGAAACGTGAAGAGGTAAGTAATAGACAATTAGACAGAGACACTTTCGCATTTATATTAATAATGCTTAGGGCCTGTTTCACCACTTTCTGATAAAGTGCCGAATAGGCTATTCACAACTTTTTGGACAGATTTTCCATTCGAGTTAAGTGGTGGATAGCCTATTTGGCACTTATCAGGAAGTGGTGAAACCTTAATCTCTTATCTTCAAAAAATCCCAAAGCTAAGTACAAACCCTATTGTAACAGAAATAAAATGTTATCACCCAGAAAATCATCACATATTGAGTCATAAGTCATAACATAAAACATATTGTTTATCTTTTATATTATAAGATAAATGATGATGGTCAATAAGAATTTACTTATAATTGGCGGTCGAACAGGTGGCGAGGCCATTTTAAAATTAATAATCACTTGTCGACGGCTATTGATAAATTCACAACTTAACACTAAAATGCTAATCGCTGTTGGAATCAGGTGGAAGATCGCACGGGGTATTTTTGTTCCCTTTTTATAATGATTCAAGATTTAGTACATGATTTATAAATAATAATAGCGATATAGCTTTTTAGTTTAAATAAATTTATGAAGAGATACGGAATAATAATATTGCTGTCTTTTGTTTATTTAATAACACAAAATATACAAAAACTAAAAAATCTATAATTATTACACACATAATATAATAATAAATTTTATGTTATTATTGTAAATTTTAACTCTTGCATGTCATGTCAACATAAAACTATTCTTTTGGAATACTATTGACTTCCTAATAAATTAGAGTCGAGAAAGCTAAGCGTTTTAGTGTTAACGAATTTATCATTACGAAACTCTGTGACTTCATTATAAGTTGATTAAAAATAATGATATATGTAATGAAAATGAACTTGACGGCTCAAAACAAATATTAGTTGAGGTTAAGACATCGATCAATGACCTTCAGAACACCAAAACTCTTAATAAGATTTTAATTACAAGTTCAATACGCAGGTCTAATGGGCCGTTAGATTTTAATCGCAAGGTAATCTTGGATCATGTTACGTTATTTTAGGGTTAATTTTGATCTACAAGGATGATTTCATTACTACAAGAGTCGGGGGTGCAGAAATAGCTGTCATTTAAGGGTTTTCACAGTGCAACGTGACGATGAAATGCGATGCATTTTATCAGACATTCAAAATTGGAACAGGCTGACAACGCGAGCGGCAAGTCTGTCATTTCTTTGTATGTATATCTTTTTACCGACTGCCAAATAAGGAGGAGGTTCTATGTTCGGCTGTAATTTTTTTTGTACGCGACAAGCGACCTCTGCGGCTCAGTTGGTTAGCTCGTCAACGCTAACGGCTAACCGGAAGTCGCGGTTTCGAATCTCAAAAAGTTTAAAGTTTCTGATCACAACTTAAATATATCGCAGATATATTTAGAATAATGTTGACAACTGTTATAGATATACAATATACATATATTTTATAATTAAACGATTAACTTTTTGTTACTTGCATAAGAATGCGTATAATTTTCAATTGTATTTATATTACAAACATACATTATTCATTGTATATTAAATAAGTTAGACAAACTATTAAATCAATCCATGAAGGAACTAGGAAATCTCTCAGTTTAACAACGAATAAACATAATGTTTTTCAATATGTTTTTTTATTTTAATTGGACAAAAATATTACAAGATGACCGGTAGTTTAAAAAAAATATTTGTTAGTCGCGCGGGAACTGTACATTTTACCGGGATAAAAAGTATCCTTCGTCCTTTCCCGAGACTAAATGTATCTTCATACCAAATATCAGCAAAATCAGTTCAGCAGTTTGCGCGTGAAGAGGTAACAGACAGACAGATAGACACACTTTCATATTTATAATATTATTAGTATAGATATGGCTACTGCCTACTAGAAGTAGGGCAATTCTTTAGAAAATTCCCTTCAATGTTTATCAGAAAAGTCAGTCCATAGATACAAAATCGTGCAGATAAGTCAACGGTATGCAAGGAAGCTTGTATGTCTGTCATTGTATGCTAAGCTCGCCACTGCAGGTGACTAGAGGGCAGAATACAACGATGTTTAATTATTGCTAGAGAAAGTAACGACAAATAATAGGATGTAGTAAAAACTTTGAAAAATACATAAAAATATTATACAGGGTGTAACAAAATATGGTGATAATAATACTTTATTATAGGGTGTTTTATCAATATGATTTGATAGATCATACACTCTGTATTTTGACGCACAGAAAAAAAATTAACTGTCAGTCTGTTAGCTCTATACGCCTTTACCACTGAATCTATTTAGATAAAATGAATGGAGATAATTTCAGTTCAATGCAAGGACATAAAATAGTTTTTATGTCCTTACAAGTTTTGTATGTTATGTTTGTTTTGGTGCAATAAAGTATTTTCATTCATTTATTCATTAATTTTACCTCTGAAAAATGCAAGGTTCTCGCACAGTAAAAGAATCGGGGGAAAACTCATGTTAAATGATTAATTATTATACTTTAAATTCTAGGTATTTATAATACATACCTTTAATACTTAATATAAATTAACTTTGAAGATAGATATCTTAATTTGTATATCTATCATAGAAATAATACTACCACGGAAAAGGCCGTTTCTAATCTCCACACGTCTGTTTCTGAGATTTACTCTAACACACATACACTGTGTTCTGTGAATGGGCAATTCTAGATAGTTCACTTAGATAGCGGCCGACGAATATTTCTATTAGCCGTGTCAATCTGTGGGTGTGGGTTAATACATAATAGCTGTTCAACCACAACAAAATAATTTTATTGTGGTTGAACCAATTGAACAGCTGTTAAATCTATTTGGTTATTCAAAACTACAGAAATATTAATTATTATTTGTTTAAATTCTAGCTATTTGGCAAACGTAGCTGAAATGTTACGCCAATCTCGGAGCTCAATCAGACGTACTTAAGTCTTCAAATACTACATCGCCCGAATGTGTACACTGTACAGTGTACAGTGTACACGCATACATTGGTATGATTTTAGACAGTATAAGAGTAACAGAACAATGCAGTATCACGTCACAAAAATTTTCTTTCTATTGGATGTTGGTAGCGTTGTTTGAAATGACTGGATCGTTTTGTTTCACAAAAAAGTTGTATACATGATCGTTTTACTGCTACTTAAATTTTTTGCACGTACTTACTTAACTGTGGAAATCGTGTAACAATACTATATTATAAGATTTGATATCATTTTCTGTTACCTTTAAAAGTTTTGACAAATACAGATCCTACTTTGGAAATCCCTGTTCTAGTATTTCTTTGAATAATTCTGACTTTATTTATGTACTGTCAATCCCGTGACAGATGGGAAACGGCTGACTGATCAGTGAGTCAGATGAGATGGAGACAGATTTGAAATTTTACTATTCTGCAGAATACAGATAAATAAGTGTAAAGCTTATAATGGGGAGTCAGAAGATTCACTCGAATTATTATTGTTCACTCGAATGAATGCTTTGTATCTCCATAGACCATAACCATCTGAATCATTTTAGCCGTGTGACTTGTGAGCTATCGAGATGTTTGCATATTGCTTCTAATTATTACTCAACAATAATTTAATGTAGAGTTTGACAGATATTTTATGGAGTTTATAAGAATAAGAATAAGAATCATTTTATTCATTGTTGTGACAAAAGACACCACCATTATGAAATATACAGAAAAATAACAGAATATAATAACAATCAAGAAAAAAAAAATTATGGAAATAAAAATAAACATTCTATAACAAACAAAACATGCGTTATGAGAAAAAAGGACAAAAAAAAAATGGCTTGGCAGTGCTTTGCCACGAAAAAAAAGAAAAGGGGGTCACTCAGGTTTTGACTACGGCGTTGCCGCTGTCCCTGGTCTTCCGTGACCACCTGTCCCCGTAGTTTGTAAAAGTGTACCTACTATGTACATTATAAAATATATAAATAATTATACTTTATATTTAAATATTATTATTAAAGACGTTTCAGTTTGTGTACAATAAATATGTAATAGTAACATAATATCTTATTAAAAGTAGGTGTGAAATGCGTGACATATAATAAGTATTTAAAAAATAATAGTAAAAATAATTAAAAATAAATACCTCCTTATTTTTAATGTTATACAATTATTAACGTAGCTAATTACTATCGGTTTGTTGCTGTAATAGGTAAAGTTTGAATTTAAGTTTAAAATTTTGAAGAAACTTCAGATCACGAAGCGGGGGAAGCAAATTATTCCAGACCTTGCTAGCTACGTGTCTGAAGCTTCCTCTAAAAGCAGCAGAGTGGTGTGGCTGAGATATCAATAAATAGCTGGAGCCTCTGGTAGTCATGGAAAGATGTTTGTCTCCAGCCCACTGCAGCTTGCTGTAAAGGTAGGGAGGAGATTTTAGTTTAACTACCCCAAATAGAAGCGTGGCAAAATGTAACTGCCGTCGACTCTCCAGGTTTAGCCATCGCTCGCTATTTATATATGGGGAGACATGGGTTCGGGGGGGGATGGTAAAACAGTACCTGGCACATGCATTTTGCACTTTTTGTATCAGTTTGTGTAATAATCTTTTTTTAAATGAAAAGGTAAGAAACAAACTGAAACATTTTCACATTTATAATATTAACGAGCTTTTTCCCGCGGCTTCGCTCGCGCTAAGAAGTATTATTATATACAAACTTTCATCCCCTATTTGAACCCCTTGGGGTGGGAATTTATCAAGATACTTTCTTAGCGGATGCTTACGTCATAACATCTACCTGCATGCCAAAATTTCAGCCCGATCCGTCCAGTGGTTTGGGCTGTGCGATGATAGATCACCATGTCAGTCAGTCACATTTGAGTTTTATATATATACATAAGGATGGTTAAACACAATAATATGTACCTGCTACACATTACCATATTCAAAGACACGTAATGTAAAACTGTATTGAGTAGAAACAGTAGCTGTAAAGTGTAAGAGTGGTTTCACAATGACTTGTATGAATATCATTTAAATGTTGAATGATGTGACATGTATCTTTAGTCTGATAAAGACTTGAAATCACACTTTAAATTATCTATAGTGCCATATACAGATGATGTGCTAGATGATTCCTGCGACTATGTCGTATTTCGAGAATATTATCCCATAAGTAGATATTCTATGCTTTATACAAAACTATTTATCTTTTGTCATTTCCCGGATCAAAAATATAGTATCTAAATTACATCGAAATCTGTTCAGGGCATTGAAAATTAACCTCGTTAAAACCTTAATTTAAATTTACAACATTTTAAAATGCAACGTTCATTATACTGGCTAATAAAGCTAAATAAAGCTAAACTCCCAAAAGCGCCATTTTGTACGTCAAAATTATAGCGAGGAAATCGTACGTTTTTCCGCAACAAAACTCCTAATTATAGTATACGCTTAAGACATAAGACTCTATAAAAGGAGGTATGTCATTTCCCATTCAAATACCTAATTTAAAATTTAATTGAAATCTTTAAGCGTGAAGACTGACCACTGACCAGGTAACAGTCAGACGGACAGACAGACAGACACACTTCCGCATATTAGTATAGTTGTGTATCACATAGTTATAACCTTCACTACTAGGAAGCATCTTCTCTCTTTATGAAGGCAAGGCTGCTTCGTATGCATTAATGTCTACACATATACTCTCAAGGTTGTTCTATACAAAAGTGCAAAAACTCTTGTGTAACATAGTCTTATTGTAAGTAATGTATTGCTTTAATTAATTTTATTATGGTGCTAAATTAAGCTGTCAACACAAACTACGTCGTCAGCAATTGTTGTTTTTTGTATGATGTTAAAATAAACTGTAAGTATAAGATACTTCCAGATTGAAAATAGAACGTAGTTTTTTTTAGAAATTAGTTATAACTAGGAAAAATATATCTAGCTGGAGCTGTTACTAAGTTACTGGAGCTGTTACTAAGTTATTTGGCACCAATAACTAGGTGTCGCTTACTTGCTTTTGTAAGCAACATCTTGGCATGGAGATTGGCGTGCAGGCCGCTAGTAAGACTGGGGCCTGAGTCAAGACAAATTCGTAATCGCTTCGTTATAGAATCGCCGATCAAAATGTATGGAATTGACATAAGACGAGTCGAACGTCAACGTCATATTAACGAACGCTTATGTCAATTCCATACATTTTGATCGGCGATTCTATAACGAAGCGATTACGAATTCGTCTTGACTCAGGCCCCTGGACGTATTGGCCTAAAATATGCACTAGGCATGAGCCATGACCAATATTTACTTGGCACTATAGTAATATGTTGTTACCATACCAACTTAGACCAGTTTGCTAACTACTTGTCACTATTTTACCAACATATTTGCTGGGCTTATTCTTGCTTACTGACATGGCGAGGGGTGCTAGTATTATTATCAATTTACCTGGCACCAGTTACGTGGTGATGCCAACTTACTTGGCAGAAGTAACATGGCGTTGCCAACTTACTTGCTGTCTATATGCAGTATCTTCATATCCATGGCGTGGACGGTGGTGAACACGTTGGTGGCACCATGCACCACACACTCCCTGGTCTCTGGCATGGCGAGGGGGGTGCAGGCTGCCAGGAACACCGGCTCGTTACGGCTACACAGTGGCAGGTAGGAGACGTAGTGGCCACGGACTAGGACGACCTGGGAAGGAAAGATAACATTACCTTTTAAGGATCAGTCAGTTAGCATTGCTAAGTAAGTTTTTATATCCCATTCAAACTAAACTATATTTAATAGAGAAGAAGATACACATGTGCACTGATAGACTAAAGTGCAGTGTAATTGGGCTGCCTTATCCAAAATTGAATGGCTTGTTTTATTATTATTTAAAAAAAAATTGAAACTCATAATATCCAAGGTAAACAATTATAGAAATCTTGAATGGAGTAAAAGTACGTAATTCCTGTTTTTATTTTATTATTTTAATTTAATAGTGCCTCTAACCTCAACTATTTCTGTGTGAGCACAGAACTAATATTAAGTTAGCTGCTGGTAACTTAATCGCGAGTTCTATGTCAGAATATCTGGAATTTTTGGGACTTAAAATGTTAAACAATGATTAAATTGAATCGAATTGTACTTAAAGAACAAAATAAGACATTTACATTCGTAAATCAGAAGGCGTTCCAAAGGTTATGCTAAACGGCGTCTCGACGAAAGCGGTGGGCGGTTACTCAAACTTTTGAGCCACAATAGATAGTTCATAGTTCACGAGGTCTGCCATAGGAGTTTAATATCAGTAAGCTCAGCAGTTATTATAATATAGTAGTCTAGATGTTGCTCGCGACTTCGTCCGCGTCAACACAAACTAACAAAGATGATTAACTTCCCCTGTTTTTTTATATTGTCCACCGATTCTTCTTTCCCATTGGTCGTAGCGTCATGTGATATACAACATGACTGGTGAGACAATACCGATAATTAAGGAGAGTATTCAGTACTCGATTCTCATTATAATTATGTAATAAAATTAGGTTCTTAATTTTTTTCCGGTTTTCCCAAAAATAAATGAATCATGGATACTAAGTAAATTACGCGGCTAGGCAAGTAGGCATAGTATGCGGCCGGTGCAGAGGCGTGCGCTACCAAAGAAACACCACACAACTACCCCTCCCGCTCGCGGTGTCCATGCGTTGGGTAAATAATTATTTAACTTTAAGCTACATTTACTCAGTGATCAATTGATATTTTTTTTTTTAATTATTTTTTTCCAACTAATATAATAGCCAAATATTTCCGTCCTCGAGTATTGAACATGTCTCACCAGTCACGCAGTAGACCAAAACCTTCTTAGATAAATGGGATATCCAACACCAAAAAAAAAAAACTAATTTACACCGAAGTTCCTGCAATAATTTTAATATAATAAGTTTAATCGAACAAACAAATACACGCAGACAAACTCAAACTTTAGCTCTATAACAACGCATCTTATTCGGTTTTGTGGTAACAACATTAATAATACTCCCCACACCGATTTCGGTGACGGTGGCCGGTTTCATTGAAACCAGGCCAGGTACACAGGAGTAATTCTATAGTGCCCAGGAGTGTGCGCAGTACACAAGAGCACTCTCTATTCCTTTTACTCTCATAACCTAGTCGGACGGAAGACCGACACGACTGGCGAGAGACTGATGCCCATCCGACGCATGAATCATCTCACTTGTCAGACAATCAGGTGATCAGTCTACATTGTCCTAACCAAACTTGGAAATAACATGTTTCCAACGCGGGAAGCGAACCCACGACCTCCGAGTCAAGAGCCGCGCTCTAAACCACTGGACCACGGAGGCGTTACAACAACACAAAGAGACAGACCGCATCGTTTATATTCAATTCTCTATATTCTAAGCATGATATTATTCTAACATACTAAATTCTGTACGCTATCTTCAATCCGGGTCCGAGGCCTTGGTACATTTATTGATCTCACAGCTTGAGTAAAGCCTTATGCAACACAATCGATTGAGCTTTTTGCTAGGATGACCTCGTTTATCATTTCTGACACGAAAAAATAGTAATGCGACTCATAAAAAAATATATAAATGTGTTTTGATTGTCCTTTTGTATGTTTTTGTTGGGTATAGGCTATAGCTCATTACAGGTAAAGCTAGCGTCTCGTTCCGAATAAAATTTGGTGTTAATTACACAGCGTTAAACGTTTTCTATCTTCCTATCTCATACTCGTATGGCGATTTTAAAATATAATATTAAAAAAATACCCTGTAAAAAATAAAGCAGACCCCATAATATTACGTAAGATGTACTAATAATATTATGTTTAGGTCTGTCTTTTCTTTTTCAACTAAATGTTAATGTTTTTAATGTTTATAAACGAGAATAGACCGCACCGAATTAGTTAAGACTCTATCAAAATTCAAAATAGATAATAAAATCAATAATCGTAGATCAAAACAAAAGTAAAGGTCTTACAATAGGAAGTGTCAACGGCTAATCAGCGATTCTCACAGAGATTAGTTTAGACGATTGTGGAAATGTCAACTCCTACTTAACTGTGATTAGTTTAACAGCTGGTTAAAAAATTAGTGTCAAGTTTCATTTTAAATTATTATGAGCTTAAAATCCACATTAATATTTGTAAATGAGATAGTTTTCCTGTTATCTCGTACGGACGCTCGTATGGTGAAGGGAAATATCGTGAGGAAACCCGCACATGGTTGGTTCCAGACGTATTGACTAGTTCTTTCCTCTGGACTAGGCCGACTATGTTGCGAGAATGCCGTAAGCGACTGGGCAACCATACGAACATTTAAAAATCTTGTCCCAGGCACTACAGTATTTGAGGAGTGGTTACTTCGCTCTGTAAATACTGTATAAAATATCAACCACAATGGATGCAAAGGCCAATTTTTATTTTCTGTTATCTCTAGATGCTCAAACTGAATGTTATGACAACGTGCTCGTAATGCGTATAGAGTTATAATAGACCTTCTTAATTAAATCTATCTATAGAGATAAAAATCAATTATTTTAAATTTTGTTAGTCTCTCTAAAACTCGAGAACGGCCGAACCGATTCGGCTAACTTCAGTCTTGAAATATTCGTGGAAGTCCAGGGAAGGTCATCTAGTAAGATAAAAAAAATGTAATTATTAGTAATCGACTTACTAATAATGAAAGTTGGAAAAATCTTAGTATTTTTTAAGTAATTGCGAAAACAAATGATTTTTATTGAATGTACGAAGTAAATAACCAAAGCAGATTATTTCCAGAACATAATTCAGAATATTTCTCTCTAAAAATCACACCATATCTCATCTTAAGCACCCAAAATCTGATGATAATAGACTTGGAATCGTCGATTAAAATCAAAACGGCACATTCCGATCCATTACATCAGCGAACAAAAGACCAGTTGACCATTTAGTTCGATCCGTACCTAATATAGTACCATAGTACCAATCCGGTCAATGAGTAAGATGTCAATTGTATCGAATTTTGACAATTAATGTTGATAAGGAGACATGATAAATGGTTTCGGTGATTTCGGTCTTTTAGGAGATACGATATGACTTACGATTTTGGAATACTAAGATGTCGTATCTGGTAACTCGTTATTCTAGTTTCTACATAAAATCTATAAAGATAATAATTATATTTTTAGCACTTACAGATATTATATTTTTCTCGTAAAAATAATTTTAAGAAATTAAATTGCTATTAAATAAACGAGATCGTTTACTAACTGCAGCATTTAAGTGAAAAATAAATGGCATTGATTTTTAACCAAATTACTAAGAGAAGCCTTCGTTAAATCTAATTTATTAATGTACATTTTTGACGAAGTGGTAAGTATCGGTATGGTTCGACTAATATTTGGCATCCGAATATTTGAAACGATCAGAAGAGTCGTGTCGGAAACAGTAAATATTTCTTAGTTCGATTGGGGTTACATTGTAGTTGAAATGATGCTTGATCTTGTCCTAAATTCAAAGCTAATTTAATAAACCCCTGACAATTTCATTTACAGAAATACTTTTTAGGTTTGGCGTAAGAAGCTAAAGGTACGGTTCTATTTTATTTTTAAACGTGTATGTTGGTTTATTCTTCAGGCAGGAACTATTGAACTGGTTTTCATAAAAGTTTGCTTGTTACTAGTATATAATAAGACTTTGACTCTAGATAAGCAGTACAATTAAAACGGTTTCGCCCGTACCTAATAGAGTGAAAAGCGATTATTATAATATAGTGATTAGGAAGTAGATAAATAATATAAACGATTATCACTTCATTGAAAACTTCAAGAACATAATACGAATATAACGTAAAAGCAAATGGCCACACGTCTAAAACATTGCAGTTACCATTACTAACGGAACCAACGACATTTCTGAACTTCATAACTTTAACTTAATGGAATATAGTTCGTATTTATGTTGATTACATTACTTACTAGACTTTGTGCCTATGAGAATAAGGTTCAAAAGTTTCACTTTACATAACATGTCACAGCAAAGTGAAATTTTAGAAATAGGGTGTTTCCTCGAGTGTTGATCACAGCGAGAGTTACTGTGATACTATTTTGGTTTAGTGTTTGCAATTGTCAATCTGAATTAATTTATTGATTTAATCTACGCCCTGTAGGATGCTGGTGATTGCAACGTAGACATTATGGTCCTAAGGCTTAGAGCGTGGCTTTCCACAATGCAGAGATCGCAGATTCGATTCTCTACGTTAAAACACCTAGAACTATTGAGTTTGACAAGAATGAGGCTGCGTTTCCACCAAAGCTGAGCGGAGGTGTGTTGCGAGGAATGTGTTTTTGAGAACCAATAGCATCGCCGCGCTGAGTGATGTCATGGCAAATTCGTGTCAATGAAGCGATTCTATTGGTTTTCAAAAACACATCCCTCGCAACACAGATCCACTCAGCTCTGGTGGAAAGGCAGCCTGATGATCCGTTTGTAGACTCTCTCGACGGATACGTCAATTTATCTGCACTTGATAGGAGAGTATAAGGAATAGAGTCCTGTTGCAGACACTCTTGAGAAGTATAAAAAAATCCTGCTTAAATGACCTCATTTGAAATCGACCATCAATATCGAAAATGGGGTGGAAGCAATCCCGCGTCCAATAATTATAGACCAATATAGAATTACTATTTGCAATAAAAAAATTGAAAGTGTAATTAATCTCTGCACTCATCATTATTTTGGTAGCTATGAAGCAAATGTTTCATCAGATCGGTCACAGCACTCACGTCGGGTCGGTCACGACTCACGAATCTTACGTCAGGACACACCTACCGAATCCGCTTTTAGTCCTAACGGTATGTTTAACGATTTTTAAACCTCACGCATGAGAAATCTTTGTGTGCAAATCTTAGATGGATAAAGAATAAAGGATACAAATAAAAATTGAACGTAATTTTTTTTGCGTATAGAAGACTATGTTATGCCTAAAAATTTAATATTATGTAGAGTACGATATATAATAAATTACAAATAACACCTTGTCGTCTAATGTAAGGCGTAGTTTCGTTACTTGTGTGCGTGAAACTAAATGCTAATTACGTGAAGTGTAATTTTACTGACCTAGTTTTTGTTATCTGAAATGTGACCTAACTTTTTATTTCATGCTATCCATTTAATATTATAGAAAAAAAATTTTTTTGAAACTAGAAAACATTAGATAAATAATATTTCTTATTTTATCGAATATTACCAATACAACAAAGGACAAACAATACAATACATATAATCGAATATATATAAAAGTACATGCAATGTTAGCGTATGAACACTTTACAATACGAGTCAACTACATTACAACTGTTATGACACGTTTATGCTACAGATTTGTTTTACAGCTGTCTGTCGCCGTTTCACTCTATTTCAATAATACATACAACTGCATTGAATGCTGCGCAGAATGTATAATGTGCTATAATTATGTTATGTTCTACAAATTCTTCGGATATTCCATAAAGTACTGTTTAGTCCTAGTGTCTAGTATATAATATTACATAATTTCTATTCTATTGTGGGTAGTAGGTAGATCATTCGAAATTTTCAGTGCTAGCTGTAGATCTCTACATTAAATCTATTTTTTTACTTATTTCCTAGAAAAAGCAATTTAATTCAACCCATACCAATATTAGAAAATATGCGAATTAAAAGTCTGTGTGTTATCTTCTCGTGCTCCAATTTTTTATGTCAAGACTCTTTAAGCCCCAGAAAAAGAAATAATACATTTTAATATTATAGATGCGAAAGTGTGTCTGTCTAGATCTGTGTGCTGAAATTTTGTACAGAGACACTTTGAGTATCGAGAAAGGACATAGGATATTTTTCATATCGGAAAAATGTACGGTTCCCGCGCGATAAACGAATTTTAGCGTAACAGAGTTGCGAACGTCATCCTAGTAATATGTTGAGTGTATCCCGAAAAAAAGTATAAAAAAACGAAGTTACGGAGAACATCGAGTAGTGTACCAAATATTTATAAACACCCGTCATTAATTTGCCGCCACAAAAAAAAAAAAAACTAAAAATTCTAAATTCAAAAAGATCCCAACCAAATGAACACGTCAACGTAACAGTATATCGTGTCGTGACGTGTCGCGGTCGTGAGTCGTGCAGCGTTTGCCCGAATTCACACCGTCAACACGACCCAGCCATTTTTTGCCCATAACTTGATTGATTTGTTTTATAACGGAGTATAAGGATAAAGGGGAATAAACTTTAGTATGTTTTTCCTGTAACAGATAATTTTAATGACCTGGGGTCTCAAGCGTCGAATGTCATATCGATTACAGGCCGTCTGCTTGCGCGTACGCGGCGCGGCGTAAGACACGCGCGCCCGAGTCAGACATCCTGCAGCTTTACTCCCGAAACTGATATGACTTTGATTTCGATCAGTTACGATTATAATAGAATATCAGTTACGATACGATTTTGATTTCGATCTGTCGAGATCGAGCTGATTTGGTTCTCAATTCGACTCTAATTCTGTCAGGAGTAAGGCAGCTGAAATAGACGACGATATTCGATGCTAGAGAATCGGGCGCCTTAAAACGAAGAAATGCGTAGTGTCTAGATTTTCAGACTATTATGTTGCACATTAACAGATGGGTCAATAAGAAGACTTCCTAAGTCTTAATCCATCCAAAAAGACGTACGAACTTATATGGGTACGTAACGTTTTTGGATTGTCCACCAGCCATTTGGTATAACATACTTTTAATGAGCTGAAAACGTATAGAGCGCTTAGATTTTGATCTCATCATTATGTTAAAAACTAAGTAAATAATAAGTAATAGTTAAAAAAAAACTAAAAACACGCTTTTTATATAAAGCGTCGGTTACAAACAAACATACAAACATACAAATTGAAAAATGGAATAATTACTTAGGTATATCAAATTATGTGTATTGTCATCGGTCCTCGATAAATCTACAAAGTTTGAACGAAATCTGGGTGTTTAAAGTGGGTCAAAATCGCGCCAAAAGAAGTCGGTTACAAACAAATATACAGGTGAAGCTAATAAAAAGCGTATAAAAAGAAAGATACATAGAAGTATATTTAAGAATAAATAAAGACACTGTAGTAAAGAATGAATAAGTAAAGTAGGTACGAAGTTTAATAGACATGTAAATAGTGTCTGTTTGTAATATAGAAAGAACCATTTGTTACTACATGCTTAAGGATGTATGTAACATATTATATTACGCTACATACACCAAAACAACATTTTTAAATTTTTTGTCTGTATGTCTGTCTGTCTGTTTGTACTGGCTATTCTATGAAACGGCTGAAGCTATTTTGACAGGAATTTTTTTGGTACTTAGCTGATGTAGTACGAAGTAACTTAGGCTGATTTTTAACCGACTTCTAAAAAGAAGGAGAATATATTATTTTACTTTGACGCGGGCGAAGTTACGGGCAACAGCTAGTTAAATTATAAAAAGGCTTGCATAAGTATTTAAAATCATCGCTCTACACAAAAACAGATTGACAAAGGGACGAAACAAAAAGTGTAACACGTCCACTGCATATGCAAATATAACATCTTAATATAGAGTGCGGTGGCTCGTTTTGTTATTACAATCAGATGAATTTACATTTCATAAATAAATGCATCTTCGCCTTAACGACTCGGGTTGGACATAACTGAGCTGCATTTGAATAACTCGGCACGCTCGCTGGTGTGAATATGTGAGCAAAAGCGAGCTAATGTGAACAATACTTTTTTGCCTTGACAAATCATTTGGTTATGCAAAAGATAATTGTGAGGACTACCAGAGTTTTTGAGAAAAATGTTTGAAAAATTTATGGTGCTTAGGTAACGGACACTAAAGATCTTAAATACACAATTCTCGTATCACGATGTTTGTTTCTAAGCTCGCCTTTTTTACTAAATTTAGAATTGTCGAAATTTTTAGTTGATTTTAAAAATGACTTTTTTACTCAATTGATACTAATAATATTATAAATGTGCATTAGATACATTTCACATTTATAATATTATTCTACTGTTACCTCTTCACACCTAAACCGCTGAACTGATTGCTAAAATTTAGATTGTGATACTTTTAGTCCTTGTTAAGGATAGAGGATACTTTTTATCCCGGAAAAATGCACAGTTCTCGCGCGATAAAAGAATGTTTGGGCAACGGAGTTGCAGGCGTCATCTAGTGCTATTATACATCTTTGTTCAAGTTTATTTTTAACAATTAATATTTAATTATTAAATTCACGAATTAATTGTTATTATAACAAACAGCCTTTCAGATTTATAAGAGAAGTCTATTTTCTAGATATTCCATGAAAATTGTGTAAAATGGGAAACTGTAAGCTTGAAAAGGCGCATTTTATGTCTCAGCTTTATGCCTCTGTGAAGCTTAGGAAGACGCGAAAACATTGTAGAAAAACTACTATTTTTCTTAATCTTTATTTTTGAAGTGCAAGATTCAAAAGCGCTGTATTATACAACTTATTGCAATTTACATTACCTGTAATTGATTACCGAAACTCAACACTACATAATCGAGTCTCTAATTACACATTCGATGTTTTCCGATGACGAAAGATGATCATTACTAGAATTAATACCCGTACGTGGAGGTTCACGGGTCTAGTATTTTTATGTCCGTGAGAATCGAAATGATATGTCTTTGTTCGATTCGTAATTGTTATCGATAATTTGCGATATCGATTATTTTTACCGCTATCATGATAGTTAATAATGCCTAATTTGACGGACAATGGGTTTTTTGTGCAGGTTTATTAAGTGATTGCTTAAAGATACGCAGGCAAGTGAGGTATCCTCATTTTTATGATAATTACGAAAGCGGAATAAGAAAACTGTATGTAACAATTTGTAATTTTTTCGGTAGGAAGCAAAAGACATTGTAAAAATTCAAAAATCACTTTAATTCATACAAATATTATATTTATACGAACATATGTCTGTCTATGTGTTTGTTTGTTTATTGTTTTAGGTCACACCCAAAAAATAAACAAATTTTGCTGAAATTCGGTATGGAGATCCTTCAAGTCTCAAGAAAGGACAATGGCTACTTTTTATCTCGGAAAATGTGCGGTTCCCGCGCGATAAACGAAGTCTAGTTAGATGGAACGGAGTTTGGGGCGTAATCTAGTATGAATTATTATAATTATGGGCTAATTTCGACCACAAGCAGACTTTGAGCCATAATAATTTATGATTGATGACATAAAGAAATGGCAAATCTTTGGTCATGTATACGGATGATCCAAAGTTGTGTAAGATAGATGAATATTTGATTGATGGAAAACCGACAGAACAAACTCAGTAATAACAATTAGGCTTAATTAATACTCATTTGGGACGCTGCTATAAATCTTGTGCGAGTCTGTGGTTCTATTGCGTAAGTGAATTTGTTAGTAATTAACTTTTACTCTCACTTCATACTACTTACATCCATACATGCGAAAGTGTGTCTGTCTGTCTTTCAGTTACCTCTTTACGCTTAAACGGCTGAACCGATTTTGCTGAAATTTGGTATGGAGATTTTGTTTCCTGGGACAGGACATTATTTTATCCCGGAAAATGTACGGTTCCTAAGCGATAAACGAATTTAGGCACAACGGAGTTGCGGCCGACATTTAATAGTTAGTTATATTCATGTCTTGAGATAAATATGATTCTAAACTTTCAAAAATGTCTTTCAGTACAACTACCGCCAAATAGTACTTTGATGAATGTTTCTCTTTCAGCGCTGCTACTTTCACAGTTCTTTACAGGGGACACATACACGCCCTTTTTTTTGCGCAGGGGAACCCGTCATGGGTCCCCCGGGTTGGGTATGTGCTCAGCACCCCGGGGGTATGTGAGACTCCTACTGACTGAAACCACCTGCGGTTCGCCTTCAGCCGTATAAAGGAGGGATATCCCGGATCTAACAAACACGGGACTCCCTCCACGACCGGCCGGTCTACCTCAAAAGGGACCGGACTTCCACCAAGGTAAGGGAACGCTTAGGCAGACACATACACACCCTAAAGTATCATCACTTACACTGGACATCTAGTATAAGACATTTAATTTCATACTATGTAATTAGATAATTTTGGTTACCTTGCCATCCAAGTATAAGATGACTCTCCCTATTATACAGCCTAGCGCTTTCCACTGCAGAATCATCACTATACTCATTTAAAGTTGTATAATGTATGAGGAAATAGTCAGATCATACAAGAAAAACATACTAGAAATGTCAAGAGCGGTATTAACCGGCCATTCAGTTACGAATACTATGATATGTCCATTCAACGATTGACAATGTTTAGAAATATTTACTTTGTAACCACTCAACGTGATAAGTAGGTGTATTTATAGTTTATACTATACTAAGTGACACCCGCAACTCCGTTGCACAAAAAATGGTTTGTCGCGCGGGAACCGTATATTTTTTCGAGATGAAAAGTATGTCCATACCAAATTTCAGCTGAATCAGTTCAGTGGTTTGGGCGTGAAGAGGCAAGAGACAGACAGACAGACACACGTTCGCATTTATAATATTAGTATGGATCTACTCTTGTGTATATTGTTGTAGATATGTCTATATATTATATTATGTGAAATTAAAATAAATACGCGTTTGTGACTGAACTGAATAAAAAAAAAATTTATTCAGTTATAAAAAATTTTTTTATTCAGTTCAGTCAGTCAGTCTTTCGATATAAAAGACTTCAACGCGTTTCACTGGTTTATAATAATATTAGTAGGGAAGGATGGATAACCACAAGGTGTTATGAAGGTTTTTGTAAAGCATGTAAACCGACTTCCTAAAATGGTGTTCTTTGTTTGGCTATGGATATTTTTTATGTGATAGTTTTGACCAGCTAATAGACTAATAATAATTAACCCTCAATATATTAGAAGTAACTTCTGGGACATTTAGCTCATGTAGACAAGATCTAGGTTTTTCCTCAATTGCTGCATCCAAGCCCACTAAGATAGACGTAATGTATCAGAATTTTTAGTTTTCGTACAAGTGTACTTTTACTCATGATGCTTTATACTATTTTGATGTTATCATTTAAGACATTGTAAATACTGTCTTTGAAAATTCAAAAGCTCTTTTGCGCTCGTTTGCTAAACTAATATTGTACTTGAGACAGAATCTACGCTTGTTTAATCACACTAGTGTTATCAGGCAAAAGTCGCAAAACTAAGTGTGTGTTTGTCACTTCCTCACCTTAAAACTACTGAAGTCTGAACGGATTCTAATCGACATGATAATATAAGAGTTAATGGCTCTGGAATCTGTATGAACACATAATCTCCCTTTGATTCCGTGAACTACAAACATTTTCTGTTAAACTTTAAATGAAAGTTAAGTCTACCAGAATGTGATGGCAAAAAGTGCGAAAGTAAATTGACTCCACCAATACCGGGGTAATTGGAATAAAACATTTTGATCCTTTTTAGGGTTCCGTAGTTTTTCCTTACAGCGACTGATTCTGTGTGTGAAATATGCAAATATATAAATTTATCCAATGATTAAGGATATTTTTTGAAAATTTGCCATCAGATTCTGGTAGACCTTCATAGCGACAGTCTACTAGGAGCAAGACGCTCAATTTCCTATTTTACGCATTTCGTAACCCATCTGTTGACAATTTTACGGTGCAGACGCATGTAAATCATACGATTGCAATTGTATATACATACCGATGGTACCGCTGTCGGAATGTTCGTACCGCACGATAATATGGAATGAGATTAGTATAGTGGAACCGATTGTGGACCGTCAGCAGCGGAAATTGGGACGCGTTGACATCATCAGCGGTGAAAATGCCTCGATTTTGCGAATATAATATTATAATGTCTCGGATTATATTTTTTACGATAAATATTCTAAGATATTTCAAGGCATACTTTTAGTATTATATACTCTTTTTGATGATTGACTTAGAATCTAAATCAATCTAAATTTTAATAATGAATCGAAACGAAGTACAGCGCTGTCAAGAGTTAAAAAGTTAAGTTAAAAAGACACTACAACAGCTATTACTATTAACACTGCAGCTATGAAAGAAGCTATAGTAAGAACTATAGGTACCTATTATTGGTCATCTGGAAGAAACCAAGGCCGCCGTTTTTCACATTTTCATAATTTGTTTAAACAAGCAAACAGAAGGAATTAAAAAAAAACAGAAGATATTAAAACAAAAAAATATTTTTTTGTTTTAATTTCTTCTGTTTTCGTCGCTTATTATGTGTTTCTTATGTGCAAATCAAGGATTTATTATAATTATTACAGCTAACGACTATGCAAATTAAAACACCCTACAGCTACCTAATTATTATAGTCGAACTACTATGGAGCGTGCCGGGAAACAAACATAAATACTCTCAAAATCATCAGCTTAGAATTTAGCTTTGAATCGGTAGTAAAGTAGAAAATGGTAGAAAATATAAGTTTACTGAAAAGTAAACCAAGTCATAAATAGCTATATAGATGAGGACTAATAAGTATGTCATCATTCAGGTATTCAATGAAATGCCTGAGCTTTTCTGCTGTCTGTACCGAGCCACATTGAGACAGTTGCACAATCTCTTTTGTCATTGTATAATGATGCTCAACGTTTGATGTTTTGTGACTAGGAATGCGCGGCGATTAGGCCCATGTGCCATACAGAAATCTTATAATAACCAACATCATCAGACAAAGGAAATACAACTCTACAATTATAAGCGTAAAGTTTATTCTCCTTTGGTATTTTTACATATTTTTAAGATCGATGCTTCCACTTTCGTTGATGAAGAGAAAGTCTTCTAATTTTAAAACGCTCTGTCAAAATATGTCAGCTTGGGTAGGTTCTGAAATATAGCCCAATATTATAGGTACTGGTCAAACATGATGTCAAAAATCGACGCTACACTGTTGATCTGTTCCAAAATATTCTTTTCAGTGATTTTATTTTTAAGCTGTTACAAATATTACATACTTCTTCTTCTTCTTCCTCCGTCGGAGAGCCATGCTTCGGCACGAATGGGCCTTGCGCTGTGTTTCGCCGAGTGTCAGTCACTCGGCGTGTACCGGAGGCCCAATCCCCTACCCTTTTCCCTTCCCTACCCTCCCCTACGTTATTACCCTATTCCCTCGTAAAAGGCCGGCAACGCACCTGCAGCTCTTCTGATGCTGCGAGTGTCCATAGGCGACGGAAGTTGCTTTCCATCAGGTGACCCGTTTGCTCGTTTGCCCCCTTTTTTCATAAAAAAAATACTTGATACTAGATGACGCCCGCAACTCCGTTGCGCCAAAATTCGCTTATCGTGCGAAAATCGTACATTTTTTAAACTACGTCTTTTCCGACATATCGGTTCCGATAGATCGGTTCAGACAGTCAGATCGAACGAACATACGCACTATGGCAATTATAATATTACTAAGAATTTTATTCATACGCCACTTGACACGTCACTTATTTCATCTGCAGTACAATATGGCGTCGAATTTAAGACGTCATACTACTGGGTTAAATTTCGGAACACAAGCTTTATTGATTGCACTTGTACAAAATTAATTATTTTCGTTAGGAGCTTATGAAATAATCCAAGACCGGGTTAGAGGTGAGACGTGTATAGAATTGACATTGAAATGTTGAATTCATTGAAATTATTTACACCTCCAATGGGTTAGATGGATAGATAAGTTATTATGTATTGGTATAATTAAAATAATAGGTTATAAATAAAGTTTCAATAATAGCGCCTCCCATACCGATTTCTGTCATGGTGGCTGGTTTCATTGACATCAGGCCAGCTAGGAATAATTTATTGTGTGTGCGCATTACATAATAACAATATACTTTCGTAAAACAGTGACACTGCAGATGACCAACACGACTGGCGAGAGATCAGGAGCATCATACTTGTCAAACAATCAGATCATCAGCCTACATTGTCTATACTTACATATAGTAAAACTGTACAAATGAAAATTCTGTACATTAAAGATATTCAAAAAATAATATGCGGGGGTGTCACTACATCGCTATAGAAGCCAAAACTGTGGTTAGTTTTTTGTCTGTCTGTCTGTCTGTCTGTATGTTTGTTCCACTATCACACGAAAACTACTGATCCGATTTGAATGTGGTTTTCGCAGATATATTTGTCCTTTTCCAACTTAACATCTGGTGTATGAAAAAATTTCCCCCCACCCCTCTAAGAGGACGAAAGAGGGGGTCAGATTTTGTATTCAACTTTTTCTTTAACACGAAAACTACTGATCCGATTTGCATACGGTTTTCGCAGATATATTTGTCTTTTTCCAACTCAACATCTGGTGTATAAAAGTCCCCCCCTCCCCCACCCCTCTAAGGGGACCAAAGAGGGGGTCAGATTATGTATCAAACTTTTTTCTTTAATGGACTTACTTCATATTATTAACTGTGTTTTCCAACTTAACATATTCTGGTGTATAATATTTTTCTCCTCACCCCTCTTAGGGGACAAAAGAGGGGGTAAAATTTTGTATTAACTGATGAAGCAGAAATACTTTAAATGGCAAAACAACGTTTGCCGGGAAAGCTAGTCCTAAACTTGGAAATAATATTTTTTTATGTGGGAATTGAACCCATGACCTCCGAGTCAAGAGCCATGCTCTAACCACTGAACCACAGTGGCGTTTTAGCCATTAATGGCCAACGTGATGAACTGATGGACATGTAGCCAATCCGACGCACGGATCTTCTTACATATTATCGGACAATCAGGTGATCAGCTTAAAACAATTATAATGATTTATATAGTAAATTGAATAATCTATTAAATAAGTAGAGTAGGTATAAGCCTACTCTATTATTTTTGAGATTGACGTCTTCAATCATGTTTGATTTTTTGCTCTGTTTTCTTTATGGAAGTATTGACTAGAATCTAGATATTCGAAGTGCTAATAAATTCTAGCTTCATTAAAGTACTACTTGATTCATTCTATCGAGAACAATTCATAGATATTTCACCCATGAAATATAATCCTTATGTTATTAGTATTAAGGCCCGGTTAGAAGTAAAATGAGAGTGAACAGTAATAATTGAGTATCCATCACATATCACATTTGCACAGTCGTCTGTACACTTAACACTAAATTACTAGCGATAACGCACAGGGTAGGGTACATTTGACACAGTGTTACGGATAACGCTAAAACGCTAAGTGTTTAACATACACGCGTTTGACTTTATGGGTGAATTAATTTTGTAATGTTAAAAAAGGATGAAATTGATGGTTTTCTTTCTATGGCGCTGTTGTACTAATAAAGGTTTTCTTTTTATGGGTCTTTTAGTACCTATGTTTATAAGTAGATGTAATGTTAAAGCACTTAAAATGTTTAAAATATTTTAACTCTTAGAAGTAGAAGTAGAAGCGTAGTGTCAAGTATTCATAATTTATTAAATTTTCCTTATACAATAACTAACAATTCAAACATATCTGTTGAACAAAAACACATAACAGAATTTCTTTCTTTAGCATCTGAGTAGAATACAAACTGCCACACTCAGGGACGAATATTTATTTATTACTAGCTGTCCCGGTGAACTTCGTGTCACTTTAAAGTTAAAAAACTTTCCTGGACTTCTACGAATATTTTAAAACTAAAATCAGCCCAACCCGTTTAGCCGTTTTCGAGTTTTAGCGCGACTAACACATTTGAAAATCCATTTTTATATATAAGATTACATAATTATTGTAAATAAATTACAGAATTTGCCGGATAATGTATTAATATGTCAAAATCTTCATTTAAGTACAATTAAGTAGGTAAATCGTCTCTGGTAATCTGTCTCTAACTGCCGCACAGTTAAATATGGAATTTAGGAAAATCAAAACACATTACCAAGCTAAAGTCAATAGGTTCTACATTTATTTTCCATGTACCGGGTAATAACATTAAAGATACGCTAAATGTGAGCGCGGGCTGGATCGTTGATGAAGTTAGCGGCTAATGAGGCTTATCACGGTCAAGATGACACGAGCGATGGCTTACGTCCCAAACCCTTGTTAGTGGACATTCAGACCCGCGCGCACCGAAGGGTTATGTTCGTTTTTGTAGGCCTTCGCGAGATATGGAGTTTTAAAGGTTGGTCTTGGATCAATCATTCTTTAGTAATCGGAGTATACAGTGCTAAAAATATCCGCACAATCATTAAAATATTCTAATTTACCAGATATGCCTATAGTAAAGTTTAGATAAAAATAATAAAATAAAAATTTTAACTTTTCACCTGCTTTATGATGAAACGGTTGAGCAGCATAAAATTTCAAATTTATTTTTTAACATCGAAAATTATCGAAAATATTCTCGACAGTCGCACTCGGAGACAAAACAAATTGTTATGTAATTTTTATTTTAAATCGAATTTATTATAAATCGAAGTAATCATCAATTTTTCTGAGCATATGAAAAAATACGACTTTTCTCTGAATGCGGCCGTATTGACCCCAATTATTAACCCCAAAATGCTTTACCCAATATCAATTTCAAAACGTATGTGTCTCACAATCTCCTAACGAACTCCATAACAGACAATGGAGTGATAACGGCCCATTAAGCCTAAACTGCTCCCCCGGGCATGTGATATAGATTACGGCTTTCAATAACCAGTTCCGATTTAGGAACGACACACACTTGCGATTAGGGAGTCGCGGTCAAAAGGCTCGATTTATATTACAACTCTACACCGCGAGATCACAAGCTGTAAGCAATTGTGTGTAATTAGCAGCCACGCTGCTATTTTAATAAATCGTAACAATTATAGGCGATTGCTTGTAATATTGTAGTGTAACGGACAAACGCTTTTAAATTGAGCCAAAATGTCGAGGGGTAGAGCAAAGCACTGCTGGGCATTTTAAACGAAGTTAAAAAATAAAAAAAAAAGTTCATTCGAAACAAATACAACTATTATGCAGCACGATATAGCTAACATTGTTACAATATAATTCTTTTAAAGCTAAAGAGAACTTTAACTATACCTACTAAGAACCATCAAACATTTAAACAAGATTTCCAAAAAAAAAACTAAAAGTTAGTTTACTACATTATTGAACTAGCTCTTTTATAAGGGATTCTTCAATAATTACCTAAAAAGCAATGGTGAACACATGTGACTTCACGATGCGTAGCGGGCGACGCGCGTGACTGCAGAACAGGAGTCGCTAGTGAGTGCAAAGCCTTATATCATGAAATATAAATATTAGTAATTTTATGAACGATATTAATTCTATTATTTATTTAACGGGACAGATTTGGAACAACCATAATGACTCGATATCAATATGTACCAATTTGTATATTTAAGCATTTCATCATAATAATAATCAGCTTTATTACCATCCTTGGTTATGTTATGAAAGCTAAAGTAAAGTGTGTCTTTCTATCTCTTAGCTTCTAAGTAATTATACATAAAAACAGATGAATCAATTTTGAAGAAATTTACATGGAAATACTTTAAAACACGGAAAGGATATGGGACGTAATAAACTCATTCTAAAAATTTTCTGCTTTCTAGGAAAAAAATAATTTAAAGTATTTCTACTTCATCAGTTGATGCAAAATATTACCCCCTCTTTTGTCTCCTAAGAGGGGTGGGGGTAAAAATTATATACACCATAGATGTTAAGTTGGAAGAAGACAAATATATCTGCGTAAACCGCATTCAAATCGGATCAGTAGTTTTCATGTGTTGCTGGAACAAACATACTGACAGACAGACACAAAAAACTTACCATATTTTTGGCTTATATAGCGATGTAGTGACACCCCCCGCTTATTATTTGTTGAATCTTTAATGTACAGAATTTTAATTTCTACAGTTTTATTATAACATATTTATATTATGTATAGATTGGCCATAATATAAAAGCTATATCTTCTGGTGCCTTATATTTTATTCTGCTGTAATAAAACTAGACATAGTAGCGAATTATATATTCTAATAGAACATAATAAACAATCTCTTATGTATACATAAATCGCTGTCGATACAACACAGAAAACAAATTATGAACAGTATTTTCCTATTCAAGTTTAGATAAATGAAAAAAAGTACTACAACTTTTCACACTATTTTTGTTTTAAAATTAAAACACCTTACAAAAAAGTAAGTAGTTACATAATATTTTATCTATGTTCGATAGTCGTAACTCGTAACGTTCGTTATAAAAGTCGCTTGACACATAAAATTCTTTGCCCTTAGGTCTTAAGAGGCATAAAGCTCTATAAGGCTCAATCGATTAAAATGAAAAAAGGTATGATTAAGTTACTTTAAGAGAGAGAAAAGACATAGTTATATTGCGGCTACCTTAAGGGACAGACAAAGTATGTACTTTGACTGTCCCTTAAGGTTAATTATGATAGTTTTTGTTTCGGAAAATGTACGGTTGCTGCGCGATAGATGAATTTCGTCGCAACGGGCGTCATATAGTCATAAATTATAAGTAAATAATAAATGAATACATACTACATAATATTATAATTTATACTATACTTATTAGTTTTTTCTAGTTCGTTGCGACTAAAACACTAATTTAGACTCATAAATTAATCAAAAGTCTTAAAACCACATGGACCCATTAAAATCCATGTACCTCAGTTTATGAGTAACGACGTGACAGACGAACATACGGCGATTCCGCGCGACAGTCAGTACAGCACGTGCGCGACTAATGACGCCCAATAACTGTACTGACGTGGTGTATATTTTGTTACTACTATAAGTGTTAGTGTAAACTGAGTCTTGTTAGTCATTTGTTATGAAGTGAAATTAATTTAGTTACTAAATACATACAGGGTGTAACAAAACAGTGATAAAACTTTAGGGTAAATATATATATAAAACTTTAAGGCCGGCAACGCACCTGCAGCTCTTCGGATGTTGCGAGTGTCCATGGGCGACGGTAGTTGCTTACCATCAGGTGACCCGTTTGCTCGTTTGCCCCCTTATTTAATAAAAAAAAAAAAAGGGTGTGTATATTGTGTTCATTGTAGAGAGTTCACTGTGAAAATAGCAGCGCTGAAAGAGTGAGCATAGAGAATTTCTATGTAACAAGGGACACATGCACACCTGGCGTGCATGCGTTTACGAAAGTTATATTATAACCTTGTTTTTAATTAATAATAGTAAGTATGTATTATAATAAGGATCCGAAAGCGTTTATCTGACTGTTACCTCCTTAAGCCTAAACTGAAACTGGCTGAAGCGATTTTTATGAAAACCTACTTAGATTCCCGGAAAAAGACACGAAATGATTTTTATCCAAGAAATGATTTATAAAAACGCAACATAATTAGCCTACATCGTCATACGTAACGAAAGCTTTAAAGAAAAAAAAAGAAATTTCCCATCTTTTTCGTACGCCGCTTTTTCTCGCCGGGTTAGTTCCCGAACCGGTAGAAGGCACCAGTAGTAACGACTAACGACGTTCAAAAAACATTTGCAAAAAAATCTGAATTAAAAGTACTTATCAATTTAAGTTTATTATTATTTTGGTTTTTACGGAAATCGAACTCACAACTAAGACTGTTGGTCTTCGACTCAACCACTAGACCACGACAGTTACATGATGTTGATTGATGGCTAATTGATAGGTATACTCAATAAGCACGAAATCACCTGATGTGCGGTGCCGACAGCGATTAGCTCATCAGCCCACTTCACACTTTCAACGTGAGTATTCAATTATTGGCAATCACCGTGATAGCCATCAGGTAAAGCTCTTTACGATCTATATTATTATATTAGGGATCCTTAGTATAATTAATAAGAACCTGTTATGTCTGATTATTGCTTAAGAGGGCGACTAACCCAAAAAATCAAACATCGTCCTTCTCTCTTCACACTCACGCGTCTTTCATATGCCAGGTGAAAAAAGACGACGCGGATTCATCGCCAAATAAATTTTTTCTCAATAACTCGATAAATATACAACATATTTTTAAAAAATCCGCTAGGTCGGTTTCTCAATCATAGAATTTTATACAATGTGTTAAAATATTATCATTATGTTAATAAATGAAAAATTCGTGAAAATTAGATGCATCTTTGTGATTTCTTTCTATCAAAATTTTAAGATATCGTGTTTTTGCTCAGATCGAATTCTTGGAAATATAATCTAGTATTTAATTTTAGAAAATAAAACAATTCTTGGCTTATTTTCAAGCATAAAAATGAATTATAAAATCGAAAACTTTGGGTTAGTCGCCCCCTTAATAAGCTAAGTAATAAACTTTAATACTTTAGGGTGCGTATGTGTACCTTATACTTATAGTCAAGTTAATCATCAAATTTTCATGATGCCTTTAACGTGTATATGCATGAGATTTCCTTAAACTTATTAAATGTGTTAAAATAGTAATAATTAAATACGGAACCCACTTACTAAAATTTATTTATTGCTGCTAATAATTATGTATGGTGTGACCTAGCAGTTAACATGTTATAGACATCATCTTTTAATAAGTAGTTAAATAATGTTTCAATTAATATTTAGATTTTTAACTCTCTAAAAAAGTAAGTATAATATTATCTTGTGAATATAGGTGCGGTTGTTACGCAAGTTTTTATGAATTTCTTTACATAACTTATATAATATAGTTTTATACAATTTTATTGAATAAATAGAATAATTACAATTTTTTTATTGTATTAAAATTGACTGAAACTTTTCATCGAAAAAAAATTGCGATAAGATATGCTGCATTTTAAGCTTTCAAACTAAGATTTAAATTGCATGAAATGAGAACCAATAGAGTCGCTTCGATTCTATTGGATCTTAAAAACACATTCCTCGCAACACATCTCTGGTGGAAACGCAGCTTAAGGAATTTCGTTCCAAAAACTGCAAAGGAAATTGTAAAACTCACCTTCTGATCACCGAATCTCATCTGCCGTCGTGCGTTCCTTGCCACGTTCATCCTACACAGGAACACCCTGTCCTCCGCGTCGGCGGCGCGGGCGAGCTCCGCGCGGACGGAAGCCTGGTCCTGCTTGTCGATCACGTCGTATACACTGTCGCCGTGGATTAACAGGTCCTCCTGTGACAGAGGGTTAGGTTATTACAGGTATATTTGTTGATATAAGTACTGAAATTTAAAGGAGTGAGGCCGTTAAAGTAGCGGTTGGCATTGGTTTAGGGCGGATCGGTTTGTGAATATGCACCGTTTTGTTCGCGTGTTTGCAGTGAATTCGCATAGCACAGAGCGCTGCAATTTCACAGCGAAGACGTCGCGAATACGTTTTAATTCCGTGTTTGCAGCGAGTTTGTATAGCATAAAATGCTGCGATTTCGTTGCGCGTCCGCTACGTATTCTTCGCGTGCCCGTACCGCCTACAAAGCTGCTTGCCAACCGCTAGTACCTATGACAAGGCCCTAAGGAAAAAACGTTTTAAAATGACGAAGATTAGGAGGTCTACTCTCTTGACTCGAATGTCAAATATGTTGAGCACAAGGCAACGAGTTAAAAACAGCCTGTGATCGAAGCCACATTCGAGGCATGAGAATCTAGGGCAATATTAAACAGACATTTTTTTATAAAAAAAAACTACTGCACAACGAAAACAGTGAAACATAATATTATAACGTATTACTTGAACAGGGATTTCTACACTGCCCGAATTACCATACAGGTATCTTGCGAAATGTGAAATTTAGTATAAAATATTCAGACAGACTTAATATGTCAAGTCTGCGGGGACAGCGACAGTGATACATGATCTACAATACTGTAGAGATGTCCAATACATCACCGTACAGACAGACGGACTGTTCACACAGGAGAAAATATCACTCCTCGAACGAATGTAAATAAAAACTGAAAAAGCCTTGCTAAAAAATAACCTAGTAAAAATCTTATCTTAAAGAACCAAGAGTACAACTTGTAAATGGTGTTTAAAAATAATTTATGAATTATGCTTTATTCCACTAAAAACTACTACATACTTTTTTACATCACATCAAAATAATAAAGACTATAAAATATAAAAACAAATACAAAAGTTTCTAGTATTAAAACATAATAATATAATATATGTATATATTTTTAAGACTTTCTGGACATGAAATGAATTCACAAGCAAACGACTTGCGAGTTTCTCTGATGACATGCATCCACAATAATTAAAGATTTTCGAATTTCCCCCCTAAGAGGGTAAAAAGTGGTCAATGTTTTATGACCAGGAATACTATAAGTTCCACATGGGCAGAAAAAAGCCAGTTATTTATAATTTTTGACATCTTTTGCCCTTGATTTTTAAATTATTTCATGTCATCTGTAAGCAAAATTTGTCTTGGATATTAATATTGTCTGTTACAAAGGTCTCTTTCCCTTTCAAGGTAAAGAACCCTAATGCGTCTAACGGTGGTCCTATTAAAGTAATATTCTGCGGTGCTGCGGTCTCTATTCTGATGAAAATATCCCCACAATCTCGGAGTACGCCTCTTTAAAAATAAAAGCGTTGTGGTGACGGCCTGACGCCTCGCAATTACACACAATGAAATTGTTTGTGATTGTAGTGTGTTTAATTGTTTAATCTGAATTTAGATGGAAAGAAACGTACTACCAGAAAAGTTGATTTGAAACAAAGATAGCGTACGTAATTTCGTCGTGTTTTGTCCTGTTATACGTGGTCTGTCGTCTCTTGGCGTAACCTGGCTAAATTACGTAGGTCTAGCATATCATCTGCATAATATGAATCAATTTCTTAGATAAGACATTGTGGCGCCTCGGTTGAGTTGTTCTAATTAAAATACTTAATAGTAAACTAAGCATAAATCAATGCATAGTTTACCTAGAGTATTAGTTAGGTATGTGTAAGTAAACAACAATTTGTGTTTATATTGCAGTACAGTAAATGAAATAGTTTACCTGCGCATTAAACTTTCAATTACCAGCGGCTTTATTAAGTTTAATTAAATCATAGCGAGCATGCGGGAACATTTTCCGACGCAGACGCAGCGTTTTGTTGCGTAGGGTTGTGAGTATTTAATGTTGTTTGGTTTTAAGACTTTTTTATTGAGTTTTTTTGAGGTTGTTGGTCTTAAACGTTCCGGAAGTACCGCTTGCTAGTTTATAATATATCAAAGTGTTTTCATTCATTAATGTACACTGTAGAAAACTACAAATAAACGCACAGTATAGGATTGCCACTTATCGAACTGTATATTATTATGAAGACAAAAATGAATAAAAACTGTTTTATTTTTGAATGAAACAAATATTTTCAGAACGTAATATGCGTTGCCTACCACCAGTGATATCACACAATTTATGATATCTTAACGAATATGACTACTAGAGGATGTAGACCAACGACATAATCCAACTCATTTTAATCTAAATTTAAACTTAACCAAATAATGTCTGTCAAACTCTTCATACATCTGTATATTTTGTATGAGTCGATTTACCATTATAGCCTGTACTTTATATGAATGTTTAAAAAATAATAAATGTGGCAAGAATGTGGCAGCCCTAGATGACGTCACAGGACCACGCCCACCTGTCGCTGTGTTAAGACATCATCGGCCGCACGCCGCGCGCTTTCAGACTTCAGGTTACGGCTATAATAAAGGGTTAAGTGAAAGAAGAGAAATGGGAAGTGCAAGAAAGATTTTAAGCATAGGCTATAATTTGAATGAAATGAAAATATACTTTAAATGGCAAAACAACGTTGCCGGGACAGCTAGTTCTTAAATATTAAATAACAAATACAATTAAGGATTTTGTAACATTTCAAGTGCTTACCTGTTGCCATTATGGATTACGGGTAAAAAAAGCTAAAAAAATCATGTTTCTTGAATGGGAGCCCCCCTTAAATAATAACTTTATTTTGTTTTTAGTATTTGTTGTTATAGCGGCAACAGATATACACAATCTGTGAAAATTTCAACTCTTTAGCTATTACTGTTCTTGAGTTACAGCCTGGAGACAGACATACAGACGGACAGACATCGAAATCTCAGTAATAGGGTCCCGTTTTTACCTTTTGGGTACGGAACACTAAAAAATTGACTAACCTTACTATTGTACAAATTTAACGTCTGCTCTAGTCTAAAATCTAGATAGCATCCAGATCTAGTACTAATCTCAAACAATACATTTCCAATTGATTCGAGTTCGAGATCTTCAGACCGTTATTGAGATTGACCGATATTAATATTTGACCGATATATCGATATTCCACTATCTGCTATATCATATTTATTATTTATTGAATCATAGATGTATTGCGTTATTGAAATATATTGTTTTGATATTGAGTTTGATATTGGTACTGAATTAGGTACGCACCCAACATTTAGAACCTAGATAGTAACCAGAGGGTATTTTTTGATTACTTATATAGCTAACAAATCATCTAATAGTTACTATTTTAAAATTAATTGTCTGGAATGTTTTTGATTTATTGTATAGGCAAATAATGGCTAATTTCCATATCAATATACAGCAATAGAAGTCAAAAGTAACTCATTAGCGCTAATATTTTCACAATGGACTTTATACAAGGGATATACTCTGAAGAATAACTAATTATTATTACTCATTTAGGTTATACTCTGTAATATGTATAGTTATACAGGAAGTCCCGCGGAACTCTGCTAGATCTGTAAACTAACCTATCACAATTCACATTCCTCGTGGTTTACTCAATATCTGAGCCAAATTACATTAAAATTAGTCCAGTAGTTCATAGTATTAGCACATACAAACAGTTTTCAGCTTTATTAAATAGTTTTATTTATAGACATCTGTTTATGTTCGTATAGAGAGCTGCAGAACAAAGCAATGAGCCGTGGGCAGTACCAAACTCAGAACACGGTCCAGACATAATTTGTACCAAATAATAATTTACTGCATGCTTTTAGCATAATGTTCGGTACTACATTATAATTACAACATACTTATTGTGTATACAGAACAATAAATTATTTATGGAATATAGTTAATGTCTCTTGTAAGTTATGTTTATTGTTTTCTAGATGACGTCTACAATACCGTTGCACCTAAATTCGCATATCGCGCGGGAACCGTACATTTTCCGGGATAAAAAGTATCCTATGTCCTTTCTTGGGACCCAAATTTTATCCATATCTAATTACCTAGTAAAATCGGTTCAGCGTTTTGAGCGTGAAGAGGTAACAGACAGACAGACAGACACACTTTCGCATTTATAATATTAGTTATATGGATTGCGCAGAATTTGGCTACTGCCCCGCCCCCATAACATATCACTTGTTTCTAAAATACATGATGTTTCATATCGTTCCATTTCAAATTACGGCATTAATTTAGTAGTATCAACAAAGTTAACACTTGCTCAACGCACCGCGGGCTACACTCAATGGTTTACGAAACACTTAATTGTTACACCTCATATGATTTATGCGATAGTTAAACTGCACTTTCGAAACAAAGTAAAAAGATTTTGGAACAGAATACTAGCGAATACAGAACTTTAGTTCTGTGTTTCATTCTTTCTTGCGTCTTAAATAAGATACTCTACAATACTTATTTTATAAATCGACGCCCCCACCGAATAACCGGACAATGTGCTATTGTGGGGTTTTTGCTGTTATGCGTTTTTTGGCATCTAGAAGTCAAAATACATCATGTGAATTTTTTTCAGAATTTTCCTATGGATATTTACAAAGATATAAAAAATTATGTGTTTATTCCATAACAATACTTAAAATTGTATTTTACACCAAAAACTGGGCAATAGGCTATTGCGAAAAAATATGTCAAAACGATTTGACGATAAACGAATATTGCACGGTTATTCGGGTAAATACTTTGCTGCCTACTGCACATTTCCACTCCTGCACATCCCACTTTCATACTCCTTCCACTCAGGTAGCCGCTGATTACCCGCCTCAGGTTCCCCAGATACCTAACTTCAGCTAACCGAACCATTACAGCTGGCCACCAAGCATTGTTGAAGGCCTCTCCTGTGTCCAGCGATACCATAATCTAAATTTTCTCCTTCTCTCTCTTCTTTCTGATGTGGTTCACTAACCTATAGAGGGCGTATTCGGTGCACCTTTGTGGCATAAAGGCATATTGGTTAGGTTTTATTTTGGACAACTTGTAGAATCTGAGTCGAACGACCATCATATCGCGGTGATCATCTCAGTCCACTCACCTCCAGCCTCCAGTCTCAGACCAGCATCAGATCAGTAATCGCAGAGGTTTACACGGGACCCAAGAGTCAGGAATAGTGAGACTTTCTTCATTAAAAAAATAAGAATGTCTGACTATCCCTGGCTAGCTTTTTTTTAATGTCTGAAGTCGTCATAGACGTAAGAACGACCAGCGATCATTTTGGAAGACATCAAGTGGTAAAGTTCTTCCTTACATTCGTAAATTATGTACATTTCTAATATTAATATCATAATCTGTTTCGATTTTTGTAATGAGCATGCGGGTTTTCTCACAAACAAGCATGTATGGGCAATACTTGCTACAAAATAAACTAAACGTGACCGATAAGCAGCGAGATTTGTTACAAATAAACGAGAACGTATTTAGATATTTTCTTCTTTCGCAAATACTCCTATGAAGTGCTTAAAATTGTCACGACAGTACTTGTTACAGCTTCACGCCTGCAAGCAGCTGTTGTCAGACAGTCAAACGTTATTCATGGAAGTGGTCCTGCAGCCTGCAAGTCCTAGTGGGTTCCAACTCAGTATTTAATTAGGAATGCGATTGCTAGCTACTATAAGATGTGCTGCTACAGTATTGTGTGTGTATTGTATTGTAACTTGAGAAGTTTTTAACATAGTTTTGATCCTGATTACATTGAACTGTACTACGATGTAGATAGAAGTCGACGATTAAACCACCATCATATAAGAAAAGGCCTACGATCCTCTCGGAACACTGTCTAAAACAAATTCCTGCCATTATCATTTATTTTATTAGAACATAATATGATATTGATTATTGTAACACCAACTCAGGTGGCGATGAGGGTTATGAATTATGACTAACGTTGTAATTAACTGCAATGATTATAAGTACTATTAAAATGATAGAGCCAGTCTCCAGAGTGTATTTTTTCGAATCTAGAGCTGATTCGATTGCAAGAATGTCATTTATGACATCAAATAATGAATGTATTTAAACAAAAATACATATTATTTTTATTTTACCTATAGTAGAAAATCATTGGAATAAACCACAATGACTATAATTATAAAGTGTACAATATTTTTTAATCACCGAAAAGTAAAGTAATAGGTGTTTACCAATATTTTTATCCTAAACAATTTCCCCGAATAATATTGCAATGAGATATTATATGTGCATTTTATTACAGCCGAAACGCAAAATTACCCGAATAACCATGCAATAGACAATGATGATCAGAGCTTGGCCTACTCCAGAACGATAAGTTGCGTTTTGCTTTATTAAAGAAAAACCTTTGGTGGCAATTAAATATTATTGAAATAGCAAGATGGGCAAAAAAATTAGCTTTCATTTGAGATATAAAAAGTCTTTGAAGCTTTTTTTTTAAAGGAGTTATTAACAAAAATCAGTTTTTTGGCTCTCCTGAACATTTTCATTTTTTCGATTGTCCGGTTATTCGGTGGGGGCGTCGAAATGCGAAAGGAATGTACTATCAGAGAATTTGATTCCTAGGCAGACGGCGGACCTAAGTAATTTGGTCACATTAAGTCAAACCATTCCGACCAATCACAGTTAACATTGAATTGACATAGGCCGACCAAATGACGCAGGTCCGTCAACTGCCTAGGAATCAATTTCCTGAAAGGTACTATATTTTTGTAACTGCTAAAAATATGAATGCTACTAAATGGATTCCTGCAAGATTTAGCAAGGTAACTGCAGGGTGGTTTTAATTCCGAAATAATTAAACGAGAATAATTACATTATACACATGAGGTGGTATAAGTAACATTTACTATAAACACTGTTTTACTGACTTTTTTTAAATTATTTTTTTACACCTAAACGGAAAATAGTCTACTTATACCTAGTCGGGTTCACATTCCTTACCAGTATAAAATATAATACTACAAAGTCTCGATTTATTGCATCGGCCAAACCGCGCGTTTTGGCGGTCGCATATAAACCCAGCCTCCTTTCCTTCCCAACATGAAACAGAACAACTTATTCCACTTATCTTACAAATGGGCGAATCTTAATAACAGTGATAGATAGCTTGGGGCTTGCATTGGCCAGCGTAACTAGACCTCTCCTGCTGGCATTTCCTCGGGAACACGGAGCGGGCTTTGAAATTTGGAGGTCAAGTTACGGTGGTCGGTATAAAGGGAGGAATGGGTATTGTATATTGTTTGGTATTCAATTGTGCCTATTGTGAAGCCACGTGTGGGGTACTGTATGTTATTAATATTCATCATCATCAGCCTAGCGAGCCTGAGGGCATCCTAAAATACGTCAAGTATTTAGGGGGGGAAAGCCAAATCTCTCTCTCACGAAAACCTTCAAAATAATTTCAAGTAATTAATACACCCTTAACGACTGATTGCCTTGAGTAATTTTGGGCAAGTGCCTTGTTATTCTAAGTAAAGTAACTATGATAATCTCTGCTGAGGCCTACCTCGGTTTCTCATAGATCGTAATTTGAAAAATGTACGAGAGGCATCAAAATCGAAGCATCTCAATCCACACATTATCCCACGATCTCATTTTGATGGGACCAACATAATGGTAGCTGTTGAAAAACTACTTTCAACCTTAACGTGCCAACATAGAGTATATTTTGCGTTGAAAGCTAGGAGTATAGCTATTTCGCAATTAAGATTAATGATAAGTCTTAAACTAGTAAGTACTTAATCTGTGACTCTAAAACAATAGATCGCAGTTAATACGGCGTTTAAAAACGAAATTGTTGTGTGGGTGGCTCGGACGTAACTGTATACTTGCTTATTAATTTACGATTATTATCTCGATTTTATGGCAATAGTTACACAAAAAATCAGTCAAAAGCGAGTCGGACGAGGGTTTCAGCTGACGTCTTAGGACTAGGATCTCGTTTTAACTATTAGGGTACACAAATCTAAGAATGTGTGATACTTTTGTGAGTAGAGTGAAGTGGAAGTGTCAGTGTAAGAATTCATCTTACGCGTGTTCAAATTTATAACATACACAATATTGTAAAGCGATTCTTAAAGGCCTATTGGGCTTCTGATTTCTTTTAACGGTTTTTGGCGCATCACTCATTCCCACCACTGTATCTTCTGTGTCGCCAGGATCGACTGAAGTATACAACCACAATTTAATATTTTCTCATCACTGTGTCGCCAGGATCGACAGCGGTATCTAACCACGAAATCCTTTTTATATTATCTCAGGGAGCCCGAGGGATATTAATAATAATAATAATATCTATGGACGCTTCACACCACGTCAATCTGGCCCCGTGGTAAGTACCTGAAGGACTTGTGTTACGGGTACCAGACAACGGAAATATATTTAATACTTTTATACTACTTATACATATATTTAAGATTTTTATTATATGATAAATATATTTAATACACATCCATGACCCAGGAACTTTGAAAACTTTGTGTTCCGTCGGCGGGACTCGAACCCGCGACCCCCGGCTTAAGCTACCAACGTGCTATCCACTGAGCCACAGAGGCGGTGCTAAAGCTGTATTGCAAAGAAATTAATGAGAGTAAAATAGGAGGAGTAGAAGGTATTCCAATGAGTCCGCAGGTCGACCTGCGATCAGTCCGTACGGATCTATAGGCTTTGCCGTTTATAGATGACTTAACTCTTAAGAAACAGCTGCTCAGGCCCACTTGCGCCAATCTGGGTTAAAGTTAACTCTGAGTTAAACATCATGTCATCTCTATCACTGACTTGGTGAGTGACAGATATGACATGATGTTTAACTCAGAGTTAACTTTAACCCAGATTGGCGCAAGTGGGCCTTAATGTATTAAATGGACCATTTCAAATTGGAATAGGAATTGACGTAGTAATTGACTATGGTCAATCAGCTCTAAAAAGAATTTTATATCCTACGTCATACGTGACGTAGGATATAAAATTCAGTTTTCAATCCCAATCAATCGCATCGCCTCGTCACGTCAACATTTCGTAACACTCTGTATAAGTTATTGACCGTATCGGAATCAGATCGGATCTATTATGGCGAATCATTTGCCCAATTCCGAGGTGGGGGCCGGTGCGGGCCAGCGGGGGCCGTGGTGGTCCGCGGAGGTCCGCTGACCCTCGTTAGTCGGACCGCCGGGGAATTAATCACAATGTTTTATTGTTCGCCGCGCGTTATACCTACAGGATGATGAGAATTCGATTTGTGTTTTTATGATATCGAAGTATTGATATAGGAGTGACACAAATAATGTCTGAAATGTGGGCTTAATCAAATTCCCACTTTATATTATGACAATACAATTTGGCGGATCAGCTAGTATAAAATTATTCTCATGTCTCTCTTTACATTACCAAACTCGCTCACAACGGCTACAGCAATTTGTTTAATTTTGTGAGATTATCGAGTAAGTCTAAAAATTAGATAGCGTTATTTCGGGTATGCACTATCATAAATCGCGTGATCAAAGTTTTCCTGAAAGTTGGAGGTTGTCTAAAATGAAAACTCGTCGCTAAAGTTTTTGTTTTGTCATATTTCCACAACATGCAGCAAGTTAATAAAAAAATACAACCAAAGGTAAAGCCTGCTATACTTTCTGGAATCCGCTTAAAATTTAAAGAGCTTAAGAACAGCCTGTATAAGTTTTCGGCGGTATGTGAAGTACACGCTACCACACCATGTACACAATCAATAACCAAATTGTGATTAATTATGTATTAGTGTTGATGTATTGACGATAATAACAACCTCCGCGCAGTCGGTAAAAGTAAAAGTGAAAAATGATGTTGGATTTTGTTTATCACCGACTATTTGTACTGTCAAAATATATTTTATGATCACCCTGTATCTAACAACTGTAAACGTAGTAGATTTATCTGAACATTGATAGATCAAAATCTATGTCATTTAGATATAATGCAGCCTTTGAAGTGATTTTAACTTTCTCGACCAAGATATTGATGCTCAGAGTCAGCAATAAAAAGACTTTTAAAAAATAGACTTAAAAAATAATGCTTTTTTTAAACCGAGCCGTCTTTTTACTTTTGGATCCGATGCAGATTGGACGTAGTGTGAAATCGCACTAGGTCTGTTATAGGTCCGCCATTTTCAATTTTCACTCAATTGCTAGTCCCATCAGAGAGATAGATTTATAGGCAAATGACGGACCTGCGGTATTTAGTCGATTTATGTCAAATCAATCGGTTGAGTGGGCTTGACATTGCCCGACTAATTTACGTAGGCTTTTGGCCTATATAAATAAATTTATCTAGTTTGTGTTTGTGTAGAGCATTTCCGTACCAATATTAGACCTGCAAACCTTCAAGAAGACAGCGCATTCCCTCTTAAAAAGCAACGCACTTGCAACTCTTCCGATGTTGCGATTGTAGAGGAGCTTTCCATCAGGTGACCAGTTTCGTTTGCCTCTAATATTATTAAAAAATTGTATTTGATTAGGTAACGTCAAATCAATTATAGTAGTGTTGATATTTCGACTAAGCTCACCATATCCCGACCGATTTGCGTTGGCCCGCTATCTGGATTCTCTACTATACATTGAACACTCACCATGGAATGCCCCAAGTACTCTGCTGCATTGTCGGAGATGTACAGCAGCTTGCCGTTCTGCGTCATCATCATCAGGAACCCGTTCAAAGCCTGAGAAAATAAAAAATCTTATTAATTCATACTTCTATATCAAGTTCAAGTATAACAGAACCAATTTGACCCCCTATACTAAACTTATAGATGTCGCCCGCAACTCCGTTGCGCCAGTGGTATGGTCATGCCGGCCCATTCGTGCCGAAGCATGGCTCTCTCACGGTTCAATTTCAATCAGATTATAGTTGACAGCCTTAAAAAGGAATGTCAATTATTGCATTACCATGTTCCTTACACTAGCAAAATGGGTGGTGTGAAATACACATTTTTATAATAATCATAATTATTGCTTTAAGCTGTTTAAATTAGTTCGAACGAGAAAAATAGCTCCTGACGGAGATAAAGTTAATAAGTGGTTAGTTGGCCACGCCCACATAATAAGTATTTACTAGAAATGAGCCTTTCATTGCTCCGTCTCTGTCGCACTCATTAGAATGTATATGTGGGAGAAGGGGACAGGCGACTCGGTAAAAATGAAGCGTGGGAATCATAACATTGGTAAGATGTTGTATGGAATTTATTAACAGTACCTAAGACAAGTTTGGTTTTGTACGTCTAATTCTGTCAAAAACTTACTACTTGCTTGTTTGCATCGAATAAATTCGAAATTGCGAAACCCATTTTGATAAGATGGGCCTAGACTTAAAGAAGATCACAGATTGACATAGAAATATATTATATTTTAAGGGGCAGACCGCAGAAATTTACCCGTATTCTCTATGATAGGCAAGTAAGGAAAATAGGAATACCCAAGTTAGTTTCGAATCATAAGACTAACTACTACTACTGACAGCTAATTAGCCGTTTGTGTCCCACTACTCCCACTACTCGGCAAAGGCCTGCCCTGTTTCTTTCCACAAGTCTCTATCCTTTGCTGTGTTTGGCCACTCTTTATCAACAGCGTCTAGTTCGGCGCGCCACCTTTTCTTGGGTTTAACAGGAGACTAACAAGAGTTTTAAAAATTGAACATTTTGACAGAAATTGTGTCGAGGTTGTGTAAAAATACCCATTATTTCATAAAAGTTAAGTAATCTTTGAATGTCTCTAAATGCGATCATTAGTTCTAAACTTGCGAATGGTTCTAGGTACATAATGTTATGGTATTTATCTAGTACTAGCATTTACGTCTTGTATTAGGCTTTAAGGTAATAATGGTATAGAATTGTGTCTGGAATGTAACTGACCTTAGAGAATCCGAAGTTAGGCGCCGAAGAGCTCTGCTGGCTTATTTCGAAACGTTTGAACACTGCAACAAAAGATTTGTACAGCTATTATTAAAATAGTAGTTTATTTTACAAAAAATATTTTTATAGGGAAAACTAACCTTATTAATACGAAAGTGTATCCTCGGAAGCCAAGGAACTTTTATGAATGCTGGTAATAACAGAAAAGAAACTTCGTTGCATCAAAATTAGTTTATCGTGCGGGAATCGTACATTTTTCCGAGATAATCAAATCAAATCAAAACATTTATTTCGGGCATCAGAGGCCCATATGACAAATACCTTAAACCTAACATACATAATATAATTTTATAATAAATACCTTAAAACTAACATACATATTTTATATATTATTCTTAAAAACTAACACTTTCACGTTTTGCCGGCGACGTGACTCGCTTCGTTCCGGAGTCTCCCCCGGAACCTCCGATATAAGTATCCTATGTCCTTTACCGGGATTCAAAGTATCTCAATATCAATTTTCAGCAAAATCGGTTCAGCGATTTGGACGTGAAAAGGTTGTAATTATCAGACAGACATACTTTCGCATTTATAATAATATTAGAATGGATCTCTGACAATTAACCTGGGCAATAAACTAATTTTAGCAAGTAACACCTAGTTAAGAAGAAATACATTCTATTTGGCGTCTTGGATACATCAAATATAATAGATGTTCTCACTTCTCCTGTTATTAAAAAAATTGTTAAAATATTATGTTTACCAAAAGAATTATTGTTATGAAAACTCCATAACAATTCCGTTCCGTTGTCTGGTACCCGTAACACAAGGTACTTTCTCAGGGGCCCAGACTGACGTGGTATGAAACGTCCAGAGAAATTATTATTATATTATTATTATTATTACTAAAACTGCGTGGGTAATATAACTTTCTATGAATCAAATCGTTTTTATCAGGTTGATATAGAATAGAGATGTTTGTATCGTGGCAATTGTCGTTTAGTAATAAAACATAATGATCGCACACTATAAAATATACAGAAGTTACCACAGGTGAACATGAAAATATCTCGGTTTTAAAATCCATCAAAACATCTAAAAATTCGTTAAAAAGGAAACTAATTTATAGTACATACTTATGTTCATAAGATAGATAGAATAAACACTTTATTGTTCAAAATAATATTTTAATTTTATTGTTTACATACCACAAAAATTTATCATTAGCCAAATGTTTTTTAAATCGATAATAATAATTTAAGTATCAATTAAAATAATTATTATGTACACGATAATTGTTTTTCTATGAACGTGGAACGCGTTGATGTCTTTTGTATCGATTTTTTTAATCATGGCTACATATAATATTATGAAAAATTTATTATATTATTATCAAATGCATATACAAAAATATAAGAGTAGAAAGCTAAACCATAGTACCTATAAAATAATATCGTCTATAGCGTGTGCAGGTCTTCATAATGGATTACAGTTTACACACCTACGTACAAAACATTAGGATCGCTCATCAGTTGTCAAATGACTGACACCGATTGTTGGGGAGTCCAACATCATCATCATCGTACTCGATGTTTTATAAAACTATTAAGTGTATATAAGGTGTGTTTGTCCCTTACATAGAGTTCACTGTCAAAATAGCAGCGCTGAAAGAGTTACAGTAATTGATTGACCAAAACTAACACAGTCGACCATGTTAATTTATAAATGCGAAAGTGTGTCTCTTTGTCTGTTACCTCTTTACGCCTAAGCCGCAGAACTGATTTTGCTCAAATTTGGTATGGAGAGTTTGGGACTTTGGGTTCTTTGGATATACCTACTTTGGGTTCCGGGAAAGGACATAAACAGTAGGGGGTTTGACCATATTACATGTTATTATGTACAGAGTATTTTGATACGAGATGACCAACAACCCTAGATGATGATGATGATGTTGATCTGGACTCAAAGCAAATTTCTACAAAATCGGTTAAGCGGTTTGGGCGCTTGTCTGCCTGAATGTCATAGACAGACGGACACACTTTCGCATTTACAATGTTAGTATGGATCACAATTCTAAAGATTTATAGTCTCTAAATCATGATACGATAAGGCGTAGCTGAGGATTAACAAATTTAATATAAAAGCTCGTATTGAGAGCGGCACAGATATGCATCTATTCGATTCGGCCGTACAATACCTACTGTCGTCTTGCCTAACTACATACAGTTGGCCGCGTTTATTTAGAGTTTTTGAAATACACTATGCTATGAGGTTGTAAGAGACAAAATGTTGTTAGAAGTTAGAACAAAATACGAGAATGAATAAAATGAATCAAAAGAACGAGGTTGTTGGAGAAGAAATAATGTTCGAAAGAAATGAGTTATTGAATAAAATGAATAAAATTAATGTTCACACAAATTCAAACTTGACTAGGATGCCTTAATAATATGAGAATGAGATTTTAAGTTCGTAACATATTATGATGACAGCTGCTAGACACGAAAGAGCCCGCCTGGTGCCATATTGTGGTAGGTAGATAACGGCTGAACCGATTTGGTTAATTTTGGTCTTGAAATAATTGTAGAATAGACTTTAATTGGAAGGTTTATATTAGGAAGCGAGTAATATGAAGTTCACAGGTTTAGACTAATATTAAAATTAAATTAAAGAAATAATAGAGGGTTTGGGGCTTTTTGGTTAAAATTAATGTGTATTGTGTACGAATTAAACAGGGTTTGAGTTTGTAATTTTGTTTTTTTGTTTTTGTTTTGTAATTTTTAATTGGGATCTTATTCAAACTTTGTGCTGTACTTAATTTTATTAGAACACAAACAGACCTAATTATGTTAGGGGAAGGAATTATTTAAAAAAAAAAAACAGGGTTTGAGTTGTTCACGAGACGTACTCATATCGTTACTACGGATCTCACATATAATATATTTGATATTTAAAAACATTAATATTATTAAAATACTGCTACGTACCCTTCATTGTTTTAACAGATTTTTACTTGATATTGACAAAATTGTAACGTTATCTGAGGAGACCTTATAAATTGCTTGTGGCCAACCTGTATATTTCTCTGACTGTACTGAGTTGTGAGTAGTTAGTTTGTGAAAGGGAAATGCAATTGAGTATATAATTTATTCGTTAAACGATTGTTGAAGGATGCGGTCGGTTTCGCAACGCATTGTTCGCGGGTTCGAATTCTTGAGGCTTTTTGTTGGCAGGTAAATGTTATTTTTGAAATTTAGCTCACAAATATTGCAAAATATGCGAAATGCAAAATCTTACCTACTTAGCTGAACCGATTTTAAGAATTTTTGTATGGAGTTTACAGTCACGGGAAAGAATATAGGATAGCTGTTTTTATCACGGGTATATTGCCAGTAGACAAATTAATAATTAATATCAGCATAGGTGTCGTGACACCATCAGCTGCGGAACGTTCAGTTCAATATGCTCGAGGTGATCGATTCCTACTCTAGGCAGTTGACGGATCTACATCAGTTGGTCGGTTTATGTCAATTCAATGTTAGCTGTGATTGGTTGGATGGGTTTGACTTAAGGCGACCAAATTATTTAGGTCCGCCATCTGCTAGGAATCAACTTCTCTGATAGTACATATTTCATAAAAATTCTCTATGACACATCAGCGACAAATCTACACTACTATTATAAAGAGGAAAGATTTGATTTTTTGTTTGTTTGTTTGTTTGTTTGTTTGTTTGTTTGAGTCGAATAGGCTCCGAAACTACTGGACCGATTTGAAAAATTCTTTTGCTATTGGAATCTTACATTATTTCTGCTGAACATAGGCTACATTTTATTTTGGAAAAAAGTAGGGTTCCGTAAGATATTTGAGTTTTTCGGACGCAAGGTGTAAAAAATCAGCTAGAAAAGTTACTTATTTTGCGTACGCTGCCTAAACTATAAAAGATAGAACCATACAATGTTCTAAGTAATTGTAGATCTTATAAATATCTACAAAAAAGTCCGCGACACACTATACCTATCTATGTCGAGTGAGGCACAATAACCATTTATTTATTTAAAAATCCTGAATTTTTTTTTGGACTACATTTAAACGGATATATTTTACTCACGCTATTAATCCTTATCAAAATAAATTATTTTATCACTAAGTACAGTTTATGTAGATAATATTTGGTCTTTGAATGATTAAAATTGGACGTTTGGTTTTGAAATTATGGCGAAATTAAAATATTACGATAGTGGGCGTCACCAAAGCGCGTGCGGCAGGAAGACAATATTCTGTTGTAGAAATGAAAATTCTGTACATAAAAGATATGAAATGACACCCGAAATTACACCTTTGTCACTACATCGCTATAGAAGCCAAAAATGTGGTTAGTTTTTTGTCTGTCTGTCTGTCTGTCACTCTTTCTGTCTGTCTGTATGTTTGTTCCGGCATCACACGAAAAATACTGATCCGATTTGAATGTGGTTTTCGCAGATATATTTCTTCTTCCAACTTAACATCTGGTGTATAAAAATTTTTCCCCCCACCCCTCTAAGGGGACAAAAGAGGGGGTCAGATTTTGTTTCAAACTTTTTTCTTTAACACGAAAACTACTGATCCGATTTGCATACGGTTTTCACAGATTTGCATACGGTTTTCACAGATATATTATATTTGTCTTCTTCCAACTCAACATCTGGTGTATAAAAATCCTGCCCCCCCTCCTCCCCTCTCAACCCTCTCTGGGGACCAAAGAGGGGTCAGATTTTGTATACAACTTTTTTCTTTAGTGGACTTACTTCATATTAGGTATTTCAACTTAACATCTGGTGTATGACCTCCCCCCCCACACCCTCTTAGGGGAAAAAAGAGGGGGTAAAACATGTATCAACTGATGATGTAGAAAATAAACTTTAAATGGCAAAACAACGTTTGCCGGGACAGCTAGTTATTATCATAAATTACGCCGCTTTCGGCGTAGTGCGTAACCTTCCGTCGTGCTAACGCATTTGATGTATTTTGCGTAGCAGGCGACAGGCGGTTGGCTTATCATAACTGAATATTGCGAGCTGCAACTGACACTTCAGCCGCTGAACTTTTGGCGCTGTACGTTTGGCAGATGTGTCCTTACACAATATAATATTAAGATGCTCAGTAAAATATAGTATTAAATAAACTGTAATCCAGTTGCTTACAGCTACTGAAGAAGACAGAATATTATAATATGAAAAAGCGGCCAATTGCGTGTTGGACTCGCCCATGAAGGGTTCCGCAGCAGCAATAAGGTTTATTTTTATAACATTAAAAGGTTTTTGATTTATTTTTATATTGCAGTCGATTTAATGAAATTTAGATTTAGGTTTACCATTTATGACGTATAAAAAAAACTACTGGCTAGATCTCGTTCAAACCAATTTTCGTTGGTAGTTTTTATAGTAATCTACATCATATTTTTTTTTAGAATTATCATGCCCCTACTTTAGAAATTAGAGGGGGGGGGACACCATTTTACCACTTTGGAAGAGTCTCTCTCGCAAACTATTCAGGCCATTTAGCCGAAACTTTTTCGTTTTCGCTTCGTTATAGAATCGCCGATCAAAATGTATGGAATTGACATAAGGCGAGTCGAACGTCAACGTCATATTAACGAACGCTAATGTCAATTCCATACATTTTCATCGGCGATTCTATAACGAAGCGAAAACGAAAACATTTTGGCTCACCCCCCTGGTCACAAAAAAATGATATGAGAAACCTCAATATGATTTTTGGATACTTATCCATAGATACCCCGCACGCATCGGTTAGATGAAAAAAAAAATTATGTTTTAGTTGTACCTATGGGGACCCCTAAAATTTTTGATAATTTTTCTATTTTTGCATCAAAATCTTAATGCAGTTCACAGACTACATCTACTTACCAAGTTTCAACAGTATAGCTCTAATAGTTTCGGAGAAAAGTGGCTGTGACATACGGACGGACAGACAGACAGACAGACAGACAGACAGACAGACAGACAGACATGACGAATCTATAAGGGTTCCGTTTTTTGCCATTTTGGCTACGGAACCCTAAAAAATGATATATCTGACAATAATAACATTCGTAAAAAAATTGTAAAAGCAACAAACTTCATAAAAATGTCAAAAATTATAATTATAATGAAATATTAGATCTTGATATTTTGATTACAGCTGAGAAATAAATACATATAACGATCTCGGCGCACTACATCCCATAAGCCTCCAGTCAAATCTACTTACTCGATATGAGTCATAGATTACACTAGAATTAGCATCGATCATAACTCGTAAAAGCCCCCAGCTATCGATAAAAATCGATGTCGCTAAAACATCGATATAATTAATCGATACTTTCCCGAGACATCGATACAATAACCGGGCGATAATATCGGTATCCCTAATGGACCTGCCGCGTAGAGTACGGGAATTTACACTTTCTAACTTATCTAAAGTTATCTAAGCCTGATTAGAGACTGTATTATCTTAATTTACAACATAATATTATGTAAGTCGGAATTATGTTTATTTCACTTAAATATAGTAATAATGTCACTTATTATTATTAATTATTGTAGGTCTGATAGGAACACAGACATAGATCAAGATAGATACTTACTGCATGTCGCTCCATTTGTATGAAAACGAGCGTGCTACTTTTTTATAGCTACTGTGACGTAGCGATGACAAGAAAAGTGCCCATTCTCTAGGCCAATGTTTCTATTTGAATTTCTACAGCTCAATATGGCACATTTAGGCATTTAGACATTTTTAAAATTTCGATTGACTCCGATTCCGAAAGCAAACTAAAGACATGGGCGTAGCCAGGATTCTATATAGGGGGGGTCATAGGTCTTTGGCGGGGGGGGGGGGGGGGGGGGGGCAGATTAAGAAAATCCTAAACTTCCAATTCGTGGTTTTTAACAATATATGAGCGAGCGAACTGGGATTTAATGCCTCCCTTCTCACCCCGCAACTCTCTCCGCTCCACGTTTAGGTATGAAACTCGTGAGCATTGAAACGACCGATCGCTCTTCTAGGGGGGGGCAGCTGCCCCCCCCTGCCCGTACCTCGCTACGCCCATGACTAAAGAACAGACTTTCGAAAGACGAGCATTGCGTTGTTTGGGAGTGCGATATGACATGCGAAGTACATACACATGCAGTATCTATCATGATCTATGTCTGTGGATAGGTATAAAAAATCCTATATCATAAAAAACATATCTTCATTCTTTCTTTCTTGAACCAATCCAAATTAAAGTTAACCGTGTATTGAAATATCAAGCATCCTCTTTCTTGAATACAAGGAACGAGAATAATAAGAATAATATTCATTAACCAACTTCCAAAAAGGATGAGGTTCTATGTATAGCTTTATATATTTTTACCGCACCTCTACCCGCAACTCTCTCCGCTCCACGTTTAGGTATGAAACTCGTGAGCATTGAAACGACCGATCGCTCTTCTAGGGGGGGGGCAGCTGCCCCCCCCTGCCCGTACCTCGCTACGCCCATGACTAAAGAACAGACTTTCGAAAGACGAGCATTGCGTTGTTTGGGAGTGCGATATGACATGCGAAGTACATACACATGCAGTATCTATCATGATCTATGTCTGTGGATAGGTATAAAAAATCCTATATCATAAAAAACATATCTTCATTCTTTCTTTCTTGAACCAATCCAAATTAAAGTTAACCGTGTATTGAAATATCAAGCATCCTCTTTCTTGAATACAAGGAACGAGAATAATAAGAATAATATTCATTAACCAACTTCCAAAAAGGATGAGGTTCTATGTATAGCTTTATATATTTTTATTTTGAATACGTTAAGCTTATCTTACTTTGGTACCAGTTACTAAACAATATAAAATATAAATCATCATCAGTATTATTATGTACAATATAATATTTTTATGAACAATCAGCACTTTATTTAATGTAACTCGAAAATAGGCTAAAAATATTGTTAAGGAAATATGCAATTTTTGACTTAACCTAAAATTCCCACGGCATCGGAAGAAAAGCTCCAGCTTCAAATACAAAATGGGAGCCATTAAGACAAAAGATAAGTGATGGTCCACACCGCGGCATCCATCTGCGTCGCGGTAACGAGCGCACGGCCGGCGGTAATGGGGCCGCACCTTAACGATTCTTACGTGATGGTAATTAAATAACGCTAACACTTTTAAGTGTTTGGAAAGATAAATTTTTGTATTAGCGTCAGAATATTCTAAACTATTCAATTAAACAATTTCAAAAAATTTGCCTCATGTTGGGCGCCACAGTAGTGCTCTATAGAAAATTGTATAATGGTGAAGCATCTTGAAATTTGTGCACTTAAAAAGAGTTTACTATCTTACATTATAGTATGGGCGTGGAGTTGGATTTTCGATTAGGTTTCTTTGAGTAATTACTCAAAGAAACATAAACGAAAGTTACTCTTTAGTAGCGCTGCTATTTTCACAATCAACTCTATTTATGGGACACATACACGTTACCTTAAAGTATTATCATATTATTATTATCTTGAAAGCGAGTCATACCTAATACTGACTTTACGTATAATATGTTACACACATATATTTACTAGTCACTTTGACATTTCTAGATGTGACGTTAATCACGAAATCAGAACTATCCTGTGCATTATATAGGTACGGTCACTGACAAATCCAAGGTATTTGACCTTAATGCTATGGTGATAAGGTCCAAAAATAGCACCTCAGGTACTGTACCATCCAGTTAATTAGTACCAGGCTCAAGTGGCTTCGCTAATCAATTCTAAGTACCACTTATCAGCAGAGACCTTTACGTAATGAATCATCTACATATAGTGTTAGTTCTACACTATTTGTTGACTTGTTAAAGTACTTTGTTAGGCTGGATTAAAATAACAGGGTAATCGATTCGCCATTTAAATAAATCGTTACATACTATTGCTTGTGATATCGCGATGTACCGGCCAAAACGCGTGTGTGCACCGCCGCGTATACATCCAGCCTTAGGCTCTTGCTATAATTTGGTCACAGAACACGTACACATTCCAATTTCGAACATTAAACTACGTCTTGTCTCTATTTTGCTTTCTAGAGCCAATTTTTGGGGGTTACCCTAAAAACATAAAGTAAATTAAAAGTATATTTCTTAATGTCAAATATAAAAATTTGGAAACATTATCTTAGAATCGAGGACACAATAATTACTTTGTATGTTTTAGATCACTCCTTTAACTTAAATTATAAATCGCTCTTGAATTTTTTCTAACCTCACTCCTATATGGTGGTAATTGGTTAAAAACCAGGTCCCAGTGTGGGCGCGAATAACCAGCGATGATAGATACATACATTAGACTAACGAACAACTCAATCCGTACCACCTGCTGGGAATATTCCTATAAAATGCTTTTGTTTTTGCGCTTTATTCGTAGAGAGACTTTATTTTGAAAGAATTCTTTACTGACGGATATTTTGCGTATAATATTTTTTCACAGTACTAATAATTCTATTTTAGTTACATTTTATACGTTTTAAAATGCTTTTGTTTTTAAGCTTCAATTCTTAGTTCATTGTAAAGATAACGTCTTATCGTTTGCTTTTGGGTACTATGCACAATTTTTTATATATTTTTTGAGATTAATTATCATACTTTAAGGTAAGGAACACCTACACTCCTTAAAGTATTATCACTTAGTTTGTAAAACCATGTAAGTATATAAATTTATCGCATGAAAGCTTTTAATCGATTTTTTACCGGAAAACAATATTTTAGCCAAAATAAGCTTCTTCGACCAAAGTTCTCCCAATAACTTCAGCCCAGGCACAGTGATTGCCGTATGCAAATCCGATAGGCAATTACAAAGAAATAGTCTCAAGGTTCGTGCGAAGCCTTTTCGGGTCGCCATTGTGTTTGTCTACTAATTGAACGTGAAAAGTTCACTTTGTGCAGGATTTTGTCAGTCAGAAACCACGAAAATGTTACTCGGTTTTGTGGGTTACAGTTAAGAAAGAATCGTTCGTGTAAAAACAACTATAAAAGAATAAGTAAAGGTCAATTCAGACTGCAACGCGACGAGGCGAGGCGAGGTGCAGCGCAGATTAAATTTGTATGGATTTGACAGATGAGATTTCAATTGCGTGTAAGTCTTGCGAATCTGTCAAATCCATAAAAATTTAGAAATGCATCTACGCGTTGCGTTGCGGTCTAAATTAACCCTAAGGGAAGTTTCGCGCATACTAATATATTAATATTAATATTAAAGCAGGTAGAAGTTGAGAAGTACTATGATAAACTAACTTCGAGTAAAACACGTAATATTTAAAATCAAACACCAATAATACAATAAAATTTTAAAGAAAGTAAACCCAAAATAAATCCAAAACTTACGAAGTCCTGATATGACACAAGCGTTAATGTCAGAATAATATTGCTTTTTTCATGTTTTGGCACGGCATGGATAAACCAAAACCACTCGCATCAATCACGCCAACACTGTAATTATCACAACGGTTATCTCGTCATTTTGACGCGTCACAGTCCCGTCATCGCGTCATTACAGCGTCATGACGCGTCATCGTCACATTAGCACGTCATATCAGATCTTAACGATTAGGAGTTACTTGTGAAAATTTGGAGCCTGTAGCCAAGTTGTTTTAACATGCTTTAACTAATTTACATGTGATATTGAATGTACTGTCACTTCTTGGTGGAAATTCATGTTCAATCAAATAATTATACACTTTTCACCTGATGATGAATTGTTCGAAACCGGTCGTGTATATTATAAATCTGTAATAAATCTATTCAAATAAAGTGGAATAAGTGCAAGGAAAGTGTATAATTATTTAATTAACTAATTACAACGCCGACTTTGTTTTAACATGGACTTCAAACTTTTTGTACTTTATCAAAATGTTACACGAAAGATTCTATATTGTGTGGCGATGTGATGCGGTGTATTTTTAAATGAGTAATTATAAAAACTATAGGCGCCTACGCCTACGCCCAATGGTCGAAATTCGGCCTCAGATAAAAAAAAATACAAAATATTGACTTTATTATTTTTTAGACATAATTTAACCATAATTATTATAAGAGTACAATTCGATGATAATTCGTATGTATAGGCTTGTGTTTAGTGTGTGTGTTGTAGTGTGTGTAATATTTTATTTGTTAAAAAAATGTATGATAAAAGCATAATTTCAAAATAATATTAGCTCGATGTACTCCTTCACCGTATAAACTATAACGGTGCGAAATTTCATGCATCTACGTTTCCCCATTTTTCGTAAAAAGGGTTACAAAGTTTTTTCCTTTCAGCAAAATCGGCTCAGCAGTTTGGGCGGAGAGAGTTAACAGACAGACAAACTTTCGCTTTTACGATATTAGTATGTTATACTATTTTAAACTATAACACTTCGTCAAGTACAAACCGATGGAAATAAAACTATCTTAAATCGAGCGCCTACAAAACCATTAAAATTTGTTTTGATGGCCTACATCCGATAGATTAAGTACTTATTTATATTTAAATTATACAATCGGAATTATTTTATTGGTATTCAGATACACAATCGACATGGTGGTATATTATAATTATCGACAAAATTTATGTCTCACTAAACACCTGTTAACTAACCAAATGAATCTGATAAGGGGAGGCGTACACATAGTTTGTATGGAACTTACGAGCATAATATTTTGAAATTTGAAAATTCTCCGTCATACGACTACTCCGTCATATAAATTTTCTATCAAATCATGTGTTCTGATGCGATGTTAATATTTTATCCATCCCAAAATGTGCACAGGGCCGCTAAAAATTTTTCACTTTAAAAAAATCGCTTGAATTCATTGAGATACTTGAATCACTTTCAGATTACATAAGCTAAACTGCAATAGGAAAGTAAAATAAATGTTTACTATTTTTTTTAATAATTTTAAAACTATTATCTATTTAAGGCAAGAAGTTTGTTGCAAAATTGATTACAGCGCGTTTAGCACTGTAATCAATTTTGGGGGCTGTTTGAATTGCCAAAATGTTTTTTTTGTAAATAATATTTTTTGTAATTATTACGAAATACCGGTCCATTTTTATTAGGGTTCCGTAGCCAAAACGGCAAAAAACGGAACCCTTATAGATTCGTCATGTATGTCTGTCTGTCTGTCTGTCTGTCTGTCCGTCCGTATGTCACAGCCACTTTTCTCCGAAACTATTAGAGCTATACTATTGAAACTTGGTAAGTAGATGTGGTCTGTGAACCGCATTAAGATTTTGATGCAAAAATGGAAAAATTATTAAAAATTTTAGGGGTACAACTGAAACAAAAAAAAAAAATTTTTTTCATCTAACCTATGCGTGTGGGGCATCTATGGATAAGTCTCCAAAAATCATATTGAGGTTTCTCATATCATTTTTTTCTAACCTGAATAATAATTTGCGAGAGAGACTCTTCCAAAGTGGTAAAATGTGTGTCCCCCCCCTCTAATTTCTAAAGTAGGGGCATGATAATTCTAAAAAAAATATATGATGTAGATTACTATAAAAACTACCAACGAAAATTGGTTTGAACGAGATCTAGCCAATAGTTTTTTTATACGTCATAAATGGTAAACCTTTATCTAAATTTCATTAAATCGACTGAAATATAAAAATAAATCAAAAACCTTTTAATTTCATAAAAGTAAACCTTATGGCTGCTGCGGAACCCTTCATGGGCGAGTCCAACTCACACTTGGCCGCTTTTTTAATTTATCACAGATTTAGGCTACGTTTTCAATTTATTTACATGGACGAAGCCGCGTAAAACGTCTTGTATTTCATAATAACAATGATATTGTCCTAGTGTGCGCCATCCTTTACATTTAATACTTAAACCTTAAAAGTTACTTTATAGTAATTACTCAAGTACCTTGACATTTCAATATTTTCATATTTTTCGAATTATTAGTCTTGCTTGTTAGGTCTTGTTAGTATTTTTATAAACAATGTAAGGTTATTTATCATCGCATTGTTTGATTTTTTTGTAGATAATAATATTTATTACTTTATTGAGATATAACAAATAGATTATAGGTATGTCACAGAAATTTAAAACCTCACTATTTTTTTTAAATATAGATATAATTATTTTGGAAGCATACTATAAAATAATAAAGTCAATATATAACTATGTTTTTCAGATTTCTGAAAACTAAGTAAAAAAACTTAAAAGCGCGCTTTGTCAGTAAAAATCTTCGCCTATGTCCATAATTTCTTACGCCAAAATGACCCAAAGCTTTTTGCCTTTAAAGGTCCAGGTAGCAAATTTTGCCTATAAAGGTCCAGGAGCATTCGCTTGTAATGTAACGTTACAGAGTCGAGCATTACATCAGTGAGGGAGGAGAACCGAGCATGCATGTGCACCTTGTAATGATACAATGTGTAATATCTTGATACAACTTGTAACACGCGAATGCTCCCGGTGAGGAAGCACCTTAATATTATGATTTATTACGACATGTTACTATGAGCAAGTGTGATTATACAAGTAAAGGTATTTTCAACAAATCATACAAAACAAGAAGGAGTCCCAATTTCAAAGATTTAACAGTCACACAATTTAATTTGTACGTAATAAATTCACACAAACGGATAATCGAATACAGGTCGAATCGATATATAATCGAGAGAGAATAAATCAACTTTGAAATCGATTTCAACAAGTGGCTATTAATTAAGTTGTAGTTAGATTAGAAATTAGATAGAGCAGGGCGTTGATACACGGCCGCCATTTCACCCACTGCGCCTGCGTAGTATATTTTATTAGAGATTTAAGAATCGACTGTACGGAATCGATATTTTGCATTATCGCTTTAAGTAACAACTTAAAAGATTAAGAAAAAATATTTTAGCTTAATACTAAGATTAACTTGTGGACTTAACAACTTTTGAATATTATGATTATATTCAAGAGTTCCTTTTGTTAAGTCCACAATGTGAGTTATTTTTCTAAAACAGCACCTTTAACAGCAGTAGCTTGTTTACTTTACTATATCACACACACAAGTGTTTCTGTTTGTCACGCTACCGCGTCACGCTTAAACAGCCAAACCAATGTACTTAGTTACAATTTGGTATGGAAATACTTGACTACAGAGCAGAAACAGGCACCTTGGTCGCTACGAGAGCATACGATCTACAGAGGAAATTCGTGGCACCAACCACAACCACATCGTTCAATTCATGAGCAGCATTGGGTTGGGGGGGGGGGACGGTACTCTAATGCGAAGAAGCCACAATAGATCCTCAAGGGTCGCAGTGACATGCCTACTTGACCTGCCTTCAGCAAAAAAAAAGCGGCCAAGTGCGAGTTGGACTCGCCCATGGAGGGTTCCGCAGCAGCAATAAGGTTAATTTTTATGAAATTATATTATTTTTGATTTATTTTTATATTTCAGTCGATTTAATGAAATTTAGATTAAGGTTTACTATTTATGACGTTTAAAAAATACTACTGGCTAGATCTCGTTCAAACCAATTTTCGTTGGTAGTTTTTATAGTAATATACATCATATATTTTTTTAGAATTATCATGCCTCTACTTTAGAAATTAGAGGGGGGGGGACACACATTTTTCCACTTTGGAAGAGTCTCTCTCGCAAACTATTCAGGTTAGAAAAAAATGATATGAGAAACCTCAATATGATTTTTGGAGACCTATCCATAGATACCACACACGCATAGGTTAGATGAAAAAAAAATTTTTTTGTTTCATTAAGGTTTACTATTTATGACGTATAAAAAAAAACTACTGGCTAGATCTCGTTCAAACCAATTTTCGTTGGTATTTTTTATAGTAATATACATCATATATTTTTTTTAGAATTATCATGCCTCTACTTTAGAAATTAGAGGGGGGGGGACACACATTTTTCCACTTTGGAAGAGTCTCTCTCGCAAACTATTCAGGTTAGAAAAAAATGGTATGAGAAACCTCAATATGATTTTTGGAGACCTATCCATAGATACCACACACGCATAGGTTAGATGAAAAAAATTTTTTTTTGTTTCAGTTGTACCTATGGGGACCCCTAAAATTTTTAATACTTTTTCCATTTTTGCATCAAAATCTTAATGCGGTTCACAGACTACATCTACTTACCAAGTTTCAATAGTATAGCTCTAATAGTTTCGGAGAAAAGTGGCTGTGACATACGGACGGACGGACAGACAGACAGACAGACAGACAGACAGACAGACAGACAGACAGACAGACAGACAGACAGACAGACAGACAGACAGACAGACAGACAGACAGACAGACAGACAGACAGACAGACAGACAGACAGACAGACAGACAGACAGACAGACAGACAGACAGACAGACAGACAGACAGACAGACAGACAGACAGACAGACAGACAGACAGACAGACAGACAGACAGACAGACAGACAGACAGACAGACAGACAGACAGACAGACAGACAGACAGACAGACAGACAGACAGACAGACAGACAGACAGACAGACAGACAGACAGACAGACAGACAGACAGACAGACAGACAGACAGACAGACAGACAGACAGACAGACAGACAGACAGACAGACAGACAGACAGACAGACAGACAGACAGACAGACAGACAGACAGACAGACAGACAGACAGACAGACAGACAGACAGACAGACAGACAGACAGACAGACAGACAGACAGACAGACAGACAGACAGACAGACAGACAGACAGACAGACAGACAGACAGACAGACAGACAGACAGACAGACAGACAGACAGACAGACAGACAGACAGACAGACAGACAGACAGACAGACAGACAGACAGACAGACAGACAGACAGACAGACAGACAGACAGACAGACAGACAGACAGACAGACAGACAGACAGACAGACAGACAGACAGACAGACAGACAGACAGACAGACAGACAGACAGACAGACAGACAGACAGACAGACAGACAGACAGACAGACAGACAGACAGACAGACAGACAGACAGACAGACAGACAGACAGACAGACAGACAGACAGACAGACAGACAGACAGACAGACAGACAGACAGACAGACAGACAGACAGACAGACAGACAGACAGACAGACAGACAGACAGACAGACAGACAGACAGACAGACAGACAGACAGACAGACAGACAGACAGACAGACAGACAGACAGACAGACAGACATGACGAATCTATAAGGGTTCCTTTTTTGCCATTTTGGCTACGGAACCCTAAAAATGGAGGTACTTTGAAAGACAGTAAAGGATACTTTTGTCTCGGAAAAATACAATTCCCTTACGATAAACGAATAACATAGAATTAACCTAGAGAACGCACACTTTGTTATCAAGAAATTTAAAACTCCAAGGCCGCCCAAAATCAGAACTAATGACCTACACAGGTGCGGTGCATTAAAAAACATTTAGCTCCGCGTCCGATTACCCGCTGGCAGTCAATCAACAGATATTTATATTTCATTATCACTCAATGATTTTAGATTTCTGTAGCTAATGATAGAAGTTGGGAAGTTGAAATAAAATTATGTTTATTTATCATTAACTTTTCTATTTTATTGACATTACTGCGTCTTTAATTTGTCTTATAATTTAACTAGTGAAATATTAATAATCGATTATAATAATATGTCGCTGGACCAATTTTAGTTAAACTTGGTGTGAGTGGTACTTTAAATCAGTACTTTCAATGAAATACACTCATACCACACAAAGTGTTTATCATAATACAGAATAGTGAAGAAATAAAAGACAGGGGATAGTCCTTAAAACTTACCTACACAATAAAAAATATATTTTTAACTTAACATCTACTAATGAATAATATAAAGACAAAGGCTACCTAATTTTATCAATGCGTATATCATCAATAATGTTTTGAAATACTAAAACAATAGTGCCAATAAGGTCGAGTGTATGAATGGCGATGTTTTGACCTTTCTCGGTAACTAGTGACCCAGAGTGTCATAGTTGGATTATGGCGGGGTCACACTAATAAAAAAATGTTATAGTTTGGTCATATTATTGGAAAAAATGTTATAGTTCTACTAACAGAAAAAAATATTCATGTAAAAACTTTTATAGCGTGGTCACTGGTCATACTACCGTAAAGTTGTTATAGTTAATAATTATTATGATGCAAAATGAGTTTCATGGGGTTGGTTCACATTGCATTTAGCAGTTTTTTTAATTAGTATTTTTTAAGGGTACGGAACCCTTCGTGTGAGAACCGAACTAGTACTTGGCTAATTTTTTACCTACTACACGGGAAGTTACACATGGTAATGACAAAATTATTATAAATTGCGTCACATTTCGTTGCGATATGTAGTAATTAACCCTAAATATTCAAATTCCACTACTACCGATTGATTAAAAAACTTTATAGAAAATTCACATGCGATCCAAAAATAACAATAGCTATATCGAAATTTAAAATTGGTCGTTGTAGTCGTTGGAACTACCGAAAGACGTGAGATTTTCCTTGTTTGTACAATAACGTACGAAATTTTACATTTCTCTATTAGCAGTTTTTTTTCATTCATCACTTCGTGTTTGCTCCAGCGATAAGATATACAAAAAGAAAAATACCATTTAAATACACAGCTTAAGCAACTTAACAGTTAGCAGTAATATTTATTTATCATATAAATATTATGGAGTAGAAATTAATTATGGAAGAATTTACAAAATTCACCTACATTCAGGGGACAGAAATGACAGAAATTTTTTTACTAGGAAAAGACTTCAACGCGCTACAACAATATAATATTATGCCAGTGCAAACAAAGTTCGCTTTTATAATTTGAGTCAATAAGGTTTGAAATTTATCCTAAATAATTTAAATTATGATTTTAAAGATTTTATTTATTTGCTTGCATGGAATATTCTTTGAAACGTTGGAACCAAATCCGTAATAACTACTCTGATACTCATTAATCATTATTATCACCACAACTTAGGACTCTACTTTCGGCTCTACTCTATAGCGAGAAATGTACAGTTCCCAAGGGTTACTTTAACAATATAGGCAATATGTAGTATTTAATAAAGTAAAAGATTAAAATATACATTCTTCAGTAATCGTCGTAAAAACTTGTTTATTCGGCCTTAGATAAAAACCAATAATTGCGTGAGAATCCACAAATCAAACACATGCACCGCGCGAAGAGAATTAGTAATTCAAGGTGACGTAGTAGTGCTTACTACTTCATACTAGCTTTTACTGCGACTATGTCTTGCTAGCTTTTCCTACAGCTGCGTCTCACTAACAAAGATGACTTAGCTGACAGTAAAAGTGCCGTGACTGTATCTTACTAGCTTTTACCGCAACTACGTCTTGCAAGCTTTTACCGCAACTACATCTCATTAGCTTCTACCGCTACTACGTCTTACTACGAGTATGTAGATTTTATTACGAATACGTCTTACTAGCTTTAACTTTTAGAATTGGCAGCCGCACGGTTCGTTTTAGTATAGAAGTCGCGCGGCTCCCGCACTACTCGCGACTAAATGTGAAGGCAGCCAAAGTCTTTGTAGTATTTGCCGTAATTATATTGTAATACTAGCTTTTACGGTAACTACATCTTACTAGCTTTTTAACGGGACTGGGTTTTACTAGCTTTTGCCATCACTATGTCTTACTAGCTTTTACCGCAACTACATCTTACTAGCTTTTACTACGAGTACGTCTTACTAGCTCATACCGCAACTACGTCTTGCTAGCTTTTACTGCGAATACGTCTTACTGGCCTTAACCGTGACTACGTTTTTGTAGTCTTTACCGTAAAAGCTAGTAATAGTGTCTTACTAGCTTTTTAAAGCGATTGGGTATTACTAGGTTTTACGGCGACTACGTCTCACTAGCGTTTACCGGGAATAGGTCTGACTAGCTCATAATGCGAGATATAATATGCGGATAAAGTGGGAGGTTGAATGACGCTTTTGTTTGAACCAAACCAAAAATATTTGACGGTGGTTTATCTATATATATAAAAATGGATTTCTAATTGTGTTAGTAACGCTATAACTCAATAACGGCTGAACCGATTCTGCTAATTTTAGTCTTAAAATAATCCTTGAAGTACAGGGAAGGTTTTTAAGTGACACAAAGTACACAGGGACAGCTAGTCTTTTATAAAAGTACCATTCTAGTTTTATAATATTGAGCCACAGTGCAGCCACACGATATATAAACTGTATTAATGTAAGATTATTTAGCAGAATTACGACGTTTTTTTACATTAATATCCACACCATGTAACCTTAACGTCCATTATAATGATAATAAATCTGGTGCAGTACAATAGTTACCTTGACCTAATCATAATCATGTGATATAATGAAAGCACAATAGTAGAGCTTAGTAACTCCGTCGTATTGTCCAAATTTTTGTACAAATCGGAGACTAATGTTACGCGCACTTGACGTGCTGGTGCATTGTTTATCTTGAGGTTTTTCTTACTAATTGATATTTCAATCAACGTAACGCCTCCGTGGTCTAGTGGTTAAGAGCACGGCTCTTGACCCAGAGGTCGTGGGTTCGATTCCCGCGTTGGAAACATGTTATTTCCAAGTTTGGTTAGGACAATGCAGGCTGATCACCTGATTGTCTGACAAGTAAGATGATCCATGCGTCGGAGGGGCATGTAAAAAGTCGGCCCTGCGCCTGATCTCTCGCCAGGCGTGTCGGTCTTCCGTCCCACTGGGTTATGAGAGTATAGGAATAGAGAGTGATATTGCGTAGTGCGCACACACTTGGGCACTATAAAACCAGGCTAGTTACGCAGGAGTCTGCGTAACTAGCCTGGTTTAAATGAAACGGGCTACCGTTACCGAAACCGGTGTGGGGGTTATTATTATTATTGATCAAGGTAATATATTATGTTTACACCTTCTGTGTGAAGAATACCATGTAAGTAGAATACTTGCTGCCGAAAATCACGGGCAGAAAGTATTCTTGTATATAAAATGAGCTTCAGTGTTTAGTAGGCCATTCAAACATTGCAGTAAGGTGACCCTTACAAACGCACTTTAAGATATTATTATTATTACTAAACTTTAATTTAACGAAAATTTTGTCAGAAAATGTGTAAAACTTATACATTTTTATTTCATTAAACTTATTAATCATTAAACCTTTTTAAGTGCAACCGTTAGGCTTCTATTTCCGCTTTACATTTTTCTACGCCATATATCTCCGATGTACACTTGTTTAGCGCCCCGGTTTTACTCGAAATGGTTTTAAAATTCAAATTTATGCTAATGTGACACCACCTTTCTGCTAATTGGCTAGGGACATACGAATTTGTTTATGCATATTAGGCATTAGATAAATGTACTTGTTTGAACGTATCCTGATTATGGGGTATTGGGAAGGCGTAAGATGGTAGTAAGGAAAATTTAGATTTGGACCGTCCCATATCATATAGAGTCAACTTTATTTGATTTGCGATTCCATAATTCTATAATTTCAACATTTAACTTAAAAGTGCAGATTTTTATATTAAAAGTTGGCATGTCACATGTGACTTTGCGCTTCTTTTATAAAATAAGAGGCAAATGAGCAAACGGGCGATGGAAAGCAACTACTGCCGCCCATGGACATTCGCAACATCAGAAGAGCTGCAGATGCGTTGCAGGCTTTTAGCTTGATTTGTCAAATTATTATAATAGATATTATATTTGTACGCCGCTGTGACCGACGATTTAAAACTTTGACATTCACGAAACCATAGCTGAGGGCCCAGTTGAATCAATAAACTTATTTATTACATACCTAATAGATATGAGTGCTACTATTAATGATCACTTTGCACTTGTATCTTGGTGTAGCTAATCCTTGGAATGTATCGTGCTAAGTACCCATTAGTTTGCTACTCTCGTATTTATTGCCGAGTTATGTGTTAATTATTTGTAAGCTATTACTTGGAATTAGTATTGAAAATTAATTGTATGTACTATCATTGAAGTTGATTCCTATGCAGATGGCAGACCTAAGTAATTCAAAAAAACCCAGCCGACAGATCAGAGCATTGAATTGACATAAGCCGACCACATGACATAGGTCCGTCAACTGCCCAGGAATCAATTTCCTCGATGGTACATACGGCTACGACTACTGTACTATAGTACTACTAGTAGTAGGAGGTATTTCCATCCGTAAATTTTTGACATATTTTCAACTGTCATTGATGTCGCTATAGGAAATCTTCACTTATTTGTAGGGCAGTTAATTCTCTTAAAAAAAAAGAAAATTATTTGTCAGGCCGAGGCGTGAGTTCAGACTACTTCAGACATATAAATTGTCGCATCGTTTCAGGATTGTACACTATTCCGTTACCATAGTCTTAATGAGATAACTGTTTAATGTCAAGTCAAATTATTCCATAAAATTACAACGGCAACATTAATTTTAATTCGACTGCTATCAAATACAACATAAATACTTCATAATCGCAACAACATAAAAGTATACCACATAGTCAAAAGTCGATATCCCATCATCATTGATTACATACTACGAGCAATAACCACAATGTATGGTACATTACAGTAGTATTAAAGCCGCCGAACCAACAGCGTTTACCTCATTACTTCCCAGGGTGGTATGCAAAAATTGTTGAGAAAATTCCAGAAGGTGCGTGTAGCAGCCGGTTTTGAGTAATTTCAGCGTTTAGGATCGACTGATTTGCGCGGTTTAATTGTGTATGAGAACTATGGTCGGCATTCCATTTTTGAATTCTGACAGTTGATGGCCAGTACTTATGATGTTGTTTTTTTCAGCTGAAAGTGCAAAAGGTAAAAAAGTAAAGGCCAAGAAATAGAAATAAATTTAAATTAGCATTTATATTATTATACATGCTTAGAAATTAACTATTATAATTTTTAAGTACCACAAAGACCGAGATTATATTTATAAATTCTGACAATAATATTAATTTCGACTACTTATATTAATGTACTTTTGAGTTCTTTCAGTCTGAACAGCCAAGAGAAAATAAGTTAGATATAAATACCAAGTAAAATTTGGCTTACAATTATTTAAGCTGTTGGCTAGATTCATAGTTCAACATGTCAATGTCGGGTTTAGCCGTGAAGCAATTAGTTGTTTTTATTTGAATACGATAAGTCTTGGTTTGAAGCCTATTAGTTTGTACCGAGTGAGTCATGACGATGTAGATACCTAAAACATTGCTCATGTAGATATTATAAAATTAATAACGTAAATATATCTAAATCTAAATGATCAAAAATGAATTTTAAATTTTGATAGTCTCGCTAAAAACGACTGAACCGATTTGGCTAATTTTCGTCTTGAAGTGATCATGGAAGTCCAGGGAAGGTTTATATTAGGAGGAAAGTGACACAAAGTTCAACGGATAAGATCTAAAATAAAATATTAAAATATTGTTTTGTTCCATAAAATAATAGCTTTAAAAGTTAACCTTGCATTTTTGATAAATTATTACCAAGTTAGCAAATAAAAATCGATTCTTTACTTCAAGCTCAATTACACCAAGGTCGGCATCGAGCCGAGCGAATCGAAAATCGTTAATTACGTAATAAAATCGATTCTCTCACGACTGTACTGTTATCGTATTCGATTGGAAAATTAGGGAAATTAGCGTGCTACTGTAATGGAGGCCGCGGGGGACGTGCGGTTCCCGCAGGGGACGAACGTGGTTCTCGCGGGGGAGGAACACGGTTCTTGCGGGGGAAGTGCGGTTCTTGTGGTCCGAACCGGTACCCGTAGGGGACGGTGTGGACTGCTGACGGTTCACATGGTGAAATATGCATTTTAAACTAAAATGAAATACGAGTTCTTATGTATGAATTTTGAAATGGTGATACTTTAATTTTATTGCCATTATTGTAAGAGCAATTCATACTGAAACGAAACAAAACAAGGCGCCTACTGGCGATGCATAAAAGCAATAGGTATAACACAAAATAAATAGCGAAACGTAGCTTGATTTGACATTTTAACTTTATATCCATCGCCGCGCCGGGTCATATTTCGGTGTAAACTAGCTCCAAATATTACGAAAATATTTGCCTAAAGTCTTTTTTAATTTGCATATTAAGGTGACGCCATGTTAAAGTGAAAAACCGTGTTGGATGTGTTTGAGATTGCTTGTTTTCTATGCGAGGCTGGCCCGGCCTCTCATAGAAAACAAGCAATGGAACAGCAAAAAATTGAAAGGGCGTAGCGACAAAATGGTTTTTGTCGCGTAATTTAAAAACCATAAATACATTTCATATAAGCTATGGACAAATTAAAGTGTATACTAGAACCAATTTATGTACAAATTTTTGAAGCTTATATCACTCTCCTCTGTTGGCAAAATAGGAATCCCTTTTTTTACAGAGGTCTTTTTGATTGATTATTCTGTGTTATAAAAGTTGACCAATCGTGTTATGCTATGGGTAATTCAAAGACAAAGACATGATGAATACTGACAATGAACTTTAATTTCTTAGCTTTAGTCATTGCTGAGAAAAATGGACATCGCTACAGCCAAATTATCAAGGCGTCATCTTAAGAAGATAAAAAGTAGTCAAAAAGATGATGCTGATGATATCTATAGTGGATTTATAAGATGGTACTTCAGTAGTGGTGGTGTATAATCCCGCCAAGACGATACCACTTCAGTGTATCAATAACGATATCACTAATGTGGATACGCCTTTTAAAAATCCTTTGAAATCAAATTATTTTCCTAAAATACCAACAATGAAGGCCAAATTTAGTTCAAAACAATATAAAAATGTGGTTTCCTTAAGTTTTATATCTCGATGACGTATTAAAATATTTATAGCAAAACAGTTCTTGTAACCAAGACTGCAAAAGTTATTGTTAATATTCTGAATGTAATAAAAGTTGCAAAAACTTCGGTAATTTAAGGATTATCTTTTTTCTTTATGTAATGTTTTGTATAATTTTCTTTTTTTTTTTTTCAAAACAATCATAGATCAATAACAGTGACCTTTAATGTCCTTTGGTAATGAGCATAACAAACATTTAAAGAGTTATAAAAAAAAATCAGAATGTCTGCCTAAATTCGCCAATAACATACATCCACATCTTGACAACCGTATCGGAATTGCACGAAGCTTGCCGATAATCGGCGAAGACCGTGGGAACCGCACTTAGCATATCATTTCCTTGCACAATACTGGCTACCTTTGTTTTTAAGTGTTTTGAAATTTGAATTCGGAATTGCGATTTTAGAATTTTAAATTTCGCCTGCAGCGTAACATCTATAAGTAACCGGCAAACTATGTTTTGCCTAGTTTATGGGAATATGTTTGAGAGCCTTAAAGGAATATCTTCCAAGCTAGGAGTTGTCGTTAATTGAGACGTTGACTGTGTAATGAAAACTCCACGAAAAACAAAAATAACTGGAAAAATCTTGTGTGTTCCAAGACAAACAGAATCCTGTATGTCCCAAGACATGCTGATTATTAAACCCGAGAATCTGTGTTAATTTTGTAATTTCAAAATATAATTTTCGTTTAGTATTATAAGTAACAGCAATAAATGTTTGATATGTAATATTAATGCATTTAGGCAGTACTATATAAAAGAAGCTGGAATTACATTAGGATTATATTTTAGTAATCGTCAAAGAATTTCAAACATTAACTAAGCGTGGATAAATGTTGAGTGAGAGGTTGTCAAAGCGTCATACTATTCTGATGGCAGCTTAATGTAAGGTGTGTTAATTTAATAAATTTCACCTCAAAAAAATTAAGTATCCTATGTCCGTTTCCGGGACTCAAGGTAGATATTATGGAACAGACCATGAAAGAAAAAAAAACTAAATCTATTTTCAATTTGACAACTGACTTCAACAATAAAATATATAGAGTACAAATCGTGTGTATAGGCTTGTCAATCAAAATCTCCTAGTGTGTGTGTTTCAGTGTGTGTAATGTTTTTTATATTGTGTGATAAAAGCATAATTTCAAAATAATATTAGCTCGATGCACTCCTTCACCTGTGCAAAATTTCAATCACCTACGTTTCCGCATTTTTCGTCAAAAGGGATCTAAAGTTTTTCGCTCGCGTATTAATATAATAATTATATAAATTTATTATAAATCGAACTTTACGTTATTACAAGTTGTTACAACATTACACAACAGATCGGTGGTACTGATACACTAAATGCTAGCTTAACCTATGTATCTAATACCAATACCTCGGCTGTAAATTACCAATTATTCTCTAATTATTTGACGTTAATATTTGTAAAGTTGTAGTCGTTAGCACTACTCAATTTTAATTAGGTATTCGCGACACTTGAATATCTTTCTGTGTCCTAATTTAATATTATAAATGTGGAAGTGTTTCTGTCTGTCTTTTACCTCTTCTATCTTAAACGGCTGAACCTATTTATCAGAAATTTAGTATGGACTAACTTTGAGGGTCGGGAAAGGACTGAAAGTTTTTATTCCGGAAAACTACGGCTCTGAAAAGAAAAACGAATTTTGGCGCAACGGAGTTGCGGGCGTCTTTTAATCAAAATATTCAACTTCACTCCAAGCTTCTTTAAAGTAGATGCAGACAAGAAGCTTCTTGCCAAAAAATATATTTAACTGACTTTTTTTTAGATAGTGTAACATAAGTAATCCACATATAAGCCTATGAAAGTTGCCACTAAATATTACCAAGCTCATATTTTTGCGATAAATGTAAACCGAATTTATAATAAGCCAGAAGTGCGAAACTATGTTTTATTCAAATATTTAATTCACAACATAAATCTGTATTATGCGCTGTTTGTTTAGTAAGCGTATAATAATAATACTAATTTATTATTAGGTGTTATTAATAGATATATAGTATTAAATATAAATCGTATCTAATTTGTAAACGAAATTGTCGGTCGCGAGTCGCGACGGGTGGCGACTATTTTTCATAATATTTTTATTACTTTATAATATTTATTTTACTGTTTTATGTGACTTAATGTTCTTTGCTTTTAAATTAATATCTAAGTTAAGACTACGCTGCGTAACCCAAGGTCAAATAGTTTTAAAATCCGAATAATGAGAATATTTTTGTGTTGTTTGTGGTTTATATGCATGAAAAAAGACAATATTTATTATTATTGGCATTGAAAATATTTTTAATGCAGAATAAATTTCAAGCCATAAGAAAAATTTGCACGGTAGGTTTAATTGCACCCTGTTTTATGAATTGACAACATTTCAAAATTTTAACATGGCTTTTTTATTATTTTTTAAGAAAGTAGACTTAAAATAAGGCGACACGTGTTTCTTGCTTTTTCAAAATTATGTTTTTAAGATACCTAAAAAATAGATTTTAATCTTTCGTATTCTAAAGAGACGTAAGCGCCAAGTGACGTCATACTTACGCCTGAACGGTTAATTCCATTACAGTTTACAAAAGAAAAAATATGTCAGTGTAAGTTTGTTACGTTTATTAGGACGTCTGTCAATGTCATCGTGGTATCATATAACCTCATTGGGTATTTTCGTATGTAGAAATGTCATTGTTGACAGTGACTGTTTTTTTTTTATGCTTCATGACGTTTTTTTAAAACGCTTTTACATCAGGCAAAGAAAAATGTCTGAGATGCCGTAAGTATGACGTCACAGCGTATTTTTCAGTTTTTCTATATTTTCTCAGTAAATAAGCAATATAAAAATTTTTTGAATATTTTTTTGATATCAGGAAAAGAAACTAAAGAAACGGTATTTTTTATTTTAAGGCTTAAAATTTTTGAAATGTTGTCAATTAACAAATACCTATTGAATATTCTGAATACAAGACAAAGTTAAATAACTTGCTAGAAATACGTCTTCATACTAGAGCACTCGAATTCGCGTTCGCAAACACTCTTTTTAATGGAACTTTGAGTATTTTTATAGGTTTTAGTTTGCAGTTCTATAATTGTCGTCATTGACGAAATATTGAAGTTTCTATGACGGTATAATATTATAGAAGCGTTATAGTATGGATTAAACGAAAAATTTTACTTGAAATTAATGTTAAAAATATTGTTATAATTCGAATTATTCGAATAATAGTAAACATAATAACTAATTAATATTTTTAATAAATGGAATAACACTTACCCTGTTGAAAATAGTTGGATTTCCTCACATACACGCAGACGAGCGCCATGAGCTGCAGCTGCGACAGTCGCTGTCGCGTGGACGGCGGCAGCGGCAGCAGATCGCGCAGGTTGGCGATCTCGGCGTTGATCAGGTCGCGCCGGAGCTTGCTCGCGCCTTTGGTTGATTTGCCCTGATCGAACCTGAGGAAGAAGGAGTGTTTTAGTATGGAGACATGGGCGCTCAACATTTTTATGCAAGTGTAAATACAGTCGGTGTTGTTAAATATTTATTTATTTCATGAATACAAACAAGGTAAAAAATTAATATATTTTGGTAGTAACAAAAACCAATGTAGGCTTAAGGACGCTATTACAAATATCAGCGAATTTCCGGTACCCTATTAAAGAATTAGGAGTCAAACTGCGAGGATATTTTGGTTTCAAATGAAAGATAATATATTCGTCTCCACGACTGTACCATAAAAATTCTATAGCCGCATACAAAATTTTCACATAAAATACGTTTTAACCATCACAATAATCGCAAAATATGAAAAAAATGGGGTCTGATTAGGTACCTTAATATCTAAATGCACTTAACTGAGGAAAATAAATATACAAAAAAATTGTTGCTTATTTAGTCCTCTATAAAGTCCGCTAAAAATTTTATATAAAAATAAACAACTTTTCCAGTTATAAGAAAAATAAGAAAATTTCTCAAATTTTTTCATACATTTTCGCCATATCAAAAACGCGGCGAGAGTCGTAACCGCCACTGTACAAGGCGCGCTAATATGAATCTTATTTTAATATCATTAACGTCGATATTCGTACTGACAGACATCCGACCTGCTAATTAAAAAGTTGGAGCATTCTTAAGAACGAAGTATTAGCTAGAAATTTACATCCAATAAGGCCTTTATACATAGTGACCATTTTCAAACAATTTTAAAATGAAATAAATTACGATGTGCTTATAATTATACGTTTTTGTATTGTTAGAATTTCTAACATGAGACAAACTATAGAAATAATGAGTCATCACTCCTAGTCCTTGCTTTGTATTGTAGAGAATATAAAAGATATAAAACTTCTATTTATATAACAAACTAGTTGACCCGGCAAACGTTGTTTTGCCATTTAAAGTATTTCTACTTCATCAGTAATTGATACAAAATCTTACCCCCCCCCCCTTTTGTCCCCTAAGAGGAGTGGGGGGGAAAACTGATAACCATTGGTTTTATAAGCAATAGCTTTAGATACCATAGTTTGTACTATTTTAGCATAGCTTATGCTATTGTCAATCGTTTTTACATAAGACATTTAAGCGAGATTAGTTCATACAAAAGGCAGGTGTCGTAAACATTTGACGTGAATCAATTTGTCCGATCCGAGACGGTCCGCCGATTTGTTCCGGACATAATCATTTCGGTTATTTATTGTTATAGTTCAGCTGAGATATATTATGTTAGAGCTTTTTTAGCTCAAGTATATAGAAATGAAATAGTTTATTTAGTTAAGTAACATATTATTTTAGTTTAAGAATTGCTAGGTGATCATATTAATATGTTTCGTTTCAACGAGAATAACTGAAGACGTAAGTTATAAAATTAAGATTACTAACATTTTGTAACATAAGGGTTATTACTTCACCCTCTTGCTTATTAGCCATAGCCATATTTATATCTGGCTATTCATAAAATATTTTTTTTATTTCAATCATTTGCCCGGTCCTACTTTTATGCAAAAAACGAATATATTTTCAAATTCTATTGTTACCCACTTCTGTTCATTTAACGCCTTCAACTGCAACATTCATCCGTGGGAGAACCATTAATCCTTCGGTACGAATGGGCTGGCTCGACCGGCGAAATACCACGGGCTCACAGAAAACCGGCATGAAACAGCGTTTGCGCTGTGTTTCGCCGAGTTTCGTGAGTTTACCGGAGGCCCAATCCCCTACCCTTATTTCCTTCCCTACCCACCCCTATTCCCTTCCCTACCCTCCCCTACCCTATTACCGTATTCCCTCGTAAAAGGCTGGCACCGCACCTGCAGCTCTTCTGATGCTGCGAGTGTCCATGGGCGACGGAAGTTGATTTCCATTAGGTGACCCGTTTACTCGTTTGCCCCCTTTTTTCATAAAAACAAACTGCTTAAAAATAGTATTATTTTTTATCACACGTAAAAATATATAGTCAATAATCATAGGTAGAGTTCTTTGCATTCGCATTTATATTTTTTGTTGTGTTACAAAACATAACAAAAAATATTCACATGCTGGCCAATGTAATAAAAGTAAGTGGTTAAAACCCATTAACAATTTACTTCCTAATATTAAGTAATAAGTAATAACTGATACAATTATTCTAATACTTCCTAAGTATGGACCTTGTGTGTAATTGAACTTATAGATACATAGAGGTCAAATTTGCTTGGCATTTTGTACTCATCAATAATATTTCTTCAAAATTTTTTGCGTCAGATTTATAAATAAACCAGAAGTAATGATAAAAATATTGAATAGTAAGATCAAAATACTTTTTTACTTATCCTCCACTATTTTTACAAAAATGTAAAGAAGACTTTGTAAAGCAATATTATATACCTAAGCTATATTAAAGTTGTTATAAAAGCTTTTAATACTTTCTAAAGTATCATCTATACTGATATTATAAAAGCAAAAGTGTGTCTGTCTGTCTGGCTGTTACCTCTTTACGCCCAAACCATTGAACCGATTTTGATAAAACTTGGTATGATGATGCTTTTAGTCCCGGGAAAGGACTTTTAATCTCGGAAAAATGTATGGTACCCGTGCGATAAACGAATTTTGGCGCATTGGAGTTACAGGGATCATCTAGTACCGGGATACTTTTAATTAAACATTTTCGTATAATCCAAACCACGAGACGCGAAACTTCATAATATCAATTAATGTATTTGTGACATATCTCCGACTTGGACTATAGCCAATCTACCATCAGTGGCTAGAACCACTGTATATTACCTTTTAACTGACACACCATCAAAGAGTAGTTAATATGAGTTTGACAACAGCTGTTTATAACTCATGACCTCCTTGTCAGGTATATTATGTTGTCAGATACTTGATATGAGCAATTAACTATTAATTATGTGTAAATGTTCGTTAAAACATAACATTAATAGGTTTTAAATAATATATGTAGGTAATAGCAAATAAGATAGAGACACAGGACTTACTATAATCGTGAACATAATATTATGCTTGTCAATCTGTCGATGTGTTTAAGATATAATTAACAGCTTAAAAAATATACGGTTTCTGGAATAATTTCTGCTATAATGAAACTAGCTAGTGTCTAAAGCAACAATTAAATCGTTAAATAATAATTTATAATAAAATATATTTTTTTTATATTTCTGCAGGTATTTAAAATGTTTCAACACAAATCAAATAGCTTCAAAATTACAAACACTTGACCTCACCATGAGTTATCTCACCTTCGTCCTTGACGTGACCTCTGACCTCTGACCTCGGTAGCGTACGAAGGGATAGACAGTATGACTCATACGGTAATTTATCATTGTTAGAAAAGGGCCATTATCACACAAACTTTTCTTAGATTTCTTTTTACTAAAAAAAACTTTTTTAACACAGACTTTTAATTTATGTGTAAGTTATTATAAATTAAAGTTAATTTGATATTATTTTTTCCATAAAATAGCAAAAGCATCCCCAAAACTGCAGCTTTATTACAAGTTTATAAAATTTTGTAACAAAAGACATCAACGCGTGCGAAGGGTTAACAAAACTAAGTGATAATAGGGTGTGTACGTGTTCCTTGTAGAGAGTTCATTGTGAAAGTAGCAGTGCTGAGAGACCAATTTTTTTTCACTTTTGTATCGGCAAGCTCCCCAGCGTCACGAGTTTCTCCATACAAAAGTGAAAAAAAAAATTTGGTCTTTCTGCGCTGCCACTTTCACAATGAAGTCTCTACAAGGAAAACATATACACTTTAAAGTATTATAACTTAGTTTTGTTACACCATGTATAATGTAGAGCAGAAAATGAATTGTAGAGATTTTGTTTTTCTTTTTTTTTACTTTTATCTTACAATACAAATTTACTTAAATTTAATACATATCAAAAATTAAATATATTTAATACATATTAAATTTAACAATAAATAAAATACATAATAAATTTAACAATGTCATTTACCGCATTTTTAACATAAATTTCTCAAAAACAATACGTACAATACGGGAAAACATTCGACTCAAAAATCAGGTTCTCAGTTAACTGTACCCGCGGGTTCCCACGTCAGGAGTTGAAAGGGATCAATCAAGCGATGTATTTGTTGGTTCTTATTAGCTAATAATGGGCCACGCGATGTGCTATCCTGAGAGAGCAATTTCGCGTTTTTGTGGGAAAGCCGGCGTATATGAGCCCTACATTTGTTTAAATTGTTTGAAGTAATGTAGAGTACTGGATTTTTGTAGTTTCGTGTTCATTTTTTTTAAATTTAAAAATATTACAAAGTTTTACATATTATTGTTTTTTATTAACCGTAATTATTTATATTTTTTATATTTGGATTTTATTTTTATTTTTTTAGGTACCTAGTGAACATTTTAAAAATTCTTAGTACTATGACAAAACGAAATATATATTACAGCTGCAGTATGAGATACATTGCAAATAATATTCTTTTGGAATTTGTTTAAAATTTACAGCTATTGTGAAAATGTTAAACAATTATTATTGTTCTAACACATATTATATTAATGTGTTTTTATAATTGTACTAGATGACGCCTGCAACTTGGTTGCGTTAAAATTCGTTTGGCGCGTGGGAACCGTACATTAAAAAGTATCCTATATCCTTTCCCAAGACTCAAGTATCCCCATACCAAATTTCACCAAAATTGATTTAGTAGTTTGGCCGTGGAGGTAATAGACAAAACAAATAGGTACTCTTAGGCATTTAATATATTATTTAAGTACGGATTTCAAGGACGGACGGAGTACGGACTTAAACACAATAAATCTTAAACACAATAAAAAAACAGTTTTCCTCATTGCCAAAATTAATCATTGTAACAAAACGGTTACATCGAATCAACTTAGTAAAATAATTTGTCATATTAAAAATACTATGTGTCTCATTAAATTATAGAGATTAATAATATTTTTTATTAAATTAACATAAAATCAATGATTTATAAAAACATGAGTCAAGTAGAGTTCTTAAAATATGATGACAAATTCCTACCATTATTTAAAATTATAATATTTATCATATTATTATCTTTTGATCATACGCTAACTTCTTACCAAAAATGTTGCTTATTTTAAAAAATGCTTTATCATTTTAATATTTTTCACTTTGTTTGATCACAATTTGCTTCAACAATTTTTGTTTTAATTCGCTATGCGTGAACGTGGATTCAAAATAATTAACGAGAATTAAGCCAATGACTGGTCATATTATGTACTTATAATTAAAAGAAAAGGTTCGTTTCTTTACATCTATTAGGAGAAATAAAAAAAAAAACATTAAGATTTTTTTGCACAAACAGAAACCCAGGGACAAGCTACTTTTTACCATAGAAAAATGTACGGTTTCCACAGGTATTTTGTAACATTTAGGCAATGTTATGGCCATCGTTTGCTAAGTCAGCTTATGTAATCCATACCTAATATTTCAAATTCGCAAGTGTACCTCTTCACGCCCAATCTGCATCACCAATTTTGCTGAAATTTGGTACGGATATACTTTTAGTCCCTGGAAAGAACATAGGATAGTTTTCATCCCGGGAAATGTGCGGTTCCCGCGCGATAAACGAGCTTAGGCGAAACGGAATTACGGGGTCGTTTATCACCTACATAGCCACAACTAAGTATAATATAGTTTATATTACACTAGCTATGGCGGTGTTTGAAGTTCAAATAGCCCTTGTTGGCTTCACCTGTTTCCCACGATATAGGCAATAATTCAGACAATTTTCTAATATCGACTTGTCTACGGTACAAGGAGTGTTTCTCTAGACAAGTGTGTCTATTTTGCTGCTGTAAAGTTTTTAAGCTATTGCATAGCTTTTATCGCGGGCTTTCAGCGTGGTGACCGAATCAAGAAAGTTCGAGACGAAACACCTAACATTCGTCTAACGTCATTTGAATTCGCCAGTAATATCGTTCCAGTTCGGCAGACTTCGGCACGGTGTTTGTGAGCATGCGACTAGACGTATACGAATTATAATTATAATTGCAATATAATAATTACAAGTTGATAAAAAATGCTATGCAATAGATTATTGCGGTAGTCCTCGAATGTCATATGTATTTTTTTTAATTGAGAATAAAATAAGTCAGAAAAAAGATGTGAATATGTCAGACCTTCAGAGAAAAAGATACTTGGAAAATATATTTTATATTTTTTTCGGCGCTATTTTTCTTGTCTTTGTAGTGATTTATATTACATTTTATAATATAAATAGGTACTTATTTTAATAAAATATATTACTAACAAAGTCGCTTCTTCAAAGTTTTTAATGTTTTTTATAGATAGAGTTAGTCAAATGGAAGTATCGTATGATACAATATGCATAACAAAGTAAAACATAATATGGCAAAATAACGTTAGCCGGGTACCTTATGTAGATCGCGTAATCTCTACCCTTACACCATAACAACTCAACATTTCCACGGTAACCGCATATCGGTACATGTATTGCCGCGTATGCGTATCTCTATGTTCACTATAAATTCAACTATAGTCATGGTAGAGTCAGCTATGGTAGAGTCTATTACGATATTACTTTTGTATTATCTCATAATTACTATTCTGGGTTGTATTGTGAATTTATTTCATTATTTGACACTGTATAGTAGGATTCGTTATGTATCTGTTTACTCTTAAAGTTGCAAAGGAATTCAATAATGAGACTTACATATATTTTATAAATAATATGTCAAAAAGGCATATTATATTAGTGAACAAAATATTTTACGAAGGCTCTATCATGACCTAATTTTCATCTTTGAAAAAATGAATTAAGGACTGTGCAATTATTTAATAAATGCAGACATTATAAGGCAATTAATTTACAAACCAAAATCATGCTTACATCACATAGTATATTTTCCGGAAAAATAAAACATCCTACAGTGTTTCCGCAGACTCAATGTTTTACCATACTACATTTCGTCTGTTATATTAGACTAGCTGTACCCCTCGGTGCTACCCGCGGTTTTTTCAGTGAAAGTAAATTGCTTATTAGCAGTAGATGATTTTTCGCGAATTCTTTTTCATTTGATTACTTATACATTCACAAACTCACAAAATTTCGTCTTCATATTAGTATGATAGTATGATTTTAGGCCGCAAGGCACTATAGATGATGATGATGAAACACATACCAGTGGATAGTTAGAGTCAGTTATGATAGGTAACGATCGGTCAGTTTCCCCCCTCAATGGCGGTCGCTCGGGGCGCCAATTTCCCATATCACACTAACTTGGCGCAGTTAGTGCCATGTTGGGTAAATATGTATGTTTGTGTGTGTTTCCCGCGGTTTTGTGTTGCGGGATAAAATGGGTGTGGTGTTTGGATTATACAACAAACATATTTTATTTTACCTGCAGGGTGATCCACAATCATCGGAAAGTTCTCTCTCGGAATTTTGTTGATTTCAATCGTATATGATATCGATCCAGCCGACTCATTTAAATTGAGAGTTTGACAGGAAATGTATGGAGCTAATGACAAAATCTTCATTAAATTAAAGTTAAGGAATAATTAAATCAATCTGAGTGCGGTAGTGAGTTATTCGGTACTAAATGCCGTTGTGCCAAAATTCGTTTATCGCGCGAGAACCGTACATTTTTCCGTGATGAAAAGTGTCTTATATCCTTTCCCGGGACTCAAAGTATTCGCATACCAAATTTCAGCAAAATCAGAACGTTGGGTTAAACTGGGAACGTAAAGAGGAAACAGACAGACAAATACACTTTCGCATTTTTAATATTAGTGTAACTTAAACCTCCAAATAACTATTTACAACCTAAGAGCTCTACCTAGTGTCCTACTGACTCCTGAATTAAGCACCCACCACACGTCTGTCGGTAGCGAATACGACAAAGCGTGTCGTGAGACCATAATTAGTAAAGCGCTAAATATGAGACATATTGTAAGGTGGACGCTGACCCTAACGACATCTTTTTTGTTGAGTTTATTTTAAGACAATGTTACGTCAATGAATGAGTGTTAAAAATTAGTGCTTATAAAAACACGACCTGGGTTTTTAGCCGAAATATATCGTAATTTTTCTGTTATGTTGAAAAAAAGCAATATCTTAGTTTTAAAAATCGGAAGTACGAGTTGGACTTGGTAAATATAGTTAATTGAGCACATAGACAAAATAGTGTTTTTTGTATGGGAGCCAGCTGTTGTTTTTGTAATTTGTTGACCCTTAACTAATGTTTTTGTATTAGCAGTTATAACGGCAACAGCAATACATACAATTTTAAAATGGAAACTTACAATAACCATTCATGAGATATAGTCGGACGGACGGACATCAAAGTCTTCATAATATTCTGTTCGCCCTATGGGTACGGAACCCCAAAAACCAAAGGCCCGAAGCCAGCGGCTGTCAAACTTCACAGTTAATTGCATGTTAATGGGTTGACCCCGGTCCTCAAAGTGTCAAGTCGGATCATTACTCACTCTGATAAAATTGTTATTACAGCTTGAACAAATACGACCGATTATAAGTCCCAGGTTTGAGTCTGGTTAGGAAAATTGTGGTTTAAGGGTCAATTCAGACCGTAACGTGACGCGTAGATGCATTTCTAAATTTGTATGGATTTGATAGATTTCAATGAACATTGGAACGTCGCGAGGCGTTGCTATGCACTTTTAAGCAATTAAAATAAAGCGCCCAAGTGCGAGTTGGACTCGCCCATGAAGGGTTTCGCAGCAGCATTAAGGTTTATTTTTATAAAATTAAAATGTTTTTGATTTATTTTTATATTTCAGTCGATTTAATGAAATTTAGATTAAGGTTTACCATTTATGACGTATAAAAAAACTACTGGCTAGATCTCGTTCAAACCAATTTTCTTTGGTAGTTTTTATAGTAATCTACATCATATATTTTTTTAGAATTATCATCCTTATCATGATACTTTAGAAATTAGAGGAGGGGGGGGACACATTTTACCACTTTAGAAGAGTCTTTCTCGCAAACTTTTGAGGTTAGAAAAAATTATATGAGAAACCTAATATGATTTTTGGAGACTTATCCATAAATACCCCACACGCATAGGTTAGATGAAAAAAATTTTTTTTTGTTTCAGTTGTACATACCTATGGGGAATTGGGGACCCCTAAAATTTTTAATAATTTTACCATTTTTGCATCAAAATCTTAATGCGGTTCACAGACTACTTACCAAGTTTCAATAGTATAGCTCTAATAGTTTCGAAGAAAAGTGGCTGTGACATACGGACAGATAGACAGACAGACAGACCCTAAAAATGTAGGTTCTTTGTTGGGCTGTGGATATATAATATTTTTTAATCTCAGAACAGACAGACCGATACCGCAAGTGGCGTGTTTGTCAATTTTATGCGTATTTTTTGTGTGGTAAATAAAAAATCTATCAGATTTCAATGGTTCATGTAGAAATGCATCGCATTGCGCGTAAACTGACCCTTAAGTTAAGTGGGCTACGTACGCGTTAAAGAACAAGGCTTTTATTATGTAAGCACTTCGAACTCTCAAAATATTATTTTATAAGATTTTGAAATGGAAAGATAATACTTATTATGTTTGTTTCCTTGCAACTGGCAACTACTAAACCTGTTTAAGTAGACACATATAGAGCAGATAATGAAGAAGGATATCGGCTACTTTTCATTACAGAATTTCATTCATTCCTTTGCGCGTACAAAGTCGGGTTGCACAAAAAACAAAACAAAGCTAATCAATGATTAATTAAAAATCAGTCATAAATAACCTCATGTTTTATTTGTGATCGAATCAATTTCTCAGGCGGAGCTATAAAGAATCCTCGCTCATTATAAGCGTAGCCCTGACAAGTCTAGTCCTTAATCGCGGATTAAAATTAGCTGTCAGTTAACCGTTGTTTAGCGGTTGCCGATCGCAGCGTAATTGTTTTTCACGCTCATTTGATGCAATTTGAATAAATCTTAGTTTATTTATTTGTTGGGATGACCGTGGTTTATGGTGTTATGGTTTTAATCGTACACAATCTGTTATCATAGGATATGATGGTACATCTTCATCTATACATATAAATAAAATTAGTGTGTCTGTTTGTAATATTGAAAGAACCGTTTGTTACTACATGCATATTATGAATGTATATACGCTACATACCTTAAAACAACATTTTTTAGAATTTTTGTCTGTATGTCTGTCTGTCTGTCAGTCTGTCTGTCTGTTTGTTCCGGCTAATCTCTGAAACGGCTGGAGCTATTTTGACGGGACTTTTTTGGTATATAGCTGATGTAGTAAGGAGTAACTTAAGTTTATTTTTTAATTTACTTTTTAACCGACTTCCAAAAAGAAGGAGGATATATATTACTTTGACGCGGGCGAAGTCGCGGGCAACAGCTGGTATAATAATATTATTATTATGTGAAGATGTACCATTAGAGAAGCTAATACATAAGATCTGAACTCGCTCAAATAATGTGATCACGTAGGTCACAATATTTGGCCGAGTTGATTTGTAAAGTTGCTAGATATGTAGGCTGGGTTTAACATTACCCGGCTAAATTACGTAGGACCGCATTCTGCCTGTAAATCTATTTTCCTGACAGTAGGTACATATCAAACACTATTAGGAGTAGCTGTATCTGTTTTTTTTTTTTTATTATAATGAAAATTATGCCACTATAGCTTTTACCCGTGACTTCGTCCGCGTGGTACATCGCAAATTAGTATGCTTAATGAACTTTATCCATACTAAAGTGCGCCTGTCTATCTGTCTATCTGTCTGTCGGTCTGTCGGTTACCTCTTAACGCCTAAACCGACGAACCGATTTTGCTGGGTATAGAGATATACTTTGAGTACCTACGGGAAAACGTATGGCTTCCGTGCGATAAACCAATTTCATCAGTCATCTAATAAGGGCCTGTTTAACCTGAATCTGTCAAAAAGGTTATGAATATCCTATCCGGCACTTTATCAGGAAGTGGTGAAACAGGCCCTAAAGGTATAATATTTACGATTCCTATGAACCGTGACGAACCAATTATAAATTAAAAACCTTCATATCATAACAAACAATTCACACTGAATCTTATCAAAATCGCTCTTATCTTCAAACCAGCTGCATAAAAAATGAATGCTTTTAAAGTAGTTACATCTGACCTCGTCTGATGATGAGCAGAATCCTTGAGGTGGTGATTGGAATGACATGTTTGTGGTTTCATCAATGAGTCACGAGCACTAAATATATTATTACGTTGGATTGTCGGAAAAATGTATACAACTGCATCGCTCACCCCGTAACTACGGCAACGTTGTAACTATTAATCTGTGACTATCCTTACTAATATCTATATCTATATATATAAAACTCAAAGGTGACTGACTGACATGGTGATCTATCAACGCACAGCCCAAACCACTGGACGGATCGGGCTGAAATTTGGCATGCAGGTAGATGTTACGACGTAGGCATTCACTAAGGAAGGATTTTGATAAATTCCCACCCCAAGGGGTTAAAAAAGGGGATGAAAGTTTATGTATAATAATACTTCTTAACGCGAGCAAAAGCTCGTTTAATTATATATGCGAAAATGTCGCGCCATCTAGTAGTCTATTTTATTTGATCTAAACGTCACCCAAAAAACCTTTAACATAATGTTTTATTTATGATAGTATTGTTTAGCTTATTTTTTTTAAATGATATAATATTATACAAATAAAAACCTATACACAATACTTTCACATACATTAATTTATTAGTTTTGTACCTCGTCAAGCAGTTTGGGTTGTATGTTTCACTATTACTTAGCCTCTGATCTATATATTACACCACAATGTCTATACTCTGTGACAAGCAAAGGTTAGTGCTAGTTGGTCACAATCTGACGACTGGATCAGTTCCAGTCAAGGTGAAGTAAATTAGTCAAATTCTGAACCGATTAAGAGTTACAACCTGGATCATATTATTATATCTTCAATAGCTATTATAAAATCCCTAACCATTTATATTTTTTTCGCAAGAACAGACACTGGAAAAATGTACAGTTTCCGTGCGATAAGCTAATAACGCCCGCAACTTTCTTGCGCCAAGTAATGAAGACGTAAGCGGAAGAACCAGGTAAGTAACAGGAAATAAATTGCATTTTTTTTTTGCATAAATGGAAGTTTTAGGACCGGAAAAACGGTTTGAAATAAAAAAACTGTAGATTTTATGTGTTGCCAGATATATTAATAATTAACAGATGATGAAGTGAATAAGTTACAAGATTTGTTGAAATTAAAAGGGAAAGAATGAGTTTATTTTGTTTTGTCCTTATATAAAAAAATAGTTCCATGAATCCACTCGCGTTTTTATGTTTTCTATTGATGGTGTTTCAATTTACAATAGCTCCATACATTTAAAACAGAAAATTGAAATCACCTACAGGGTTTGACTCCCGACCTCAATATTTCAACTCCGTTATTAGCTGCCGCAGAAGTTCCGACTGTTTATAGCCTATGTTATTTATCGTCCTACTCGTGAGAAAACGGGCTGCGAGACACCTGATTGTAAACGTCCTGACATTTTCATTACCGGCCACGTATATAGTATCCATCGAAATACAATACAGTATAGAACGATAAGTCTTAGGGTCAATTCAGACCGAAACGCGACGCGTAGATGCATTTCATCATAGAGATAGATATAGAATCCATAATAATTAATCGATCAAAACACTGGAAGTTCCAGTTTAGCTACAGGCTACCCACATTTTTCAGAAGTGAGAAGTGAGAAAGCTATTAAAAAAATTTTTTGTATGACACTCTCGATCATGTCAGCTTAAACGAAAAAAAATAGATCAAAATAATTGTTCTATCTGTTTGGATGCTCCGATGCCACAGACAGACACACAAACAGACAAACTTATATAATACTTCTCTTTTCGTCGGGGGCTAAAAACAGATTGTTATTATTGAATATTGGCAATATAATATTCTAATTCTGTCCATCATGCTGATAGGCGTAGAAACGGAATTAAAGTGCGCTCACATTAATGGGTTTGGTGGCTGTTGACGCATCACTTAACAGACATAATAATTGATTTATATATTGCCCGTTTTTTTTGCTTAATGCGGCCTCTTAAGGGGCCATCCACTAATCACGTGATCTTTTTAAGCATTTTATAAGATAATATTATTAAAAATGATTTAAAATCCCTCTTGGTCATATGTAGTGAGGTTTAAAATACATGTGATGTTGGAGAGAACGGTCTACAAGAATCTTACAACATTCAGGACCTGTTTCACCACTTCATGAAAAAGTGTCGAATAAGCTACTCACAACTTGTTTGACAGATTTTCAATACTCGATCTGTAAAGTTAATTGGTGTATAGCTTATTCGGCACTTATCAGGAAGTGGTGAAACAAGCCCTTATAATATTATCTTTAAATAGAGGTATAAGCTATAAATTATGATCTAACAGTTTTGTTCTGAAAGGAAAAGTCTCTAAATTACTGTCGACTGCAGTTGAGAAATCACGCGTTGGAAAAACATAACTACACAATAATTATTATGATATCTTAGTATATGTCTTTCCTTTTGATTTTTTTTTGTATTTTAGTAATTTTTGTCAAAGTATCTCTCCCTTCTCTCAAACTTTACGTGATTATTGAACAATCCCTATGGGTCAATACAAGCGATAACGAGGGGCCAAACTTAGAAAGGGGCCTTTATAATAAGACTAGATGACGCCCGCAACTCCATTGCGCCGAAATTCGCTTCTTACGCGGGAATCGTACATTTTTCCGAGATAAAATGTATCCTAATATTATGTCTTTTCTCGATACTCAAAGTATCTGGATACCAAATTTTAACGAAATCGGTTCAACGGTTTAAGTATGAAAAGGTAACAGAAAAACAGACACTTTCAAAATAATATTAGTATTGATCTTTCAATGCCAGTAACATACTAGATCAATATAGCTTAAAACAATACACTTTGTATGACGACTATAAATATGTATGAGTATGTTCGCCGCCCCATTAATCACATAGTAGAGTGGCCTATGTATTGTAGCCTATAGTAGGGGAGCCAAGAGTGCTATTCGTGTAGTAACTCGAGCGTCATGGAGGCCTAGCAGGTTTTTTACATTGGGTAAAACTGATAAAAATAATAAGAGATGACATATTTTACCAATATTCGAAAATAACTTTTTCTCACATCCGGGCGGAAAACGTCAGCTTCCGTCCGCGCTTACCGATGTTGCCGTTTTTCGCCTTCGTCGAGGAGAAAAATAGTATACGCACCATGTTATAATTATATGCAATACATGTTTGTGACATGTGATCTGAGACATTCCTTTTTTTCTTGCCCTAAGTGTAGTGTACTAGGTACTACTACTAGGCGTAATGTACTATTTTTTAACCCACCACGTGAGAAATCCGATTTCTATACCATAATAACTAGACACGTCATGTCGAAAGCCTTTTTTTAACATGGGGAAATGCTTTATGCATCCCCGGCAAATTGGGGATATCGGCCGGGGTATTTGGGACTCCTGCGTAGACTAAGTACCCACTAAAACCTCATGGTGCTCCATTCATCGCTTAAGGCAGAGTTGCGGGTACGATAGAACCTACCGCAACCTTACCAGACATGTCGGAAGCCTATACATGCTTAATCTGACACGCTCGAGCATGTCGCGAAATCCCCACTTGGTCTCCCCTACTACTATATTGTGTTGCAAGGACAAGGTTGTAAACAGCGTGGCTAAACTCTAGAATACGTAATGAACACTCACTGCTAATTATCAAAGTCGATGATGTAATATCGATATGCTATAATTTTAATGATACTATGACGTTATAAATTATAATTGATATGCTGTAATTTTAATCGATATATTTTTATAAAGTAAAACCTTTTTAGCGGCGTTAATAACTTTTTGGGTCACGTGACTTGATCGAAAATTATTAAGAATGCGCGGCTTGAGAGAAAAAGTTATAATATTATCCTCTTCTCTATCACGCGTCAGAAATGTATACCTGCTGCTGCTGTTTCCGTTTATAATTTTTTCCATTTATTTAAGGTCGCTTAGAAGGGTTGAAAGCGACCACAAGCAAAATTACAATAATTTATATCAAACTATAATTAACATTATAAAATTTTAGGAATCATAAAACATTACAACACATTACTATCAGGATCGTTTATTATTCTTATTCGTTTGCACTTCTGTTGGAACTTTTTATTTACATTTGGATTAAAACGATTTAAAACAACAAAATTGTTTTTTTTTTTTTCAAATTGTAGGCTTGCGGCAGTGTATTTTGTCTGTGCTTTTTATCAGCCTATTATCTAAAGTTGTATAATTACTATAACTCAACTGTTATAATATTATCAACTATACAAAATACATACTTATAATATAATTGGCGCTGATAGCATCGATACGTCCAGCGTCTCTGTCAAGGTCTGCACTACATCCGGCTTGAACAATATTGTTAATTGAACCAATATAAACTAAACTTAATTTATTTATTGTTAATTGAGTGGCTTAATTTATTTATTGTTTTATTGTGTGACTTAATTTGATGAAATTAGTTTTAACGTAATATTCACCATAGCAAATAAACATTTTACTGGTAAAGTATAATATACACTATACAAGGTTTGCTTGTTTTTTTAGCAAGGCGGTTAATATTTACATCCATCCATGAACGTAAAAAAAAAGGCAGACGGAGTCTTATATGAGACTATGCTAACAGGCGACTGTCTTTATGTTTGCTGTCAAATGGCCGACTAGCGTACGAATGTGTATGTGCGGACCGTGTATATGCAGTCAGCCTGGCCGACTCTGAAGACACAGTGCTGTGTATAATAACTTAAGACTCCGTCCGCCTTTTTTATACGTTCATGCAACGATCATCAAAAAATAAAACAAGCAACAAGACCCTGCTTTATTGCTTTGGACCTAAGCATAATATAGAGACATACAGCGGGACAACCATGTTTTATATAGTGATACTGATGCATACTCGTAGCTGTGACATTCTCATGAATAAATTAAACACAGGATGATACTTACAAATAATTTAATCATATTATCTGCTTCATTAGCATACGCATCCGAGTTTATCCACCTGTCAGCCCGCTGTCACCCCGCTGTCATCCCACTGTCACCACATGCGGCGCTGTCACTGTCAGCGCTGATAGTTGATACTCTACATTTTAGAGGAATGAGGTTTTAATTATTATTTGAAATAGAAGAGGAAAAGTTGAAATCAAAGTTCTAAGATTAGTTTTAATTTAAAGAACATCAACAGTAATCCATACTAATATTATAAATGCGTGCGAGCGTGAATGTGTGCATGTCTGTCTGTCCGTCTATTTGTCTGCCTTTCTATCTGTCTATCTATCTGTCTATTATTTCTTCACGTCTAAGCCCCTGAACTAATTTTGCTAAAATTTGGTATGGAGATACTTTGAGTCCCAGGAAAGGACATAGGATATTTTTACTCCAGAAAATGTACGGTTCCGGCACGATAACCGAATTTTGGCGCAACGAAATTTTGATGTTGACAGTTGACACCTAGATGTAGTGTTTTAATAATAATTAATTATTAAGGAATAATATTAAGGCCAGTTACGTTAGTTATAAAATTATTGAACTTAATATTATTACCTACTTTTCACTAGAGCTCTCAAGATTTACGATTTGTTTTGTACAATTTCTCATGGTGGTCATTGAAAGGGCCATTTTGCATTTTCATATGCATGAAACAAATCCATACTAATATTATGAATGCGAAAGTGTGTCTGTCTGTTAGTCTATCTGTCTGTCTGTCTATTACCTCTTCACGCTTGCACCGCTGAATCGATTTTGCTAAAACTTGGTATGGAGATACTTTTAGTCCCAGGGAAGTCATATGGTACTTTTTATTGCTTAAAAAATGTAGGGTTCCCGCGCGATTAACGAATTTCTGCACTGCGGAGTAGTTATTACTTACATCATCAGTCTACTATATAGGTCTACCAGAATCTGATGGCAAAAAGTGAGAAAATAAATTGACTAGCAATACCGGGGTAATTATAGGAATAAAACATTTTCATCCTTTTTTATTCCTTTAGCGGCTTATTTTGTGTGTGAAACATGCAAAGTATATAAAAAATTATCCAATGATCAAGGATACTTTTTCAAAATCTGCTGTCAAAAATTGCCATCAGATTCTGGTAGACCTATAGCTTGTATTAAAAAATGTCCAAAATATTTATTATCTACGGCATCCTTTAAAAAAACATTTTCGAACACTATACAAAATAAAGTCGGCTTAAGCCACGTGCGACATCTATTATTTGTAAGTGTAAGATTAATAGCGACTAGTCGGATTACCATTCCTTTGTGTTCGGATTTGGATCACTTTGATACCGGCTTATTGATTTCGTAAGTGGTGACGTGTGTCGATTTAGGGGTCGATTTAACTGTTAAAACTGTTTAGAGTCTACGAGTACCATCACTATATTATGATACTTATAAAACAAAGTTGCTTCTTTAAAGATGCTTAAACCTTTTAAACTACGAGCTACGTAACCAAATGAGGTGAAAATCCATACTAATACAATACATTTATACGTCTGTCTGTCTGGCCAATTTTGCTGAAGTTTGGTATGAAGATACTTCGAGTCCCGGGAAAGTACATAGGATACTTTTTATCCCGGAAAAATGTACGGTTCCTGCGCGATAAAGTAATTTTGACGCAACGGACCAGCGGGCGTCATCTAGTTGAATATATTTTGTGTGCTTATTAGTTATTGGGTATGTCTGAAAATCGGTTAATTATCTTTTTTCATACCAGATACAAAATACCAACACAGCAAAAAAATTTTTGCTGATTTATCGAAGTTCATGAAATGCTAACAACAAACAATGTAACAGATTAATTCGCACACAACAGCGCGTTTTATGAAATTTGTAACTTTCTAAAACTTTTTTATCTATCTTAAAAAAGGGGACAGGAGACAAAATACATACCATAATAATTATTGCTGTCCATAATTTCGGAATGCCTCAGAAAACGCTACAATAAGACCAAGTCATCTTTGGCTTAATATAAATAGCTCCATCAAGTAAGCTCGTGCACAATATCCCAAGATATAATATAACGCTAATATTCAAAATATAGCAAAGATGACTGTCTAAACCAACTATACTCAACCTGTGGCCTACCGGGTTTTTAATATGAGTGGCCCGCGTGAAGTTAAACCATTTTGAAATTTACGTCCACCGGAAAAAAACTACAAAATAATATATACAACAATATAACAAAAATATATTTTGCAATATAAAATGTTTACTTTTAATTGAACAAATATTAGCCATTCCTCACCGTTTTTTTTTTGTTTTCTGGACATTGTATAATCTAGTATAAAAATCTACAATTTTTCTTATTCAGCGCTAATAATAGTCTAGTTCTATACTCTATAGCAGGGGTCACCAATTAGTTTCGCTCGGGGTCCGTCCGTTAAGAAATGAAATTACCTTCGCGGTCCACATAATATTTAAAAAAAAATTCAACAAATGTAATAACGCAAATTACAAAGGTATTTTTGTTGCTACTGTAATATGTTCATCAGTATGTCGAGACCGAAATTAATTTTTAACGAAGTTCATCTTTGAACATGCTTGGTCCCACAGAACGATAAAAATATTGTTCTGTGCTTGGTCCGCACACAATAGGTCGGCGGTCCGGATGCGGACCGCGGTCTGCCATTTGGTGACCATTGCTCTATAGTATAAGAAAATACCACACAATAATTACTACACCAGGCACCTTTTATGAAAATACCTGTTTTTTCATAACACTCCTTAAACGTCCCTGTATTCTATTGGTGGTGTCATAATATCTGCCATATAATATAGTAAGATAAATAGAAGAGTGTTAATTATTGAACCAATGACGATCGATCATCTTAATATGGCGATGGGAGGGCCTCGAGAGGTGTGCCATTTGGTGGCGCCAAGTTAGAAACTGCATTGAGTGGGTTTTGATAAGTAATAGGTAATAGTGTAATGATGATTTGGAAGTAGAAGGAAGTATGATTTGGAAGGTGTGTAACGAATTATTCCTCTTACACAACAACATCAACATTTTTAGCTTGTGTAAGCTATATATCTAATATTTAAGCTTACACAAGGAAAACTACTGTTTTGATTTTTAACAAAGATTTAACTACAATATGTCTCTACAGTCTACGTTATGTCATTTAAAATCTTATAGCTTAAGTTTTATCGCAAGATCTGTACCAAATCCTTAAAGTGTGTAATGGCCTTACGCGCATTACGTTTAGTGAACAAAAAGAGTTGAGTTATGCCCGAGTTAAAACCACTTTGTGTTCAAATATTATGTTCAAATCACACACAATTTCGTATACTTTATTGATGCGATGAAATAAATTGTTTTATTTTCATAAGAGCTGTTGACCGTTAGCTTCGTTTGCACTTATAAATTTCATGTTTCCTTTGTATAAAATCAAACTTTTAGTGATGAAGGGATGATTATACAACATGACTGGTGAGACATTACCGATACTTATGGAGAGTACTATGTACTCGATTCTCATTTTAATTATGTAATAAAATTAGGTTCTTAATTTTTTTCCGAATTTCCCAAAAATAAATGAATCATGGATACTAAGTAAATTACACGGCTAGGCAAGTAGGCATACTATGCGGCCGGTGCAGAGGCGTGCGCTACCAAAGAAACACCACACAACTACCCCTCCCGCTCGCGGTGTCCATGCGTTGGGTAAATAATTATTTAACTTTAAGCTGCATTTACTCAGTGATCAATTGATATTATTTTTTTATATTATTTTCTTCCAACTAATATAATAGCCAAATATCACGTCCTCGAGTATTGAACATGTCTCACCAGTCACGCAGTATATCATTTCCCGGGGCATAAAGATTCTCGACACAAGTTTCATCCAAATCATTTCTGTGATTTGATTAAATCGATGATAGAAAGACAGATACACAGGCTTGTTTGCATTTTTGAAATAAGTTCTTAATACCCATTTTTAAACTCACGAATAAAGTTTGATTTTGCTAAATTAATAAAAATTGCATCAAAATTCGTCATATTATTTCGTCGTATTTACCACAGAATGCACTGATTCAACCAGCTTTAATTCAGTGATAACGAAACAGGAATGTAACCTATTTACCTTGTGATGGTGAATTAGCGTAGATGACGTCACAGTACCAACATGGCGTCACTTATTAGCGCGCTTAAATACATAACAACCGCCAAATTATAATGGCGCTGACGATTTGTCGAGCAAATAAAAAGGATATTGCTATCAATATTTGGAGTTATAATAAACTAGCCGTGTCCCGCGGTGTTACCCGCGGTTATAGTGATATTAGATATAATATAATAAAAGACTACGAAAAGTAAGTACCAATAATAGGGTCAAAACGGGACGATACATGGTTCTATAATGGTTTATGGTAGTGATGATGATGATGATGATGAATGTAATTTGCATAGTAGCATATGCTTTCCGTTCTTAAAACAACGTCGAAACTCCCAAACTTATATTAATAAAGAGTCAGGAGTTCTCTCAGCACCTTCCGAACCATGGTATACCTTGGTGCAAAATCTTACTTGTTGGTAGCATAATGTGCTTAGAATACTGCTCAAGAAACCAGAGTCACCACATGTTTCCATATAAATTTTGAGGAGTTCCCTCGATTTCTTATGGATTCCTTCATCAGGTTCATCACTTTTATGAATATGATACCAAATTGGGATGATAAACTATACACCAAAAGAAAAATTTTGAAAATCGGTTCACAAACGGCGGAGTAATCGTTGAACATAAAAAAACGAACATTTATTATAGCCTATGTGTTATTCTGATATATAAGCTATATTATTGTAAAGTTTCATTAAAATCCGTTCAGTAGTTTTTGCGTGAAAGAGTAACAAACATCCATACATCCATACATCCATACATCCAAACTTTCGCCTTTATAATATTAGTAGGATGAGAAGCCAAGAGTGTGCATAAAATTAATATAAAATCTTTATCTCCTAGATTGTATGAAAGTACAACAACGTAGTGGTGCAGTTTCCCGATCAATGTAGCATGCTCAACGCAATCGAAGGCTTTGGAGGGATTGCAAAACACACCTAGGCATCCTGCGACTCCTCCCAAGCTTCAAATATACCACAAAGAAGTCTTATGTACCAGCATCCGTTGTGGATCGACCCTTGTTAAATCCGTATTGGTTATCGTGTAGCAAATTATTTGAATTAAAATGTACTTACTAGTAATTGTTTTAAAATATTTTTTTCAAATATTTTACTAAAGGTCGGTAGAATCGATATAGGCCTGAAATTCGTGGGATCCGATTTAGTTCCTTCCGGCTTTGAAAATTTGAAAAAATTGTTCAGAAGAAAAATTGGCGTTTAAACGGATATTTTGTGGGCATCAACTTCGTTGCACAAAAATTGGTTTATCGCGCGGGAATCATACATTTTTCTGGAATAAAAAAGGATTTTATGTCCTGCCTGCCTAGCATACGCCAACGAGAATAGATAAATAAAATATATAATAATAAATAATAAGAGAATGAAGATATCTCACTCTACATGTTTCTCGATGTTTGATAGTTTGTATCTTCATCTCTATTGACCCTAGCATGACAAACATTTTTTCTCACGTAGATCTATCATCGAAATAACACATTTTTATAGAGTTTTGTAGAGATAATGTCGAGATTTTGACATTATGAGACGAGTAGTTTTTAATTATCTCGAGAGTGAGATATCTCGTTGGCGTATGCTAGGCAGGCTGCATGGGCGTAAACGTAAAGACGTCACAGATAGACATACTTTCGCACATAATAATAGTATGGAAGTCAATGTTAACATAGATAAATCGAATGACAGCAGAACCTTAGTTATTTGTGAATAAAATTTCAATAAATAACATGATGTCTCCATAATGGCTTCCTATAGTTTTTCTGTCAACGGCTGATTGATTTATGCTTCTCAATGCAACTATGCGCAAGAAACAATTTAATAAAGTTTTAATTGAAATAAGTAATCATTAACCCTTACCGCCGTACTTTTAATTATGATTAACCTTCAATGTAATGAAGACTTTGACAGATAATATCGTGTTAACGCATTCCAATAATGCCAAGCGAACTTTGTGGACACTTGTGCCTTGTGAGTGCTTGCCAAGCCTTGGCAAGCATGAAAACCCAGCATTAGATTTATTGTATTGTTTACCAAATAAAGTGTCTTTACTTCTAATTAAATAAAGATCTGTCAAACTCTTCATTAAATTGAAGTTTAATAATAATTTTACGTCCCTGACTGATGCACACGGAGCTCTTACTTAAAAGTAGAAAAAGTACAAAGTAACGGTTACACGTCGAACAATCACGACTTGGTGACGCTTCACTCTAATGAAATTTTCACAAGTCACATTGGTCACAATTATATTATGACACTGATTTTCCCGAAGTACAAAAATTTTGTATGCACGACTTATTGTATAACAGTGAGTAAATCATACGTCACAATTAGTATAACTACTAGAATATACTGTATTTTTTGTGACGTTATCGGTTTTTTGTTTTACGTGATATCTATATCTTCTGTACTTATAATAAAATCATAGAGGTAAAATTTTTGTACATTGAAAATAAACTTGAAAAAAGAATTTTGTAAATCGGACCACAAACGGCTGAGTAATCGTTGAACATACATAAAAAAAAGATACATACAGCCGAACGTATTACCTCCTCCTTTTTGGAAGTCGGCCAAAAAAACAAGTCAGGGGGCATGTTAGTGGAGTAGTAAAACACATTTTAACTGTTTTTGAAATTTTTGTTTCTCTGTCTGTTTGTCTGTTTGTACAGGCTAATCTCTGAATGCAACAGCTAGTCCATATATTATATTCTATAGTACTAAACGTTCCGCGTGGCTGCACCCGCGTGATTAAGGAATTCCACGAAAACCGTACATTTTCCAGCAGAAACACAGCATTTATGCTTCCCCGTGGTCTACTCTATTATATATGTCATGTCCGTGGTCTACTCTATTATTTATGTCAAAAATAAGTACCAAGACTGTACTAAACAACTTGAAAATACTAAATGTATGTATGAGGCGGACGTATGCAGTCTCCAGACTGAAATTACCTATCTGCATGAATCCCTTGAATCTATAACAAAAAAATATGAACTTGCTCAAGTGGAAATATCTAGTCACATATCGGCATTGAATACTTTGCTGGATGACTGTCGATACAATGAGGACAGAGTTATGTCTTTATTGAGGCATAACTCGTCTTGTCAATGCCAGGTGAACTGTTCAATGACCTCTGATAATGTTGATGGTCATTTGGGTATGGAGACACATACAAAGCACTCCCAAATGGAAAACCTAACTGTGTCACCGGCCTCTGGCCCATGTTCAGTGGCTATTTACAGCGATGAACTTGGTCGGGGAGTCGGGGTGCAGTTGAGTAAGTTATGCATAGAAGAGTCAGTGTATAACACCTGCATACCAGGTGCAAACTTTTCACAAATAATTAAAAAAATTGTTAATACTACTCACTGTCCAAATACAACACTAGTATTATTAGTTGGGAGACGAGGAAGTGTGAATAGTAAAGAAATGGAAAATTACATAGAATTATTAAATAAATTACAAAATATTACTAAGGTTATACTATTTACATTTCCTTATGTAAAAAGGTTGCCTCAGGAAAATAAACTTAGGTATCAGCTTAACAGCCAATTGTATACTGCTGTTAACAATAATTGTATTTTATTAAATGGACATAATAATAAAATTAATTTATTTGACATTAACAATATTTTAAATTATAAAATATGTAAGTTGACATTAGGTAGATATTATCTATCCTATTATTTTTGTAGACTTATAGCAAGTACGCTATCAACTTTTTTACATTTGAACTCAGCCAAGTATTTGGCTAGTAAGACATCAGCTGCTTCTTTTGAGCAGCTTAGTCATAATAGTATGACATTCAGTACCGACTTGGAAAATATTCCAAATATTTTTTTTTTAACTACGGCTTCTATTGAGCAGTGTAGTAACGAGTTGGAATATGTTCCAACAAATTGTTTAAATTAAATCTTAAGACAATAGAGAATGCCTCTTGCACAAGTAGTTTACATGTACAAAATCCTACCAAAAGTTATACAAGGAAAATTAATAACAGTAATAAATATGTATTTAACTTGGTGCATCAGAATTTACAAGGAATGGTAGGTAAAGAGCTTGAAATTGAGTTGTTTCTAAAAGAGTTTAATATCGATATTATTTGTATTTCAGAACACTGGTTTAGGAAACATGAACTCATTTTCAATCTCCATGATCACCAAGTAGCAAGTTCTTTCAGTAGAGAAAATGCCATTAGAGGCGGCTCTTTAATTTTAATCAGAAACAACATAAAATTTAAAGAACGTAAAGATATTGTGAGCCTCTCTACTGAACGGATAATAGAAGTGGCCTGCATAGAGCTGAGCCATCTAATAATTGTGAGTGTATACAGACCTCCATCTGGGTTATATGATTCTTTTGAACGAACTATGGAACAAATATTGTCAAAAATATGTGCATCTAACAAAAAAGTTATTATATGTGGTGATTTTAACGTTAATTTATTGGAATTAAACTCTACTACTGTTAGATTCACATCTTTATTTCAGTCGTATAACCTTTACAGTCTGTTTCAGGAAGCTACAAGAGTCTGTGAGACTACAGCCACTTGTATTGACAACATATTTACTGATCTTATTCCAGATAAAAAAGAACTAATTAATAAGCTAAGTTCTGATCACTGTGGACAAATGGCTTCTTTTAATATCAAATGTGATAGTGATGCAAAGAAAAATCTTGTGTTTGTTCCTGTGACCACAAAACGTATTGAGCAATTTAGAAGTAAATTAAAATCAAATATTCAGCTATCGGATCAAACACATAGCACTGATGAAGCCTTTAATAAATTGTTTAAGGTAATAAGAACTCAGTTTAATTCGATATTTACTTCTAAAACAGTTAGGAACGGTTTTAAAAAAAGTAAATTTATTGAATGGGCAACTTCAGGAATTAAGATAAGTAGGCAAAGATTATATGAGTTATATGATGAAAGGTCTTGCAATAGTAGTGAAACGTTTAAAGTGTATGTTAAAAATTATTCTAAAACCTTCAGAAAAGTTTGTAAAGCAGCTAAGGCACTATATATAAAAAATAAAATTCTAAATTCTAAAAATAAAATTAAAACTACATGGAAAGTTATAGCTGGTGAGACTGGAAACGCCACCTGTCGTGACACAGATTTTGAACTATATTTTGATAGTAAAAAGATTTCTAATAATCTAGAAGTTGCGACGGTCTTTGAAAAATTCTTTGCTGACATTCCGGTCTCAACTACCAAAAATCTAAATTCCTCACCTGAAGCTGCTGAAAAGCTACTCAGAGACAATGTGAAGGAATGTGATGTCAATTTTAAGTTTCGGGAAATTAACCCCAAAGACATTATCGATACATTTAAATTGCTGAATGTCAAAAACACTACTGATCTCTGGGGAATGTCTACAAAAATTATTAAATCTGTAATTGACATCATAGCTCCTCATCTTGCAATGATTTTCAATGACTGCATAAGGAGTGGTGTTTTTCCTGACTTAATGAAGCACAGTAAGATTGTACCATTATTTAAAGCGGGAATTAAATCTGATCCGACAAATTATAGGCCTATATCAATTTTACCAACTCTTAGTAAAATTTTTGAAAAAATAATTTTGAAACAATTGTTAGTACATTTTAATTCAAACAATTTATTGCATAACAATCAATATGGATTTACTAAGGGTCGATCCACAACGGATGCTGGTATAGGTCTTCTTTGTAGTATATTTCAGGCTTGGGAGGAGTCGCAGGATGCTCTGGGTGTGTTTTGCGATCTCTCTAAAGCTTTCGACTGTGTGGACCATGCTACATTGATCAGGAAATTGCGCCACTATGGTATAAAGGACTCAGCTCTCAGCCTTTTGACTTCTTACCTTATAAACAGGACTCAAAGGGTTGAGGTAAACGGTAACAGGTCCAATGGAACCAAAATAGAATTAGGTGTCCCACAGGGATCTATTTTAGGCCCATTTCTCTTTCTCATCTATATAAATGACTTACCTTACCTTGTTAAGGATAATGATAATGAGATAGTACTTTTTGCTGATGACACTTCACTTATTTTTAAAGTGAAGCGACAACAGTCGAACTATGACGAGGTAAACAGTGCTCTCTCAAAAATAGTATATTGGTTTAATGTTAATAACCTACTTTTAAATTCCAATAAAACTAAATGTATAAAGTTTACCTTGCCCAATGTAAGGCAAGTCCAAACCAATATACTATTAAATGATGAGATGATGAATTTGGTAGACACCACTGTATTCTTAGGCATTACACTTGATAGCAAATTACAGTGGGGTCCTCATATCGCTAATCTTGCAGGTAGGCTTAGTTCTGCAGCATATGCAGTCAGAAAAATTAGAGAAATTTCTGATGAAGACACGGCACGATTAGTATATTTTAGTTATTTTCATAGTCGAATGTCATATGGAATCCTTTTATGGGGAAACGCTGCCGACATTAATTCAATATTTGTGCTGCAGAAACGAGCCATACGCTCTATTTATAAAATGTCTCCTTTTGAATCTCTGAGAGATAAATTTAAAGAAATTGGCATCCTAACTGTTGCTTCTCAATACATTTTGGATAATGTAATATATGTTAGAAAAAATATAAGTCAATTTAAAGCTAAAAGAGATATTCACTGTAGGAATACCAGAAACAAGCACAAGCTAGATTTGCCGGTGATCAGACTTAGTAAGGTCAGTAAGTCTTTTAAGGGTCAATGTATACGCCTTTACAATAAAATCCCTGAAAACGTTCAAAATCTTTCCATTAATAAATTTAAAAAAGTAGTCAAAGAACGTTTGTGTGCCAAAGCCTATTATAAGGTCAATGATTTCATAAACGATGGCACATCTTGGGAGTAGGATGGCTTCTTACAAGGCTACTTCTACATTAGTGAATGACTTACAATTATGTTGACATTGTATAATTTTAAGTTAAGTACGACATTGTAAATTTTATTTTAAAAGATTAATTTTTTTTCTCACTTTTTTTGGTAAAAAAGTGGGCCCCCTGCGAGTTTCTTACGCCGGTTCTTCTCGCAGGGTTAGTTCCCGAACCGGTGGTAGGCAACGTAGACTTCTGACGTTCAAAAAGTGTATCATGATACCTATTTTGAATTTTTGAATAAAAAAGATTTCATTTCATTTCATTTCATTTCATATGTGCCAAATAACATAAAAATCTGTGTGTGTGATTTAAATGAATGCGCGGTTTGGTAGCTAATAAATCAAGCCAATTTGTAAGATTAGTGCGTTTCAATAAACTCTACAGTCTTATAATTTAAGCTTTGTATGCATAGTAATATAAAAAGTATTAAAATATCAAAATATATTTAACAAAAGTTCTTGCAGAACTTAGCACGTAGCGAGACAGACATGGTGCGAAGCGTCTACGAGTATATCCATATAATTATTACTACGATTTCTCGATTCCACGTATATGGTGACGTCACGTATTTGCTTAATTAGCAATCGAGTTTGTCAAACTCAAAGAATTGACAATACGATAAATTGATTTCAAATAGACTGGATCAATAGTAGCTACGCTTGTATAGTCAAGTTGGTCGTAGGCCCCCCCGATGGTTGCTCGCCTTGACGTGGCGGTGGGGCTCTAGTAACCGCGGCTTGGACAACCGCGGTGAAGCGAAGAGGCAACCAGGGCCGGCCGGTGTCGCCGCCTGGCCCGAGGAGGGCGCTCCCAGTGGACTGGAGGAGTCCGCTGTGGATGCGCACCGAGGTGGGGCCGCAGAGGAAGAGGCAAGTAGGTATTACGGTGCGCCGCTTGCCCTATCCTCTGCGGCCGAGGACGGATCGCGGGGGGGAGAGGCATTGTGGTAGGTTGCCGCTTTCCCTACCCCCCTCGCGAGCTGGCCGTTCCGTTTGAACGGCATTGGTGGGGCCGCAGAGGAAGAGGCAAGTAGGTATTGCGGTGCGCCGCTTGCCCTATCCTCTGCGGCCGAGGTGTGGTCGGTGGCAGAGCCACAGACCCGATCTGCCACATGGCCTCCAAGTAGCAGACTCGGGGGGCGTCTGCTACAGCCCTGGTGGGGGCCGAGGAGGAGGGCGCACGTGTTGTGCGCCCATCGTGGAGTCTTTGGACCGCTGGCGAGGTCGCGGATGTGTGTATCGTTCCCGTGGCCCCGTCAAAAGGCGGCGTGGCGGAAGATGGGGGGGGTTTTAGTGGGTATACCGTGGTCTCATTAGCCACGGGAGTCCCACATCACCGCTCGGGTCGCCCCCTGCGCCTGGGTGGTATGCGTAATGCATTTCCCCCTCCGGGGAAAAAAAAAAAAAAAAAAAAAAAGTTGGTCGTAGGCCATAGCACATACTAGCACAATAGAAAATTTGTATATAGTAGACTAGCTTGAAAATTGAAATCACCTTGAAACTAATTTCGAATTGGAATACGCACATTTAAGTGTGGTTTGAAGTTAAATTCACATTATAATATATGTTCAATCTTCATGCTTTTTGTATTGGCGCACGTATATTTAATTATGATTTAAAGGTAAATTCACATTATGACTGGATTTAGCTAGAGAGCCGCATTTTCCGTACGTACATGTTTTATTAAATACTATCCCGAACTTTGTCATAAAACCTAATTGGAAAATACGGCCTGCCTTACTAATGTGTACTTACCCCTCTTTACGTCGGATCATTAGAGATAACGAGGATTGGCATCATGATTGCGAAGCGCAATCGACGACGATCATGGGCGCCTTCACTTTTTCGAATAAGTATGCCCCTCTACATGTTCGTAGCTGCTTGTATTGGGTTCATCATATGCCAACATAGAGATTATAAGAATCGCGAGCGACAAATCGTTTCTGTGTTGAACTATCTTGATTTAGACAAAACAGTCGAGTTATTCTACTATAATACATTTATATTGTGGTCACAGTTTAACACCTAAGTAAATTGATTTAAGGTTTGTTTGTTCATTATATTAATGCCACTTATAATGCTGTCGTTAGGGTATTAGCTTCAAGAACAGATGCGACACTATGACAATTGACAGCTCACGAACCAGGGAATCTCAGCCTTTTCGACTATGCCATGGCCCCGATTCTCAATGCGTCGAATGACATTTTGATCGCAGGCCTCACTCACGTGCGCAAAATATGCTGTCTCACGCGCGAGCGAGACGGCCTGCGATGGAAAGGACATTCGACGCTAGAGAATCGGGGCCATGGCATAGTCGAAAAGGCTGAGATTCACCGGTTATTTGAACAAACGACATTCGAGGCTTATGAATTGAGCCCAAATGGTCAAATTCATTGGTACCTTACAAAGTAGGTACCAAAGGCTATGAACTACTTTGGTATCACTGACCTTGTAAACATGGTGGTGTGTGACTCGCCGCAGTTGTCATCATTAGCGCGCCCGCCGCCCACCGCGCACCCGCTACCTGCAACACGCAACACATCATCATCATCATCACCACCATATCATCATCATCATTATCATCATCATCATCATCATCATCATCAAATACCTTACAGACTAACATACATAACATAATACATATTCATATTATAATAAATAATAGTAAGTACTTATAAAATATTTTTTATAATATTAATAATTATACTTTTTATAGCATAAATATTATAAAAAGTATAAAAAGTATAGATTATTAAATCGTAATATAAAAAAATATCAGGGTAATGATACTTATAGTGTACAAACGTGGAATGAATAAAAAGCCATTCAGTCATGAGTCATGACAAGCTTAGAAAAATATTTTGTTCAAGGTTTACACTTTCTTCACGGACTTTGATTGGCACAGTAATAGTATAGACTACCAAAAAGTCTTTAAAAAAGATTTTTTTATTATGTAATTTGGGGCCGTCTTTGGGCTTATTTTTGTTACACACTGTATTGGTTTTTCGCACCAAGGATAATTATTATTATTGAAATAATAATAAATTATTAATTGTAATTGTGGTCTATCACGCCATGGACTTCTTTTATATAAAATTATATACAATATGTCCCTACACTGATGTCCAATCCTTTAAGGTCATAATAAAGGGCATATTTTATCGAAAAATTTGCTGTCAAATTTTTTCTATCTCCCTCTGCAGTTGTACAAGTAAATTATCAGGCATTTTATTTTTTTTGTATCAAAGACCCGGGCTCTCGTACTAATTTGACCAGTACTTCTTATGTAATTGTTCTATGAACATTAAAAAGATCTCATTTGATAGATAAAATTATAGACTACAACCTACACAAACTATATGTTTTAATTTTCGTGGAAAAAAACATAGAAAAACATAAGTAAAGAGAAAAAAGTCTGGATTTATTTTCGCGTCTTTTTTTATTAATTCCTTTTTGTAAAAATCTAGCACATTAAACTGGTTATTTTTTATTTTAAAAAGAAAGAGGAGGTTATTAGCTAACATACAATTTAAATATCTTAGCTCTAGGTCGGATAGGTTAGGAATTATAACAATTTGAATAGGACCTTTTTCCTTGCATATCAACCGCGGGGCAGTAAGAAAAAAATGCATTACAAATTTTAAAGTTTTAAAACTTTTGGGGAATGTTATTACTGTATGAGAGTAGTCGTTGTAAATCTGTATCAGTATTATACATAACTTAATATTATAAGGAAAACATAATTAACACATACACGGACACTTTTGTGTAAAAACTTTATTACTGGTTTCCGCGGCGAGCATTACAACCTAATATGGCGGTGGGAGTCGCCATGTTGAGATGATCCGTCGTCATTGGCGTAAGTGTAATTAACACTCATCAGGTTGGCATACTGTATGTGGCAGATACCACTACCAATAGAACACAGGGACGTATATGGAGTGTTATGTTCCCAAATTGTTGGTATATACGTGCGTGTTTTCGTGAATGGATCTTGTAGACATTATTTACTTTCATTACTAATATTTCTTTTTAACCGACTTCCAAAAAGGAGGAGGTTATATGTTCGGCTGTGGATATTTTTACGTAGTATTTTTCATGGGCTAGCATCACTTTTTATTTTATTGAAAAATTAAATAGATACTTAATAATAATTATAAATGCGAAAGTGTGTCTGTCCGTTACCACTTCACGCCCAAACCGATGAACCGACTTTCGAGTCCCGGGAAAGGATATAATATAATACTTTTCATCCCAGAAAAATGTACGGTTCCCGAGCGATAAACGACTTTTAGCGCAAATCTAGGTAACTACTAAATCGATATTATTTTAATGTAATGCACAACAAATTCCCCCACACACACAAGATAAAACTAATTTAAGAAAATATCAAATACAACGAGATCAATTATATTATAAATTAAGATGACGGTAAAATTATATATTATGTTAGTAAAGTAATCGGCTCTAAACGAGCTATGCTGAAATTATTGGGCACAACTCTATAATTTGTCTTAAAGTGACGTAGCTGAAAATATTGTGCTTAGTGTACGACGAACTTTATTGGACCATAATTCGAGGTAAGCCTGTGTTAAAATTACTGTACAAATTCGAAATCAATTATTGAAATTCGAAAATTAAGAAATTTAAAAACAACCTACAATCAAAAACTTTATGTACAGTACTCCCAAAATAATGCGCATGCAAATCACGAAAACACCCGAATCTATGAAATGTAAAAGCCCCAAACAATGTAGGTACAGTTTGCATTTTGCACCTTTTTCAAATGAAATACTAAATAGAAGTAAATCTATACATATAATAAAATCTATACATATAATAAAACTGTAGAAATGTGAATTCTGTACATTAAAGATATTCAAAAAATAATAAGCGGGGGGTGTCACCAGATCGCTATAGAAGCCCAAATTTTGGTTAGTTTTTTGTCTGTCTGTCTGTCTGTCTGTCTGTCTGTATGTTTGTTCCACTATCACACGAAAACTACTGATTCGATTTGAATGCGGTTTTCGCAGATATATTTGTCTTTTTCCAACTTAACATCAAGGTGTATAAAAATTTTCCCCTCCACCCCTCTAAGGGGACGAAAGAGGGGGTCAGATTTTGTATCAAACTTTTTTCTTTAACACGAAAACTACTTATCCGATTTGGATACGGTTTTCGCTAATATATTTGTCTTCTTCCAACTCAACATCTGGTGTATAAAAATCCTCTCTCCCACCCTCTAAGGGGACCAAAGAGGGGGTCAGATTTTGTATGAAACTTTTTTCATTAATGGACTTACTTCATATTATTAACTGTGTTTTCCAACTTAACATCTGGTGTATAAAACTTTTCCCCCCACCCCTCTCAGGGGACATAAGAGGGGGTAAGATTTTGTATCAACTGATGAAGTAGAAATACTTTAAATGGCAAAACAACAATTGCCGGGTCAACTAGTGTCATAATATAGCCGGTGGCTGTCCGCTATCGCCGGTCCATCAATAAGTGCTATAACCAGTCACCGGGAAGCCATCGCGACGTGGCCAGTGACGTTACCATGGTAAGTCCAAGCAACGTCTTGCGCCTCTACGTCGCCGCAAAGCGGTGTTTTTCTTAAAGCTAAGTAACAGCGCTTTGCAGCGACGTCTTCCCACGCTCGGTAAATACGACCGTTGCCAAAAAATTACGAAAATTTCTATGCGCATCATCACTTTGTGAGCAATGATAGATCAAACTCAAAATTTTCAGCACTGAGCAGGCCGATGATGATGAACTAAAGCTAAGAACACGTTCTATAATGTCAGCTATGATTTATGAATGACATGCAATTGGGATTTCTTAGGTCAAATCTCATAGATTTGACCAAAAGCCCTGGATGATGATATCACGAGTTACCCACCTCTAAAAAGCCAACTCGGTAAGTAAAGTAATTATCAACAACAATACTACTAAATATCAGGCCCCTGTTATAATATAATATTGAGCCAAGCTCCAAACATGGCGCTATCAACTTATTAACCTTATATGGCGGTTAAACCAAAATGTAACGTTTAATGGTTTATTTATAACTAGCTTTTGTCAGCCGCTTTGTTAACATATTGCTTTTAAAGTTAAGGTATAATTAATGAGAAACCAGACTTCGATGCTATATATAAATAAGAAATATTACGCAAAGATAGAGGGCGCTACTAGCGCATACAGTAAAAAAATCCATCAAAATTCGTGTGTTGCACTCCTCATATCAGAATATTGACAGAAACTTCGAACAAAACTTTTTGTTTACTGCTGGGGCTGCCTTTAGCGTGAAAATATTGCATTAATCATGGACGTATAAAAAAAGGCGGACGGAGTCCCACCATACACAAAACTGTGTCCTTCAGAGTCGGCCGGCTGACTGTACTATGTACACGGTCCGCACGCACACATCCTTACGCTGGTCCATAGTTCCATACCATTTGACAGGCGTAAGAATGTGTGCGTGGCCGACTCTGAAGTCTGAAGACACAGTTTTGTATATTATAGTAAGACTCAGTCCGCCTTTTTTTCTACGTTCATGGCAGTAATAATGTATCCTATTTAAACCGATTGCAAAACTCTAATAAGTGTCAGAAATCAGAATGCAAAAATATATTGAATCGAATCACTGGAAGTTGCTTATAATATTATCACTTATTTATTAGATAATACAAAACTAGATTACCCGGTGAAGTTTGCTTCACTGATACAAGCCTTCCACGAATATTACAAGACTAAAATTTGCCAAATCGGTTCAGCCGCTCTCGAGTTTTAGCGACAACAAAAATTTAAATTCATTATTTATATATATTCTTCGATGCTTTACCTAATTGGTCTGAAATTCAATAATCCCCACAGTTAATTTCTGTTATCTGCCATCTTGGGTCATTGACGTATAACTAAATCTATTGCCTAATATATTGCCTACAAAAGTCACGCTGACTCCATATTGGCATATTGCGAACCCTACAAGGTAAACTCTAGAGATAAGGGGGATAGACATGGCATTTTAGTTATTTAAGAGACTAAAAAGTAGAAAAGACACCCTAAAGTAATGCGTCGTAATCTGTGAGTTCTGAAATATAATCCAGTATTCTGATCAGTGCTTATCGCATGTACAACGCGACGCCATATTGCACTGGTTTGCCACTGGTGGTTAAAAGTGACGTACTAGTTTTGGATATTTTAATATTGTATGCAATAATGATATCCCGAGAAACAATCATTGATGTATATGACAAGAAAATAATGTAGGTACGTCAATGCACAACATACGCCACGTTTTGGAACGAATCAACAGATGGCGCTAATTCTAGACGCCATATTACCTATTGGGTTATATTTCGGAAATGTCACATAATAATATTATGATTTTTATAGACCTACAAGGATGTGTCACGTGGATGACATTTTCATGGGAGCGTGTATGCAAGACAGCAGCTGTCAATCAAAATGTTAAAAGACATCAACGTTAGAATTGTTATTTTGTCAAAAAAATTACGGTGCGGCGCGTACAAAAAAATCCTAGCAGGATTATAATTTGGAGAACTCCATATTTTCTCAAACTGCAAACATTTAATATTATTAGGAAGTTCCCTTTTCAGCCGTCTTCCGAAAAATACGTTACAAAAGTCTATCATTTTTCTAAAACAAAAAATATTTAATGTAAGCAGATTTTTTCTATTACTTAAAACCACGTCTTTCACTTTCCACAATCTGTGGTTCGGACCTAATGACCTACGACATTTCTCCGTCCCGCTCCAAACCGGTAGGCGGGAAAAGGACAGAGCATGGACGTTTTATTCCATTTGTTCGTTCAGAATCTAATGTTTCATATTGTTTCTTTATTGTTTGTTTTCGCTGTGATAAATTTTCCCAGGGCATTCCAGTAGTTGCTGTTAAATTGTTGCTCTGTGTACCTATCTACATAATCTCTTTTTACTCTACTCGACTGCGCGAGAAAGTGTAATGTTTTCTAAGTTAATTATTTAATGTTTGAGCTAATTTTCATAGCATAATAAATGTGTATTATATTCTTTGGCATGTTTTTCAGCACAGACTGACTTAGAAAAGGTGTCAATTTGGTCTTTGGAAATTTTAAACTTTCGCGTTGCATTATACTTAATACTTATATTATGTTGTGTGTCGCACTGAATCTACTGACTTTCAATGTATTGGAACACAAATGTTGAACAACTTGAGGGTAGTCGTAGATCAGACCGCCCGCCCGGTGCAAAAGAAAACGTCGCGCTGCTGCTGCAGTCCCCTCGTGACCACGGTCGTTGCAACACGGCCGAAGCGTCGAGAAAAAGAATGTACTCGTAGTAGCATTCTGCATTACTACTAGAATAATGCCTCCGTGGTCTAGTGGTATAGAGCGCGGCTCTTGACTCAGAGATCGTGGGTTCGATTCCCGCGTTGGAAACAAGAATATTTCCAAGTTTGGTTAGGACAATGCAGGCTGATCACCTGATTGTCTGACAAGTAAGGTGATCCATGCGTCGGATGGTAATGAAATAGAGAGTGCTCGTGTGTACTGCGCACACACTTGGGCACTATAAAATTACTCCTGCGTAGTTGGCCTGGTTTCAATGAAACCGGCCACCGTCACCGAAATTGGTGTGGGAGCTATTACTGCTAGAATAAGTCGCGTTAAGTCCCGATAATAAGTTTTAATTTGGAAATTGTTTTTTCATCACCTTTTCTCTGTCAAAAGTAATTACAATTATTAAACTATATAGTTTTTGGATATGCCTACTTATTGAGTATGTCTGTCTGCTTCACACATAAACCGTTGAACTGACTTGGACGAAATTTTATAAGTAGACAGTTTTTTGTCCCAAGAATTTGACTAAATCCCAAGCAATGACATAGAATGTTTTTCACTATGAAAAAATGTACGGTTCCTGCAACAACTAGTTCCAGCAACCTTTCCGCTCTAGTTAGTTGTCATTTTTAAGAAAAGCAACGTTATTAGTAACAGTTACAGTATTGCCCAAATATCAAAACGTCGATGAGTATTACGATAAGACGCGCATTAGTTCTGCCAGTCTAACAACAAAACGGAACATAATGGATGCGACATATTTTAATGAAAATTTTAAAGTATGATATGTGTACTAGAAGATAGGTTATGGTTTTTACTTTACTAGATGACGCCCGCAACTCCGTAGCGACAAAATTCGTTAATCGCGAGGGAACCGTACATTTTTCCGGGATAAAATGTGTCTGCCTGACTCTACCTCTTCACGCCCAAACGGCTGAACCGATTTCGTTGAAATTTGTCATGAATATACGTTGAGTCCCGGAAAAGGACATAGGATACTTTTTATCCCGAAAAACGAACTTTGGCGCATCGGAGTTGCAGGCGTCATCTAGTTACAGCAATAAAACGATTCACAAGGTTCTTAGTTTAATACCTATTTACAGTCATCGAAAGTTGTTTGAGTGTTAATCAAATTTATTACTATTAAGGTTTTATTACTCTTAGTTACAAGAAGCCATACATAAATTACCATATTAATTTATAGGCCTATAAGGAATAATAACTTTATTTTAGAACTTCAATTACTATCTACATGCTTTGTTTTGCTACCTTTTAAGAAATTTGCCTTGTGTTAAGTTTTCTTGTAAGCTAATAAATCTAATTAGTAATAATAGTGAAAATCTTTAAAAATTTCACTCTATTCGCTCGTCCGTCCATCCTCTTTTGATGAATTCAGTATGAATATAAATTGATGAAAATATATCTTAGTATTATATAAATAAATAAAAATAGAAAATGAATTTCAATTTTTAATCTCGCTAAAACTCGAGAACGGCTGAACCGTCTTGACAATTTTTAGCCTTGTAATATTCGTGGAAGTCCAGGGTAGATTTGTATGGTGAGAAAATTTAGGAGATAAGTCATACAAAATTCACGGGTCATTAATTTAATACATATAATAAGTATACTGTTAAAACTTTGTATTTTTTTATTTATCGAAAAACTATTATAATTTATAAAATTAAATATTGTATAAAAATATATGTATATTCCAATTGGGGTTCATCTGCCTTCCGGTTTCTTTTTTTCCGGATTCCGGATTCCGGCAGAATCGACCTCGGAGTCGATTGACAAACATTTACACATCACCACAATATAATATCATGCAGTAGAGTAACTCACCCGTGTTATCAAATTCATTTAACACACGCTCCTGCGACAATGTATTGTAAATGCTGGTTACTTAAAATCCTGCAAGTGTGCATGCGCCACCATTCTCGGTCATGGTGGCTGGTTTCATTAAAACTAGACTAGCTCGTGATTCTAAAGTGCCTGAGTATGTGCGCAGTACCAACCAAACTTGACAACATTTTTCCAGTGCACACCACACACAACACAATAACAAATCGAACCCATGACCACCGAGTCAAGAGCCACGCTCTAAAATTAGGCCCTGCGCTTGGACTCGGAGAATAAGAACTAGACGTTTAGAAACAGCACTCTATTGTGCGTTTTATAAGCCTCGACTAGTTCTCATTATTCATCATTTAATTTAAACAGTATCTGTAAATTTTACATTTTTCTCTACTATATATAATTTAAACTGTGTATATAGTACATTAGCACGCGCGAAGGGCGGGGTGGTCTTTAGTGGCACTTAGCGGGGTGCTTTGTTTAAGGTTACCCCAACTTGTTAATGGACTCTTAACTCCAAGAACAACCTGAAGGCTCCTTGGACAGATGGTCCTGGTATTGGTATTTTCGTAACTCATGTTCTAATTTTATTTATTCCTGTTGTAATTTTTTACAATTTTATGCAGTTTTATTGACGTTATAAAATTTTGGATACATTTTTTATTACAATAATGATAATTTATGTCGTCTATGAGCTTTTCACTCGTATCCTTTTTGTGTCACTTTTATTTTGTTCGTAAACTAATTAGGAATTATTATTATTATTATTATTATTTTCCCCTTTGTTTTATATGTAGTTAATTAGCTGTATTCTATTTGTAATAATTATTATTTAATAAGTTTTTTCGATAAGTAATGTGTATTGTGAAATTTTATGCTAGACTCATTGATAATTAGGATATTATATTATGTCATATAATATTATAGGTATTTGAAATTAAATAATCTATTTACAATTTTAAAGGGGTTGTAAACATATATTGCATGTGCCTCAAATTATGTTAAAATGTATCTACATAGTATACTAAGGTCTTTTTAATGCATCTTTACCATGTATATCGAACAAATTCTGGGTTTTTCTTAGAACTTTATCTTTTCTTTTAATTATTATCTGACGCCAAACATTTTAACAAATCAACAACATTTTACTAAGCATCTGTTTGAAATCTTCAAAAGTAGACACATGAGTTTGATAAAAAGTTTATATTATTCTTGTAAAATAAGTTTAAAAAACAAATAGACATTCCTCTGGAAAATTGAATTTCAAAGTGTGAGTCATGCACTCGGCTACGCCTAAATAGTAACAATAAAATATTGAGATAGCGAACAGTGATTTTAAAATGAGAATACAGATGAAGTCCGCTCGAGCAAATATTTAAATTTGAACGTCGAATATCAATGGGCGACCATAAGCCACCGCTTTCTTTTTTTACTGGCCGCACAGAGACAATAAAGAAAAAGGTACTGGCCGAAAAAAAAAAGAATCTAGATTCGAAACACTGGCTGATCCGAAGTTCGAAACAAAAGAAATCGGCTCCTGCCTGACCGAGATCTTGGGTACGCGCCCGCCATGTTTTTTTTCTTTAGTTTGCATGTGATTTCTTTCCCGATGCATCACAATAAGACATTCTATTGGACGTCAGTAGCTATTTCTGTGATCTTTAATTGTATTTGTCGATTTATCGGCATGTTGTGTTTGTAAAACGTTTTCGAGCTGAATAATTTTCATTTTAGAATGCATATTCCAAGTTTCCGATGTAAGTTATTTTTCGCAATGGCATACTTTACAATATTATTTTAAAACTCTATATATAGAACTTCAATAAAAAGTGGTTGAATTGGAATATAAATGGCCTGCTTTACTGTTTCGTCACTGCTTCTGCTGACATTCCTGTAGTGTAATAAATTTTCTTATAACATATTTTTACTAATTCCCCAATTTTCGAGTCAATAAAACAATATGATCATAAACTTTTCTAAAAGCTGGCACTTACAAAAAATCAAGAATTATCTAATCAAACTTTGATTAAGTCTAATTTTAGCTAAGACATGTGTGACGGGATTTGAACCCATGACCTGCTGACTGCATCATCACTCATCGATCAAACACCGTGATTAATCATCAAATATTTTCACAGATCCATTGTTTGTATGTCATGTGGATATACGTACAAAATGTGACATACAAACAAACTGGTTAGTTAATATGACAGTTCTTTGCCACATTATTTTGTAATCATTAAAAAAACATCGTAGTAGCCCAGTGGCATAAATCGTAGCTCTTGACTTGGTCGTGGGTTCGACTCCCGCTTTGGAAAAATGTATATAAATTTGGTTAGTATTGTCTGAAAATATATAATATTATGATTAATGCGTTGGATGGGCATGAAAAAGTCTGTCTTACGCCTGATCTCTCGCCAGTCGTGTTGATCTGCCTCACTGGGTTATCAGAGTGAACAAAAAGAGCTCTTGTATACCACGCACACACTTCACACTTGGGTACTATAAAAGTGATTTGCTGCGTAGCTGATTTCAATGAAATCGACCTCCATCACCGAAACCAACAATAAGCGGTGTGCATTACAACATGTAATTCTAAGTACTCACATACGGTTTTACTCGATCGAGCAATCACGTGGAGTAAAACCCACGGGCCACGGCTTGAGCTTTCTTCAACACATTCAGCATTACTCTATCAAGTAACGCTCTCCGTTCAGTTATCACCGAATCGTTCGAGCCAAAAGATGACAGTTCAACTAAAGAGACGGTGGCGACATTTAGCTCACAATTCGTCCATACGCTTGAGTAAAGTTCGATGGCTCACGTCGGGTAAGTTCGATGGAAATTAGAGCCTTTGATTGTGAGTTTTGCGGTCCACACTATAATTTTTACTCGATTTGGAGTAAAACTATCGAGTAGTACCGATAGTGAGTACTGACCATATTATGACGTACGTCTGTATAAAACTGGTTACATGATCACATCAATTTCCTTATCTGTTTGTCTTCTTAAACCATTATCACTTTTTTATTTATTAGGTGCCCCCTTTTGCCAGCTGCGTTAAAGTTAACTCTAGGTTAAATATAAATCTGTAAGGCCCACTTGCGCAGATTTGAGTTAAAGTTAACTCTGAGTTAAACATCATTCGTTTTCCTTATTTAAGAATATTCTAAATATCTTTTATCCATATCCATAATCCTTAATATCCATAATCGAATGAAAAATCCGAAATTGTGTCTATCTGTTTGTCTGTCCGTCTACCTGTCTGTCTGTCTGTTACCCCTCTTCACGCCCAACTGCTCAACCGATTTTGATGGGAATGGAGATACTTTTAGTCCCGGGAAATAATAAATAATAATAATATCTATGGACGCTTCACACCACGTCAGTCTGGCCCCATGCTAAGCACCTGAAGGACTTGTGTTACAGGTACCAGACAACGGAAATATATTTAATACTTATTTATACTAAACACTTAACAAATATTTAAGTTTTTTATTATATTGTACATATATTTCATACACATCCATGGACCCGGGAACATTGAAAACTTTTTGGTTCGTCTGGTTTCGAACCCGCGACCCCCGGCTTGGGCATTGACAACACGCTCAACCACTGAGCCACAGAGGTCGTCGAAAGGACATAGGATACTTTTTATTTCGGAAAAATGTACGGTTCTCGCGCGATAAACAAATTTTGGCGCAATGGAGTTGCGGGCGTCATCTTAAGTCAACTATAAGGAGGACTTGCATGTTCTTTTTCCTGCTTTTATGTAAGCAATGTTCATAGTTTTGCAGTAGTAGTGTAATGGTGCTAATATGAAATGAACGGTAATTACGTACAATTACCAACACAAGACTAACACATGTTGGTAATGCACCTGGTGATTGTAAACTAATGATTAGGTACTAAACAGAACTCTATAGTATAGTAACCCGGCAAACGTTGTTTTGCCGTACATATTGTAACAAACACGAGGTGATAATATTGGTGTCTGCCTTGTGTTATAAATAGAGTTCACTGAGAAAATAGCAGCATTGAAATAGCATATTTATCTTTTACAGTGGATTCTACCTTATAAGGGACATATTATTATTATTATACGTACCCTAAAATATAGAAGTCACCGGGAGCATCCAAGTGTATTGTAACATTATAGATTAGATATTGAGTATTACGATTACAATACTACCTCCCTGACTGACGAGCATTCGCGTGTAATGCTACATTATAGATTCGAATTTGAGCATTACATAGCAAGTTGACTTCACTGTGACGTAGTATTGATGTTACATGTTGTATCAATGTATTATACGTTGTATCATTACAAGGTGCGCATTATAATACTCGATTATCCTGCCTCACTTATATTGTAATGCTCGACTCTGTAACGTTACATTACAAGCGAATGCTCCCGGTGAGGGAGCACCTTTAGGAGCATTCGCTTACAAGGATACTTTGTTGCTTGACAGCCCCAAAGGTAGAGTTGTCATTTTTTACATTGTTTTTTGTCATGATCTAGAAAAATTCGATAGGCGCGACTGAGGACGGTGCACTGATTGGTCTGCTATAACGTTATAACGTCAAAAGTAAAAAAAAAATGCTCACCGATTCTCTGGAGAGGATACGCAAATAAAATTTGGAAGGCACATTGACAGCAAACGCCGCGACACGAAATTTTATATAATATAAGACTAGCTGTACCCAGCGACTCCGTAAGCGCCAAATCCAGGCATTTCCCTTATCATTCTATATCTATGCCTTTCATCAATATCCATTCAGCCGTGACGCGTGATGCCGCGACCAATGAAAATATGGACAGATTTTTATGTATTAAGATAGTCCACTTAATATTAAATTAGGTATGAGGTAACCTTTGACACACATAAAAAATACTCATTGGCACCGTTAAGTAAATAAGTACCAATATTATTGAGGTAGGTTAGATTGACATCGACATATTATAAAAAGAATTTATTCAATACAAAAGTAGTTTAAGAGCCTGTTTTACCACTTCCTGATGAGTGCCGAATAGGCTATTCACCACTTTACTTGACTTTACTTTACTTTATTATTATTATTATATTATAATTATTATATAGATAAGGTAAGTATTACTTATTACTCATCAAAACAACATATTCAGGTCTTAGGTAAATTATAGTGCAGTTTTAACTTAGAGTAAAATCTCATAAATCATAATGTTATTGTTGTCTTTATACAATTTTTGTAGTTCACTAGGTACTTTTCCAAATAAGACAAATTTTACACATTAAAATATTCTCTACATTTTTAACTAGAGAAGGTACACCATACAGTAATAAAACATTACCTCTCGTCTCTTCGCAGTTGAGTAAAACATCCATTAAAAATAATGTTTGGTACATAATTAACCATCATTACTACAGCCGCGGTAATGATAGTTTTCATCTCAGGTGCATTATTAGAATAAAATAATGATAAAAAATTATAAACAAGGCTTTTTACCGACTTTAAAAATGGGTGGTAAATATATTATTATGTAGAAATAAAAAAATGCAGGGAAATATTTTCATAAAAAAATATAATGAAAATATGATATTTTAGGTGATATTATATTGTTTGAAAATGATTATAATACTATATTTTTATTTTATAAGCAATGTTTTTATTTTATTTAAATAATAATTAATTTAACCTGCAACGCACCAAAAAATCTCAAACTGATTTTTTTGGCACATAATTTTTACGAAGTGAGTACATAAATAATAATAAAAATAGAGTTCACGATATATATATGTCCTTTTATAAATAAAAATAATCAAGTTCTTACCAGCAATTTTCAGAAATCCTTTCAACCGACTATGAAAAGAAACAAGACTTCAGTTCACACAAGTCAAAACACACACACTGGCACAAAATGTCACTCCGTCGTCACAATCCGTGGCACTGAAAAAAAAAATTACGTGAGGTCGTAATTAAAAAAGAATCTCGTCATTTTGAATTTCGAGCGAGCTGTCAGTTTGACAGGAGGCGCGTGCGTTGCGCGCGGACTTCAGCGCTGCACTGCATTCGCGCGCTTTTCGAAGCCTTCGCCTCTCCGTAATTCGACTTTTGTTTTTCGATACCGTGTATAAAGAGCTTTACGGGCGTGTAATTGCCTTTGTCATTAGTGCTTTACTGTTGAGTTGTTGAGGAGTAAAAAAGTTAAATGTTGCTAGTTTTTGTTTTCATACCTACGAAATTATAATTGTCTAATTTAAAGGATTTTAATGTTTTATTATTTTTTAACATTATTTCAAAGATTTGATATTTATATTTATAACTATTATAAAATTCAATAATGATTATCAAATATGTTTTTACCTTTATAATTATTACTTTCAAAATTATTAAAATCGAATATTTTACCTTCATACGAGAAACATCCCAAATGTATAATTTTATTTACTAAATTATCATTATATTGACATAATTAATCCATATATACCGATTTTAGACTGAAGCAAATATATTTTAATAACCATTTTAATATTTTGTTGACCTCCACGACTTGTGACGTACAAAAGACATCAACGCGCGGAGCTTTGCTGACGTCACTGTAAAAGCTCAGACTCGTTAGTCTTCTGCCTCTCAGCTATATAAAATTTAATACAAAATATGACTGTTTGTTTGTAATCTCTACATGCGAAATTTTTGAAATAATTTAGAAATTGTTACAGTGGATTAAATTAAGATGAAATCTTTAAGTCTCAGGAAAAAATAAGTACCTAATAGTTAAAAAAACTAAAAACACGCTTTTTATATAAAGGGTTACAAATTGAAAAATGGAATAATTATATCAAATTAGTGTATTGTCATCGGTCCTCGATAAATCTACAAAGTTTGAACGTAATTTGGCTGTTTAAAGTGGGTCAAAATCGCGCCCAAAGAAGTCGGTTACAAACATGTTACAAACAAATATACAGGTGAAGCTAATAAAAAGCGTCTAAAAACACGCTTTTTATATAAAGGGTTACAAACAAACATACAAACATACAAATTGAAAAATGGAATAATTTTATCAAATTAGTGTATCGTCATCGGTCCTTGATAAATCTACAAAGTTTGAACGAAATCTGGCCGTTTAAAGTGGGTCAAAATCGCGCCCAAAGAAGTCGGTTACAAACATGTTACAAACAAATATTTTACAGGTGAAGCTAATAAAAAGCGTATAATATTAATACTTATACATTTTATCGCGGAAAATGTGTAGTAGCATTTTGTATGATAAAAATTGTGAACAACATCTAACCTATGTTCTATTTAAATTACTTTGAGAGGGTTCTTGTACTTACTGGGGATATTTTTTTTTACAATTAATCAATATGGATACCCAACGTACTAATAATTAGAATGCCGTGTATTAAGACAGGAGGAAAAACATGAAAATTATTTAAAAACTAGCTGTCCCGATGAACTTCGTGTCACATTAAAACCTTTCCTTCCTGGACTTCAATGATTATTTTAAGACCAAAATTAGCGGAATCGGTTCATCCGTTATCGAGTTATAGCGTTACTAACACAATTGGAAATCCATTTTTATGTATATAGATGATTCCGTAGATATATTACTTCTCTCTTTTATTTAAACTTACTGACCAGCATTGGTTATAGTTAGTAGTTTTATCAAATGTCCACAATTTAAGTCAATACTAAAATATTATAAATGTGTGTGTGTCAATATTATAAATGTGAAAGAGTGTCTGTCTGTCTGCCTGTTACCTCTTCACACCCAAACCGCTGAACCGATTTTGCTGTTTAATATGGTATTTGATACTTCGAGCCCGGGGAAAGGATGGATACTTTATAACCCATAAAAATGAGAGGCCTTTTTGTCAAAACAAATTGTGCCGCATCGGAGTTGCGGGCGTCATTCAGTCATCAATAAATCACAAAAATAGTTTCGTATCGCAAATAGATTCGTACTAAATCATTAGCAACCAGCTGCTAAATTAATTTAAAACTGCAATAATTTACCTCATGTTTACTCACTGACGTAATAATCGTCACAAGGCAAAGAGTAATTAGAGCAGGACAACACTATGTCACTCGGTCCACCGCATAAAGGTGTGACGTCACGCGTCACTGCTAGAGACTGCCCACTGCGAAGCAAACGACTGAATATTGCTATCTCTCTCTGATGTACGCGGAGGAGCGCGTGCGAAAGAGATGGAGAGTTTGTAAGATTTTTGTGAAATATAGATCAACTCTGAAATAATGTGTCGTTGAACTTTTAGATTCGGTCGCGTTTTTTTGCGATTTACGCGACTGCATTCTCGGAAGTTCTGTTTCACCTTGAGTGATGTTCAGGAAATAGTATTTATAGATAGTTTTGTCATTTTAGGGTTCGTAAGACAAAGCGTAGATTTGTAGTTTTTTCTAGTCTGAAAGTTATTTCTAGTTTCAGTGGTTTTGGCTTCAGTTTTTTTCCAATGTTTTTTTCATTGCTACAGTAATTGATTGGTTAATGTTTTGAATCGAGAAAATGACAAAATACCTCAGAATGACCTTTTCAAGTGAATCTGAAAACGATCTTAATAGAACATTTTGTTTAAACAAAACTTACTAAATTTATTTATAAACCCTACTTTGATGTGTAATGTAATGAACAAAACCACTCTAATTCCAATTCTCAACCTTCAAGATCAAATCTGAATTCTGACCAACGATTTAGTAGGTACCTAGAGCATACTAAAAAATATAGCCAGCAGCTTAAAAGCTCATGTCATTATAACAAACGTATGTGTATACTTAAGTTTTCGCCTTTATAATAATGTTGTAACTAAAAACATTATAGTTCTTCTGACGTGGTTGAACAACAACTGGTAGCCAAAAGTTTCTCAAAATATTCATAATATCTACTTCAAAATTGAGTTCCAATATTCCACCCAAACTTATAGATATACGAGCTATTGCCCGCGGCTTCACTCGCCTTAAGAAGTATTATTATATACAAACTTTCATCCCCAATTTTAACCCTTTGGGGGTAGAATTGATCAAAATCCTTTCTTAGCGGATGCCTACGTCATAACATCTACCTGCATGCCAAATTTCAGCCCGATCCGTCCAGTGGTTTGGGCTGTGCGTTGATAGATCACCGTGTCAGTTAGTCACCTTTAAGTTTTATATATACAGAAGATTAGATTTAGACTTACCAAACATACAAAGCAAGTTAAATAAAATCTTTTAAAATATACTCACATATTAAAAAACTTATACCACAGAATAAATAATAGTACCTACTTATACCATAAATAAGTAACAAAATTATCGAAAACGGCACGTGCGTGTCCAGTTGTAGTTTATTTTTGGCAATTACTTGACTTTTTACCCAACGGGACTCGTTGTTAGAGCTATAAAATATAGTGACCACTCTATTTCTTCCGTTTTATATTAGATACGAGTCAACTTAAGTATTTCTTGGGGCCAACAAAATTAAAAAATTATATTAAAAAATAATTATATTAAATAATTATAGAATCTATGTTTCTTACATAGCTACATCTACGTATTAAATTTCATCATAATCAAAAAATATACTGTACCTAAATATACAATAGATCATAGAGTTACAATGATATTGATTTATTATTATGACATAATGTTTAAGGAGTCATTCTAGGAGAACCACATAATTGTAAATGTTTAATTATTTCTTTTTTTCTGCAGGAACTTCGATAGAAGAAAAGAAATAACCAAAAGTACCTACGTGGTCTATCGAAAGTCCAAGAAATAAAGTTAAAATATTAAATTATTTTTCTCTATGACCGAAAAAAAGCTAAATAATACTTCATTTATTCGTTATTTAATATACCTTGGACCAAGATAAATGTACGATTCCTGCGAAGTTCTGCGCGTACATGAGTAACAACCATTTAAAAATAAAGGTAATGAAGGATTAATTGCCTCCGCTAGCGGTCCCACCACACTTTACCACTTTGTTAATTGTTTGATTGTGATTCTGATCAAATTAACGATACCAAATTATAGTGCGTCAAGAAAGTGAATAAATACGATGTTGCCACTCTATAGTTAAAACAAATTATTATGGAGTACTCAATTTTTCACTCATAAAGTTTATAATTTTTTTCGGGATATTAATTACCTATCTTATGTCCTTACCCGGGACTCAAATTAGTATCTCCATACCCAATTTCAGCGAAATCAGTTTAGCGGTTTGGGTGTGAAGAGGAAACAGACAGACATACACACTTTAGCATTTATAATAGGTACTAGATGACTAAATGATGCCCGCAACTCCGTTGCGCCAAAAGTCATTTATCGCGCGGGAACCGTACATTTTTCCGGTATAAAAAGTGTCCTATATCCTTTCCTTGGACTCAAGTATCTCCGTACCCAGCAAAATCAGTTTAGCAGTTTGGGAGTTAACATGTAACAGACAAACAGACAGACAGCCAGACAGACATCGAGACACTTCCGCATTTATAGTATTAGTATGGAAGTATGGATTACAAGTATATTTTAAATACGTACTTACCACTTAGAGATAAAGTCAGTAAATCTCGGTCCAGATTTATATTGGCTGGGTTTAATTTATGAAGTTCTGTTCCGCGTTCTGCGCGAGGCTACAAATTACGCTATCTGCGATACGCCGTGAGAATTGTGCTTATATTTTTATTGTAGTCGTATTATACTAATATAAAAGCAACTGTTTATCCGTACTTAATATTATTATAAAATATGTGAAAGTGTGTCTGTCTGTAACCTCTTCACGCCCAAACCGCTGAAGAAATTTTTCTAAAAATTGGCATGGAGGTATTTTGAGTAAAGGACATAGGTTATACCAGAAAAATGTACCGTTCCCGCGCGATACTAGATCGCGCCTGCTACTCCGTTGCGCCTTAATTAATCAGTAGAAAGTATCTCTATCATATTCCCGGGACTCAAAGTATTCATACCAAATTTCAACAAAATCGGTTGAGCGGTTTGGGCGTGAAGATGTAATAGATTGACAGACACACTTTCAGATTTATAATATTAGTTTGGATTAGTACAACTACCTTAATTACTAGTTTTAGAGTAATATAAAGGCTACAATTTACACTAAATTTCAAATAATTTTCATCGAAGTTAAGGTCAAGATCAAGTTACAAACCAAAGTTTGATACTTGGCCAAATTCGTAAAAAAAAAGATCTGGTTTAAGGCTGCAGTCTCGCAAAATTCACTCGCTGCGAATTATTTGCGCAACTTTGTATATTTATTTTTTGACAAACTAACACTAACTAATAAAAAAACACGAAATATTATTATTGTGTATAATATAAGTAATAGCTTGTTATTTTTTTTAAGTTCATCTATGTGGATATTGTTAGGTAAATCAAGCGTTAAAAACAGCTCTTTCATGCCCTTGTCATTTCGAGTTGTGTTTGTGCGCTTAGTTTATGGCAATAAATAATTAATTTAAATATCTGTTCAGATAAGAATGAGCTAAATATTCTCGTCTTCAAAATGCGCACATTAATTTTTTCTAATTATTTTTCATTTTCTTAATTCAGAGGTCAAAATGTCATCAAAATTCTCTGTTTTTATCTCTTAATAAATGGGTCATTTCATAAAAACTATGCATCTTAAGTATGTAATAATTCGATTATTTTGATGCCGAGAGTTCAATAAAGCAATTAACAGAAAAAAAAATCACCTAAATCACCTTACTCCAATAGTAATAATAATCTCAAAAGACCTACAACAAAAGGGTGTATAAACAAGGATTGCAAGGGAAATTTTGGTAGGACTTTTGAGATTATCATTATTGTTGGAGTAAGGTGATTTACGTGATTTTTTTTATATTAATTTCTTTATTAAGCTCTTGGCATCAAAATAATCGAATTATTACATAGTTACAATGCATAGTTTTTATGAAATAACTCGTTTATTAAGAGATAAAAACAGATAATTTTGATGACATAGTGACCTCTGAATTAAGAAAATGAAAAATAATTAGAAAAAACTAATGTGCGCATTTTGAAGACGAGAATATTTAGCTCATTCTTATCTGAACAGATTTTTAAATTAATTATTTATTGCTATAAACTAAGCGCACAAACACAACTCGAAATGACAAGGGCACGAAAGAGCTGTTTTTAACGCTTGATTTACCTAACAATATCCACATAGATGAACTTAAAAAAAATAACAAGCTATTACTTATATTATACACAATAATAATATTTCGTGTTTTTTTATTAGTTAGTGTTAGTTTGTCAAAAAATAAATATACAAAGTTGCGCAAATAATTCACAGCGAGTGAATTTTGCGAGACTGGAGCCTTAAGAACCTGATGTAAGTATAGTAATTGTAGACTCGACATTCGAAAGTTCTAAATATGTACCATTTTAATAAGAAAGTAAACTTTTTTCTTATTTTTTAACCTTAGTTAAAATACTTATCTGTTTAATCTTACAAAACATTAACCAATAATGAAATTACTAATAATGAAACAATTATAAAGTCAATTATACTCGAAGGTATGCCATCAAAAAGTAGCGTGAAATTAATTAGCTTGTAAAAAGTAACATTTCTGTCCGTCGGTCGCCTGTGACAGCATGTCTGGTATTCCGGGGGCAAAGATATAGATATGTTATAGAAGTGACTGTCCCTTTATTATAATAATTGTATTTTAAAAAGATAAAACTGACTTCAAAATTGTACGTAATTGAGAATTAAAATTACGTTATCTCAAAAACTACTAGACCGATTTTAATAAAACTTGCAATATTTCCTAAGTTGAACAATACCAAGTACAACAAGAAAAGAATTACTCAAATCGGACTTGTGGTTCCAGAGATATGCGAACACAAACATAAAAACATACATACAATGTATTATGTATTTTTTTATGTTTGTGTTCGCATTTTGCGCCAAATTTCAAAATTGTATGTGTCATAAATAATTTTGAAATTTGGCACATTTGCTCAGATGCTGATATAGACTAACATAATATACGAAAACTGGGCAGTTCTGGGAATATTACATACATACGCGTCGAATTGATAACCTTCTTTTTTGAAGTCGGTTAAAAATAGTCACACTATGGATAAGTCCTCCTGATTCCTCTTACATTTCTTCTGATTAATTTCGTTGCGGGTCCCAAGACAGATTTAGCATGCCTCTCGGGCTCCCTGAGATCATATCAAAGGGTTTTTGTGGTTGTATACCGCTGTCGATCCTGGCGACACAGGAGTTGCAGTGGTGGGAATGTGTGGTGGGCCATATTTTGCTCGTTTAAAAAAAGCCACTATGGATACAGACAGGTATGACAAAATTAGTAAATAATAATTTAGAGTATGTATTTATCTTTTGAGTTCACTGTGGAAGTAGCAGCGCTGAAAAAGTAATTTTTGACGTATAAAATCACCCAATATCATGAATTTTTAAAACAATAATATTTAAAAAATTTTGGAGATGTGCTACTTTCACAGTAAACTCTACCTAACAAACCCTAAACTTGTAATATTATTATCACTTAGTTTTCTTACACCTGTTTATAAGAATTCTTTCTCAAATTTCCTGAATTCTTAAACTTGTTCTGTATATTAGTTTATTTTCAAGGTTTTGGCGCATCTAATCGGCTGGTATCTATGGCTCAAACAGATTAGTTACGCGCACAGAAATTATCCGAAATTGTGGAATTTTCGGAATCCCAGTTTTTACCAATTAACTACCTTGACAGTTTAGAATATTTTGTCGCTTTGTTGCCAAATTCGTTTATCGTGCCAAACATTTTTCCAGGTTAAAAAGTATCCTTTCCTGGGAGTCAAAGTATCTCCATACCAAATTTCAGCAAAATCGCTTTAGTAAATTTGGAATGAAGAGTTCACAGAGACTCTGACAGACAGACTCACTTTAGCATTTTTATTAAGTAAGAATTCTTAGCAGCATATAGCAGGAATAAGTTACAATTAAAAACAAAAATTTCAAAAAGAATTCCTTAAATATTTTCGGATAGTCACACTTCACTGAACAAATTCTAAGCACAAGTCTTCATTAAAGGAATGTCTGACAAAAAACCGTAATGCCTTAATCATCTGACAGAAAGAATTTAAAAAGAAAAAACTCTGTAGATGTACTCTAATGAAAGAACAATAGAAATGATTGCAGAGGAATTTTACATAGTTAATATTTTAAACAATGAAACAAACTGTAGGTTTTCTGAAAAGTAGTAGACAGATGGACAGAATTTTTGCATTTATATTATTAGTATGGACGATAGACCGTAGGTACTGAGTTAGTATAAGTCTGCACAAGGTCTCTCAGAATCACGGCATGATAAAAATCATTAATTAATTATGATGCTCATGCAATTTATCAATGTACTCGATGCCTATAAAGATAAATAAATGATAGGTTACCTGTGCATTGATGATTTTCATTGGCTTTTATTATCATAGGTTTGTTTCCACTAACATAAAGCTCGTTCAAATAAATATTCTCGTATTATATCTAGTGATTCTAGTCTTTAGGCCCGCAACTCCGTACATTTTTTGAGATAAGTATTCTATCTCCTTGTTCCCGGAACTCAAAGTATCTCCATACCAAATTTCTGCCAAATTGGTTCAGCGGTCTCGGCATGAAGATGTAACAGATAAACAGATAGCTGACAAACACACTTTCGCATTTATAATATTATATATTAAGTATATAAGTAAGTATATATTATCATAATAAAATTTATCACCATATTCACTTCATTTCATCTCGTCTAATTTTTGTCGCATACGCACGCTGTACTTCACCTGTCATTAGAATTCATTTTATCTGTAAACAAATTTTATGTATAAATTCAAATTGTAACAAATGCTTTTCTGTTGGTGAGTCCAATAAATAAATAAATAAATATAGTATGGATAGTTCTTTAGACACACAATTACAATAGGACATACTACTGCAATGTTTTCACGCTAGAGCACAGAATAGATAATAGCACAAGCATAGACTGTAGATAAAATATTTTGTTGTACGTTTGACAACGTTTCTGTCAATATTCTGATATGACGTGTGCAACAAGTCGGATTTTGGTCAGATTATTTATTCTGTGTGCTAGTAGCGCCGACCTTTGCGTAATAATCAATTAGATGATTCTTAGGGCCTGTTTCAGGCTATCCACCACTTAATTTGACAGATGAAGTATGAAAAATCTGTCAAAAAAGTTGTGAATAGCCTATTCGGCACTTTATCAGAAAGTGGTGAAACAGGCCCTTAGACTAATAAAATTAAAGCTAAACTAAAACTCTTTATATTTTTCAAGGTACCCTCTTTTATTATGCGAATAAAAATCGTACGAAGTATTTATTTCTTAAAACAAAAAACCGGCCAAGTGCGTGTCGGGCCACGCGCAATGTAGTGTTCCGTAGTACCGCTAGATTTTGAAAATTTTTGTATGGTCAATGAATGTACATTTATAACATGTTTTACACTACTAACAACATCATCTCAGTTACTTTCAAAGGAATTTGAACGAAAAGTTCCTTCATACTTCGCCGAATACATTTTTTTTAGTTGATCGACTATTACTCAATAACTTATGAAGTATTCTTAGCTGTGATAGTTTTCCTTTTAAATTCAGCATATTTCCTACTCTCGTGAATTTTTTCACATTTCCAAAAGCAACCATTTAGCTGGTAGAAGGGGGGGACACTGGACTCTAACGATTTTTTCCACTTTAAAACTTAATATTTCACAAATGGATCCCTAAATCGGAAAATGATCTATGAATACTCATAATATTTTTTAAAAACATATCCAACGACACCCCACACGGTGGCGTGGGCGCGAAAAAAAAATTCAACCCCGCTTGATGTGTAGGGGAGGTACCATAAAAAAAATATTTTTGAAATATTTTATGTACCATTTTGTTGGCATTATTAATATGTGTATTCATGCCAAATTACAGCTTCGTAGGTCCTATAATCTCTGAGCAAAACCGCGGACTGACATACAGACGGACAGACGGACGGACAGACCGAAACTATAAGGGTTCCTTGTTGACTACGAAACCCTAAAAATGGTTATTTGAATCGAAATCCCATGATCACAATTGGTAATACCGCAAACTAATAGTAATGATCATGCAATAAGGTATAGTTGAAATCTTCACCACTTGATCATATTAAGGTATCATCCTTCATCCTAAAATTATTTTGAAAACTGCACCTTATTTCGTTATGTTAAGATAAATTTTCGCACATCGCGTATATCAAGCACCGCAATTTTTTCATGATGTAAATTAAATTGCGAATTTGAACCTAAATTCATAAAATGAAAGAGGATTTTCGCTCAAAGTAATTTTTAAGGGTGATAGTCAAACCTCCGGCAAAGTGATGCGCAGGAATCCATGGTTGGGGCACGTGCACACTCAATTGTTTTATACCGCATAAAAGTATTCAACGCACACGCACGACCAAATAAAAAATGAGATGCGCTAGTGGGGGAATAAGATTATCGACAAAATGTCGATATTGTCTTCAGTTTAAATTAATGTGGTATGTCGAATGTTAATTTATAGATTGTTGTTCAATTTAAAATCCTATTTTTGTTTCTTAAAAAATGGAATTATTTTTAAGTTTTTCGTGCGGGCTATATTTCAAGCCAACATACGGGACAATTCTAAAAAATTATAATAATTCATTACTTTTTGACAAGTTCCTGAAGAACTTTAGCTTTGAAAAATATAAATTGACTGAAAAATATAAATTGTTACCTTGAAAATTTTAATCAATTTTTATTGAAATTGCGTTACACTGGCACTTGGTCTATGGAAACGTCAAACGCCTCACTATCTTTAAACATTTCTTTCATATTTTACATTTTCTTTAATCTAAAAAGCAAAATATTATGTTTGCGGGACACTGAAACTACACGAACCGTTTTTACAATCAAAAATTAACTTAAGTACGTAGTTTTGACTATCGATAAATTAATATTCTCATCACTAGCGAGTCAAATCGCGGTGCATAGCGGCGCGTACGAGGGAATCTCGCGTTACGCGTGCGCTTTCCGTTTCCTCACAATAGCTTTTTGTGAAGGGATGGACCCGACAATGATAAGGAATTTTATTGGTATCTTGATATCGATATTTATCAATCGGAATTTTTACATCGCCCTTTTGAATTCGGCTACTCGATTCGGTTTCTTTGGAATTGTGAATTAAGATTTAAACCAAAAGTTGTTGCGATTTTGAATGCACCAATGTATTTTTTACTTTTGATATTTTAGAGAAAAATTATAATAGCTGAGCATACGTCTTATTATCAACTTATTATAGTATTTTTTGAGAAGGCAGCAAATCAAAAACAACTAAAGATTCTTAAAGTTCGAAAACATATACCATGATTATCCACCTTTGTTTTTTCTACAGGATATAAAAATAGAAAAATGCAGGAAAATAAAAATGTGAACAAAGAATTTGAATTATTTTTACGCGTCGTATTGTGTTAGTTCAAGATGAAAAGTAGGTAAGTATACACCGCGGAAACTAAAACCAAATAGAAAATAGTCGAAATTTTAAGTTCAGAAAAGCGATGATTTACGAAATTCAAATCCGAATTTCAATTTCTAATCATTGGTATTTTTTTTTAATTTTCAATTTTTGCCTTAGCACCTAAAACGACGAAGGAGAAGGCAAACAAAAATTCGAAAAAGGAACGTTCTTTTGGAATTCCTTGGGCATTATGATACGAGTATTGTTCGGATTGTTTATTGAAGCGATGTGAACGCGGTAGAACAATATACATGTCCATTTCGGTATATCAGGAATACAATACTACCCGATTTCAATACCGTCTCAACGATATTAATTTTGCATTTTATTTTGCTTTTCTACTTCCACTACGCTTTTCTGTATCTTTTGTTAATAATTTCAGTATCAAAATTCTAAATTTAAAGTGGCTTTTCCGATGAATAGCTGCACTCAGAGACATATTTTAATGGTGATTAAAGTTTAATTTAATGAAGAGTTTGATAGATAATGTATGGAGCTAATGTCAATATCTTCATTAAAATAATAATATTCGTTTCCTCAAGGGATGCCATTTATAAAGAAGAAGAAGAATTTATATTCGTCTCTGAGTGCGGTAGTAAAGATATTATAACGACATTTATCTCTTGATTATACTATGTACTTGATTGTAAATAATGTAATGTAGGTTCTCGGTAGAAATTCATGTTCAACACTAATAAAACACAATAGGCTTAATGACTATTTTTTTTCTTATTGGTAATTAAAAGACCCTTAAAAATAGAAACATCACTGAAAGAATGACTCTGATAGCTTAAAAATTCACCAAGATATGACAATTCAAACATCTCATAAAATAGACTTGCCCGAAACGCTCCATACAAGATGCTACGAAAGACTGACGTCACTCTTTCTTAGTTGGTACGCATCGGGAGAGAACTTTGTTTGATAGGTATATTAAATATTGCGTTTATGAAAGTGGTTTCATAACAAAGGTTGCTTTTAATTGCATGAGTTATCGAATGGTATACAAATATTAAGAAATTTAATTGAAAAAAAAATCGACTTGATTATCCAAATTTGAAGGCTCATAAGTCATAACAAAAAAAACACAAATGCTATCGAGCTGAAATTTTGGGAACACTTATTTTTTACCGTTATTTCTTTATTTTATTAACAAAATTCGCAAATCTTTGACCTTGTCATCATCCCTATTCTGCACTTGCATTATTTCCACTTGATTTACTAATTCATGTGAATTTTAACAAAATACACGACCGATTTCGATAAAAACCAACGTCAGGCGTAGGTAGATGTAAATTGCTAAATATTTGTTTTTTTTTTATTTATGACCATTGACCATGGAGTCCTTCAGTGGACTACTTATTTAAATTTCAATATTTGAATAATGTATTCAATTATTTATATTATATACCCCTTGGGTTGCCAACACAATTTTTAAGGCCAAAAATCAACAAGCCGTTTAAAGACTCTAGTATAGAGCGTAATATAGTAATTTACAAGCAAATACTGACCAAAATATTTTCTCGGCGCAATTAGGTAAGTATCAAATTAGGAATCCAAAGTATAAAAAAATATTGTAATAAAAATATATATTTTTTATTTCATTTTTCCTTGGGTCCTGCAATATTCCTGTCTTGCAGGTCCCCAATAAACTTTCATATATACGAGGTCCGGATTTTAACACTTGACAATTGGAACAGTTTTTGCTGGGAGTCGAACCTGTTATAATGTTCATTACCGCACAAACGCGGCCGACATGCATCTTGTATGAGACTCCCGGGGAGAGGGGTTATTATGAAACTTGGAAATACTAAGGAAACCATACGATAAAATATTTCTTTTTAAATATTTAAGTAAATATTATATAAAATTATACAGTAATATATTTTTGTGTAATATACGAAAATTTGTACGGGGTTTGTTAATTTTTCTATACAGCACCACAAAATATTTTAGGTTTTTCCTTTAAATATTGCCTGCCTCAAAATACTGACTCATCACTGATCACAATAATATTATGACAAAGGACTAGAAAAAAGTTTGACATTTTAAGCATTTTGGGAATTAGTTTTATGTGCATTTTGTATACGCCTTGTTGAAATAAATCGTACAGTTTCAAAATATTTGGAAATTAATAGCCACGGTCTTGAAATCAAAATCAAAATATTAATTTCTAAATATAGGTTATCAAAGTTAACACTTTTAGAGCGTCTACCACACCGGTTCTACACATGAGGCCTACCACGAACCTTAAGTAATAAATTATAATAAACCAATAGTAAAACGATTTTTCTGTGACTTTTTATAGAAATGAATGAATAATAATTATTTTACCATCGCCTAGCGTCACTTACAAGTTATAACCACTTTCAGAATGATTTATTTATAACTCAACTTATAATGCATTTTCTGTCAAAATCTTCATTTAATTAATTAAAGTAGACATTGAATATCACTGAGTGTAGCGGTTTCAGAATAGCCCCCTTATCACTAGTTATCTCGGCTAGTGTATTGTGTGAACAAATTGCGCCGTGTGCGTCGCGCCCGTCAGCGTCACTCCATAAAAGTACGCAATTTTAACACCAACTCTTACATTCTAATATCAACCTTAAGCCCTCGGAATAAAGTTCATAATGTAAGTTAACAATTTTATAAAAGTACCCGCAATTTTCACGCTAATCTACACGAGCTAATTTCAACTTTATGTGATTGTAATAAGGTGGAGTATGTAAATTTATATCGTGCCCAATCAAACGTTAGGTGACTCGCAATTTTTCTAGTTTAAAACGAAAAAGTTGGTCGAAATGAATTTTTACGAGGAATCTCAAGTGTTTTTTTTTTCTTTTATTACTATTTGCAATAGAAATGCCTCTGTTTAGCAATGATTTAATATTTTGCCACGATTCTATTATCTATATAATATTAGAATAATTATTAAACTTATATCAGAGTAGAACTTCGTATCACTTTCCTCCTAATATAAAGTCCCTCTCTGGACCTTCAAGAATATTTCAAAACTATAATTAGCTAAATCACTTTAGCCATTCGTGAGTTTAGCGAGATTGCCAAATTTAAATTTCATATTCTTACAAATCAGTCCTCAACTCCTCACCGAGCGGCACGTATTTGTAAATAACTTTATTCCCCATTTTGGAGCTTTATCTCCTATAGCCACCAAAATCGGATCAATGGTTTAGACGCGAAGAGGCAAGCAGACGCTATTTAACAACAACAATAATTATTATTATCGTTTTAGTACCTAATTGAGATGTTAATTAACATAAAAATAACACCAATCGCTAATCTTATGAATATTGTATCAAAAACTATTGACGATTAGAACTAGCAAAGCTTTCTCTCAGAAACAACAACCTTTATTATCTACAAAAGAATTTCCCTAAGCCATAAGATTAAATGTACATCGTGACAGACACACGGACATAAATACGCTGAAGAAATTTACAATGGAATCGAACCCGCGACTACTGTATACCGATGAAATAGAATACGAAATAATGGGTAATAACTAATATTAGACGAAGTCTATTTTGTATTGTTTTTACTCGACTACGACAAAAGGAGAGGATATGGTCCTAGCAGTTTTTTGATTATTACTAAGAGATGTTGTACTAATTTTACTAATAATAATAATAATCCCCCGGTGACGGTGACCAGTTTCATTGAAACCAAGCCAGGAGGCCTGAGCTGCGCAGGAGTAATTTTTATAGTGCCCAAGTGTGTGCACAGTACACAAGAGCACTCTCTATTCCTTTACTCTCATAACCCAGTGGGACGGACGACCGGCACAACTGGCGAGAGATCATGGCGCAGGGGGGCTATTACGACCTCTTATATCCAGCCAGTTTCCAGCCAGTTTACAGGCCGTGTCTATGCAACGGCCTGTAAACTGGCCTGTAAACTGGCTGGATATAAGAGCTCATAATAGCCCCCCAGGACCGACTTTTTACATGCCCATCCGACGCATGGATCATCTTATATTACTTGTCAGACAATCAGGTGATCAGCCTGCATTGTCCTAACCAAACTTGGAAATAACATGTTTCCAACGCGGGAATCGAACCCACGGCCTCCGAGTCAAGAGCCACGCTCTAACCATTGGACCACGAGTTTTTACTACTGCAGCATCAAAAGCAGTGATGTGAGCATCATGATTGAGGTGTTAATACATTCCGCGATTTTTTTAGTTTTAATCACCTTGTATACAATGCCAAATTATAATTTTTATGAGTGTAGTCCACTTTATTTACTACCTACGGAATATAAATAAATCCGGGGCTGCTTGTATGATATGTCATATTGTGATCTATAGCGTCAGCCAGCTTATAATTATTATAGATTCAGTTTAAGTGAAGAAAATCGATTTTCTACTTCAAACCAAAATTGTTCAAGCAAACTTCGCCATGAAAATTTATTTTTCCCTAAACATTCATGGAATCACTATGTCTTTAACAAAAAAAAGCGGCCAAGTGCGAGTTGGACTCGCCCATGGAGGGTTCCGCAGCAGCAATAAGGTTAATTTTTATGAAATTATATTATTTTTGATTTAAGTATTTTTATATTTCAGTCGATTTAATGAAATTTAGATTAAGGTTTACTATTTATGACGTATAAAAAAAACTACTGGCTAGATCTCGTTCAAACCAATTTTCGTTGGTAGTTTTTATAGTAATATACATCATATATTTTTTTTAGAATTATCATGCCTCTACTTTAGAAATTAGAGGGGGGGGGGACACAAATTTTTCCACTTTGGAAGAGTCTGTCTCGCAAACTATTCAGGTTAGAAAAAAATGATATGAGAAACCTCAATATAATTTTTGGAGACCTATCCATAGATACCACACACGCATAGGTTAGATGAAAAAAATTTTTTTTTGTTTCAGTTGTACCTATGGGGACCCCTAAAATTTTTAATACTTTTTCCATTTTTGCATCAAAATCTTAATGCGGTTCACAGACTACATCTACTTACCAAGTTTCAATAGTATAGCTTTAATAGTTTCGGAGAAAAGTGGCTGTGACATACGGACGGACGGACAGACAGACAGACAGACAGACAGACAGACAGACATGACGAATCTATAAGGGTTCCTTTTCTGCCATTTTGGCTACGGAACCCTAAAAAATATATACAGACGAACATAATATTATAACCTCCTCCTTTTTGGAAGTCGGTTAAAAAGATAAATAAATTGTTTTACCACCCGCTTAAGTATATATAATTTGAAAAGTCAAACTTCACATTATTTTTTAACAAATTATACTGATACTGAAATTAAATAAATTATTATTAATCATCAAGCACTTAAATAGAGACGTATAAACGTAGATAGATAACAGATAACACGACTGTGTGATGTCAGCGGTTTTCGCACGCCAGCTTACGTCACTTAGAATCCTGTTAGTTGTAACTTGTAGGTTAATCATGATGAAAAAAATTGCAAAAATGATGATGATGATTAAAAAGTGTTTGACAGAAAAATGGAGCGTCAAAATTACAGGACTTTTTACAGCAAAAAAAAAAAAACAATAAGGACACATCGAGTCCTAACACTAACCTAACCTATCCTCGTCATTATTTCGAAGTTGTCTAAAAAGAAAAAAAAAATTCCCCATTCCTGTGTTTCTTCCACACACAAAAACCCTCACAGCTGAACTTCTAGCATTAACAGTGGAGCATAACACCAATAAGTCATGATTTTACCATCAAGTATTGTCGTGAGGTCTCGGAGGTTATCTGAATATGAGCCGCTAAAAGGTGTATTGTGTTACTTAATTTATTGCTATCGGCATAATATTTTGTATTGACTTTAATTAATTTAAAGTAGTTTTGTCTGCCGATTGTGTATGTAATATACTTTACAACACTGAAATGTTGTGAGTGAATCTGATTGATTACATTTTCAGAAGACTATAATTCTTCTATGAAAATAAAAAATCCTTTTTAGAATATCCGACTCAATTTAAGATCAGCTTCAAACCTTCTATAATAGCTACGTATTATAAATTATAATACGTAGTATTAATATTCCATTATTATTCCTCATATCATAAAGGCACTCAAAGATAGATAATGATAATGACTTAATTTACTCCTACAGTCATAATCTCTACAATGTTTGCCAAAATCTTTTTTAAATAAAATTGAGCAAGATTTCATAAAATATCTGCGGTTGTAAAAGTTTAGAAAGTAAAGTTTAGTCCTTACTAAATAAAAGTTTTATCGGACGGCAGTTAGTTATGCTTTTCAGCGTTTATTCAAACCGCAACGCGACGCGTATAGATGCATTTCTAAAGTATTTAATTTACAGATTTCGTGAGCGTGAGACGTCTTGCAAATCTGTCAATTTCATACAAATTTAGAAATGCATCTACGCGTCGCGTTGCAGTCTGAATTGGCCCTAAAGCGCCAGCATTGTCCTGAATCCCTAGATTTACAAACTTAGGATAGAGGACGAGATTTATTTGTGATAAAATCTACTTAATGGCTTCATAATGGCTTAACTATCAGAAGCCCAAAGAGGTACAAAAGTGTCAAGTGGCTCCATTTTCTTACCAATCTTTTTGTCTATTGAAAACACTCCAGTTACGTTTATAATAATTATTACACCTTCCTAAAACACCAGCTTCTAAATCCTTGCTATCTCCTATTGATAAGACAGCGGGCTCCGGGCGCTAATAACTTGTTGTATATTTATCGCATGCGCCCGATTATCGCACGCGCTCGATTAGATAATGCGTATCGCATGAACATCCCTGTAGGCAGCGGGAATTGCGTACCGAATGATTTTTATTCGCTCCTTGAATGTAAGACCGACTGTGAAAGAAATGATTATATTGTGCTCGGCGGTGGTTATATTTTTTTTGTATTTTTAAGGTTCCGTACCCAACGGGTAAAAACTGGACCCTATTACTGAGACTTGCTGCGTCTCGCGACTGCAACCGCGACTGCGATTTTCAACATTTTTTGTTGCTCTGTCCACAATCTACATCAATCGAATTCAGTTATAGGTAACCAAAACCAGTATGTCTCTCTACTTGTTTTGTTAAAACACCCTAACGAAACGAAACCTAAACGAAATATTGCAAAGAAAGGAATCTTATATTATTATGATAGGTACGATTAATGGAATATAAAATTGAAAATATCTTTTAAATAGCTGTTATTTTTACGAGTATAAACCTGATTAATAATAATAAAACACAAAAAACCATCGTAAAAAATAACTCAGGCTTCACGGAAAATCAATGTGAAATTCTATAAAATCTATAATTATTAAATCTAGGTTTTCCTCTACCTGTGAAGTCCTAGGATTTTGATGTCATGTTTTCCGCAGTTCTAATTGCTATAAGGAAATAACGTTATTTTGAGTTAGGGTCAGTTTACATTGCAACATGGCAAAGTATTTTTAAATGAGCCATTCAGAACTGAACTTTATTTGCTACACACGATGATCCACATTGAATTGCCAGACTTTCTGGTGTTGACCTACCTGTTCCAAATGTGATTGGCTGGTTTAAAAATGCGTTCACGCCGCAATGTAAACTGACCTTTAGAGTAGTTTATTCTGAGAAGACTTATCTATAATGTGATTCATTATAAAACGGAAATAATTATTTCTTGCTTACAATGATAAGAATTATTACTAATCCATTACCAATAATTTTATTATTGCTTTGCTTAACGAACTGGTTTTTATCAGCTACTACGTGTACTTTTTCTAGGGAATCTAGATATTATATTAATCCTACTTATATTATAAAGGCTTGTGTTTGTGACTTTGTGAGCTTGCGACATTGTGAGTTTGTATGTTTCTTACTTCTTCTCGCTTAAACAGCTGCAGCAGCTGGAGCGATTTCGACAATTTTTTACTAGGAGTGAGCTGACATCCTGGATTGGAATTAAGAGGACATAAAAATATTAATGCCACCGATTCAATAATTCGATATTTAAAAGCCCATCTAACGCTTCAGTCTAATCATCTTTTAAGTCAAACAGTCTGGTCATTCTAACCGAACTTGGAATGTTTTGCCCAAGCCGGGAATCAAACTCACAAACCAACCATTAGAATTTCCGTAGAGTAGAATTACCGGCCCCCGAGACGAGCAATTTAATTATCATTAACACGCTTTAATTTTATTGAACCCATACCCCAGTCCAGTAGACATTTGAGGTTGCATTTAAAATTCGCTGAACATTGGTAATATTGTTTAGAATATGATAACAAATTATATTTGAAAGTTCCCCATAGTTTGGATTATTTTTTACCCTAGGTCAAAGGTCCAAAAAATTAGTTTTTTACGATTTTTAGCAACGGAAGGATGGACAATAATATTTGGCAATACGTGATATTGTTCAATATTATTGTAGGTCTAGGCGCCCACTAAGTGACGAAAACAACTAATGAAGTATAAACTAGGTTTGCTAGTCGATTCTCAGTAAAGTTAGTTCGTTCTAGCTTCTACATTATATAATATTATAGGACCTGCAGTGTTATTATTTTCTAAGTTTTCAGTCTGTCGAGACTCCTCTATTAATAGTCTATTCTTCCCAAGTTAAAAAACAACATTCGAATTGATAAAACATATTATAAAGTATACCTCGATATTAAAACATACCAGGTGCCGCCTACATCGCCAAAGGCTAATATAAAAACATACAAAAAACCTGAACATAATCACAAAATGTGAACATAAATTTGACATAAAGAGGTGTTATAATTGATGTGGGCAACATAAAACGACCGTGAAGGCTACATTTTTATTTTGCAACTTGCGAGCACATTTTTATACTGCATAAAATTTAAAGGCTTGTAAACTGTTGGTCTTGAAAACTGACTGTGACGACGTAACGTATCACCATTAACCAGTGTTATAATATTTATTATTTAAATGATATGTCTCCGTGGTCCAGTAGTTTAGGACGTGGCTCTTGACTCAATGGTCGTGGGTTTGATTCCCGCGTTGGAAACGTGCTTCCAAGTTTGGTTAGGACAATGCAGGCTGATCACCTGATTGTCTATTACAAGTAAGATGATCCATTGCGTCGGATGGTTATGTAAAATGTCATTCCTGAGTCGCACTTCTCGCAATTTGTATTCGTCATACGTATAACTGGGTTATAAAAGTAAATGTCCACTTGTGTACTGCGCAAACACTTGGGCACTACAAAATTACTCCAGCGGTCTGGTTTCAACTTTTAATAAACCAGATCACAGTCACTGAAAGCAGTGTGGGAGGAATATTATTTTATGTTTCATACTTTGGTTAAATAGACTCTCCTAACGATAAATAAGCCCTGGAAAAAAAACAGTAAGATTTAATTGCACCCTGTATCTCCTATGAATCACACATCGTCTTTAATAACAAAGGTCTGTACTAAAGTTCCACATTAAAAAAAAGTTTACAAGGTCAGATGTATTGTAAACAGGAATACTTCAACACTTCATAATAAAGTACTATGTAACATTGAGGCGCATAAAGTGTGCTGTGTGGAAGGTAATCGATATTTTCGCTCACATGTGCTCGGTTCTTTATGTGCGTGAATTGACCAGATATTTTTTTTAGCTCAAGTTATTTTATGTTCTAGAATTCTATTTCTAATTATTCGTATCCAAAAGGTGAAAGACTCTATTCGTTGTTACTAAGACTTAGCTGTCTGTTCGTCCGTCTATCCAGGTTGTATCTCAAGAAACGCGACAGCAGAGGATTAATAGAGTATAGAGGGATCTACAATAATAAAATAAGTAGATGACGCCCGCAACTCATAGTTACAAAATTCGTCTATCGTACATTTTTCGGCAATAATTGCTAATATCCTTTCCCGTCTCTCAAAGTATCTAGTTACCAAATTTCATCTAATTCTATCTAGCCGTTTAAGCGTTAAGACGTAACAGACAGACAGACACAGTTTCGCATTTATAACATTCATGAGAACGAATTTACATCATCCACAACGACATTTATTACAAGATCTAAAATCGTATACTTGTGATTGACTTGAGAGTCACAACTCCTATTAGTGTAAAATTTACTATGGATATATGGATACTCCTATTAGTGTAAATATATAAATATAAAAATATATTTATATATTTAATTACTTGACGAACTGGACTCTACGAACAACGTTCGTCGCTTGACGAACGTTGTTCGTAGAGTCCACATCCTGAGGATGCTCCGGTGTTGGGGCGAAACGCGCGTCGAGGTTTTCGACCTGCATGGTGGTGAAGGGCCTTGCACGGATTTGCCAACATTATTGCTTGTGTGGTGGTGGTGTTTGCAGGTTCTTGCATGCGAGTGGACGCATAGGCAGTGTGGGAGAGGAGGGAGGTGCTGTACGCATGCCTATGCGTGCACTCACTCATTTACTTAAAGGTTGAGGTTTATTTCGCGGAATATTGCTAAAAATAATAACAAACTAAATTTTAAGCTATGGATTTCCGCAAAGTAACGCCTGATTCTATTAACTATCCTATTAGTGTTACCCTAATAAATAATCACCTGCGATTTCATACGTGATACGCGCGTATAACGCCTCGTCTCGACTCCATACGAGTGTCGGACAGTATAAGGACGATGTAATAAAATCGACGAGGCCGCCTATAAACTGTCTTGTCCGAACATCTTAGTTAACTCTGTTTTAAATGCTGTGTAAACATAGACTGACCCTGAAGGATCAAAAGGATCACACCACACAGCACTAGTGCTAGTGCTGGGTGGTGTGATCCTCATTAATCTTCAGGGTCATTGCAAGTGGATGCGCAGCATTTATAATCAGTATGTCGTGTCTGTTACTTCTTTATGCCCAAACCGCCGAATATGCTTAAATATGGTACGGAGATACTTTGAGTCCCTAGAAAGGACGTAGGATACTTTTTACCCTGGAAAAATATGTACGGTTCCCTCACGATAGACGAATTTTAGCGCAACGAATTTGCGGGCGTCATCTAATTTTACGGACCACTTTGCTGACAAAATAATATGTGTTTCAACATCACAGGACATAAGCTACATTTATTGAAAAATTTACGGTCCCATTTCATAAATTAAGTCAGATTTAATAATAAATGTTCTAGCAACTATTTCGCCACTCCAACACGATTGTTTTTATCACCCAACAATGTCGAACAAATCGATACCGAACGCTGGAGCTCTGATTAATCGCACCAGGTGTAGTAATTAATTCTAACATTGTACTGGGATTAGTCATAAGTAGAAATAGATACGGAATAAGAAAGTCAGAGGTCAAATAGATTATAATAGAACAGAGAGAAAAAGATTAAAAGAAATTTACTTTTAAAAGATTTTTTGGGATAAAAGGCCTTGGCTAAATATCAAGCTCAGAGTTGAAGTGAAAATAATAGAATTTTAAAAAGATTAAACCGACTTCAAAATTGTACGCAATTTATTAAAATACCCTATCTTAAAAAACTACTGAACCTATTTAATAAAGTTAAATAATTGAATTGAGAAATTAATAAAGTTAAATAACTGAATTAAAACTGAACATGAATTACCACTAATAAGATTAAGAAGTGACAGTATACTCAATATCATGTATATTTTAATAAAACCTGCAGTATTTCCTAAGTTGAACAATACCTACTATAACAAAAAAAGGATCACTTAAATCAAACTTGTAGTTCCGGAGATATGCGGACACAAACATAAAAACATACACACATACACTTTTACATAGACAAAACCTCTCTCCGTCGTCGCTCCTATTACTCTACATCAATGTCAAAAGATTATGAAAATTGAAGATGAAAGGGCACAATTTGGACATAACTTATAGTCTATGACCAGTCACACTGCTGACTGCTCCTATATCCACATCTATAGTCTATGGCCAGTCACACCCAGCTTACGTCACTACGGTGGTCCTTAATTAAGACATAAGCTCATAGGCCCAAACGTGACCCGCCACCCCGCTAACAACGACACAGATGTAGTGGCACTGGATACGACGCGAACATATTTTTTTTCACAATTAATTATATAATAATTTTTTTAAGTCGGTTAAGAAATGGATAAGTTTTGGCATAATAACATGACTCGTAGGTTCTAAATGTTGCCAACGAAATATACACATAAACCCAAAAATGTTACACTTCTGTCGCAGTCAGTTTGAAATATGAATAAACTAGATGACGACTGCAAAATATATGCACGCGGAAACCACACATTTTTCAATAACAAAAACTATTTTATGTCCTTTCTCATCTCAAAGCATAATATTATGCTGAATGCTGATACTATTTTTTCATCTAAATATGTTCAGCCGCTTAGGTAAGCGTGGCGACCAAGGGCACACTTTCGCAGTTATAATATTAGTTATAATAAAGTAACCCGATGACTCCCGCAACAAAACTCGTTTATCGCACGGGAACCGTACATTTTACCGGGACAAAAAGTATGCTATGTTCTTTCCCGGAACTCAAAGTATCTCCATGCCAAATTTCAGCCAAATCGATTTAGCGGTTTGGGCGTGAAGAGGTAACAGACATACAGACAGACAGACACACTTTCGCATTTATAATATTAGTTATAAAGTAATAATACGGTAATGATTTGTCTGATTTTGCAGCAATAATGATATTAAGAGAGAAACCTTTTCAGATGATACTTAGAAGTCATTAAGTTCATAATGCGTTTACCTAAACTGATAATCATATTGGGCTTAATGTTTCTTCGCAGGGAATTTCTTTAATGCCTACTAATACCACACTATGATGCAGAAGATTATACTCTAAAATGGCTGCATAAAATTAAACACAATTAATATTTTACTTAGAATCGAAAATACTTGATTGTGATAAAATTCTGCAATGGATTATTAATTTTTAGTATTTGATAACTCTATTTTTTACATATTTAAAGTAGGTAAGCGTTATGCCTATTGGAATAATGGAATAGTAGGTAGATTATACACAACTCAGACTTGTGTCTTAATAGGTTGTGGGATGTTTTTTTTGTAAAAGTAGGAAGCAATAGAAAATGAATTGCCTGCAACGTTTTAAATTCGCCGATACAGAAAGAAAGAATGGGTACTCTTTCAGCTCTGATACTTAAACAGTTAACACATAATATACTTAACGCCTCCGTGGTCTAGTGGTACAGAGCGCGGCTCTTGACTCGGAGGTCGTGGGTTCGATTCCCGCGTTGTTGGTTAGGACAATGCAGGCTGATCACCTGATTGTCTGACAAGTAAGATGATCCATGCGTCGGATGGGCATGTAAAGTCGGTCCTGCGCCTGATCTCTCGCCGGTCGTGTCGGTCTGCCGTCCCACTGGGTTATGAGAGTAAAGGAATAGAGAGTACTCTTGTGTACTGCGCACACACTTGGGCACTATAAAAATACTCCTGCGTAGCTGGCCTGATTTCAATGAAACCGGCCACCGTCACCGAAACCGGTGTGGGAGCTATTATTATTATTATATTACATAATATACACATCCTAAATTATTATCACTTTGTTTTGTTACGTACTGTAGAGGTATATAAAAGTGTGCAGTTCTAGTGAACTATGTCGTTGTTCACTAGACATCGCCCCGCCGTCTCGGTACAGTTTTATGTCACTCCGATGGTATCGACCGCTCATTACCCTGTCTCCTACCCTGCACATTTAAATATTATCCACAATAGAGACATACAGTCTATTCACAGTGTGCGTGATACAGTAGTGTAACTTTGGGGCGATTTATATTGCAACGTTGCGCTAAAATTCGTTTATCACCTTGGAGGCCATAATAATTTTTCCGGGATAAAAAAATTTATATAATGTCCTTTCCCGGGATTCAAATTATCTCCATACCGGATTTCAGCAAAATCTGTTAACCAGTTTAGGCGTGAAGAGGTAATAGACAGACACAATTTCGAATTATTTATAATATTAGTATGGATGTCACAAACATTACGATCCGATACGATAGTAGATATTATACTATTATAATAGTATATAATAGTGTATAGTGTGTCAGTCTGTCTATCTGTCTGTGTGGAAAAATGTACGATTCCTGGGCGATAAACTAATTTTGGCAGAATTTATTGCATTGCATCGATGAGCAACTTTGCATTGTGAATCGACCCTTATTCGTTCTTAAAACCGAACTGATGAAGTGTAATACATTATACAGGTGACGTTTTTGCATATTTTGTTGCTCTAAAGTTATCCGAAATCCTGCCTAAGTGTGCATACTGCATGTTTCCGGGTCTCAATGTAAGATGGTGTATAACTGTTCATTATTCTACTGTGGTTTTTCTATGGCTTTATAAAGTGTCTGTTTTATGTGACTTGATTCTGTTATTTTTATTCATGGGTTAGTTGACATAACCAAGAGAAAGCCTTGGTTTGGCATGTATGAAATTAAAGTAAAAAGTTGACAAAAGTGAAAAGGAAAGCAGAAGCAGGCATATTTTTACTTCCGTTACTGCACCGCACCGGTGGTCTTCTCCGTCTTACGAATTTACGACCAGCCCTAGTAGAAAAGTGGCATGCGATTATCGTAAATGCTAACGCTAACGCCACAAAATGTATGCGGTTTGACATAAGTCATCGCTTCGCTAGCGAATACTAATGTCAAATCCCATACATTTTGTGGCGTTAGCGTTAGCGTTTACGCATAAAGTTAATATACCTAGCGGAATAGAACAACAATCTCGAGCTGTCAAACGAAACCGAAATTGTTTTTCATCTGTGTGTAAAATATGTGTACGTATACACTTACACAAGCATGATTGAACATGAATTTTATGAGATTAAATTGTCAACGTTCCGATACGTGCCGACTGGACGTCAAAAAAAGAGTTCTGCTGTCATGTATCACACGTCACTTTTTACCACGCAGTGTTACTGATAGTGACATCTCTCTTGCTCAGGTCTTTGTTTCTCTATTCCGCTAGGTATATTTACTTTATGCGTTTACGATAATCGCCCAGGGGCCTAGACAAGCGGCAAGTGGACCGTGTACGTCCTGACGCGAACGTTACTTTTTTATCATCTCATGAAAGTGCACCGAGCTGCTAAAGAAGTTTTCTCAATTGCTGTCAGTGTAACTTAGCACAGTAGTAAGATTTTATTGTAAGAACCACTTACCCGCAAAATGTCTCCTAGAAATAACCTCTTACTTCTAATAGTTCAGCCATTAGAGTAAATAGAGAATACTTTTATTTTTATACAAGTGTTTTATTGCAAGTTGTGGGATAATGCAAGAAATAAAAAAATCTACCATATACATAATATATATAACATCTGGTACACACCTTACCAAATAAAATAACAAAATATATTACTTACACTTAATTTAATTTACATAAAGTTAATTAATTGATTTGTGTGGTTTTCAACAGAACATCTTAAGTATAATCTTTGGTGCTCATTTAAAACACTGAACTAAGCTAAATAGAAATGAATCAACTTCTTCTAAAATTGATTTTAATTAAAATCGATTATACACAAAATCGATTATTCAACATTCCGTGTTAGCTACCTTCCTTACACCGTCTGCATGTTTGAATTAATTGCAGAGTTCACCGATAACCCGGGCTTCTGTAGGTCGTATCTGTTGATAACTTCGCAATTAATCGATTACAATCGAGTAATTTAATCGATTCGATTATGATTATTGTTACGGTAATTCTATTAGATGTAAATTCAGCCCATTTGAAATTATGTTAATTGGGTTTTAAGTGGGGCTTAGACGTTCATGGCGGTTAGACGTTCGGTCCCCGAATGATAATGCTGCGGAAAACATATACAAGTACTTTGGCAGTATATAAATTATTATAAGGCTAATCAGTGTAAATTTGGACACAGGGTAAGTCCGGATAATTCAACTTGTCACTAAATTAGGCAGTGTTCTTTTTTGTCTGGCGCTACGGACATAATATACGCCATACTGCACTGCAACCGCAAACTTTGATACCGTACCGTAACTGAAATTTAATTTAGCGTTAATTTGAATTATTCGGACCTATCCAGTATCCGAACTTACCCTGATTAACAGCTATACTATTATAACACACGAGCTATTTTGGCGCGCTGCCAAATTTGGAAGTGACACCGCCACATTGTATGTAGCCTGCCACTTTGTCTGCGTCAATAAATATTAACAAAGCTGAATAGTTTTCCCCGTTTTTTCCCCCAATTTTTTTCAAGGCCCGATAGTTACGGCAACCCTTTGCAGCATAATTTACGGAGCGTTACTTAAATCCTAGTACACCATCCTAAATTAAACTGATGTGTCACTACATGCAGTTCGATGTAAGCCGACTTAAGTTTATCTCTCTTAAAGTACATTCTAGTAGAAAATGCTTAAATAAAATAGGTACAGGAATAAAATAACCACAACACAATTGCGGCGGCTTCTGAGAAACACTGGAAACACATTAGATATCCTTGTAATAGATTTTTCCATTCTTCAAGTGCACAATTGCTATCATGTGATTGAGTAGAAATGTTCAATATTGTTCGGAATTGCGCTGTAAAATTGGCTAGTTTTACTTAAATCGCTTTCAGATAGATCACATGCAATAGACCTTTGATCTAAATAAATGTAATTTTTCAACTTTAATGTAGAACTGAAGAAAAAAAGGCAAATGCTCTCTTTTAAACTCATGTTTTCTAGTATATAATTTTAGCATTATTTTCATCATCTAAAATACTTAAGTAACGCGGTTAACCATCAATATGTGTATATAAATTTTACTTTATCACACAGCTAGTAACCGTTTGTAACGTAACATTATTAAAATAATTGACAGAAATCTTTGGACAAAAGCTACATTTCAGTGGATTTTATTGGACGAGATTAACAAAATTCTGAGTAAAACATCGAATGGACATAACAAGTACTGCGGCTCGCAAATTATAGGGCCCCGGAAACACCTTGTTAGGGCTTCACATAATAACCCTCCAGCCCTACAGGCCACACATAATCTGGGCTGGGGATACCATGTCAAATAAATATATCTTAAAACTTATTTAAACAGAGTAAAGTGTTTGTTCTTAACTTAAATATTCTTAACTTAAATCAGTTTAGTGGTTTGGTCGTGAAGAGGTAGCAGACAGACGGACACACTTTCGCATTTATAATATTATTAGTATGGATTCGTAATACTGTTTTGCATTAATTGCGCTATGGTAATCAACTAAATAAATAAAAACTTTATTATTAATTTTATTTTATCAATTTTAGAAGAAGACTGATGCCCAAACTAGATTGTTGGAGGAGGTCGACAGAAACAATAATAATAACAATCGCGATGAGATTTCACTTAAACTTTTACGGACTCAAAGAAAACAATATAAACGATCGACAAATCTAATACTAATATGTTACTGTTTTTGTCTTCTGTATTGAAAAATTGATCTTATTCTTTGCCGTTAGTCAGCCGTTTGTATATGCTTAATATCCTTTCATTTGTAGAAGTAGCCCAATGCAGGAAATTAAAAGTTGCAATCATCTTTGCACTAGCGCTTTTTAATTCGCGAACTTCGAAAAGTTAACCAATTAAGAACGTTATTTAAAAGGTGAAACCCCTGTGTTACTAAAAAAATACTTCAAATGGTTTTTAATTTTTCTAATCCTTACAATTTGAAATATTATTAGATATCTTTTCAACAAAAAAAAATATAATTAGTTTTAAGCGAGGAACTTAAATATGCGCAAACATACATATATATTTTTATGTTGATTTTAGACCATCTTCCTTTTTGAAGTCAGTAACAAAGAAACACTTCAATTAAAAAATCTCATAAAATGGGCAAAAATATTTTAAGTCCTGGCAACTCCGACTCCAGTTTATAACCAACAGTTAGGGGTTTCGCGTCTAACACGTGATATTACGGGGCAAATCAATTTCCATAATCATTCTTGTTACATTTTACACTTACTAAGCTGTTGGGTGTTAGCTAGGTCAGTTTATATTGCAACAAAATCATTTTTACAGCTCGTCTGAAAAGATTAGACGGCGAAAATGATATTTTTATATCACATAGAAAGTATAACAATTAACTAGGCCTTTGCATCCGCTGTCGATAATTTATAATATTTTCAGAACGGAGTAACCAGTCTTCAGATATTGTAGTGATGGGGACAGGTTTTTTAATGTATAATTGCGAGATACGTTAAAAAACTTGTCCCAGTCACTACGATTATTGATATTGATAATATGAGAATAGCACATAACACACCTCGGGAAGTAAAGTAAGAAATGTCTCGGATTATTATTTACTTCCTGAGGAGGTATATTTTTCTCCTCAACGAAGGCGGAAAGCGGCAACTTCGTTTTAAACACCGGGACGAAAGTTGACGCTTTATGGAGGTGAGTTATACATTGTCACGCGCCGCCGCCGCTCCCGCCCCGCTGACGCTGATTTCGAGACTGAAGCCTAAGAGCCTTATCAAACTGGCGATTAGCGAGCGATTTGAAAGCGACGCGACTGCGCAGGGCACACGCCGCAATGACGCCGCGCGGCGTGCACGCAGCTTGCCTTCCGCGTTTTGGACACTCAGTAGCAAAATGGATTCTGACGAGAAAACACTACTGCTGGCTTTGTTGTTACAATGTCACATCCCTAGACTAGTGTACAAAATGGCGTCCACGCCACGCCGCGTTGACGCTGCGCTGTCGCGGCGTGTGCGCTGCGCAGTCGCGTCGCTTTCAAATCGCTAGCTAATCGCCAGTATGATAAGGCCCTAAGGTACGATGGTGTTGCTAATCTGAAACTTCCCTGTGCCGCCTATATTTCCTGCACGTTCCCTACAACACTATAGGAATGTAAAACTATTACGTATTTAATACTCGAGGTCGCGAGGTCGTTGTGGGAATAAACGAAACCACTCAACACCTGACAGCCTCATTACCGCCCGCGAATGTTTGCATTCAACTTCAATGTTTTAAATACAAAATGACCACGTCAGGCGATGAATATTTTAAAGAGATTTTTTGTCGCATTGTGATATTTTTGGGATGGGTAAAAATTATGAACTCGCTTTCCCTTTTTAGGGTTCCGTATTTTTACCTCGCTGCCTGCTCTTGATGATTCGTTTTCATTTCTGCCGGCTGGTATATAATTCTGAGGTGCACTTTGAAGTTGTATGTTAAAGATTAAAACTATTTAGAATTTACATAGAAGGTGGTACTTTTGATTCACGACTGCCGAACTCTACGGTGCTTTCTGTCTTTTTCTTTAATAAAAGCTATATAAAATTGATAGAACATACTTATTTTGTCTTATTTGCAAAGTAAAATAATTAAATATATGAAACCACTTATTATAATTTATAATTGTTCCAAAAGATGCAAATGTCCCTTCCGTTTAAAACACAGATGGAATAGCTTAAGACTTATGACTATGCTTAAGTAGGACTTTAGATCGCTCTACGTCTATAAGTTTACCAATCAATAACGCCGATGAATACACGTAGACTCCTGCCGAAGTCATCAGAAAGTTGGCATTATAGTAGCACTAATTCCTGCAAAAATCACCAGAAACTGATCCTGATGACGACTCCTAAACGATTTCTTACCTATCTTAAACGCGATTTAAGCCCTTCTCATTTCAGGATATCCCATCCAAATAAAACCTTAAAAGTAAATAGTATCACCTCTCACCCGCTGACAGGGCGAGAGCAACACAGAGCAACAGCCGGCAACAGCTGGCAACTCGCCGACGTGCAATTAAATAATGCCCTGAGTGTTCACAATAAATTCAATATCTCCCAGCCACAGATCTAGCTTCTGGCCCTACCATGAAACTCGAATTCACTTTTTGATAATCAATATTTGAGATCGAGTAGAGAAGATTTTTCGTGATGAATAAGGAAAATGGAAGAATATTTCAAAAACTAAGTAATGGTGAATTTTACACTAGTGATACTATAGCGAAATATTGAATAATAATCGAAGAATTAATATAAAAATTATTTTTTCGTTCCTTTTTTTGTTTTAGGTGTAACAAAAAACTAATTATACTACCTAAATTGCTTTCTTCCTATTAACCTTGCTTTAAGTTGTTAATTACAATACATACATTACATTACAATACATTACAATACATTGATTATGTAACGAAATCTATACAAACGTTAATTTATTAATATCTAATTTAAGCTTTCTATTTGCATATTTAAATGTTTAATAAATGAATTATGTAATTAATTTACGATGTAGGTAATAATTAAAAACGTGATATTTCATCGACTTATAAGTCGACACGATAGCGAAAGTTCGTGGTAAGCGATTCCGCGTTCAAGATCACTTGCAACTCTACACGCGCTGTTTTCTTAGACGGTTCCCACACCAGAATAATTGACTGTCTGTGTAACGAAATATCGCATTCGCACCTTTTTGCAGCGCGTTAAACACACCATAGACAACGATGACAGCTATCAAAAATGGCGGCCCCGCGAGTAAACATTGAAACTATTTTCAAACAGCAAATTATATTACGAAAGCCTGTTACTTAACCTAACACGTCTATACATTTAATTTTATTTGTTTTTTGTCGAACGAATTAAACGCGTCGAGATGACAGCTGTCAAAAATTTCAACATGGCGGCGAGAGCTCTCGTTCCGCAGCGGTCGATCATCAATCCTTTTAATTGAACTCTACATTAACAGAGCTCACCGACATTACTTAGGAGCAGAGACATGACCGCATAATTCACGTCATACCAACCATTATTGTAAGTCAAAGTGGCGGCTATCAAAGAGAAAGCGCGAGCTCTCACATCATTCTCCATGGTCTACGTAGAGCCCGCTGAATTTAGCATATGCTGCACCTACATTTGAAAATTAACTCTATTGTGTACAGCTTTGAGTTTAAAACAGACTAGCAGGTCATCCACAAGTGTGACAGGACTAAATTTATCAATTTACGAAGATTGTTCTTTGTGTAACATTATTAACACGTAGGTTCGTGTCGACAGGTTCGGTCGTTACTAAATATTAAATTATGTATAGTTTCGCTTCCACGGCGCATTACTTTATCGCCGAGGGAGATATTTTATGATTATGCTGCGATCTACCCGACTTTAGGGTAAGAAAATGGTTTCCTCATCATCATCATTGTCATTATAGACGTAGGTAGACGCGGAATGCGAGAGAACTTTTGCAACGCCAAAACAACCCCAAAGCTAAAAGGCTTTGGCTAAAGGGTTTTGGCGTTTGCTATTTAAGGTATAAACGTTTTAAATACCTAACGACAATTATTTTGTAAACAAAAATTTTCATGTATGAAATTTTTTCTTACGTAGGTTATCCTGAGTTTTAAAAACAGTATCACCATCACAATTTAAATACATTTTTATGGTCAATTCCCATCAAGACGTGACAGACAAATGACTTCCTTCCTTAATCATAATAATTGATAGAAGTCAAGTTAATAATTTTAGAACAAAAATAAAACCACGTCATCATAATATAATATGACAGTATTTAATAACATTTCAAATTTATAACACATTTGAAGAAAACAATGATCACAACACTAATACAGAACTTGAAAAGTTTAAATAATTATGAAGGTTCTTTATTACAGACGATTATTTCAGACGAGGACTTTTAAATTTTGAATGCAAGAAATGAGAGTATATTGCAGTGTATTGTTTTTAATATTGTCTTTTTTCGAAAATAATTCATAACTTTTCATAAAAGTTTTCGTCTGAATTTAGGACTTAGCATCTAAATTTCTGAAATTTAAAAATATATTATTTACATAAATACATGGAGGGTTTCGTAGAAATCAATAATAACACATAATAATATAATATTGCATTTATAATTATAGCAATAAATTGTATTGCTATAATTTTAAAAATTAAAATGTCCCTGAAATATGTCATTAGTACTTAAATCATAAGTTATTACATAGGTATAACTTATGATTTAATTGAATATTATTATCAATATTAAGTAAAATAAATTTCTATTGACTGTATTGCACTATTTATTGTGTTGTAAATAATAACTCTACATTGAAATAGTTCTTAATATAATTCGTATATTTTTATCTTATTCTATCTAATCTATAATAATGGATGAGTTATAATTTCTATCTAATTCTTTCTATGTCTTTAAGTAAATAGTGCCGCAAAATGTCAATAAAACACAATCATAATTATTACGATTTACGTTATAACTCGCATAATATTTGAACAAAAAAATCGGTTTCTAATCTCTTTTTTTTCAATTAATTTTTTCGACGTTTTTTTAAGTATTTAATTGAGTAGGTATTGAATTACTTTGTATTTATGGAACATAAAAATCACATGAAAAGCACCTTCGAATCACTATTAGCGAAATAATAATCTAATTTTTACTTAAAACATAAACTCTACTAACAAATTGTATAATATAATATAATATTTAGGTTTCCGCACCCAATGAAAATCTTACAAAAAATTATTAGTTTTTGTTAACTGTTGCAATATATTATTAAAGGAAAAAATAAGACACCAATAAATAAACTATTTCTGTGAAATAAACTTTTATAAAATTTGGCTACTAGCTATAATAATTATTATGACTACTTTACATATTTGCGGCTTTGATTTTCTTTTATTAGCTCTATTCCTTTTTGATTTCAAAAAAATTAATTAGTTTGTATTAAACAAATAAAATATTATGTTAAATACTTAATTTTAAAATTAATTAAAGCCATATCTATGAATACTGTAAGTCATTATATAAGTAAATATGAAAGCGAAAATATTAAAGCAAAATATAATATTTCGTTTTGGCATCACAATTTTTTTTACCTAATGGCTCAAATGTCCGCTAAGAATTTATAAAGCTTCGATTTTAGTATTCTTAAGCTTCGTAACACAATCATTAGGTTTCGTAGTAGTCCTAACGTAATTCTTAAATAGATTTTAAACTTAGATTGAGATTACTTTTGTAATTGTAAAAAACTAATATTGTCAATGGCACCATATTATTTTCGTAGGTACATTTAATTTACAAACTTAATTAGTACAACTTTACAACGTCTTTACATTACACGATATCGATATCAGGTGAAAGAATCCAAACTTTCCTATGCCTTTGGCATGCTAACATTTCAATATTACTTTAATTTTACATTATAAAACGCATCCCTGTCTCCGTACGATATCGTACCGCATCACATAGAACTTAGATATCGTTGCCGCATCATGTAAAAATGCACTCAAGCCACAAAAATGAACTTAAACAAAATATATCAACTATCATAAAATTATTATAATCACTTTTACAAATTACAGAATATTTTTTCTCACGAAATAAAAATAATAACAAAAAGTGACAAAATTATTGTAAGTAAATTTTTAGTCCATTCAAAACTATTATTTTCAAAATTGTGATTATCCACAAAAAATATAATTATTATAATAAAGATACCAATAATTTATTACAACTAATATAGACCGGTCACTGAACGGTTAGAAATTTGTCCATTCACATATTATCGCATACCAGTGTGGGAACGAGATTGCAATCTACTCATTCGCGAGTGAAAGAGAGAAGACGTAGTGATTAGTCAATGGTCAAAATTCTCGTCAGCGTCCCCAGTTAAGTCTAAACTTAAATATATTGACATATAAGTACATAGTATACATTGGTGAAGCTAGTTTTACTGCCCTATTAAGGAACATGGGTGTATTCAAAAATATGAAAAAGTCCTTTCTCATAAAAAAAAAAACTTAAAATATTTTCGGATAAACTCTTAATTTTTGCATTGACACCTCAAGTATATAACACAGTCAGCTAACTAGTAGAAATTTGGCTAGTAAATTTACTAAGGTGGACATAATTATAATTATAGCATATTATGTGTATTTTTTATTCACTCTCAAATCACTTTTGGACGTAATTGTTCGAAAGTGGTGGATGACTAAGCCAAATTTTTACATGTTTGATGTTGGTTACTTTACAAAACATTGTGTTGATTGATATTTTTGAATACACCTTTACAATATATTGTCAAGTTTAGCTGCATTCCTCAATTAGTACTTTCAGTACCAAAACTACACCACGTTTAAAAGGACACCCGTTTTGTCGAACTTTTAACATTAAATACAATTATAGATACTCCAATTGACATTTAAAATTCAAAAATCTAGGCAATTTGAAATCTAGAATGTAAATTAGAAATGTCAGATTTTGACTTCTGAATTCCACAAAGTAAAATCTGACTCATTATTTACATTTTTTGATTAAAATCTAACTCATTATTCACATTTCTTGAGTAAACTCCGACTCATTATTTCCATTTCTAGTAATTACTGACCCAAATACTACCTAAATGCGATTATTTGGATTAATTGACAGTACTCTAATTGAAACAGATACGATTCATGACCGTTAAGAAGCAATTTTCTAATTTTTAAAGAACTTAATTTAATTCAATTCCATTTATACTATGCCTATTTGATACAATTTTATTACAAAACAATTTTTTACCTTTGCGTTTTGCTATAGTTGAAATTTCGTGAAGACATATCGATATTTCAACTTTTTTAATAATAAAAAATTGTTTTATCATAAAAGTAATTATTACACTTCTTCATTACATAATTATCAAGAAGAGTAAATTGCATGCACTTTGTTTGCCAAACCACATTTAAAACAAGAACCTTAAAAGACGTAGTAGACCCTATTTTGCAATATTATCTCAAACTCAATAGTTTCAACCATAAATTTCTGCAGTTGTTTTTACCTTTATTGCTATATCTCAATCCTATAGATGTCTTACCCCATACATTTCTCAAGCTCAATAATTTGAACCAAGAACCTCTAAAGATATTTTAGCTCGTAATACAATAAGTCAATCTTAATTATTATAGTTGGAAATTTAAACCTCTACATATTTTTTTACGCCTTATAGCCAATTCTCAATTTCAATACATATTTTAAACCAAGAACGTGTACAGATTTATCCTACAAATTCTCAAAATAAAATCTACTGTCTGCAAATCAGATGCATGTGATTCGTAATAATATTATTTCGATAACAGCAAAAACATAAATCTTATTTATACTATCTACGTTATCTACACTATCATTCGTAGGCCGTTTTTGAAACACGCTTTCATGATTTACAATATTAGAAGCTTAATCTTTTTAGATTAAAATTATATTACACAATTACACATAGATTAGAGAAGGCACGCAAAGAAATTAATTTTAGCTTTCAGTCAAGAGCGTAGCTTACCTAATTAATATAAGCAATAATTATAATAAGTTTAAGTATTAAAAATATTATTATTAGACTGTTTTACTTGTACAATAATATGATTTACAAAACAATTAAATTACAATACAAAATGATTTTTTTAAATTGATTATAGTAATTTTCTAATTTGCTTTTGGAATTTATAAAGAAGAAACTAGGTACAATATAAAAATGTTCAGGTGTTTTCTTCGACGAAATGATTACATTATTATTAGATATTTCAAAACGTATAAAAAACATGAAATATCGATACAATTTTGTACTATTATTGTACAAGTAGGGACGGAAAATAAAATATTGTCAATCATAGTAACTTCAAAATGCTACGCTCGTGCGACAAAAAATTGAGCGACTTAAATAAGCAGAAAAGCATTAACATTATACATCTTCGATTTTTTCTATACATCTCATTGAATATTACCATATCGATGTTCTATCATTAAATACTGTTTTAACTTATTAATAAATAGACACTTAACTAAATACAACATTAAAGCATATTTGCACCACTTTAATTTTTATTAAAAAAATAAGTATAATTTTTATTACCTTAAAAACTTTTTATTAGGTATGTTTTGTTATGTATAGTTTCGGAATCTAATATTATGTACGGTTGGACTTTTAAAATTGCCATGTCTACACAGTTTTGCAAATCTGCATTTCTTATGCAATTTTTCTGAAACCATAATATTTAACTTTTGTTTTCTAGAAAAAATGTGGTCCTAAAAATCTGTGGTACAAACAGGCCCCAAGGTTTGAATTATAATTAGGAATTTCTTTATACAAATTACAATCTTATAACAATTACGTAACTAGCGCTCCTTCACCGCGAGCATTCACTTGTAATGTAACGTTATAGATTCGTTTTTGAGCATCACATTACACGTGTAATGTAACATTAAAGATCCGACCTTGATCATTACATAACAATACTATCTCCCTGGCTGACGAGCTTTCTTTTTTTTTATTTTTTTTTTTTTTTTTTTATTAAATAAGGGGGCAAACGAGCAAACGGGTCACCTGATGGTAAGCAACTACCGTCGCCCATGGACACTCGCAACATCCGAAGAGCTACAGGTGCGTTGCCGGCCTTTTAAGAGGGAATACGCTCTTTTCTTGAAGGTTTGCAGGTCATATAGGTCCGGAAATACTGCTGGTGACAGTTCGTTCCAGAGTTTTACAGTGTTTCGCGTGTAATGTAACATTCGACTTTGAGCATTCCATAGCTAGTTGATGTTACAAGTTGTATCAAGATATAACACACTGTATCGTTACAAGGTGCGCATTGTAATGCTTGACTCTGTAATGTTACATTACAAGCGAATGCTCCCGGTGAAGGAGCACCGTAATGTAGTCTTATTATTGTACAATCAGAAGACAGTGTTACCCATTTCTGTGGTGTTACCCGTGACTCAACTGAAAACCTACTAAGTCATAAAAAATAATTTTCGTTAGCGTTATATTTTTAGAAACCTTTTTAAATTAATACTATTTTTGTTTTGCAATTCACATTACAAAAACGACAATAATATCAATTAAACAAAAGTTTCTGTAAAATTCGCACTATGTTCGACATATTTCTTTTAATCGAATAATTTTAATGAAATTTTCTAAGGTTTTTTGACAGAAGTTTATCTATTCACTATTAATTATTTAATTATTATTACTAGGTTTTGAAATTTGTGGGTACATTTCGTTAATTGTAAGAATTTTAATTATTATTATACATTTATTAAGTTACCAGTAACTATAGTTTCATCATAACTGATCTTCTGAACCTTTAAGCAATGACTGCTAAAATATTTCTTTACCATAGACAATATATTCACTAGATTACACGAATTCTTGTCTATACATTTTTTAAACATGTGAAGAGGCTAAAGTATGTATTCACATTTTGAACAGTTAAATATTTCTTTTAATCAAATAATTTTAATAAACTTTTATAATTTATGAAAATTCACAGGTAGGTTTTAATTTTTAATCTATATTTATTATCGTAAATGGTATATTCTCTATGGTATTTAATAGTGTATATAGTAAATTACGCATCTTCTACTTGAAGATAGTTGTGGCATGGATTACATGTATTTTCCTGAAAAAAGAACAAAATGTAAGGTCTTAATTTTTACTTCGTATAACTTAATAGCTAAATTACGCAATAGATTTGATGATTTTGTGCGACTAGTATAGTATCTGCGAAAATTGTAAAAAATACGAATATTTTTCATAAATATGAAATCTGTATTTAAAATAATAATGAAAAGAGTAATGAAAAGTATTCGTGTATCATAATATAAAAATTTTTCATTGTTTTTGACTTACCTACTTTTTGTGAGGTATTGTTGTAATATGACTAAATTTCTATAAAAATAAGATAAAATAATTGTAAAGTGTAAAAGCAGTGAGTTTTGTGATTATTTAAAAAAAATGTATATTGTGTTCTAAGTTCTGACAATGTTATGTAGGTAGGCACTGAGTAAATGCTAAAATCAGTTATGGAAAAACTTTAATCGAATTAGCTAAAGTAAAATTTAAAATGTTGCAAGTTGCTCAAATGCTTTAAAAACTAATAATTTGTTTTGATAATATTTGCCAACGAATTATTTAAAATAACCATGAACTTCCAAGGTTTCTCTTAATTATTTTCGTTGCTACTTACCTCTTCTTTCATATTTTTTGTACAATACCCCTGCGTAAAATATTTTAGTATTAATGCCAATTTGGTTATTACCCTTACAACAATATGACTAACAAGACACAAGCACTACACATGCTGAAGCAAAAGTTAGGAAAACACACACGAAAATTAAACGACAGTTATGGGACACTTTAAAAAACTATGGTTTAAGTCATTTTATTCTCTTTCAATAAAATGACCCACATACGATTTTCACCAAATAAAGTGACCTATAAAAAATTGCACCTAATGATCCATACATATGATATTTTGCACCAAATAATGTGACCTATTTACACCCAAAGACCCGTATACGATTTGCACCAAATATATTAAAGTTTAAACCCTGTACAATTTACACCTGACTCGTATTTAATACGATTTACACCAAATGACCCATATTATAGGATTTCCACCAAATAGATTTAATCCAAGATAATTTTCACCTAAATGACCCGTAATATACAATTTGCACTAAATGACCCATATTATACAATTTTCACCAAATGACCCAACGATTTTTACCCAATTACCCAATTAACATTACGATTTGCACTTAATGGACCATTTTCACCAAAATATTAGACTAGATTTGTACCAAATAAAGTGACCCATATACATTTCACACCCAATAAAGTGGTATACTTACAATTATGAGTGATAACCTGAGTGGCATTTGTATTGGTTGCGACAACCGCTCCGACCGCGCTCACATCGGGCGCGCCGCGGTACCGAACTAACCAAACATTTGTTTAATGTTATCACCTGCAAACAGCCGTAAGCCGAACATACGCCACAAGCCTCTACTCTACACAACCAGAGGCGGGAGCGGGAAATTAATTTATATTAAAAAAAACATTTTTTTAAATTGGTGTAATGTGGAAAAAAATTAACATCATTGAAAGAACGTCGTTTTTAAGAACGTCTTCACGTTATGGTATTTCCAATTCTTAAAAAATCTGTTTTTGTAAATAATACAAATTATTTAAAAAAATCATTATAGCTAAGAATGGTTGCGAGTACATCTGTAAGTTTTTTACGTTATGGAACTCCCAAAATTGTAATAACGCAAAAGCATAAAAGCTGTGATAAAATCTTACATTATAATTTTTTATGAAATTTATATTTCAAAATAATCATAGAATGTTATTTAAAGCTAAATTCAGTCTAATAAATCATTATTTACACTTTACGACATAGGATCTGTTGACATTGAAACATAATTAATTTGTCGATGCAATTCGATGCATTTCTAAATGTTCCATTCAAAATTTAAGTTTATATACTACTCAAGAAGATAAACATTGTCAGGATTGGCACTAGCGGTGATGAGCTGCAAAGTGCAGTTTTGAATAGCTCATTTAAAAATGAAAATGCATCGTTTGGTCACGTTGCAAAATCAAACGTTTAGACTTTTCACTCTGGAATTTAGACTCTTAATATTTAATTTCACGCTCATCAGAACATCAGTCATATCCCTAAATGCCATAACATCTAGAATCTAGAAGGAACAAGCAGACAGTTGGGAGAGCAGCTAAACACTGCGGACTTAATGCTCACATTCTGTAAAACAACATTTAGTTATTTTACACAATATCTTGTTGTATTTCACTATAACATCACTATTTTTGGGCCAATCTTTAATTAACAGCTTATGACATTTTTCATGCTCTCTTTTTCTTCCTTCTTTTATTTCGAATATTTCTAAAACGGAATAAATAAAACCGAAATTTTGAGGTCGCACTCAGAAACTTTAAAGAAATTACGTCTTAGTCAGTAAACATAATATTATTATCGACAAAACATCAACAAGAGGCTCCTTAAGTAATCATGAAGTTGTCGAACGTGTGGCTGTTTTAGTTTTTTTTTTAAATACCAGATTTTTTCGTATTTTGAGCATGAGAAATGTGACATCAACTAACATCCACTAACATCAAAGGCGTTGCAAAATCAAACGAGACTACTCACCGAACAATAGACCTATAATGACTATTCCGATGACTCCCATTATGATCATCATCTGAAATGGTACAAGACAATCGGTTTAAATAGTACACATAGGCACTGAATATATATTAATTAGTAGTTGGCATAGGCAACCTCTAAGTTGTTTTGATCTATTAGGACATAGCTTGTGCTGATTCATAAAAATTACAATGCTCAACAATATAATATTTTATACTAAAAATTTGCAAGACTAATGCCCAGTTTCTGAGGTTTTTTGACCGGAGTTTATCTTTTCACTATCGCTTTTGATTGGCTGGCGTCAAAAAATTAACCAATCAACAACGCTAGTGAAAGGATAAACTCCAGTCAAAAAACCTCAGAAACCGGGCATTAGGGTGTCGTTGGTGAAAACAGGTCATGGCCAATATGATACATGGAGTCATGTCTCTTTTTTGTTAAAGGCTCAGGTGACAATATAATATTACATTGGTCAACTTGTAAGGCACCCATATAGCCGCTAGAGAACTATAATGGTACTTATCTTAGGGTGTAGTTGATAAAACGGGAGTAGATACATTATTTTTTTTTAAGTAGAGTTTTTCAAAATATATTAAGGTTTGTAACACACAATTGGATGATTTTGGATATTTAAATTTGAAATCTAAAATTGTTTCAGATTTAAGCAAATCAAAATTATGTTACCTTTAAATTCTGCAACCAGAATTTATTTTTCAAACTTTTCGCCTGCTGCTCAAACTGTGACGCGCCTTGTTGCAGTGCATCTGTTACGATACATTATACAATATTTAATTATTTATTTATATTGTTTTAGTATCCTGATGAAGGATCATCAGATTTTTTGTCACTGTAAATATAGTGATTTATTTATTTAATAATTATATTGCTTTAGTGTCCTGATGAAGGATCATCAGATTTTTTTTCACTGTAAATCATATCATGATCGCGAATATACATTTAAAACGACTCTGTTTTATGAAACGGCTAGCCGTTTACAATTTGCAAAATCAACTGGTTTTTTTCTGAGAGATATTTCATCTTACCGGCTCTATCATCTAACTCTGACAGCTTGGCGTCCCTGTCTAACACCTTCTCAACGTTGGCTTTCATGATGTCCACCACCTGTAATAATTTTATCATCAAAACGTGTTTACACTATAACTCTAGGGTAGATTTTTATGCAAATTAAATAAGAAATAATAAATTCCTGAAAAATCATGAATGTGTTGGTGGTAAAAGAACTCTCCAATGAATAATCCAATGCCAATCTCACTCGCCGGGTATGTTCACGAACCGGTGGTATGTACACCTCATGTACGTGATGGGTCTGTTCGATGTAGACCATCGTTGGCAGAGTTACAGTAGGTTTTATTGCACCTGCATCTTTGCCTTAAGCAGGGAAACGGGTGTTTCCCTGCTGAGGATCTATCCATTAAAACCCCGTGGAGTTTTAGTGGATAGATCCGCTCTTGGATAGTCCTACATACACCGGCCTATATATCCCCATTCTACCAAGGATACAGAAAGCATTTTCCCATGCTAAAATAGCCCTCATGTAGACTTTTTTAAAGCGTTAGTTTTCTAATTGTAAATTAAACATTTTTTTAGATATAAAAATTTCCTTTGCTGCAGGGTTGCCTGGAAGAGATCGCTTATAGCGATAAGGTCACCCTTGCCCATATTTATGTTTTTTTTAAGTTTAGTTTTAGAAACTGATCGTGCTTAATTTTATGTGAGCAATAATGTATCTATTTACCTACCTATCTATTTTTCACTTTCATTGTCATTACCTCATCGACCTGCGCCTGCGTCTGTTGCAGGCGGCGCTGGGCTGCTATCTGCTGCGGGGTGCGCGGGCCTCCGATGATCTCCCCATCTGGACCCGTCTGTGGCTCTGGTGCTGCCAGCTGGTTGGGGTCTCCTCCACCTTCCGCGGCCCTGTGACATTAGTATGCTCTTTATCATTATCATCATTACCATTATAATTATCATAGGCTTCAACATCAACATCAACAACATCATTACCACCATCTTCATCAGCTTTAAACTCTGGGGTTTCAGGAAGATAAAATGCAAATTGAAATAATACTTTTACCGTGTCATTTTAAAAACATTATTATGTACTTGTTATTGTAACTTAAATTCCTTGCGCCGGAACCATAAAACTATACGAAACCATATTATTACCATCTTTTCGGCACAAATACAATGCTCAGTCCTGGAATATCCCATTACTAAAATTCATTAAAATCATTCAGCGGTTAAGCAAAGAGGAGATAGATTAGAAAACCCTTAGGTTCCAGCAAATCCCAATTTGGGAATGCCCAATAGATCACAATCGCATAACCAGTAAATAGCTAGTTGGAAAACCCATTGTTTTGTAATCATGTATATTTTACCTTAAAATCTTATATTACTATTAATTGAATAATATGGTTATATGTACCGGTATCAGACAGCTAATCTATGAATAATGCATAATTAAACATACTACAGGGTATAAGATCTCATAATTGATAACATAATAATATTATACAAGTGCATTTGTATAATAATTAATATGTTATGTTGGCGGTCCGCCATGGTAAGTTACGTACGTCATAGTTGCATAGAAGAATTTGAAGAATTTGCTATAATTTGCATTAGCAAATCCATAATATTATTCTTTAACGCCTAAACGTTGAACACAACTTCGTTCCTTCGTATATTTCGTGGGGACCGTACATTTTGTATAAAAAAGTCACAGTTGCATAAAAGGATTACCTATAGAAACATAGTACTTCGCTTGAAGTAAAAATCCATACCTACTTATTATTTATTATAATTTATTATAGACTAGATGTAGCTCGGAACTTTTTGCGCCGTTCGTTTATAGCGTAGGAACCGTACAATGTACATTTCCGTTTTAAAAACTCTATCCTATCCCGGGACTATTAATATCATACCAACTTTCATCAACATCGGCTCAGCATTACAACCGTGAAATAACAGACACACAGGAATTTTAATCCTCAATTACGTACAACTTTGAAGTCGGACCTTTTTAAAATACAAACATAATAATAAGCTGCTGCAATAGATAAGCCAGTAACAACGGCGTTTATAATTGACTTATTTATTATTCTATCGATTTTATAAGCTGGCTTTATTACTTGTCAGACTTAAAAGGGAAAATAACATCGTTTGGCATACAAAAACTAGGTTTCTCTCAGATACTGGCGGACTGCCAGATCTTTAGGTCATTCGATATTTTTACTGGCATATAGTTGACATATAATTATTCTTATTTCAATTTAACAAAAATATCATTTTGTTACAAATAGGTTATACTACAGTGTTTTTCACTATAATATTATATTACATACTAGCTGTCCCGGCAAACGTTGTTCTGCCATTTAAAGTATTTCTACTTCATCAGTTGATAAAAATCTTACCCCCTCTTTTGTCCCCTAAGAGGGGTGGGGGGAAAATTTTATACGCCTGATGTTAAGTTGGAAAACCCATTTAATAATATGAAGTAAGAAAAAAAAATGATACAAAATCTGACCCCTCTTTGGTCCCTTTAGAGAGGTGGGGGGAAAATTTTTATACATCAGACGTTGAGTTGGAAGAAAACAAATATATCTGCGAAAACTGTATGCAAATCGGATCAGTAGTTTTCGCGTTAAAGAAAAAAGTTTGATACAAAATCTCTCTTTGATACAAAATATATCCCTCTTTTGTCCCCTTAGAGGAGTGGGGGGAAAAATTTTTATACACCAGATGTTAAGTTGGAAGTAGGCAAATATATCTGCGAAAACCGCATTCAAGTCGGATCAGCAGTTTTCGTGTGATGCTGGAACAAACATACAGACAGACAGACAGACAGACAGACAAAAAACTAATCACATTTTTGGCTTCTATAGCGATGTAGTGTCATCTCCCGCTTATTATTTTTTGAATATCTTTAATGTACAGAATTTTCATTTCTACAGTTTTATTATATTATGTATAGATATAATATTATACTTTTTCAACTTTTTTATGACGCGACCAAGACGCAATGGTATAAAAAATATTTCGCGGTCCTTTGCTTGTATTATTGTGCATGTATAATAATGAAAATATTCTTTGTTAAAATTCACCCCTACAGAAGCTTCACGACACCCACAGGTTGAAAAGCACTGCTACATTAGTACAAAGAACTACTTTCTTTCAACTTACATTTAATTAATTTTAAATTTGACCACTCAAAACGCGTTTCATTGTCAATTGTATTTTATCCCATATTTTGTTTTTTAACCGACTTTCAAAAAGGAGGAAGTTATTATTATTTACGTGCTTTATGAGGTTTATACGTGAAATAATACAGTTTATGTTACACATTTAAAACTTTAGGAATTTGTGAATTGTCATGCTGTAAAGAAGATTTAGATAACACCTTTATAAAAGTTCTACGTGACAGACACACAGACGAAATATCTTCAGTTTTTATATTCTAAATATTTTGCAATAAAATGAGCGTTAAAATTATCATCACCGTAAAAATTACCACGACTTACTAATAAAAATAGTAATAACGAAAATCGATGAAAACAAAAATTAATTTACGACAAATAAATTCAGAAAGTACTTTTCAGTAGCATTTGAATGAAATTTTCACTGATCATTGTCATAGCGCAACAAGCTAAACTATAGGTACTACATTTTTTCAGTCACACGAAAATAAAAAAGCTATCGAATAAATCAAGTAATTACTACTGTACTTACATTTTTCTATCCTTTTCCTGTTTAACACTAAGAAAAAGCTTCGAGCTTGAAAAAGCTCGTGTACTGTGTGCTTCAGAAGTGCGCTTGGCGCAAAGCGAACTGAAGCCGGCCGCAGTAGCGTCGCGCACACAAGCGTTATGGGCTTGCGTCGACGATGTAGGTCACTTTTTGTCCCACAAGTCACAACAATATATCTCCCGTGGCCCTACATTTTTAATGTATTGCAGATTTAAGTGGCTATTTAGACTGATCTTTAGAGTTATAAGTAGATATTTGATCCCAATGTTCTGAATGATCGAGATTTTTTAGACTATGAATTTTAGGAACTGCTAAAAATATAAGATTATTTTAGCAGTTCCTAAGTTCCAGTTTTCTCAATGTATGAATAGTGGAAATCTATGATACAATATCGTAGATTTGAATAAAGAATATTTAAAATTAGCGGCGGCAACTAAATATGGTTTTGTTATATACTAGAAATATATTTTTGGTGTAATACTTTTTGGTTTCGTGACTTTCTGTATATTTTTACGTATCACGTGTAATCTTTTAAAAATTCAAGCGTTAAATATTATTACTTAAAATTAGACATCTCATATTATAGTTACTGGATTACTTTACTTTTTTGGTTTAATTTTACCAAGTAACTGGGCTAGCCTTTAAGTTTTTACCTTCATTCTTAAACATTTTAGTTGCATTTGCATAATATGTTTCTGTTAATGCTACAAAAATATTCATTCAATTTTATCCCTTATTAATAATTAATCTCAAATGCATGAAAATTTACCTAAAATGAAACTATGAACACTTGTTTGCCTCACAGTACCGCAGTAGGGTAGGGCGCAGACTCCGCGCTGCGTTGTCATCGATCGGCCCACTCGTGGGGTAGGTCCGGTCACCCGCGCACGTGGCATCAATGAAATGACAGAGAGAGGAGAAAATAAGTCAGGAGAGAGAAAAAATAAGACTTTGAGAGTATGATGAAAGGATAGGGCTAAGTCAGGAAAGAAAGGTCATACTTTTTCATGGACTGTCAATGAGTATAACGACTTATTATCATGCCCTTTTGTATATTTTATAACATCTGATAGGATATATTAGTTCTATGTTTTCACGCTAGACAGCAGCACTAGCACAGACAGTAAAAAATTTGCTCAATATTTGACTACGTTTCCTTCAATATTCTGGTAAGATTTGTGCTTGCTTGAAGTTTTTTGTTGTACGCCTCTAACTTAATATTTTAATCATTTACTTGGTAGTTTTGTCTCTTACTTGATATTAGCCATCATGCCATTTATGTAAGTCATGTACTCTCTCCTGACTTAGATCAAGCACAGAATATATAATAGTACTCCGTAGCTCAAATAAAATTCAAATTTCTTTGCACAAAGCATGATGGAATAGGAAATATACACCAGGGGCTAGAGAAATTGAAAACAAGTATATTTTAAAAGAACAGAAAATCATCGATTCGTTGTCCTCTGATTTCTTCTCCAAAACTTAACCGATTTAAGTACTTTTTCATTAAGAATTAAAGCAAGGCTTGAGCTCTGTTCCTATGTTTTATTTTTTTTATATTGTCTGTGCTGGTGTTGCATCTAGCTGAAAACATTGCAGTAACATATCCTCGGGAATAAGACTGCGTAAAGTTTGGTAAAATTTTCACAGATTGTATATATCTGTTGCCGCTATAACAACAAATACTAAAAATGAAATAAAGTTTATTTTTAAGGGGGGCTCCCATACAAGAAACGTGATTTTTTTGGCCTTTTTTGCTCTATATCATTAATGGTAACAGCTACGCACTTGAAATTTTCATAAAATCCTTAATTATATTTGTACTTTAATAATTAATAATAAAATTAAAATAAAGTAAATATTTAATACTCCCATACAAAAAACACAACTTTTTGTCTACTTTCGCTCTATACCGGTACGGAACCCTTCGTGCGCGAGTCCGACTCGTACTTGGCCGATTATTACTTCTTTCAGTATATATTGAAGTCATACACTATATGAAATGTAATTATTTTAAAAGGGTGTCCTATCATACACTATATTAAATTATCTTTCAAGGGTCCCTTTATTGGAATAGGACAAATTATTTAATTACAAACGCAGCTTGACCCTGCTAAAGATTTGTAACTCATCCTTAAACGGAACAGGAAGTTTAGATTAGAGCTAAGAAACCAATATGAAAATGGTCTAACACTTTGTGTTCTTTTAGGTCACTCCTACCGCCTACGTGATATTCGAAGAATCTTATACTTCTTATTTAATTGCGCCAAAAGAAGTGACATTCTGAGCCCCTAGCCAACACGTTATCTTTTTCACTTTATAGAATCTCCAATCAAAATATATTAATCGAACGCTTATGTCAATCTCATAAGTTTTTTGTCGGCGAATGGCGATTATATAAAGCAGCGATTAAGGAAATGTGTTGACTAGGGGATCAGTTTATGAAGTGCAAACTTTGTGCGCTATTTTTTAAGATTGTATTATTGATCGCGTATTGGCAAAAAAGTTTTAACTCGAGTCAACTTAGGACATTTGGCCGGATCGAAAGTTCGGAGACCACCGGTTCAGCACAGAAGAGGTAGTAATATTCTACTGCGCAAATGCCTGCTTCTTCTGTTTTATTTTCACTTTTTCAAGTTCAACATTGGTATTCTGTTATTCTATTAAAAATATACCCCAAAAACACTTCACACCCACTTTCACAACATATAATTTGATTATTATTAATCAAAGTTCCTTTCTTATCTGTGTAGCACTTAATAACGGCTTAAAGGAGGTTCTTTAATTAAGACATTTTATAATTTCGTAAAATATAGATTGTCTGATAACAATCTTAAAATATTTTTGAATCTTATTTTCTTAGAGATACTTTTTACTTCTTTTACGCTTAGAATAAAATATATCAAAGTTACTGAAGCAATTATTGGTTTGTAATTTTTTTAGACTACAAAAAAATATTTATTTACGAAAAAACTACAATGATATTTAAATGACTGAAACTTTTATGTCACTTTATACCTTTGAACAAACACAGATAACCGTTAAAAAGGCGTGAAAGGATATAAGTGAAAATTCTCTTTAAAAAAAAGTACGGTTTAACGTAAAAGCACAAAAACTAAGGAGCGAAAGAGGGTAGATCAAAGAAAGAACGAGATGACAGATAATAAATTAAGAAAGTACATAGTTCACATAGTTAAGGAAAAAGTACAGTCATCGACAGTGATGCAATGTTTAAGTACCAGTTAAATGACCTTTTTTTTTTTTTTTTTTTTTTTTTTTTTTTTTTTTCTTTCCGGAGGGGGAAATGCATTACGCATACCACCCAGGCGCAGGGGGCGACCCGAGCGGTGATGTGGGACTCCCGTGGCTAATGAGACCACGGTATACCCACTAAAACCCCCCCCCCCATCTTCCGCCACGCCGCCTTTTGACGGGGCCACGGGAACGATACACACATCCGCGACCCCGCCAGCGGTCCGAAGACTCCACGATGGGCGCACAACACGTGCGCCCTCCTCCTCGGCCCCCACCAGGGCTGTAGCAGACGCCCCCCGAGTCTGCTACTTGGAGGCCATGTGGCAGATCAGGTCTGTGGCTCTGCCACCGACCACACCTCGGCCGCAGAGGATAGGGCAAGCGGCGCACCGCAATACCTACTTGCCTCTTCCTCTGCGGCCCCACCAATGCCGTTCAAACGGAACGGCCAGCTCGCAGGGGGGGTAGGGAAAGCGGCAACCTACCACAATGCCTCCCCCCCGCGATCCGTCCTCGGCCGCAGAGGATAGGGCAAGCGGCGCACCGTAATACCTACTTGCCTCTTCCTCTGCGGCCCCACCTCGGTGCGCATCCGCAGCGGACTCCTCCAGTCCGCTGGGAGCGCCCTCCTCGGGCCAGGCGGCGACACCAGCCGGCCCTGGTTGCCTCTTCGCTTCACCGCGGTTGTCCAAGCCGCGGTTACTAGAGCCCCACCGCCACGACAAGGCGAGCAACCATCGGGGGGACCAGTTAAATGACCTGTGTGGTCCTCTGTACTCGGCCATAATGCGTACAAGTAAAAATAAACAATCATACTTAATAATACACAAGGTTTAGTGTGGATAAGACCATCTGAAAATTAAGTATTTTTTTGTTTTTTTTTTCTTAAGAAACAATTCTTGCTTTGAATCAACTTGAAACTAAAATATTATTATTTGAAATTATTATACAATTCTATGAAATTGTAGTTTGAAGTTTATGTTACTGTACTTTTAGTATTTTGTGTACTGAATTAATATGAAATTCAAAAACACGTAAGCATCGTTTAATAATTTCTATTTATTTTTTTCTATTTTGAGTATTGTTGTGATGCTCGTCATGTCAAAAATCATATTACCTTACAAACTAGAAAAACCAATTTTAAATCTCCATTAAATGTTATAAATGTTATAGTAAATTGTAAATAGTATCACAGCTTTTTAAAGGCATTTACTTCGTCATTCGATGTATAGTATGATGCCTTTTTCACCGATGACAGGTATATCCACATTTTACCACCTCATGATAAATACATTAAGTATAAATTTTATAAGCCCATTAAAATTAGGGCTGTCGGCCCCGAGCAAATTGTTGAGAGCGTCGGCGAGACCACAAAGACCGCCGACTAATCAATTGCCCTGCGAGCGAGGACCAGACTAAAGACCAAAATGGTCCCAACCGCAGTTTGTTTATAAAGGCGATAAATTGTTTGTGGGTACTTTGATTTTTTCGATTAGCACTTTTGTTTGTGATTGTATTTTTTTAGTTTTTAAATTTGATTTTTGTTTAAGTAAGTGGTAGAGAAATATTTTTGTATACTTAATACCTTAATTTTACATTACTATTGGTTTTTAGTGTCTACTGTCTTATAACTATTAATTTGGTACGAAAACCAAATTAATATCATAAAACATTAATAATATTCTCCTATATTCATGATAATAATAATTAATAACAAACGTCATTTTTCCGTAAGATTTTTTATTTCACAATTAAAATCTTTATACTATGACTTACTTCGCTTTGCCTCTTCGAATCTGTATTAGACGCCGGCTGTTCATTATTTTATTAGCGATCCTCCATACATAACTCATACATCTAATACACTTATTAATTTCTACAATACTTTAATTACTATTATGCACCGCTCAACTGTTTGTATTACGACAGTATTAATTAATTATTATCTTTAATTATGCCGGAGTTATTAATAATATGCAGACATTTTATATTGCTGCAATGTTTTGTTGTTTCCTTTCTAAATATTATTGCCTTTCGATAGCCATGAAGACAATCTAATAATATGTGTTTGCTGATCCGGCGAAATTGTTTTGCCATATACAAATACAAATATCTTTATTTCAGACTACTATAAGTTACCACATATACGTTTTGGGGATATTCTTGAGCCCACTATTACTATTTCTGACTTTGTCATGGAGAGGTTGTAATATGTTAAGCCTGATCTCGGAAACTTTGATTGGCGTGACTCCGTTCTATGCACTGTTTTGATATTTCTCTGCGTAATTAGAGTATGAAAAATAAATGTTCGCCATTTCTCAGACTTATTCCTAAAGGTCACCACACAAAATTCACAATCGGTCCAGCCGCTTCAAATGTATTTGGTAACACGAGAACTTAATTCGGTTCGCGGGAACCGTCGTACATTTACCCAAAAATATATATTCTATGTCATTTCTCAGGAATTAAAGTATCTCTATACTCAACTAAATTAGACAAAGAGACACTTTCATAATATTTATAATATTAGTATGTATATATAAATTTGAACCCGCTACTATCGAAACAGGTATCGAACCTCCACCTAATCTAACACGGTCCAGTTCTACTAACTCTTTGTGTTGGTGGTTAGCATGAGATGGCTAAGTGTTCGCCGATCTGTTAAACGGCTGGGCTAACAAGCGCTGTTGACAATGCTGCCGGTACGACAGACCGGCCCAAGGCATGAGCTGAAGCGACACTGTACAAATTGAAGCGATTTGGCGAATAAAATCTTCAGCGACTGCACAAGCTGAAGCGATTTTCTGAAAGGAGACAAAGAAGAGGAAATCGTACGTATAAATAGGTTTGAACTAAATTAAAAGTGATATTTAAATCATAATATTGCAAAGCTACAAGAATGGCAGTCATTATCTTGGAGGCTGGGATGCGAAGCAGCTGTCACTCGTTGGATGGCGTTGACAGGAGTGCGTGGATGTGAAAAAGCAGTCTCTCAAGTCTCAAGTGGCACTTTACGAGATGGTGGCTTATAGGCTATAGCCATGTATGATTTGGTAATAAATTGTCTATATTATTAGTATATTATTGGGACAAATTCGCCTGCACCATTTTAAAAGTCGTATTAGTATATTGAACGGAATATAATTTTTGTCAAATCGCTTTAATCTTATAACTTGAATCTTCGTTTTTATTTTTTGTTATTTAAATCATATCTTGTTTATAAGATACAAAGTGATATAAGTAACATATAATATGTTTTGTCGCGTGCATGTGGAATGCCTGTCTACCTGTCGCTACTGTGTTTTGACCCGTCAGTATTGACAGGCTAATATTTGAATACACCGGCTTTTGACTTTTTATGTTCGAAGGCACATAGTTACAGAGTTCTTCTGCGGAATTTCACGTTATCATTTGGTTTAAGTTTGCGCGATGACGTTTCGTTGTTACCCAAGTGTACCAAAAGGATTATGTTTTTACGTTTCTAGCAGAACCTATGCATTATATTTCATTGCTACGGTTTAAAGAGGTATACAATTAGATTTGTCTTGTCTCGATAAATACTAGGCGCATGAAACCAGTTGTCGAAAAACTCTGCAAACTTACCACAGCTACTGATTAGGATGAGATTTAGCATGTAGATTGTATAATTATATGCTTTGAGAAACTGTGGAAAAATGTGTTAGACTAAATAATATGTAAAATGAAAAACTGTGCTCTGCATACCACGAAGCTCTGTTCCTGGAATGTAGTAGCCTCTACGGCCTAAGTATTTGCTCTTGGGTCACAAATTAGCGACAGAACTTTGTCTTGCCCACGCTAGGTTCACAGCAAATAATAATTACGACGAGTGAGAACTGACAAGCTAAGAATATACTTAACACTCTAGCTCCTGCACTCAGAGACAAATATAAATTATTACTTTACTGTAATCCTTATTCTTATTAGGGCCGATTTTTCAATCGTCAGATAACTTTTAACTAAAGAATAAATATGACACGTTGACATTTTTTTCATATAAAATCTGTCAAAACGCCAAATTTATTCCAGAGGTGAAATTCATCTGACGATTGAAAAATCAGCCCTTAATATTATAAATGTGAAAGCGTAGATGTTTGTTAGGCTTTGAGTGTAGCAGTCAGGGTTGTTTAGGGCAGTCAAGATTTGGGTGCCTTCTAAACAGCCATTTCCTTTACGTAAACGTTATTTTTTTTTCAAAAACAGATTTCATATAATTATTATTCAATATTTATCTACCATAACGATGAAAAGCTTCGAAAATAAGAAATATACAGGTTGTCACAAAACTGAGTGAAAATACTTTAGGGTGCGTGTGACTTGTGAGTCTTGTTTGTAGAGTTCACCGTAAAGGACATGCAAGGCGCTGAAAGACCACATTTTTTTACTTTTTGTGTGGGGAAACTCGTGACGCTGGGGCGCTTGCCCATACAAATCACAAAAAATTGCTACACACCCTAAAGTATTATCACGTCTTAGTTTTGTTACACCCTGTATAAATATCTTTATGGTTTTTGGAAGCTCTTAAATCTATTTAAGTTGAGACTTCTTAAGTTTTTGATATATTTATGATCGAAGTAAAAGTAGAGATATATGTATAACATTAAAGTAGGCAAGACATACCTTGAGGTACCATAGAGTTTAAACACCAAAGTCTAATAATATTGTTTATAAATATTATTTTAAAAGTTATTGTATAAGCAAACGAAGTGTAAAAATATGTATTGTACTTGTTAGAGTCTACGACGTCATGGAAAGTCAATATTTAGGATGATTTGAACGAGTTAGATCTACAGATGAGCTTTGAGACCTAGGTAAGGACTCTAAGTATTTTTGACTTTTAAGAATACTAGCTTATGTCCGAGAGTCTATTCTCCTATCAATTATTATCATAGCAAGTTTTATCCAAATCCGTTTAGCAGTTTTTGCAACAACATCCATTCTCAGAAACCCTTTTCAATTATTTACTTTTTGTCGGTCCAAAAACATTAAAAGCTTAATTTGACATTTTTTAATGCACAACATGTCCAATGTCCATTGACAAAAAAGTGGAACTTCACAATATTTCCCAGTCTATTAGGGCCAGTTACATCGAAACGATACTTGATAATATAAATGAAATACCAAGAAGACGCAACGCAAAATTGAAATAATTATGTATCAAAATCTCAAAATCTTCACTTAAGACATAATTTGTAGTTTTGTAATTTTGTATAATATAAACATCATCTACCTAACTGGAGACTGGTGTGAACTGACCCTAACGCTACAAATCCAATTGAAGTCATAACTAGATCAGTAAGCGAGTGCCCGTAAAGAGCCGTGTCACCCAAACTACGTATAAAAGAAGAAATATTTCGGCGTTTCCAACATTATGACTTACATGGTAATAGATGTGGCGGGTGCCACTGCATCTGTTCCACAAACTGTTTATACAGGGTGTTGTAAAAATGTGAGAATTATTTGGTAGCTTATTCCCATTGCAGTTTATTAAAATATCTTAGTTATTGCATAACTTGAAGAAACTATGTTTTCCATGACATTGATTGTAGACTGTGTAGGCTACTCACCTACTACACAACTTATTTTCAACAATTAATAATATATTATAATATACAATCCATCGATATATCATATCGACATGCATTTATCGATACGCGTCGCGCACTACCGCAGGACCGGTTCCTTTGTTTGCGTACGCGCAGCTCGAGCCGGCCTGCGGCAGTCAGTCTAGTCGGAATCGCTCCCCGCGCCACGCTTGTTATACGCGCGCCCGATAACGACCGCTTGATCGCTAACCGCTTACTTTTATAGACTTTCTATTTTCTCTGTGTTTTCTCTTTCCGCTGTTTCTCTGTGCGCTATAAACTGTACTATTTGTCGTGTAATACAAATTCCTTCAGTGCCTTCTATTGTTTGGAGAACATTGTGTGTATGTGCAATAAAGACATTCTACGTGAGTTATCTTTCCTTTATACTTCCGGAATCTGGACCACATTGGTGACACCCTATTCCCATACTGGTGACACCTATCTCCATACTGGTGACCACGCCTAGAACATGGACAAGGAATTTCACGACGCTAGCGCCATGCCTACAAAATCTGCCACGCGGTCGAACGATACCGCTAGTGAGGGGACACAGTCGATACCCAATATCGATGTTTTCAAAGTCGGTGTACGTGTTCCCCCTTTCTGGCCGGAAGAACCAGAGATATGGTTTGCGCAAGTGGAAGGACAGTTTGCCATCTCAGGTATCACAAATGACCTGACAAAATTTAACTACGTTATTGGACACCTGGACGTGGAGCAGTCCAGAGAAATTAAGGACATTATTATCAGCCCACCTTCAGCAAATAGGTATGATACCTTGAAACGGGAGCTGATCAAACGGCTGTCAGCATCGAGGGAGAAGCAGATCAAGCAGCTTTTGATGCACGAGGAGCTTGGAGACCGTAAGCCCTCGCAATTCCTGCGTCACCTCAAGAGCCTCGCCGGTGTCGACGTCTCTCAGGAGTTACTGAAGACCATCTGGACGAGCCGACTCTCCCACGGTATCCAGACAGTGCTTGCTGGTCAACCATCTTCGTCTTCCATCGAGGACCTTGCGGATTTGGCTGATCGTGTACATGAACTGGCCACTCCCATGCCAGCTGTGGCGTCCACCAGCCAAGCTGTTCCTGGATCTGCACTGGACGCGTTAGCCAGGGAGGTAGCCGAGCTGAGACGACAGGTGCAGCAACTCTCGACGGGTAGAAGAAGCCGACCACGTTCCAGATCTTCAGGACCTGCTCGAAGAGGATCAACATCCAGGTCAAGGCGATCCGACTCCAACTATCGCAAGTTCCCGCTCTGTTGGTATCATGCCAAATATGCGGAGAAAGCCAGCAGATGCGTGAAGCCCTGCGACTACATGGCGGGAAACGCAAAGGGCGGTCGATAATGGCGACTGCTGACTGCCCTAACTCAACTGGTCGCCTGTTCGTGACGGATCGTGAGTCGAAGATGCAATTCCTGGTCGACACTGGTAGCGACCTCTGTGTCTTCCCCCGGTCCTTGCTGCGTGATCGTCGTGCGAAAACGGACTATAATTTGTGTGCTGCGAACGGTTCTAGCATTAGTACTTATGGTTATGTTCACCTTAATTTAGATTTTAGCCTTCGTAGAGTGTTTCCTTGGCGTTTTGTTGTAGCTGATGTTACTAAGCCTATTATAGGCGTAGATTTTTTAAATTATTATAGTCTTATTGTAGATTGCCGCAACAAAAGATTGCTTGATTGTAACACTTCTATTTTTTGTAATGCTAAAATTGTAAAGCATTCCGACATAGCCTCTGTTAAAATATTGACAGGTGAGACTCGTTACCACAAAATCCTTAAGGAATTTCCCGAGCTCACCCGTCCAACCGGTGTACACCGCACAGTAACTCACAACACTGTCCACCACATTCGCACGACACCAGGCCCTCCAGTCTCATCCACCCCACGTCGTCTAGCACCCGACAAATTAAAAATTGCCCAGAAAGAGTTCCAGGCCATGATTGCCAATGGAACAGCTCGCCCTTCACAGAGCCCCTGGGCTTCTCCTCTCCATCTAGCACCCAAGAAGGACAACGGTTGGCGTCCGTGCGGCGACTACCGCATGCTGAACGCCCGCACTGTGCCTGATAGGTATCCGATTAAACACATTCACGACTTTGCCCATGATCTGGTTGGTTGCAAAGTGTTTAGCACCCTGGATTTGTTGAAGGCGTATAATCAGATACCTGTCAGTGCTGCAGATATTCCGAAGACCGCAATCATAACTCCTTTTGGACTCTTCGAGTTCCCATTTATGACCTTCGGACTTCGGAATGCGGGCCAAACCTTTCAAAGGTTTATGGATGAGGTTACCAGGGACCTAGACTTCGTTTTTGTATATTTGGACGATATTTTAGTCTATTCCCAGGATGAGGAGCAGCATGAGAAGCATCTCCGCCAACTTTTCAACAGGCTCAGGGAGTACGGCATGCTGATAAACACGGAGAAGTGCGTCTTCGGTGTGCCTGAGGTAACTTTTTTAGGTTACTCCATCTCGGCAGCCGGTTCCAAGCCTTTGGACTGCAAGGTGCAAGCGATCAAGGAATTTCCTGTTCCTTCAACAGTGCGTCAGCTCAAGGCATTTCTCGGCATGCTAAATTTTTACAGGAGATTTCTTCCTCGAGCAGCTGAGGTCCAGGCTCCACTACATGCGCTTCTGAAAGGCTCTGTCAAAGGTTCCCAACCCGTCAACCTGACAGGAGAAGCCTTTGAAGCCTTTAACGCGTGTAAGCGCAGCCTAGCAGACGCAGCCTTACTTGCCCACCCTGACTGTACTGCCACGCTCGCTTTAGTTACCGATGCATCGGACAAAGCGATCGGCGCCGTTTTGCAACAGTTTAAGAACGGTGCGTGGCAGCCACTGGCCTTCTTTTCCCGCAAGCTTAGCCCGTCGCAGGTGAAGTATTCGCCATATGACCGGGAGCTGCTTGCAATTTATGAGGCCATTAAATACTTTAGGCATATGCTTGAGGCCCGGCACTTCGTCATCTATACTGACCATAAGCCGATCAGTTTCGCTTTCCATGAACGGAAAAAAAACTGCTCGCCTAGGCAGTATAGACACCTCGACTTCATTGCCCAGTTCACCTCTGATATCCGACACATATCCGGCAAGGATAACGTGGTTGCCGATGCGTTGTCGCGGATTGAGGAACTGGGTACGCCGGTGAGCCTCGAAGACATAGCCCAAAGTCAAGCTGCAGACCCTGAATTGCAGCAGCTTCTAGCAGATGGCACATCCCTGCGATTGGAAAAGCTTGTGGTGCCTGGTAGTCGTATACCTCTGTACTGCGACGTCAGTACAACGACTTCCAGGCCTTTTGTGCCGAAATTTTATCGAAGGCAGGTTTTTGATAGCCTGCATTCATTGAGCCATCCCGGTGTCAGTGCGTCTGCCAAATTAGTCGCAGAGCGCTTTGTCTGGCCAGGCATTCGTCGGGACTGCAGACAATGGGCTCGTGCATGCATAGCGTGTCAAAAAGCCAAGGTCAGCCGCCACGTGACTGCACCGCTAGGTACATACACCTTGCCAAGAGTGCGATTCCACCAGATCCATATCGACCTTGTGGGTCCCTTGCCGCTGTCGCAGGGGTATCGCTACTGTCTTACCGCCGTCGACCGATTCACTCGATGGCCGGAAGCGGTACCCATCCAAGACATGACTGCGGAGACAGTTGCCCAAGCGCTTTTGTCTACGTGGATCGCACGCTTTGGTTGCCCCACTCAAATTACAACCGACCGTGGTCGGCAATTTGAGTCGGCCTTATTTCAGTGCCTTTCAAAAGCCACTGGCTTTGACCACAGGCGGACGACAGCTTACCATCCTGCATGCAATGGCATGGTGGAAAGGTTCCACCGGCAGCTTAAGGCAGCCATAGTTTGCCATGCCAACGACAGGTGGACCGAATCCTTGCCATGGGTCCTTCTTGGCATAAGAACTGCCTTTAAAGAGGATCTCCAGTGCTCCTCTGCAGAGCTTGTTTATGGAGAGCCTTTAAGATTGCCAGGCGAATTTTTTGACCCCGCAGACGGTGGTACCACCGACATGTCTGAATTTTCAGCCCGCCTCAAGCAAATTGCTAAAAGCTTGCAACCCACAGCTGCTTCCCGACACTCTAGCCCTAAAGTGTTTGTCTATAAGGAGCTTGCTACTGCTGACCACGTCTTCCTTCGCGAAGACGCAGCACGTGGCTCTCTCCAACCTGCTTATTCAGGACCCCATAAAGTTTTGTCGAGGGACGATAAAATATTTAAAATACTGCTCAAAGGCAAAGAGGTCACAGTATCTATAGACCGCATTAAGCCGGCCTTCATACTTTCTGACCATACAACACTTGAGCATTTACCAGATGTTCAGAAAAAATATTTTACTCGTTCTGGACGTCGAGTTAAATTTCCAGATTTTTATCGCCCATGACGGTCTCTGGAGGGGGGTGGTGTAGGCTACTCACCTACTACACAACTTATTTTCAACAATTAATAATATATTAAAAACTTAAGACTAACTAAACCTAAAACTTATAACTAGTTAATAATAATGAATATTATATTTACACGTATTATACTTTACACACGTATGTCGATATGATATATCGATACAATCCATCGATATATCATATCGACATGCATTTATCGATACGCGTCGCGCACTACCGCAGGACCGGTTCCTTTGTTTGCGTACGCGCAGCTCGAGCCGGCCTGCGGCAGTCAGTCTAGTCGGAATCGCTCCCCGCGCCACGCTTGTTATACGCGCGCCCGATAACGACCGCTTGATCGCTAACCGCTTACTTTTATAGACTTTCTATTTTCTCTGTGTTTTCTCTTTCCGCTGTTTCTCTGTGCGCTATAAACTGTACTATTTGTCGTGTAATCCAAATTCCTTCAGTGCCTTCTATTGTTTGGAGAACATTCTGTGTATGTGCAATAAAGACATTTTACGTGAGTTATCTTTCCTTGATACTTCCGGAATCTGGACCACATTGGTGACACTCCTATTCCCATAACTGTTTTATCACTATAGTATACCTACACTATATTTATTTATGTAGATAGATTATCTCTTTTTATTTTTTTACCGTAATATGACATAATACATGACTGAATATGTTAAATTCACATAATATTCGGTGATATATTGCATGGTAAATGAAATCCGTTGTATGATTGCCAAAACACAAGTTTAATTTAGAATAGGATTAGACGACGTGATGTCCATGGGCCATGGCCTAGTATTTTAATGTTTACATTGTATGTTCATTTAAAAAAATATTGAAATTATAATTTTGAAAAAGTAACACTCTGTATAGTATGTTGGTGCGTAGTCGGCGCAGGCGCAACGTCAACACAGACTTCGCGCGCTCGTGGCACTTCCGTTGAAGACGAATGTGCCATTTTATACTTTTTTTCCCAAGATAAGCTAACACATATTATACCCTTACTAGATAAGGCCCGCAACTCCGTCGCGGCGAATCAATTTATTATGCGAAAACCGTAAATTCCGCGATAAAAACTATTCTAAATCCTTACTATTTCATCTAAATCCGTTCAGCCGTTTATACGTGAAGGGGTATCAGACAGACATTCGCATTTATAATATTAGTTAACAAGGATGTTTGTAATTTAATTAAGATAGAGGTCATGTTAGTATTAAGGAATAAAATGCATAATGATGTAACTTATTTATTATCTATGATTCATCATCAGCCTCTGCGGCTATCCGCTGTGCGGCGGCGAACTCGTAGTGACAGACGTCCATCTTCACGTGATGGTATTCTACAAGAATATACATAACATAATATTATAAACAATTTACTTGTAATTAAGACTTGCATTTTATAACAGAAACTCAAATTATATGCCAATTAGTTATGTTGCGATCGTACACTCAACATTTCTCTTAACGGTTAACCATGGTTTTGTCAAAAAATCTAATGATACAATAGGGAATATTACAAACTAATTAGTACTCTGCTATTACTTATTACGCAAAGGTCAAAACAGAGGACGCTACTTACACATAAGTAGATAATCCGACTAAAATCCGAAATGTTGCACACGTCATCAGAATATTGACAGCTAAACGTTGTCAAACGTCGAACAAAACTTTTTGTTTAGTGTCTACGCTGGTGATGCCTCTAGCGTGAAAACATTGCAGTAATATGTCCTATTCATGCAAAGTGCCTCTAGGTTGAGAAGAGATCTAGGCTTTTAGTCAAGTTATCACCGAAAGTTCAAAAACCCCATAAATGTTTGTTTTCAAACTCCATAATCGTAGGTAACTCTGCAATAAACAGATCCCTTTCTCTACAACGACTTACGTTTCTTCTCATCACAGTTGTACTCATACATGTCGCATATGTCTAAGAACATGCGGGAGATGCCGAGCGTGTCCTGGCCGCAGCTGATCACGAAGTCGTGCTGGCACTGGTCCGCCAGCTTGCAGTAGTTTATCACCTGGGAATGGCCTGATGATAAGTGATAAATGGGCTCATGCAGTAGGTAAGTGCTTTCTGCAAAATTTTCGGTGCATACGCAAACTTTGATACTTAAATCAAATGCTTTAAGGTGGACTTTCAAAGCGAGCGTCGATAGCGTCAGTGACGCCGCGATAGTAAAAATGTATGGTTTGGTGTAGGTGACGTCACAGATGCCGCATCAGTATCCTAAAACCATACATTTTTCACAGTCGCAGCTGTACACTCTCGCTTCCAAAGGCTACCTTTATGAAAAAGCTGAAACATCATCAGAATCTAAATCTTGGTCAAATGCAAAAACCTATTTGTAGGTGTGTGCTCGATTGAGCATTACAGTCCTTCAATACAATATTTTGACATACGAGAATAGGAAGTGGCAATTGACTCAAGGAATTTCATAGAAGAGGCAACTGATATTCGAAACCTCAAAACTCGAAGGTGCTAGCATATCATGAGAATTTGTAAGCATTATTTTACGCTACTTTTCATGCGATTTAATGCGTCTAATAACCGTGATCGAACAAGGATTTAAACATTTTAAATTTCAAAATTACTCGCCTTCTAGTTGGAGCCCTAGCGGCATTTCATAACTTAATGGCTACCAATTCATAACAATTAGGTATAATTCTATTTCTACTTACAGGTTCTAAGGGGAAGAAGTAGTCTTCTGCTTCCATCTCTATGTGTGCCCGTACATGCCTTACTAACTCCAGTAATAAAATACCTAAAACAATAATATTTTATTATAGCTAGTAAAGAAAAAAATCATACGTATGATAGTACCAATTCCCAAATTTAACATTCCAAGAATCTACATTCATAAATTAATGAAACATATTAAATACAATTTCACTTTCAAATTATACGTGATTAACGTATAAGATAAGTAAATCCATACTTATATTATAAATGCGAAAGTGTATTGTTTGTATTTCTGTCTGTTACCTCTTCACGCTCAAAACGCTGAACCGATTTTACTGAATTTCGGCATCGAGATCCTGTGTCCTTCCCCGGGACTCAAAGTATTGAGCCCGGGAAAGGACACAGGACTTTTTGTGCTTAAAAATGTACGGTTCCTATGCGATACCTAAACTAATTTTGGCGCAACGTAGTTGTGGACATCATCTAGTCTATAATATTATAGAAGAAATAAAAATCCGTCGTCACAAACCTTTTGTTTCAAGCATTGTTTACTAGCAATAGTTAGTATCACTTTGTACTCACTTGTAAAAAGGGTTTTAACCATCATAATTTGAACACGTGTCTTCTAATCAGGTACCCAGCGTCATATGTTAGACATGTTTACAGTACAAAGTCAAAACTATGCCTCTAGTACAGGAAGGTAATGTAAAACAATATTCTGTGGTATGTAGATCACTGCATTATTAGGTTTTGTCAACATTTAATACTTAATATTATTAATAAATGTATAATGAAATAGTTTAAGTGAAGTGTAACATAATATTAGTGCAAGAAAAATCCAAGTACCTACATAGATTTTTTCATTAGCTTTATAATAAATCTCTATTACAATGTATTTGATTTGACTTTTGAATATAGGCTATCAGAAATACCAAAAGGGTTGCTCGGTGCTCTCCTATAATACGGTAAGGCAAAGCCACACAAAACGCAGTTCTGTATAATGCGATAATATTGTCAAAATCATAGTGGCCGCGGTGTTTCACAAACATTTTGTGCATCGACTCAATGTTTCGGCTATAGCACCAAAGGTTACAAATCCCTGATGATTGACAGTCAGTCACGGACGTACTAGTGTATACATCGGATGTCCAGCATGCGCGTCATCGTGGCCAGTGAGTAAACAACCTGTGTCCTCTCCCGGAACTCAAAGTATCTCTATAACAAATTTCATCAAAATCGGTTCAGTGGTTTAAGCGTGAAAGGATTTCAGAGAAACAGAAACGCTTTCGCATTATAATATTAGTATATGGATTAATAAGCTGAATATGTTGTCTGTTTGCACGCGCTAATCCCACGCCTGGGCCGATTGTTATAGTAATTTGACACTCATAATGGAGTATGGGGAAGAATATATACCTAGTTTCGGTAGTTGTTTGCGGAAAACGTACGGTTTCCGTTAAAAGCCGTGCGGATCATCTAGTCTTGACATTTGTAGGACTTAGAAACTACCGAGTTGTTATTGTTTTTCGTTTAACAAACTGTAAATATCTTAGAGTGGGTTGCACCAGCTTACTTTGACTATAACTTTAACCATAGCAAAAAGTCAAATTAAGGGTGAATTGCACCAAAAGCGTAGTTAAAGTTAATGTTAAGGTTATTGTCAAATATGGCGACTTTTGCTAGGGATTTGACAGTTCATTTCACATTTTGTTATGGTTAAAGTTATAGTTAAAGTAAGTTTTTATTTTGGTGCAACCCACTCTAACTGTCAAACCCCTAGTAAAAGTCCATTATGGACGCCATATTTGACGATAACCTTAACTTTAACTATGCATCTGGTGCAACTCACCCTTATTTAACAGGGAAATAACTTATTTAAAAATTAAGTTTTAGGTTTTCATTATAAATACAATAAGATATCTAAATAACAATCTGCAACATAGTAATAGGATAACATAATTCCAATAATCCAATATACAACACTCATTCAAATATACAATTAGCGAACTTTTGATAGACATCCAAATACGTTCTATAAATAAATGTAATGTAATCTAAACCCGTTTGAGACTTCGTTGGAACTAAATCTTATTACCTAGACTAAGACCTAGAACATACTAATAAATGAGGAAACTAATAAATCAGACATTGAAAGAAATAGTAAACATAATATTCGCTCTTATAATATTATTATGTTTAGTATTGTTTCGACGTATAGTTCAAATACTGGTATGATATTCATAACGTAATATGGTTGGGAGTATCTTAAAAGCCTTATTTTTAACCCCTGACGAAAAAAGGAGGGTTGTTATAGGTTTGACGTGTTTGTCTGTGTGTGTGTCTGACCGTGGCATCGTAGCATCCTAACGGGTGGATCGATTTTGATCTGTTTTTAGGGTTCCGTAGTCAACAAGGAACCCTTATAGTTTCGATCTGTCCGTCCGTCTGTCCGTCTGTCTGTCTGTCCGCGGTTTTGCTCAGAGACTATAGGACTTACAAAGCTGTAATTTGGCATGAATACACATATTAATAACGCCAACAAAATGGTACATAAAATATTTAAAAAATATTTTTTTTATGGTACCTCCCCTACACATCAAGCGGGGCTGAATTTTTTTTTTCGCGCCCACCCCATCGTGTTGGGTGTCGTTGGATAGGTTTTTTAAAAATATTATGAGTATTCATAAATCATTTTTCGATTTAGGGATCCATTTGTGAAATATTAAGTTTTAAAGTGGAAAAAATCGTTAGAGTACAGTGTCCCCCCCTTCTACCAGCTAAACGATTGCTTCTGGAAATGTGAAAAAATTCACGGGAGTAGGAAATATGCTGAATTTAAAAGGAAAACTATCACGGCTAAGAAGACTTCTTAAGTTATTGAGTAATAGTCGATCAACTAAAAAAAATGTATTCGGCGAAGTATAAAGGAACTTTTCGTTTAAATTTCTTTGAAAGTAACTGAGATGATGTTGTTAGTAGTGTAAAACATGTTATAAATGTACATTCATTGACCATACAAAAATTTTTAAAAACTAGCGGTACAACGGAACCCTATATTGCGCGTGGCCCGACACGCACTTGGCCGGTTTTTATTTTGTTTGGAAGCGGATATCTTCACTTAGGTTTGTTACTCCCTATATAGTGTATACCATACAGTAGGTCGATATCTTATGATTTTTATAATGACACTATAATAATATTGTTTTCAGGTATATTACTATGTATTAACATAACTCCCGCTATTAGCCATGTGCCTGATCCGCCGAAGCGAATTGTGAGTGATTTTTTTTTCCTTTCAGACACTTTTTAGTAACTCATTTTTTATGACTAAATTTTATGACTAAAAAAATTAGCAAAGTAGAATAATATCTCAATCAAAAGTCAAACGACAGTACAGTTTTAGATTTAACTATTTCAGAATAATATTTTTTATGATAAAACTAGTTACTACGTAATACGTTGGTATAGTTAGTACTAACTTTATATAGTCAGTATATAAAGTTAGTACTATGTATTATGTAGTTTTATTAAACCTTAGTCACGGTTTATAATGCAGTCACACCAAACAGTCACATCAAAACTGCATATAATTATCTATAAGTACATTATAATATTGTTAGCTGTAAGCCACCCAAATAAAATAAAATAAAATAAAATAAAATAAAATAAAATAAAATAAAATAATAAAACTGTAGAAATGAAAATTCTGTACATTAAAGATATTCAAAAAATAATAAGCGGAGGATGTCACTAAATCGCTATAGAAACCAAAAATGTGGTTAGTTTTTTGTCTGTCTGTCTGTATGTTTGTTCCACTATCACACGATAACTACTGATCCGATTTGAATGCAGTTTTCGCAGATACATTTGTCTTCTCCCAACTTAACATCTGGTGTATAAAAATTTTTCCCCCCACCACTCTAAGGGGATGAAAGAGGGAGTTAGATTTTGTATCAATCTTTTTTCTTTAACACAAAAACTACTGATCCGATTTGCATACGGTTTTCACAGATATATTTGTGTTCTGCCAACTCAACATCTGGTGCATAAAAATCCCTCCCCCGGCCCCCCTAAGGGGACCAAAGAGGGGGTCAGATTTTATATCAAACTTTTTTCTTTAATGGACTTGCTTCATATTATTAACTGTGTTTTCCAACAACCTAACATCTGGTGTATACAATTTTTCCCTCCACCCCTCTTAGGTGACAAAAGAGGAAGTAAGATTTTGTATCAACTGATGAAGTAGAATTATACTTTTTTTTTTTTTTATTAAATACGGGGGCAAACGAGCAAACGGGTCACCTGATGGTAAGCAACTACCGTCGCCCATGGACACTCGCAACATCCGAAGAGCTGCAGGTGCGTTGCCGGCCTTTTAAGAGGGAATACGCTCTTTTCTTGAAGGTTTGCAGGTCATATTAGTATAGGCTTTAAATGGCAAAACAACGCTTGCCGGGACAGCTAGTTGTTTAAATAAAATTAGCAAGTTCATAGTACCGATTGAATCATAAAACAAACAAAAAGGCTAATGTGGCAAATGGTAATGTGATAATAATTTCTTGATCACTCAAGAATAACTTTCTGAAGAAAAATCATTGTCACCCTACCCAGCAGTGGATATGTTATTTAAATAATACTATAAGATCGTAGTAATAATTTACCTCACACATCAGCAGCTAGTAAAACTGTGACGACTGACGTCATATCGTCATTAATAATTCGATTCAATGGCTACAATAAATAAAATTTAATTCAATAGGGTTGAGCAAAAATTTTTATAAGTTGATAAAAATAAGAATTCGAAATAATGTAGATCGGAATGTTTACTAAAACACCAAGTGACGACACTCTTGTTTTGGTAGTACATGTATTGCTAAGATTTTGTACTTTGTTTGAAAGCCGTCGTGATCTAGAGTAGTTAATAGTTTTATTAGTTAGGCGTTAGCAATAGTTCATCATAATTATTAATAGTAATCAGTCCGATCAGAGCTGAAAACATTGGGTTTATCTATGAAATGAATGGTTGTAAGCGTAATCGGTTTTGTTCCTAGTTTCTGAAATTGACATTATCTTACATAAAATTATATATACTGCGTGACTGGTGAGACATGTTCAATACTTGAGGACGTGATATTTGACTATTATATTAGTTGGAAAAAAATAATATAAAAAAATAATATCAATTGATCACTGAGTAAATGTAGCTTAAAGTTAAATAATTATTTACCCAACGCATGGACACCGCGAGCGGGAGGGGTAGTTGTGTGGTGTTTCTTTGGTAGCGCACGCCTCTGCACCGGCCGCATAGTATGCTTACTTGCCTAGCCGCGTAATTTACTTAGTATCCATGATTCATTAATTTTTGGGAAATTAAAAAAAAATTAAGTACCTAATTTTATTACATAATTATAATGAGAATCGAGTACTGAATACTCTCCTTAAATATCGGTATTGACTCACCAGTCATGCTGTATTATACAACCATAATAAAAACTGCATCCTCCTTTTTACAGAGTAAAGCAGAAGAGCTGTGCGAGCTGGCAGACTCTTGCATGCACGACACTGTCCCAGTGTGCGGGCAGATGGGGGAAGTGAGGAGGACCTTCCTCGACCTCTGTGACCTCATCGAGTACGGCTGCGACACCAATCAGAGTGAGTACCAGGGATTCAGAGCAAAAATACCGCCTTTCCTCCTCATTATGACACAGTTAGGCGAAAGAGCTCTGCGACCAAGCAAAGTGAGTGATAGCCTCCTCCAAGTTGGGCCATAATTGCGAGAGGTGGCAATAATGGCATACACAATTAACGTCAAACATATTCGTATATAGCGAATCAACATGAAAATACTTCAAAATAAATTAAAAAGTGCATATTATTCACATGACTTCCAATAAACCGCATTTTGGCAGTAGGATGAAAAAGCGTCTTTACTTACTGAATCATATAGAGTCCAATTTTGAATTTGCTTGGTGCTCAGAAAATAATGTGTTTTTCGTACAAATGGTTAATGGACCTACTAAACAAAATTCATTCTCTGTTCGCTAGGTGGATTCCCCAATAGTTCAGATAAGACCAAGATAAGACAAGACTTTTTTATAACAAAACGAACTTTTGCCCGCGGCTTCGCTCGCGTTAAGAAGTATGTATAATTATATACAAACTTTCATCCCCTATTTGAACCCCTTGGGGTGAGAATTTATCAAAATCCTTTCTTAGCGGATGCCTACGTCATAACATCTACCTGCATGCCAAATTCCAGCGCGATCTGTCCAGTGCAAGTGGTTTGGGCTGTGCGTTGATAGATCACCATGTCAATCAGTCACCTTTGAGTTTCATATATATAGAGATACTCTTAATAATTTTCCTTTTTTTATCTCTTTCAGTCTTCGCTCACGTGGAGGGTAACGCTGAATGTCCTGATCCTGAAAACGTTAGGCCGAAGCCCAAAGTCAAGATCCCCAAAAATGGCAGTCGTAGGAAGCAATTTAATTAAAGCTATGATATATGTATATATACACAACTAAAAACTTGACTCTCATTTACTATACCTAATATGAATTTAGCTTAGATATAATACATACTTTAATTTTTCGCAACAAATACTATTTTGTAGGAGAGCTTTCGCGTGTATTAAAGGAAGTCCTTTCCAAGGACAGAGCGTCCGTGGCCTAATGGGTAGACCTTTGGTTCGCACTCGCAGAAGGCGCAGGTTCGATCCCGGATGGAGGCATGTACCAATGAGACATTTTCTGATCTCAAGTACATAATACGGACGCTCGTACGGTGAAGGAAGACATCGTGAAGAAACCCGCACATGGGTTTCAAGTTTTTGGTTTGGCGGGAAACTAGTTTAAGCCACTTTTGTATTTTTATTTGGATTAAACGATTTAAAAAAAGCATACGTCTGGGACCAACCATGTGCGGGTTTCCTCTTTTTCTCTGACTAGTTCTTTCCTCTGGACTATTATGTAGCGAGAATGCCGTATGCGCTTGGGCAATCACACAGACATTTAAAATCTTGTCCCAGGCACTACAGTATTTGAGAATTGAGAAGTGGTTACTTCGATCTGAAAATACTGTATAAAAATATATTATAATCCAAAAATGGATGCAAAGGCCTAGTTTTTTCCAAGGACCTAAAGTCAAATTCTCTAAACTAAATTCATCTAAACTAAAAGTCGGTTTAATAGCTGTTTAAGTGAGAACCAGATAACAAATAGACACTTTCACATTTATAATAGTAGTATGAATTGTTAAAGCCAAGTTTGAACCTCGCTATTTTGACCACATTGGTTTAACTCTCCGTTTTTAAACCTTACTTAAATATGTGTACCTTTACGGTAATATGGTAGTCTGACCTGGGTCTGCAGAGAGAGACGGAGGTATCGAAGATGGCTGGTGTGCGACAGAGACGGCGATACGAAAGGTTGCCCGGGCAACAGGTTGGAGCAGACAGAATAAGTATAGCAAACGTTATAAAGTACAGTCGTATGAATAAGAAAAAAGTATTTTTAATTTTTTTACAGAGTGTAACAAAAGTAATAATGCTCTAGAAATATATAGTTAGCTGTAAAAATTCTTTGACACGTACTTTTCACTTCTAAGTTTCTATGAGAAATGCCCCATGGTCAACTCCTACATTTACGGTGAACCCTGAATCATCAGAAGCAAATGTTAAGGTAACATAGATTTGTTACAACCTGTTTAACTGCATTAAATTAAAATTATTCAAAACAAAAAGAAATCAAACGTTTGTATTAAATACTTAACGAATGGACATTGCTACCCCTGGCAATATCACGAAGGTTTGATTTATTTCGTTACATCTATTTCTGTAGTTATATATGTTTAGTCATACCTAAATCTATTTAATATTGACTAAATAAAGTGACACAATATAATATAGCTTTAAAATGTTTAAGTTAGAAAATAACAAAAAACAATATCGTTTTAATACATGGCTTTGAAAGGAACTAGCTTATTTTCTTGGAAAAGTTTTAATTATCTGATAAATTTTAAAGTTTAACATAATATTATTATAATATTGTTAAGTTTTTTCTTCCTATACACTTATTATTTAACTTACATTCTTGTTGACGTTTTATGTAGACGACTGTACCAACAATTTGCTGCGCTACAATTTAGCATAGTTCACGGAATTTTGAAATATTGTTTACTTAATTTTACGTCTTCTGAAAGCGATTTTTTTTACATTTTTGTTTGATAGAATAATTAACGATTGCAGGTGCCGCCCTAAACACAGTCACAATATAGAAATAGGCACAACATTTAAGACAATATTATAATAATCACATTCCCTTCAACCTTCGTCCTGGGAAAGAAGACAAGATAGTTCTGATTCCTACAAAAGAATACGGCTTCTTCGCAAAACAAAACTATCAAAGGTGTCAACATAAAAACAGTGCTCAAAAGGTTACGTATGTTATACGTTCTTTTATTAGTGAAAACTTGTTACTGGCTCTTAGTTATAAAGTAAATTTTAGTTATAGTTATAAGTAGTTGTAAGTGATCCAAATAACATTAAAATGAATCCAAATAAAAAATAAAAATGTAATAACCCTAAAAACTTTACTGTTTTCTCGACAATATAAGTGTGTCCTAAAACATAAGTTTCTTCATCAAGTAACCCTAAAAAAGTAAGTGTGTCCAAAAACATAAGTTTCTACTAGCCTTAAAAAGAAAAATATGACTGCATTTAAAAAGTAACGTACCCGATCACCTCACATTCGCGGGACCTTGACCCGTCCACCTGTCCTAATCACCGAATCGCCCACCGTACCCCATAATTACACCGCCGAGAGATCTATTGATATGCCTTAGGTAAATTATGGTGGTATTGGATGGGAGAGGTTAAATCCAAATAATGGAAAAAGAAATTTTATGATCAAAGGAACTTGAATTTTGTGTATGGAGAAAGTGAAGCGTTGAAGACAGAAATATTGGAAGTTTTACGTCTTTCTCAGGTTCTGCTTTTTGTATGGGGGCAAACGAGCAACTAGATCACCCAATGGAAAGCTATATACTGTTGCCTATCGTCTATCGTAACACAAGTATGACAATACCAAGTAGCCAATATTGCATATTGTGTTTTGAATATTGCTATTGAAAACGAGGACATGTAAGTCTAATTAGAATAACGAGCTCGCAATTTTATACAAAAATTTCGACATTTTATACAGTGTGTAACAAAAATAAGTGATAATACTTTAGGGTGTGTACGTGTTTCTTGTAGAGAGTTCACTGTGAAAGTGCAGCGCTGAAAGACGAAAATTTTTTTTCACTTTTGTATGGGCAAGGGCCTGAGCGTCACGAGTTTCCCCATACAAAAGTGAAAAAAATGTTGGTCTTTCAGTGCTGCTACTTTCACAGTGAACTCTCTACAAGGAACACGTACACACCCTAAAGTATTATCACTTATTTTTGTTACACCTGTTTTGTGCCCCGTTTCGCCGTTTAGATTTATAGTATAGTCCGTTTTTATTAACCTTTAGGTTTTTCAGTATATCATCTTAAGCTCGTCTAAAAGGATAATTTGAACCAGATCTAGTCTTGTTTATTTTAGACAGGCTACGCACTCAGTAAAATTCTGGCAGCACTGGGTGCAACACATCAAAACAATACGTGCTGAGAGCAACCCCGCGATGGTATCGGGCTATTTAGGCCAAATTTGACCAAATCTGACTTCCCAGTATCAGATAGGGCGCGCGATAACCCTAATAACCCGTCGGTGGCTTTGTCTATTGTTTACATACGTGACCGTCATGCCGGTCTCTGAGACCCCCCTGCTAATACGACGTCATTATGACTGGCGATACAGGGTGATTAAAACTTAATTGGCTTTTTGTCAACTCAATTTGGTATTTGATGAAAGATGACGATGAATTGTCGAATTAAGTAATTAAGCCCAAATGGATACTTAGGTTGTTTGAGTAGTCTATTTGTTTTAAAACGTGTATGTAATGTTATCCTTATTGTTGTTTTTAAAAAAAAGTTGTTTTATTGGAAAATTTATTTCTTTGGTAGCGTTGTGCGTTATTAAGATGGGTAAAATAGGTTAAACTCGCGTCTAGGAGTTAGTACATGTGACGTGATCAAGAATTCACAAGACGGACGAAAAGCGAGGGTAAACCGCGGCGTAGGGAACTAGTATAAAATTCATTCTTTCTAATACGCTGCAAAAATCTGCCGGCACTCCCGAAACGCAACTGTTTTTTTACATACTATATATACAATATTACCTATATTGACTACCCTCTAATTTATCCGAAAAAAAGTTCCGAATCCTTATTTTTAAATCTCTACACAATGTTCAAGAACCTCCATCCCTGTCAACACAACACTCAACAGTCAACACCCTGTACAACACAAAGGGGTGCGCGCGCGCACGTGTCGAAGTTTGGGCGCGCGTGAGCAGCGCGCTAATGATCGACACTAGGGATGTCATCTTCTTGTTGTTAAAATGTAGACGATAAATGTTATGTTATATTTAACGCTAGTATTCAGTGACATTTAATGATAACTTTAATTTAATGAAGAGATTGTATAAAAATATATGGAGATTATATTAAAATTTACATTATATTAAATTTGAGTAATCATTAGATGTTTCTGAGTGTAGCCTTTAAAATAAATATGTAGGGTATAAACGGAATTTATATTTTAACCCATGCACATTTTTTTCCAAAAACATAGTAAGTTTTTGATTTTAGAGAAAATAAGAAACCATGTTGCGAAACGTAATCTCTATTAACTTACATTCTATTTTAAACGAATACGATGACGCATAGATTTACAATTATTAAAAACTTACTGACGGCAGCCCTAGACCTCACCTGCTTGGAGTTCAGAGGACCAAACTCCAAAAACTCCAAAGCCACCGAAACTGAGAGACCAACGTAAGAGCTTCCTTCCTGCCTTTCTTCTGATCCATCGGTGTGCCACCCAAAAACAAAAAGACCGATTCCTTTTACGGTAATAATCCCTTTGATATTAGTAATAGCGGGTTATAACAAAAGCATCAACAATGGATTGATTAACATAATTTTATTTATATTAACTTTATTGTAGAGACACGATTAAAACTTATAGTTTAGGTAGTGTAAGAAAATTAGAAAATTTTCTAAAGGTGAAAAGTAAATATTACATAAGAACAATATTTTAAGGAGATTAGGCAAACCCTCCATCGTTATTTTCTACGTGATATTTTTGTCATAGCTTGCATTTGAAAAATAGTATTAACTAATATTATACAGTTTACAGAACTACAAAATATATGTTACATCACGTGAATGTGAAATAGCTGTCAAAAACGCAAAAACAACAATGAATATAAAAACAAATTAACCGCAAGTTTTAAATACCGTATTGACACTGTAAAACTCAATAAATAAAATATTTTATACATCAAAACTTAAATTTAAAGATCTACTTACAAACTTACTAAAAAGTATGCAACATAATTATCACAATATAGTAGCCTTTCCTCCTGACATCAAATTACATACTAAATCACTCAATCGGTCATTCCTTTGCATCAAGAATTCAATAAAAAAAAACGTTCTAAAAATAAAATTGGAGGTTCAAAATGACCGTATCGCCCGCGGCCAGCTACCGTGCTACACACCTAATGTGGGAACCCAGTGAGAACCCAATGAGAACCGAGTACCCGGGAACCCACCAGGAACCGGGTATCTTTAGATCGCGGATATGTTTGCGGATAAACGGATATCCGCCAGATGAATCATGAGATGATTCGATTAAGAATCGGCGAATCAGTTTTTATTCGTAATCATATTACATAGTGGTAAAAAGTTCCAGCTATCGCAATATAAGCTGTATTAAATATATAGTCCTAACTTCTAATCAATCATATTCTACTATGAGCTAAATATCAAAACATTTGACATACACTACAAACTTTCTTTTATAGAAGGTTGCACTGTGTTAATGTCTCGAGGTTTATTATTTATTGATAATGTTCTAATTAACAACAATATAATGTTCTAATAAATTTATTCCGTGCAACCATGGCGTCGTCTTTTTTCTTACAGTTGTCAAAACGGCGTCGCTAGTGATGTCTCGCGTTGCGCGTAGACATACTCCGGGCCGGGCTGAAGTAACGAGGCAGCAGGTAAGTTGTTCTAGAAAGTTTCTATGTATTCTTTCAATCTATTTTCTTTTCAGGCGCTGCGGGGTCATCTCCAGGTAGGTGTAGATGTAGTCATCGTTATAAGGTAATTTTGTAGCTAGTTATCTTGTAGAAAGTAGTTGTAGAATATATTTTGCTGTAGTTTAGTAGTAGAGTTTATTGCAGGTTTCCAGTGAGATTAAGATGCTTAGTATTTAGTTGTTTTCATTTGGTAGTGGGCAGAGACGAGTGAGAGCTCTGCGTATTGTTCCTCTCGCTGTCCTAATATCAGCGACACGCGAGATTCCGTCCTTTCCCGGAATAAGTTTCTCAATGCGTCCGAGGCGCCAGTTGAGGGGCTGGACGTTGTCCTCTTGTATCAAGACCATGTCATTTACTTGTAGCGTATTCATGTTTCGCTTCCATTTCGTACGCTGTTGCAGCTCGCTGATGTATTCGTGTTGCCAGCGTTTCCAGAATTGTTGGCGCATCCTCTCGATCGTTTCATAGCGGGACCGGCTGGGGCGTGCGTCGTCAATGGCAGGCGTCGGTATCGATGTTAGCGGCCGGCCGATTATGAAGTGGGCAGGGGAGAGAGGAAGGTAGTCTGTAGGATGGGAAGATAGTGGAGACAGGGGGCGACTATTCATTATGCCTTCGACCTGTGCGAAAAGTGTGGACAACTCTTCAAAAGTAAGATTTGAATTGCCCATAACTCTTTTGATATGGTGCTTTGCCGATTTTATGCCGGCCTCTGCCAGACCAGAGAAATGTGGAGCGTAAGGGGGATGAAAATTGAACTTTACGTGTAAGTTAGTTGCAAGATCAGAGATAGCATTAGAATTAGTTTTAAGAAATTGACCTACCTCTTTAGAAGCTGCAGTAAAGTTTCGACCATTATCGCAAAATATTTCAAGTGGCTTCCCCCTCCGGGAGATGAATCGACGCAAGCTAAGTAAAATTAAAAGTAAGGATCCTTGCAAGTCGATCGTCGAGATGGGGAAAATATCAGGTGCATTCGACTTGAATTTCCGCAGATTGAAGCAGCCCGATTTTAAATGAGTCGTGACCGCATTCAGAATGTATAATAGATCTGCTTTCATGTCGCTACCGGTCAACATATCATCGCAGTAAAAATCCTTTTGTATGATTTGTTTTATTGTTTCATCTCGACACTCTTCTCCTAGTGTCCATAAGCATTTTGTAGATAGATAGCTTGCACTGGCAAAGCCGTACGTCACAGTATTGAGTCTGATCGTCTTTAATGGCTTCTTTTCATCTTCACGCCATAGAATCAGTTGTAGCTCTCTGTCGTCTTCGTGGACAAGGATTTGGCGGAAGAATTTGTCTATATCGCCGGCTAGTACGTACTTGTGCGTGCGGAAGCGTAATAGAATAGCAAAGAGAGAATCTTGTACTTTAGGACCAGTGTGCTGGATATCGTTGATGGAGACGCCGGTGGAGGTGGGCGCGGAGCCGTCAAACACGACGCGCAGCTTAGTAGACTCGCTCTGCGCGCGCAGCACGGCGTGATGGCACAGGTAGTGGCGGCGCACCTCCGGAGGCCGGCCCTCCACGGGCGAGCAGTGGCCCAGCTCTTCATACTCGGTTATAAATTCAGAGTAAGCTTTTTTGAGTTCTGGCTCTTTGCGAAATTTCCTCTCTAGTGATAGAAATCTTTGCCTGGCTCGATAGTAGGAATCACCTAAATTGTCCGGTGAGTCCTTGAATGGCAGTTTTACAATGAAACGACCATCTTCTTGGCGAGAGGTGTGTGTATTGAAGTGTTGCTCGCATTCCTTCTCGCTGCTGCTGAGCAGTGGCCTCTTGGGGAGTTCCTCTAGCTCCCAGAATCTAGAAATTTTCTCATTGAGATAGTCAGATGTGTCGGTCCTTGAGAAACTGCATTTTATGCTCCTTGGTTCACCGTTACTAAATATAGGGCCAGATATTAACCAGCCTAACTGTGAACTTCTCAAGTAAGGTAAGTTAGCACCGAGACACCGCTGTTCGTTGCCCACAATTTGCCAAAATAGGTCTGCGCCTATCAGCATCTCGACTGGGGCAGAAATATTGAATGTAGGATCGGCCAATTGTAATTTAGGCGGGAGATTGAAATACCTTTTATCGATAAATTGTTTAGGTACATTGTCGGTGAGCTCAGGTAGTACGCCGCAGGCTTGCGTTACATTGTAGTCAGTGCAGAGAGAGCTTAGACGAACTACACTTCGTTCTGAAATGGAGCCGCATGGGATATTTGCAACACCCATAATTTTAATAGGCACTGTGGGGATAGATTCCAGCTCTAGCTTTTGTTGTAACGCCTTAGTCATGAATGTACCTTGGCTGCCTGAGTCTAAGAGGCATCGCACCGTTGATTGTTTATTATTGTGAGGATTGGTTACCTTGATTGTAGCCGTGGACAGTAGGACTTGATAGGCAGTCTGCGAGGCTGAAAAATTGACAGAGACACCCTGCGCGGGGGCATCATTGTCGTCAGCGGCGAGAGCTGACTGCGCAGAGATGCTCGAGCTTCCAGGCTGCGAAAGTGGAATGTGAAGCAGTGAGTTGTGTCGTTTACGACATTCACGACATGGACCTCGACGACATTCTCTGAGTGAATGACCCTTTTTTAAACAATTTAGGCACAGCTTCAACTTCATCACTTCCATCTTTCGTCGTTCTACTGATAGAGATAGAAATTTTGAACAATTGTAAATACTATGGTCACCCGAACAATAATTGCATACCCAGGGTGTTTGAATTTTCGCGCCATTATCATCATTGTTTTGTGTGGTACACGAAAATGATTTATAAGATCGCTCGTTTTTGTTTGTATTGCTTATAGCATGATAGTTTGTATTATAAGATTGTTTTTTAGTATGGCAGGATTCTAACACATCGGCTCGGTCATGTAAGAACTTAGTCAACTGGCTGAGAGAAGGCATATCATTGATAGTATTGCGGTGCTCTTCCCAATCGCGTTTTGTATGATAGTCCAGTTTATTTGTGACAATATGGATAATCAGAGTGTCCCACTGCTGAGTTGGATGGCCTAAACTAGACAGCGCTCTGAGATCCTTATTAACTTGATCGACTAAAGATCTCAATGACTTGTCTGATTCCCGGTGCACTTGTTCTATATTGAATAAAGAATTGAGATGGTTATTGGTCAGATAGCGTTTATTGTCATAACGTTGGCATAGCAGGTCCCAAGCTTCCTGATAGTGCGCATTGGAGACCTCGAGATTAGATAGGACTCTGGCAGCTTCACCCTCCAAATATGAATTGAGATAATGAAATTTGTGGACAGGTAACAAGCTGTCATTATCATGAATTAAAGATACATAAGTATCCCGGAAATCAAGCCACTTGGAATAGTTTCCATTGAATTTACCGATTTGTATTTGCGGAAGTTTAAAATTTGGTTGATGATGTGGCCGATGAACACTACGAAGTGAGCCAGAGCCAGAGCCAGACTCTGATTGCTTTTGTATAGTTTTGTATTTGACAGAAATAGTCTCCGCTAAAGCAATCACCTTTGTGAAATGTGAGTCTGTCTTGTCCCTTTCATCAATCTCATCATCAATATTATCAAAATTTATTTGGTCGATTTGATCTTGCAACAAACTGAATTCTGTTTTTAAATCATGAAATGTTTGTAATTTTAATAATAGCTTGCGTTGCGCGTAGACACACTGCAACCTTGAATACTACCTCAAATTTAAAAAAACTCATAATATTTTATTAACACACACTAATACTTTAATTACTACCTACAACAGTAAAACGACACATAAAAAGTATACGCTCCACATTTTGTTATTAACACTCCTAAAGATAACAGCTTACAGACATAAAAGGAAAAAATGTGCAAAATGCTCATAAGGCACCGGTAAAAAACGAGAATCGAAGTATCATTTTAAACGAAGCCCTCACTTATCTCTACCTTTCAGGTTTTAAATCTCACAGCTCTTATTAAAATGTAATTAACAATATCAAGATGCGTGCAAATAAAACAACTGTCACCTAAATACCACCGTCCCGTTTGCACGGAGCGCGGTAATTACAAAATTACTTACATCTCTCTCGGACTCATTAAAATTAAATGCGGTTCCCACGAGCAAGACTCCGTCTATTCCGCTCCCGCAAAACGTACGAAAAACCCGCTGTAGCTGTCTCTTTCACACACTGAATAGTTTCTACGATTTTCTCTAATAAATCCACCTCGGTGAAATGACGAGTCAAAAAACGTTCAGGAAATTAGTCGGCACTAGTTAGAAGCCGGGCGCATTTTTTTGAGGGAAAAAAGAAAAAGTTAGAAAGAGAGGCTCGATGGGGGCATAGTCGCGTTTAGGCTGCGCGGGCGCAAGGTGGTGAGCTTAAGGATTTTATCATTCGAACGAAAAGCTTGCGCTCCTTCGAACGTACATCCATACGTAATGTTTCGCACGAGTGCCTTATCTTTATTATTTGACATTAATTGTGTGTTTTTATTGATTTTGTTATATTAGTTTTACTGATAGTGGACTGACAGTAGTGATATTGAATAGTGATTACAGTGAAGATGTTTTTAAGGTAATTTTAATAATATTTTATTTAAATATACGTAATGTATTTCAGGGTTTACGAAACCTTTTTTTTTATTTGCATAAAAGACTTCCACGTTTCTTCTTCATGAAAATACTATTTTCTATGAGTTACACCACATCTACATTAACTTGTAATAATCAACAATTAATTTTAATGATATAATATAAGGTTAGTTTGAACATTAACTCTACATAATAATATTATGAACATGTAATGAAATGTTGTCAATTTTTTTTTTATTACAAATTATAATAAGTCTAAATTGCACAATCAAATACTTTATGTAATGTAATTCATAATGTACCTACTGTACGTACATTAAAAATTACATTACGAATAAGAAAAAATGGAAGCAACAGCAGTTTTCTTATATTAGAAAAATAATATTTAAGAAATAAGATCAATAACAAAACGAGACATCAACGTATTTTGATATCTCATCCTCTTCATCAGATAACATTCGTTGTAAAGTTCTTTAAAGATGAACTTCATATTAGTATAGCTTTTATAATAAGAACGACCAATCAGGAACTATATAGATTGGTTTTTTATTAGAAATCCACACTCATATTTATTCATCCATATTCCATACCGATATTATAAATGCGATTGTGTGTCTGTTACCTCTTCATGCCCAATTATAAACCGATTTTGCTGAATTTAGTATGGATATTATACTTTCAGTACCGGGAAAGGACATACTTTACTACAGTAAAAACTTCAATAAAAACTTCAATAAAATGTACGGTTCCCGCGCGATAAACGAACTTTAGCGCAACGGAGTTTATTACAATCCAAACTGTTCCTTAAAAAATTAAGCCTTACGCTGATTCGTATTTAAGCAATTTGAGTCTTATTGACATAAATCGAGTAAAAAAAGTGTTTAATTAGCTTACCTATTTGTATTTAGCATTATTAAATACCAACATATAGACAATTTAACTTGTAACAGCTTTATGTTTGAAGAAGATGGTAGAGACACCGAAGATCTTAAAAAGACGTTTGTATTCATTTAATTTATTTCTAAATGTATCAATTGAAGTACCTTACATTATTGTTACTAGATTATTTTAAATTGAAACTATAGAGCTCCGTTTTAAGGTTCTGTAATCAACAATTCCTCGTTGACTACGGAACCCTAAAACTGAACGCTGGCCATCTGTTTTTTTTGTATATGTATTGATTATTATTTATAAAATTTAACAGTAACATTGTCCTACAAATAGAACAATCCATAATATTTTAGGAACATGGAATCAAAAGTATTTAATCCTGTAGTGTATCTCTGTTACTTACCACTTTTGAGAATTTTCGCACAGCAAATTATTGTTGTTCGTCTTATTAAAATGAAGCTACTCACGAAAAATTAGCTTAATAGTAATCAAGTCAAAAAAGTGTTCTACCTGTACTATTAAGTTTGTCTGAAGCTTATCTAGGGCTTTTCATTGGCTAACGTTAAACAGTTAAAAATAATCGGCCAAGTGCGAGTCGGACTCGCGCACGAAGGGTTCCGTACAATTATAGAGCAAAATTAGGCTAAAATTGTGTTTTTTGTATGAGAGCCCCCATTAAAGTGCACATGTAACTAAGGACTTTGAGGAAAATTCAAGTACCTATCTGTTTCTATTATTGATATAGAGCAAAAAAGGCAAAAAATCACGTTTGATGTATGTGAATTGGATGAACAAAATAAAATTATTATTTTTAAGGGGGCTCCCTTAAAAATATTAATTTTGTTTTGTTTTAGTATTTGTTGTTATAGTGGCAACAAATATACATAATCTGTGAAAATTTCAATTCTCTAGCTATTACAGTTCTTGAGTTACAGCCTGGAGACAGACAGACAGACAGACGGACAGATGGACAGACAACGAAGTCTCAGTAATAGGGTCCCGTTTTTACCCTTTGGGTACGGAACCCTAACAAAAAACACTACTGAAAAGAAAAACTCTTGTCAAAAACACAAAAAGTAGAAACTGCCATTACTTTGTAATTTACTAAACATAAAACAAACATCTTTTAGTCACCAAACAGGTTGTTATAGAAAAATTGAAATTAAAATTAGGGAAAAGCATAATTAGATGAGTTTATAGAGTAATATTGCGTTTAATTTTCCAAAGTTTTTTAGATTCTTTAATGAAATAACAGCAAACGAGCAAACGGGTCACCTGATGGAAAGCAACTTCCGTCGCCCATGGACACTCGCAGCATCAGAAGAGCTGCAGGTGCGTTGCCCGCCTTTTAAGTGGGAATAGGGTAGGGGAGGGTAGGGAAGGGAAAAGGGTACGGGATTGGGCCTCCGGTAAACTCACTCACTCGGCGAAACACAGCGCAAGGGCTGTTTCACGTCGGTTTTATGTGAGCCCGTGGTATTTCTCCGGTCGAGCCGGCCCATTCGTGCCAAAGCATGGCTCTCCCACGGAGTAAAGATGATGAAAAAAGATGACGGAGGTAACCCAAAGTCTTAATCATTTCTGAGTCTGCTTTCTTTTCTTAAAACTTCGTATTCGTGTGGGTTTATTTGAATTGCGACTAAATTCTGTAAATTATAAATAACCTTATTTCGTAGTTAGTAGTCAAGTATTGTATGTACATAACTAATTAGTAAATACATAACGTAACACCTGGCCGCTATGTAATATTTAGCTCATATATTTGTCTCCATACAAGGTTATATAGCCTTACATGGTATAACAGGTATTATTTACCTAATAATAGAGGCTAGGTTTGTGTAACAATGACGTGTGTTTTTTTATGTTATTACAGTAGTAGAGTTTTTAGCACTTCAGTAACAATGTAACTAAATTTCAGTTGTATTTTTATGATAATTTAAAAACACAATGTTCTAAGAAACTTTGAACTTTGAAGATTTGTATTATTTTAAGAATCTACTTTCATATTGATAGAAAATAGAATGCTAGTAGGTAAACTATATTTAAAAATATTCTAGATTTAACATTTTTCGGTACTTCGTAGTTCGTACACGCATTGTTCAATATCTTGAGAACAATGCATTTTATTGGAGTAAAAAGTTTTAGTCTTATTTTCCTCAATATTTGTTCTATTGGCCAATTAAGTACAATTAATCATTTGTGACAAATTTCATGAAAATCGATATAATTATAATTTATAAGAATAATAGATTTTAACGACTTTTTGTTTTGTACAACGGGAATCTAAATTTGTCTTAAATAGTCAGCTTTTACAAATTAACTGTCAATTAATTTGTTGGAAAAAACAGATATTGTAAGAGTGAACTAAAATTGTAAGTGAAAAAGTAAGTATATAATAATTATTTTCTACTTAGTTATTTTAATAGGTCCAAAACTCAAATGCATGACTTGAAATATGAAAAATGCCTCGAATCTAACGATCGATATCTGTGACATCACTATTGATGCGTCGATCTAAAACATTGATATCCGATAAATACGATAATGTACGTCGGGCACCCGCCGGGCCTGACAGAATCTGACCAATCTTGTCAATTGTTCTTGTCATTTACAAGTTCTAGCGGGACTGTCATCCGATGTCCAAAAAAACTGAAAATTTTTTTAATACAAAAAATAAGTTTATCTTATAACTAAGCGTTCCACGCGGCTTCACTTGTAAAAATAAGGGATCTGCGGTAACCGTACATTTTCCAAACTTGAAGGGCTAAATTACAATATTATGTATAATATTAAAAATGAATCTAGGAGTTCCTGCGGTTTGCGCCTTTCAACAAACTCTTCTAAAAAAAGGTAAATATTAGTTTTCAGTATAATAAGTTCGTAAATCATAACAGATGTTACTAATGAAAACAATGCTATTTTGTATTTAACTTTCAATTATAATAATATACAGTGTGAAATTTTAATGGTTGTTTTCCCGCTGTAAAATGATTCTATCTTAGTAGTACAATAGATTTGTAAAGTTTTTTTTTGTTCAAATCAAAAAAAAAATTCGGTCGGGTCCATAGTAACTCGCACCTATCGGCATAAAGTTTCCATAGTACGTCATACAAAATATTTTGTATTTTCCAAAAATAACATGCATGGTTCGATAGTACTACTATAGGTAAATCGTTCTGCTGCGGGAAAACAACCACTAAAATTTCACGTTGTACAGTATTAGCGAGAAAATAATTCCATGAGTGCCTTCTAAATAATACAAGATTAAAACAAAAATTAAAAAATGATATTAAATAAATATTTAAAAAATATGTAGTACGGTGAAAGAAATTAAGCTTGCGTCTATTTAATTAATTATTATAAACTAATAAGCATAAAACACAAACAGTTCCCGAAATTGTTTTGGGTTCCCGCGATTGTTTGCGAGTGGTTCTCGATGGGTTCCCAACATAATGAGGAACATCAGGGAAGAATTTACACGCTCGGGCGGCTCCGGCGTGAAACTGCGGCGACGTGTGGAATGTCCGTCACGAATTGTAACACGCGTCAGAATTCGGCGGTGAATTGACCAATGACCAATACACTTTCGGGGAATACCTTGATGTGAATGATGTTTTAGTTTTTTTTTCAAAAATAATAATTCATATGACTATAATATAACTAATTATTATAAATGTGTAATTGTGTCTGTCTGTCTGTTCAATCTTCATACTTATACCGCTAAACCGATTATGGTGGGAATCCCCAATATTTTTACGCCAGAACTGCAGAGTATTGAGGTGGAATAACGTTTTAAAGTTGATGAATGAAAATTTAAAAAAACACTTTGTGCTTGAAGGACCATAGAACTATGCGTATAACACTGTTTAGTACTGTGTATATTTACACTGTTGAGTGTTATATAATGTTATATAATAATTACTATAACATACAATTTTTTGATCTTTGAACTTCAAAATTTGTTTTTGTAAAATTCACAAATCAATTTCTTTTTTTTTATGAGATAAGAGGGCAAACGAGCAAACGGGTCACTTGATGGAAAGCAACTTCCGTCGCCCATGGACACTCACAGCATCAGAAGAGCTGCAGGTACGTTGCCGGCCTTTTAAGAGGGAATAGGGTAATAGGGGAGGGTAGGGAAGGGAATAGGGTAGGGGATTGGGCCTCCGGTAAACTCACTCACTCGGCGAAACACAGCGCAAGCGCTGTTTCTGTGAGATCGTGGTATTTCTCCGGTCGAGCCGGCCCATTCATGCCGAAGCATGGCTCTCCCTCGTTAAAAATTCTAATCTCTAAAAGTAATTTTTAAAAGCCGACGGCGTACTTAGTTACAATCTTAGATTATGTAGAGAATATAATTGAAGTATATAATATAACATTAATAACAATTAAGTAACAAACAATTAATAACATCAGTAAAACAAACGCGCCGACAAGTTAAAAACATTAGTAATGCCACGTAATGCTCCCAGAGATCAGACGGGCCGACCACTCAATATCATCATCCTGCACACTTCTAAATATTTGTAACTAGATGACCATAATTTCGTTCCGCAGAAATTTGTATATCACAGAGAAACCGTACATTTTTCAGGGACAAAAAATATCCTATGTCCTTTCCCGGCACTCAAAGTAAAATACCAAATTTAAGCGAAATTGGTTCAGCGGTTTGGGCGTGAAGAGGTAACAGACAGACAGACACACTTTCGTATTATTAGTATGGATTAACAATGTTAAATTCATTAAAATATTGTGATAATCTATATAGATAGCACAACAATGCAAACATTTTCGGAAATATATTTCTTCTCTTGTAAAAGACATCAACGCGTTTGACCAAAATGAAATCAGCTGTCAAAGATTCTTTATTAAATAGTATCATTAATAATATATAAAAAGTATTTATTAATACTAATATAAATATGATTTTTATTAATATTTATTTATTATTATTAGTTACTGTATCTGTACTGTACTGTATTATTATCAAAAATTCTTTACATTAGTAAAGAATTTTTGATAATAATACATTGAAACTTAGATAGAAAACCAAACGCTAAGTTGACAAAGCTCGGTGCGAAACTCATTAAAACAACAATAACTATTGACACTATTAATAATCTAATAAATCGATATAATTATTACTATTCATGCGGTGTTTGTCGATTTTATCGAGAACTTATGAGTATAATAATAACGATAATAATTGTTATTCCCATTGTGGGTATAGGAAAAGAAATAGCGTGCATTTAAATATGAAAAATTTGCATCACAGTATACCTTAAGGCGCGAATGTAGAATCAAGAATGGACGGACATGACAGGGTAAAATAAAGGTTATATATTTTGTAAGCGTTACTAAATTAACTATGACAGTATTAGGCTGGATTGCACCAGAGGCGTAGTTAAAGTTAAGGTTGTCGTCAAATATGGCGTCCATAATGGACTTTTACCAGGGATTTGATAGTTCATTTGACTTTTTGTTATGGTTAAAGTTAAAGTTATAGTTAAAGTAGATTGATGCAACTCCCCCTTAATAAGCATAGTGTAAAAACAAGTTATTGCCGTTCATAAAATATATTTTATTGACTTAAATATTACGACGTAGCATTTTTGAGAATAAGCTGAAACATTTTAATTATACAGGGTGTAACAAAACTAAGTGATAATACTTTAGGATGTGTACGTGTTCCTTGTAGAGAGTTCACTGTGAAAGTAGTAGCGCTGAAAGATAAAAAAAATCACTTTTTTATGGGAAAGCTCGTGGCACTAGGGGCTTGCCCATACAAAAGTAAAAAAAATTTTTGGTCTTTCATCGCTGCTACTTTCACAGTTAACTCTTTACAAGGAACACATACACACCCTGAAGTATTATCACTTAGTTTTGTTACACCCTGTATATTAATACATACAATTGTAATGTTATTCTAGAATTCTACTTTGAATTAGATTGAAGTTTAATTTATTTAAAAGTAATTTATTATTTCTAATACTGTTTGTTGAAATTATAGTTTTAATCCAATACGCAGGTCAGAAATACGTGACATGTCTATATCTTTAGTAATTCTACGGACCCGATGCAATAAATCCACATTTCCTTCCCAAGCGGCGCTCTTGCAGTTCGCGAGCTACACACACAAACACACACATTACACGTACACACACATAGACATATCCCCGGAACACAATATCCGCGCATTGTCTATAATCCTAGAAAAACACTTTCCCAGGACAATGTTAGAATTTGACTAACGTTTTGAATAGTTAACGATTTGTACCAAAGTTGTACAGGAGTATGATAGACTGTCACTTTTGGAGTGAATTCCCTGGCCCTTATCTCTACTTGATTATAGACATAGAATTGAGATGTTTGTTTTCATCGAGTGAGCTCGTAAGCTTTTAGACCAATTTTGATAAAATTTGGCACCTAATACCTATATAGAATAAACCACGGGAAAGGACATAGAATACCCTTTGTCACGTAAAAAAGTAAGATTCTAGCAGAATACTGCGTTTACGTGGGAGGAACCGCGCTCTATATCTTATTAGGAAAAGTTGATCCCTGTTTCCTCCTTCCAAAAGAGAATTCTTGTAGATACGAGCCCACGAAGCATAATAATATTATAGTTGAAAAGAAAAAGGTCCTTCAAGGAAACATTCAAAGAAGTAATTCTCACGCGGGTGGAACCACACCCAAAATGAACTCATCACGTAAAAGGATCCTTCAAAGAAGTGATTCTTATAGACTGGAGTCATATATCATTAAAAAAAAGAAAGTTTTGAACAAAGTCTTTCTTTCAGATACGAACCTACGAAGTATAATATTATTATATATAATTAGAAAGAAATAGGTCCTTTAACGAACCAGTTCTTCCAGATTTGAGCCCACGAAGTCAACGAAAGGCGCCAGCAAGATGCGGCGCGATCTCATCAATGCTGAGATCTCCAACCTGCGCGACCTGCTGCCGCTGCCACCGTCCACGCGACAACGACTGTCGCAGCTGCAGCTCATGGCGCTCGTCTGTGTGTATGTGAGGAAGATGAACTATTTTCAGCAGGGTAAGTTGACAATGAGAAGGTATGAATACCTTCCTTAGGGAGCTAGTATTTTTGAGGATTTTTGACCCCCACCCCCTCTCCCCAAAGTGAGATTTGGAAAGATTTAGCTTGACCCCTTCTCCAACCAAAAACACCACACGTAATTAATGGACTTCCTCTTATTGGCTAGGGTGACGATGACGAGTCATTGAAACAAGACGAGCCATGTATTTTATAGAACCGACTGGCAAAATATTAAACTGACTTTTTATATTGCTCATTTTTCGCATGAATCACCTTTCGGTCGACAATTAGGTGCCTGCATTATGCCGACAAAACTATTAGGCACATATTTTATACTGGAAACAGCATTCTGAAAGTTATATAATGAAAATTTTAACTATATGTCGATAACATGCACCGTCAGTCGTCACGATAATTTTATTATGACGTATTCGATAATAGTAGTTTCTTTTTATAAGCTTACAAGAGCGTCCCATTGCAACCTTTTTACATAATTATAATTCACAAAATACTCAAATGCTTATAACACGATCTGATCACCATTTTGCTGACGCTTCTTTATATCTGCGGCTAGCATAACGATTTCGATCTATTCCCACTAGTTCACAGTCGTGATGGGCGAAACTTCCCCAATAGTTCCAGATCTTTGGGCAAACTCATCACGTTTTTATCCCACATCTCCCAAACATCAGTCACGACAACATATTAAGACGTTTAACATTTACTTTGCTATCTTATCTGTCACCCATTATACGTCTTTCTTTCTGTTTTAGTGTTCAAAAGTCACGACTTGAGCTATCAGTACCCAGAACAGTCGCCTACGCCTAATATTGGATTTTCAAAGGTAAGTTCGAGTTTACGATGTTACATGAAAAGGTATTAGTTTCGAAAGTAAGGATGAGCCTATAAAAGACTGTTGAGTGTAAAGATACTGAAGTTTCGAAAGTAAGAATGAGTGTTTGGGAATATTTTGCCTTACTTTTTTCTTATAGCATATCAAAGACTTCGCTATTATAAGATTGATATCTCTTTTCTATTTATATGTGACTTAATTTATTTTGATTAACGATATTTGTCATCAATATTATATAATTACTAAAAATAAAACGTAACTTGTTAAGATTTTTCTAAAGATTTTCTTTAGATTTTCAATTTCGCAAACGTTACTTGATAATAGCTCTATTGGGTCACGTTATGCATTAGAGACACATAGCACGTAGACAGGGTCTATCCTTACAAGAGATAAGATATTGCAATGTGTGGCTTAGGGGAGAAGAATCAGAAGATTCCAGGTTCGAATCCTGGCAGGGTCGCCATGCAATGTGTGGCTTAGGGGAGACTAAATAAAAGATGACTTGTCTTCTTGATTTTCGTATATTAAGAATGCTCCAACTTTTTAAATTAGCAGGTCGGATGTCTGTCAGTACGAATATCGACGTTAATGACATTAAAATAAGATTTATATTAGCGCGCCTTGTACAGTGGCGGTTACGATGCTCGCCGCGTTCTTGATATGGCGAAAATGTATGAAAAAATTTGAGAAATTTTCTTATTTTTCTTATAACTGGAAAAGTTGTTTATTTTTATATAAATTTTTTAGCGGACTTTATAGAGGACTAAATAAGCAACAATTTTTTTGTATATTTATTTTCCTCAGTTCTGTGTATTTAGATATTAAGGTACCTAATCAGACCCCATTTTTTTCATATTTTGCGATTATTGTGATGGTTAAAACGTATTTTATGTGAAATTTTGTATGCGGCTATAGAATTTTTATGGTACAGTCGTGGAGATGAATATATTATCTTTCATTTGAAACCAAAATATCCTCGCAGTTTGACTCCTAATTCTTTAATAGGGTACGGGAAAATTGCTGATATTTGTAATAGCGTCCTTAACTGACTTAGTAAATAATTACTCTGACTTATATAGGGGGGAGGTAAGCCACACACTACAATATACTAAGCACTGATAGCACTGATGTATTTTCAGGCACTCTCTGGGTTCATGATGATGATGACTCAGAACGGCAAGTTACTGTACATTTCGGAAAACGCCGCAGAGTATTTGGGCCACTCTATGGTTTGTTTCCTTTCTCATTTATTTTAATCATTCTTTAAGAAGAAGGGCTATTTTTGTATGAAGCCCGTATCCATCGCCGTAGAACGTTTACCGTGGGTACGATTTAGTCCCCTTCTTCGTTCACTTTATTAGATCCGTTAGTTACTAAAACTTTTTGTTACTTATAACTTTTATTACATAGGCTGCTATTTATGTATCCGGAACTGGCCACTTGCAAGAACAATATTTAAAAAGTAATTACAACATTTGAAAATATAACTCTTTGGTTGAAGAATACATTTTGTTTCATGTGACTGTCAATTATTTTTCCATTGTGGCGTCATTTTGAAAATTGCGTGTCTTCATTTGCCATGGATTTAACGCGTGAACATTTTCGTGCAATGATTTACTACGATTTTCGGCGTGGGCTAAATCAACAACAGTGCTTTATTCAACTCACCGCAACTTTTGGAGATGAAGCACCATCAAAAACCACTGTTTATCACTGGTACAGTGAGTTTAATCGTGGGCGGTCTATGCTCACGGATGAAAATAAAGAAGGTCGCCCAAAAACAGCTGTTGTCCCACAAAATATAGATGCTGTGCCGGAACTAATAATGCGTGATCGTCATGTTACATATCGCGAGATAGAGGCGTCCTTAGGCATAAGTATGACGAGCATACATAAGATATTACACGAACATTTGGCTGTAAAAAAAATATGTTCGCGTTGGATTCCGCACAACTTGACAATCGATCAAAAACGGGCTCGTGTCGATTGGTGCAAAAAAATGATAAAAAAATACAACCGTGGTACGTCAAAAGCCGTTTATAATATCTACACAGGTGATGAATCTTGGATCTATGCATATGACCCCGAAACTAAACAACAGTCAACGGTGTGGGTGTTCCAAGATGAGCCGAAACCAACAAAAGTTACTCGTGCAAAAAGTACTTTGAAGCAAATGGTCGCCTGTTTTTTTGGAATTAATGGACATGTGGCTACAGTGCCATTAGAGAATCGTAAAACGGTTAATTCTGAATGGTATACGACCATTTGTTTACCAGAAGTCTTTGAAGAAATAAGAAAGGACAACCGACAACGCAGAATCATATTACATCACGACAATGCTAGCTGTCACACCTCAGCTGAAACAACTCAGTTTTTGGAGGGTCAAAAGATCGAATTGACTGATCATCCGCCGTACAGCCCTGATTTGGCACCTAACGATTTCTTTTTATTTCCATACGCGAAGAAAAAATTACGTGGTCAACGTTTTTCGAGCCGCGAAGAGGCTGTTGATGCGTTCAAAATGCACGTTTTGGAGATACCTCAATCAGAATGGAAAAAGTGCTATGAAAATTGGTTCCAGCGTATGCAAAAGTGTGTCGATCATCGCGGCGAATATTTTGAAAAGCAATAAAACCATATTAAATGATATATTATGTTTGTTTCTTTTTTTAATTCCGGATACATAAATAGCAGCCCTCGTATATCGAGATTAAATTTCATCGTTGTTTACACTTTACTTGAATAAAGGATTGCTTTCTTTTCATAAAAAGATTTTTAGTTCAGTTAAATTAAACTTTGCTTTCTCAAATAAAATACTTTGTTTTTATTTTTAGGAGGACCTACTAATACACGGTGATAGTGTATACGATATAATAGATAGGCAGGATCATCAGATGGTCCAACTAGAACTAAATAGGGGTAGTAACGAAGAGACTGATAATGTACCAAAGACTAGACATTTCTTCTGTAGAATGAATGTTTCAAGAAATGCAAGGAGGCAGATGAGATTTGGTGACCAAAAAGTAAGTATAACAATTATTTATTTACTAGATGACTTCATAAAACTTAACTTAAAAACTACCACGAGTATTTCAAGAATAAAATCAACCAAAATGGTTCAGCCGTTCTCGAGTTATATCCAAACTAATAATATTGGAAATTCATTTCTATTTATAAAAGGTTGAAATATACACCAACAGTACAGATACCATCGGATAAATTTATTTATTGGCAGATGGTGGATTTACGTTATTTGTATCCCATATCAAGTTAATTTTTTAATCTTTTTGGTCTAAAAAACATAGGTCCGCCAGCCATCTACTAATCGATTTCTGTGATAGTATTTTTTTATAAAATAAAAAGTATCATTAGTACAGTCATTTTTAAACACGTATCGCAAGTCGCGACTCCCGTAGACATGATGAAGATATTGAGCCTTTTTATAAAAAACATGTATTGCGTCTGTTAGTACTTAACATTGTTATTGTTGACTTCGAGGTAGTTCTAGTTGTTTTCCTGGTCCTCCTATCTGAGACAGGAATATCTTTTACATCTTTTATTTTCTTTCTTTTATATTTACCAACATGTTTTACTTTTCCTTATTTACATATCTATATTTTTTCTATTCTTTCCAGGTAGTTCTAGTTCGAGGGCACTACTTGTCGTACCTGCCGCTGTGTAGTCGCAATGAACCGGTGTTCATAGCGACCTGCACCCCTCTAGCCATGCCGGAGACGAGGGAGTGCGTCGTAAATGGTGCCACTAACGTCTTCACCACCATACATGCAATGGACATGAAGATAATGCATATTGATGACAAGTTAGTTGACAAATTAGTACCAAGTAGTTGGAAAATTGGTACCAAGTAGTTGACACCACCATCTTGTTACTAGTGCCAAGTAGTGTCATCCTGGCAGCCTGCACTCCCCTAGCCATGCTGGTTCATGGGTCCCCGACTCCCCCTTAACATAAATAATCATCTACTTTATTTTTAGTATTTGTTGTTATAACACAATATTTATTCTTATAATAGAAATACGGTACGTAATTTGCGAAAATTTCAACTGTCTAGCTGGCAGTCTGTTGACAGATGGAACGGTTCCGTTTTTCAAGGTTTTTACTCTTTGGGTACCGAGGATCCTTAATATAAAAAATATATGTTAATATTATTATTGTTTATTGTTATTAATTTCGTTTGTTTGTTACAGTGGCGAGTGGTACCTGGGCTGGAAGAAGTCGGAGCTGGTGGACGTGTCGTGGTACCAGATCATGCACGTAGACAGTCTCAGAGAAGCACAGGCCAAACATAGATTAAGTGAGTTCCATTCTGCGACTTCGTCGATTTGTAGTCACAAAGAATAATTTTCTAGTTTGAAGTAATATTGTTGTATTTTGCACTATCAAAGAAGTTGATTCATAGGCTGGCCTATGACTTTGAATGGGCTTGACATAATCCGGCCATATTACGCAGGTCCGCCATCTACCTAATATATTAATTTCTTCGATGGTAACTTCATTACCTCTGCATAAAAAATATCTGTATATAGTAAGAAAATATCAGGAATATTAAGTTTCAGTAAATTACATTGTCTCTTATACCGATCTTACACAAGCTAACCGATTTTATTAAGAGCGAGTGTCCCACGTGTGTGCGCAATACAATACACTAACCGATGAAAAGAAAGTTCAACGAAACCTTAATTCATCAAACCCCAAGCGGTCGCATGCGACCGCGATAACAATAGATAAGTTGTTTTTCTCACGATCGACGGAAATATAATATTTGTGGACGTGAACAAATCCCATAAAAACATTAATTTATATTCCGCCATTTAACTCCCATTTTTTCCAGTAACGCAACTGGACCAGGACAAATGCTGTATACTGCTGGTGAAGCTGCAGCAGCGGTCTGGCCAGTTCCTCTGGGTTCATCTGGTGCTGCAGGTCAAAGATGCTACAGACACCCCGAGGCAGTTCATCGTGGGAACTAACCAGGTCTTGAGGTAGAGAAATTATAAATATTATAATGTATACTAGCTGACCCGGCAAAAGTAGTTTTGTCATATAAATTATTTCTAGTAGTATAAAAAGGAGATAAAAACCTATTCTCATCTATACATATAATAAAACTGTAGAAATGTGAATTCTGTACATTAAAGATATTCAAAAAATAATAAGCGGGGGGGGTGTCACTAGATCGCTATAGAAGCCAAAAATGTGGTTAGTTTTTTGTCTGTCTGTCTGTCTGTATGTTTGTTCCACTATCACACGAAAACTACTGATCCGATTTGAAAGCGGTTTTCGCAGATATATTTGTCTTCTTCCAACATCGGGTGTATAAAAAATTTCCCCCCACCCCTCTAAGGGGACAAAAGTGGGTCAGATTTTGTATCAAACTTTTTTCTTTAACACAAAAACTACCGATCCGATTTGCATACGGTTTTCACAGATATATTTGTCTTCTTCTAACTCAACATCTGGTGTATAAACTTTTCCCCCCACCCCTCTAAGGGGACCAAAAAGGGGTTCAGATTTTGTATCAATTTTTTTTCTTTAATGGACTTAATTCATATTATTAACTGTATTATCCAACTTAACATAAGGTGTACACAATTTTTCCCCCCACCCCTCTTAAGGGACAAAAGAGGGGGTAAGATTTTGTATCAACTGATGAAGTAGAAATACTTTAAAGGGCAAAACAACGTTTGCCGGGTCAACTAGTGCCTAATAAATGCACATACAAAATTTCATTAAAATCGGTTAAGCCGTTTTGGAGGAGTTCGCGCACAAACACTGTGACACGACAATTTTATAAATTAGATTGGGTAGACATAATCTAAATGTTAGAGTTTGTTAAATTAACGATGGTAAGCAACAAGTTACAAGCGTTTGACAGCTGACACAGTATAATATCATAATACTATGATGTCATTCAAAAATATAGATATACTGCGTGAAATTTTAATGGTTGCTTTCCCGCAGTAAAATGAGTAGTACAATAGATTTGTGAAGTTTTTTTTTGTTCAAATCATAAAAAAAATTCGGCCGGGTCCATAATAAATAGCCGCTCGCGCCTATCGGCACAAAGTTGCCAATGTAGTACGTCATACAAAATATTTTGTATTTTCAAAAAATAACTTGCATGATTCGATAGTACTACTATAGGTAAATCGTCCTGCTGCGGGAAAACAACCACTAAAATTTCACGTTGTATAGTGCGATATAATTATGCTGTTAAACGCCTGTTAGGCATTTTTGAATCAACTCTAATTCTCATTAAGAAATACATACTACTATTATGAATACGAAAGTGTATCTGTGTGTCCGTCTGTGTGTCTGTCTGTCTGTAACCTCTTCACGCCCAAGCCGCTGAAGTCTGAACCGATTTAGCTGAAATTTGGTATGGAGTTCCTTTGAGTCCCGGGAAAGGACATGGGGTACTTTTTATCCCGGAAAATGTACGGTTCGAAAACGAATTTTGGTGCAACGGAGTTGAGTAGCAAATAAACCAACTTTTCAATTTCCACAGTGAAGACGAAGCGGCAATAATGCTAGCCAACTCCTGGATATACCAATACTACGGTTACCAGAACCAACCGTGTGGTATGCTAGATCCTCGCTGCCAGAAGTTCTTCAGACGGGAGACGTGTTACCAGGATTACCAGGAATATCCATATGTTGAGGAAGTGGATTATATGGGGTACCAGGTATACCAGAAACCTGAAGAGTACTGCGAGAGGGTTTTCACTGATAGAGGGCCTGTGGACTATTCGACCCATTCGCCTCAGTCGACGATTAGCGAAGAGAGGTTGGTATCTTAGGGTTTAGTTGTATAGCTAGGGGCGTAGCTTCCGCCGTATTTGCCGTAATAATTATACGGGGCCCCCGGGCCACGATGGGCCCCCAACGTACATTTTATGCATTTTTTTCTTATGAGAGAAACCTTATCCCTTCCTAAGCCCACTTACGAATTTCAAAGGGCCCCACCAGAGTACGCTATGCCTCTGTGTATAGCCAAAAGAAGTCACAGTGACATAATAGCAGAAGATTTTTTAATATCGGGGGCGGGTTTTATGAAAGATTTTTTTAAAACTTGTTTAATTAGAAAATTTTACCTTACCACCGAAATTACATTTTTTACAAATTACATAACATAATACCGGTTTAGAACAATATTCATAGATATGACGGGACAACGTCTGTCGGGCTCGCTATATATTTTGTTTATTAAAATCTCACAAGTGATTTGCTGTAACAGCACAAGACCACGAATTGTGGAAGAAAAGAGGGGAGGCCTTTGCCCAGCAGTGGGACACAGTGGGCCAATAATAATAATAATAATAAGTGATTTGCTCTTCAAACAAAATTAACTGAACAAACTACGAAAATACGATTTATACACGTCATACGACCTTAGGATTATAAATAAGAAAATCATCAGTCCGTCAGTCTGTCTGTCCGCGTAATTTGACACCTTTCATTACCATATTTATTATCATTCAACCACCCAATAGAAAAGATACTTTATTGCGTTAAATTACATATCATTTTACAACAAACTAAATAAAAGATCAAAAATTAGCAGTAGCATAAGAAAAATATGTTCTGTAACTTGTAAATAAGGTTTAAATTACAACGAATACGGAACTAAGACGTCTTCCATATAGGATCCAAAAAGGGCCTATGAAAAAGGTTGGTCTGTCAGTTTAAATGATGCTTATAAAAACCTCTTTGGTTACAAATATGGAGTACAATCAACCGACATAATAACATTTGTACTCGAAAACATCTTAAAAAATACAGTTTCTTTGCGGTTCTTCCTTATAAAGATTGTAGTTTTTTTTTAATAAAAACATTGTACCAACTACCAAGGTCTTGAACTGTACCGACTACCGACACACGTTGTTCTGTCGCACTTATAATTAATAGTGTTAATATTTTACCCGCACTAAACAGCTGAAATAAGGTATGGACACACTGAGAGACAGAAAAGGACAAATTAAGATAGTTTTGTAGAAAAATGTAAGGTTTCCGTGTGACTAACGTATTTCAGCGCAACCAAGTTCATCTAGTTGTTTAAAATTTTTCTGAAAATTTATAAAAATACTTATTCCTGTTTATTGTTGTATTACGACGATGCGCACTTGCAATAAAACATCTACCATCCTATCTACTAACTAAATAATGGCCAATTTCAACCACAACTCAATATATTGTTTTCGCCTCCCCACGTCTCCGTCTGACACGCCAAAAGTAGTGAACAGCAGTCTCCTAATACATTGCAATGAAACATGAACCCTACTGTTTAGTACACAAAGTCCAATTTCAACCACAACTTAATTACCTTTCTCTCCCAGGTCTCCCCACTACGATACTCCAGAAGTGGTAGTAAACAGCAGTCTGCTGATGTACCCAGCGCACACTAAATACTACGAGCAGTACCCGAGAGGGTATACGCAGGAGCCTTGCAGCAGCACGAGTTTGGATGGTAAGTTAGACAAGCTTAGATATACTAGGTGGCTCTACTGTATTTGGTTGGGCTATGTCAAATCGAAGTTATTCGGGGGGGAAGTTTCGCTCGACGTAACCCGACCAAATAAGATAGGTCTGTCATCTGCATATGAATCAATTTCTCTGATAGAATACATATTATAGTAAGGATATAGTAAAACAAGTGATAATATTTCATGGTGTCTAATGTGTATGTATCACTTTTAAATAAGTGCAATTAAACCTTCCTGTCAAATTTTTTCCAGGGCTTTGGTAGGTATCATTAGGAGAGTCCATTTAACCAAAAAAAATTGGGTGTTATAATTTTTATTCACATATTTTATCCCATTTAAAATCGTTGCAGAATGGTCACTCGCGGCGCGGGGGAATGACCGGGGGTAACGCGGGGGGGAAGCGCGCGCGCGGGGTCACATCACGCGCGGGCGACGCGTCGTGTCCATTAATTGTAGTGTTTTTTAGGATAACTTTCGGAAGCTATTTCTCAACATTTTAGTACTGAGTGATTATAAAAGAAAAAGTACGTGTACTTATTTTTATTTTTAACCGGGATCAATATATTAAAATTTGGCAGGAAGGTATAATTGCACCCTGTATAGAGGTCACTGTGAAAATAATAGCACTGATACAGTTTTTTTTAATTCAAGATCTAGCCAAAACTTTGAAATAGTTATTTACTCTTGATAACTATAATAACATGACTATTGACTATATACTAACAACACACACCGCTTTGTCACGTCTGAAACCATAAATTTTAAACGACTGTAAACGTTAAAAAAAACTTAGCCGTTTCATGGAACTTAGATAAAAAATTTAGCAGTCCCAAAAACCCCAACATTAAAATCCAACCTTTCCCCAGGTCTCGACTATCCGGCAGCAAAACGCATGCGGATCCTCGAAGGCACCGATGGCATGGAACGGTGGAACCCCAGCCCGCCTTGGTCAGACACCAAGATGTCTGACTACGCGCAGAGGTTCAGCTACAACATGCATACCCAGGAGAGAGCTATGGTCACATAGGATTTAGAATAGTATCTAGGTTTTTAAGGTTTGCAGATCGACCTAGGTTATAAATAAAAATTCAATATCATGAATTTGACAGCAATATCAATAATTTAAGAAATTTTAAAAAATTAGCAGTGATCTAACTGATGAATATAGATCATATCAGATCATGTCACCACTCTCAATCAATCAAGTCAGCTTTCGAACAAAAAAATGGTTCGCAATTGACCTTATTTAAAAAAATGGCTTTGGAATTCTCTAATCCAAAGAATTATTTATTTAACAAAACCAAGAGGATATTTTGTGTATTATTTCCTTTAAAATTTTATAAGTATGTGACGATGAAAATAAAAATATACCTATTTGAATGTTGTCGTCGATTATATTAAAAATATTCAATAATCATTAACTAACTTTTAAACATATCTTCTTATTGGTGCAATATTATTATGATATAATTTACTATTAAATATTATTTATCACAGTAGGATATATTTCTACAATATTTACACGCTAGATGGCAGCACCAGCACGCACAGTAATGAAAAAGTTTTATTTGGCGTTTGACAACGTTTCTGTCAAATTTCTGATAATATGAAGTAAGCATATGCATAAATGTCAGTTTATTTATTGTTTGTGCTAGTAGCGCTCTGTGCTCTGACATTTGTGCAATATTCCTAATTATAAAACATACACTTACACAAATAGATCTCAGTATCGTAAAAGTGAAATTTTGTTTACATTGTAATGTAATTATGGCCTGAGTGTAAATTATATCCAAGGAATTGCATGCATATTCATAGCATATCGTATCAACTGTGATATGCATATTAATTGGAAATAAATTATATTTTCTATCATAGAATGCTCGATCTAGACCGGCTATAGATAACTACAATAACTATTATATTTTGATTAGCCGCAATAGGTCAAAGAAATTATAAAATATCGTGTCAATTGTCACTAGTTTGCGCTGGACTAACCTTTATTCCTTTATGTTACGTTTTCCGAAAAAATGTTTACGAATGTGTAATAAAACTTTCCAAATAGAATAATTTATTCCTTTTTAGTATTAATTTATATTTAAATGTAAAATTATTCTTTAATGTATCAGTATTATTTAAGTATTAATTTTAGCAGCGATTCCGTCCAAAAACTTTGTATTGTGTTCCAAAGGAATATTATTGTAATTTGTATGTAATAGGTATAATTGTTACGTTGTAAATAGTTATTTAAATGTGTACATATTATATAGGTTTTAAAATATTTGTGAATAAAGAAAATTAAAAGAATATCGATTTGTTTTTATTTAAACTGGATACCTAAGCTTTTAGTAACTTAAGTACGACTTAGGCAGGTTTTAGAAAAGTATCTTTCCCATTTCAATGAAAAAAAAATCGTAGTATGTATTACTAAGTATTGAATGGTTTAAAAGTGAAAAGCAAATAAAATGTAAAAGTGTATGTATATATGTATAATGTATATATGTATGTATGTATATATGTATGTATAATGTTTTGGGATATTGAACTTTCTTAAATAATAAATAATTTAATTATTCTGGGTTTTATATATATGTTAAAAATTATAATAGTAACGTGAAATTACAAAGGCTTTTAATAGTTGTAAGAATTAAGTTGTAAGAATTAAACGCAAAATCAATTCAGTCATTGATAACATAAAAAAGTCAATTTCTAAATGAAAAAAAAAACATTATCAACATCAGAAACACAAAGTCGATTGCTCTCTCTCACATAAAGCCGTCCAACCCGGTCAAACATTTGCATATGTTTTGCGAATTACTTTGAATTACAATTAATGTTTGTAAGCAGACGAACTTAGTGGTAACACGTATCCACTCTAAGTAGACCCCTGAGGATACATGCAAATCGAAATTTAGAACCGAAACCTGTGGGTGAATTGATGGAGCACAGGTCAATGTAAATTGGTGTGGCGCTTTAGCGTTATGTTACAAGCTGAACCGCTTTTTGTGGTGCAAGAATTTACAGGATTCAGTGATTTCGTCATAATAAATAAAAAAAGTTTTTCTTTCAAAATTATTGAAAAACTTATTTAATTGAAGGTGACGAACAAGTTATTATTATTATATTATAAAATAAAGTAAGTATTTGAAATATATAACACGATTGCAACGTGTAATGAAATAAATAATTTCAATTTGAAGTGAAAGTGTTTTTGTTACAGTTAAAAAATTAAGAAAGGTAACTGAGCAGGTAGAAGATAATATGGCTTGAATTTTAGCTAATTTTGTAAAAATAAGTTAAATAATAACTTTTATTCGTTAATATATTATCATCATAATATTATATTAACAAATAAAAAGTTTGATAAAAGAATACTGCAATTAATTCACACTAGAATACAGCTGCACCAGCATAGACAGTAAACAAAAAGTTTTGTACAAAGTTTGACAACGTTTCTGAAATCATTCTGATATACTCGTAACGTGAACAACATGTCGGATTTAGATTATTTACTGTCCTCCCTCTGTTCCAACATTTGTGTAATATTCCCTGCTAGATGTCGCCCGCAATTTCGTTACGCCAAAAGCGTTTGTCGCATGGGAACTGTACATTTTTCCGGGATAAAAAGTATCCTATGCCCTTCCCCGGGACTCAAAGTACTAAACTAAGTTTATCCAAAATCAGTTCAACAGTTTGGGCGTGAAGACAGACAGACACACTTCGCATTTATAATGTTAGTATGGATTACTTGCCTATTATTTACTAGCCGCCTATACCTTCAGCTGCAGAGTCATTAACATTGGTCGGTCGTCAGTCACCAGGTGATGAATTATTGATGCATACGTACTACGTGATCTATACGATACATCGGATTAAATTGTAACGCTAAAATTAATTTATTATAAAATAATTTATACATAGTACATAACTGAAATGATTAGGTTAAAATGTGGGTTGGACTTTTTATACTTTTAATGATGTAAACAAAATTCAATCAAAATATTAAAGCAAAATTAAAAATCAGTCGTTGAATAGTTAGTATTTTTTATTATTTAAAAATATGTAAATATTGAATCGGACGAACTTGATTATTCATATTGAATGAATTATAATTCAGAATAAAACAATATATGAAAATAAAAATGAACTGAAAAACACATGAATATTTTATTTATTTTTTTTAACCCAAAAGTTCAGGGTGGCGTACAAAAGTCTAGCAATTTTATCAAATGTTAAATAAAAAAATAAAATGACTCCGTCTCACATAACCCATCCTCGTTTGAGAGGCAGCGCAGTTCGCATTAGCGACTCGTTAGTAAATTGTATTAGGCTCGTGGGAATCGCCACTTATCTAGGCTTACGCATGTGTAGCCTTCTAATGGCGTATCGCAGATCTTTGGGTATTGGCGATATAGATTTTATCTTTTGGAGGATCAATGAGGTTTTTTTAACGGACAATTATTGTTCCATCACTTGCACTGAAAATTAACCAAGCAACAAACCCTTTGATATTTTGATCTCAGAGATCTACAAGGAACATGCTAAATCGGTATTGTGAAACGCAAAGAAATCAAATGAAAGATGATAGAGGTAGAGGTAGCCGGTAGGAGTAGAAGATGTTTGAATTGCCTTCCGTAAGGAAAACAGGAGACAGCCAAATACAAAAATATATGTAGTTCAATTTGAACTACATATTGATATTTGAACTGTTCAAATATGAAGGAAAGCACCATGGGAATTATAATAATATTACATTGTAATATTTTATGCCTGAGTTTGTGGTTTGACCTTAACACCATAATTAAGTGTAAAATAAATCCGACGGCTTCAAAAAAAGTCTTCTTTTTTTAATTTTTAAACCAAATGCATACTTTTGTTCAGTGGTTTAAACGTAAAACCTGACAGACAGCCAGGTGTCTTGCGATAGTTTCCGTATTCCATATTTCCTCGCAATCTTAGCATATCCGCAAACATTCCACGTACAATGCGTAATAGATCAAAATCCTCTTTTTCCTTTATAACAGGAATCCAGGATGCATATGCACACAACGCATTTTAATCTTTTTACCGACTTTCATCAAGGAGGTTTTGTGTTTATAATGTTAATTGATTCGTCTACGGGCTCAACGCCCAAACTCTTATTGAGCCAAGAAAAAAGTTATCCTTACTTATATAATATACTAAAATTCGTTTATAAACAAATTCTATAATTATATTTATTAAGAGCTACTAAGCTTCTTTATAGTGTGGAAACCGTACATTTTTCTGGACTAAAAAGTATCCTACTCTACTTCCTGCCCTGGCACTCAAAGTTTCAAGCAAAATTTCAGGAAAATCGGTTTAGCTATTCAAACCCGAATAGCACAAAGTACAAACGATTTTGCTGAAATTTGGCATGGAGATACTTTGGGACGTAGCTTAGGACAATAGAACATAGGATACTTTGAAAATTTACGGTTCCCGAGCAATAAACTAAAAATTTCGGTGAAGTGGAGTTGTGGACATCTAGTTAGTAATAATTCACGAATGCATTTTAATATTTATCAGCACTTTAATGTTTTAAGAGCTACTTAAGACGACAAACAAATGTCTTTCATATCTGCATTCTGGACTTACTGCATTTCAAATGATTTGAATATTTGGATGTCCCCAATTACGTATTTGGGCTTACTCATCTGTATTAATGTAAATTGACTGCTAATTCGTTGCTCAGAAATTATATGTATCGTGCGGGAACCGTACTTTTTCGCGACAGAAACTATAGTAATCTATGTCCCTTATGAAAACTATGTATAATAATCTATGGACGTATCACACCACATCAGTCTGGCCCCGTCGTTATAGTACCTGAAGGACTTGTGTTACGGGTAAGATTATATTAAATTTAAGATTTTATCATAATATGATACACATATTTAATACACATCCAAGACCCAGGAACATAGAAAACTTTTTGTTCCGTCGGCGGGATTTGAACCCGCGACCCCCGGCATGAGCGCTGACAACACGCTCAACCACTGAGCTACAGAGGCCGTCAACTGAAAGTATTCCTGTACCAAAATTTCATCTAAATGGGCTAATCGGTTTAGACCTGCAGATTTTACAAATAGACAGACGAACAGCTACATTTTTCAACACCGGTCAAATAGATGCATAAGGTGTATTCACTTAATTTTCTTCTAAAAAACAATGTATTTTATTTCATTGCAAATATTAAATGCTCCGGCAATACTATTCCAATTTTGCTATCAGATATAACAGGGCATCGCGAAGAATATTGGCTCCGTTTTTTGGGGACAAAATGTACAGTTCCGGAGACTTTTTTTTTTAAATATATGGCTACAATAGACGCACGCTAAACGGACTGCAGGCGGCATTAGAACAACAAAGACTTATGCAGAATGGTTGTGAATTAATTTTATGATTTTATTGTATCACCGTGAAAGGGTATTTAAATATAATAAAGCTCATTTAAATATAATGAGTAATTAGATTATTAATGGTGTTTAATTTTAATATGAAATAGTTTGTTTCCGTTCTGATTTAGATCTTGTCTGGACGCATGGCTCCAACAGCTTGAATCGACTTGTGTGGCTTGATAAATAGAAAATATTATTATGTTATGGGTTATGACCTGAGGGATACTATTAATATAGGTATCCTTACTAGGTAATATTAAAATTGGGAAAGCGTGTCTATTTGTCTGGCAGTCTGTTTTGCTTCAACGTTTAGGCAAAACAATAATAATTATTATGAATTATTGTCGTAGTCAAAAAATTTCCTTTATTTTAAGAGCGTACTTTAGTTTGCCCAAGATTTACCTATTTTAATTGAGTTTTACATTTCACTTAACGTCCTTAAATGAAACTAATCCAGTGCCAAAAAGTTTTTTTCGGTTAATAATAGTCATTAATAGTTTTTTTCCATCATAGTATACAATAAACAATAATTGTATGAACTGCAGATCGTACAATTTATCGAAAACTCTACCACAATAATCACAATACTAACGCAGTATTATACGAACATTAATATTATATTCCCTACTTTCATAAACGCTATAAGGAAATTCAAAAATAGATTGTATTATTATAATTAGATCGCAATAACTCGGGTCGTGTGCCGCCACTATGAATACTAAGTCGCCGTCAAAGCCACAGATTCTTCTAATCGTGTCCATCGAAACGATACGAAAACAATCGACAGGGTAGCGCACGACCTAATCATTAGTGATGCGATAGCGTCGATAGATCGATATCGATAGTTAATCGATGATTAATCAAAATATGTATTTTAACATTTTTATTTATTACCTTAAAAAAATTTATGCATTACGTCTCGTACAAAGTAGTCTCTAGTACTTAATGATAAAAATAGTGTTTCTAACTAGCACAAGGACAACCTTGAAGTAGTAGAATAAGACTGTCTGCAGCCTTCTTACAGTTACAACTTACCTTTTGTGTTTGTGCATAGATAAATTTCATTATAGTACCTAACTACCTACATTAAAAAGTAGGCATCAATAATTTTTGTTTTCTTTTTTGTGCACCTCTGTTTTTTTATTACTATAACTAATTGAAATTTTGCTGTCTTGATAAAATACGAATTGCTGCTCTAATGCAAAACAAAGTTGTAGACACACAGATTGCATCGAATTATGCGTGGAAAAAATTCACGTACCATCAGTTCCCAAACTGATAAACATCGATAAAAAACTGGGGCATCACTACACCGCACGATTTTCATGTAGCCACGTGTCACTTATACACGACTACTCAACTCCCTGAATTTCAAATATATTCTTTGTTTTCACCCTTTCTAATCGTACGCACGCGCCGGCGACGCGGCTGCATTCAAATGGTCGATTAAAAATATCGACTAGGGATGTAACGGTATTGACTGTCGATGTTTTGACGGTTCTTTTGATGTTATCCCAGCTGGGCGGTGGAATGAAAGAGTTTTGGGTTCGAGGATGTGATGACTCAGAATATTGTGGAAGAAACTTTTTTGTATTATCTTAGGGAATATTAGTGTGTATGTCAGTCTCTCTGTCTATTTTTCTATTTTTCTGTGGGAACGGGACGTAGACAGTTTTTGTTGCGGATAATGTATGGTTTCCGCTTGACTTAAATATAAAACCCGCGCAACGTAGTTGCGGGCGACGTCTAGAGGTATAATATTATTAAGGGAGGTCCAAATATATTTCTCAAGTAGACATTGCCGCAAATTTGTTCGCAATCATCGCGCAGGAACTGTTCATTCTTAGGGTTCCGTACCCAAAGGGTAAAAACGGGACCCTATTACTAAGACTTCGATGTCTGTCCGTCTGTCCGTCTGTCCGTCTGTCCGTCTGTACGTCTGTCTGTATGTCTCCAGGCTGTATCTCAAGAACCGCTATAGCTAGACTTCTGAAATTTTCACAGATTATGTATATCTGTTGCCGCTATAACAACAAATACTAAAAATAAAATAAAGTTTATTTTTAAGGGGGGCTCCCATACAAGAAACGTGATTTTTTGGCCTTTTTTGCTCGTAATCAATAATGATAACAGCTACGCACTTGAAATTTTCACAAAATCCTTAATTGTATTTGTACTTTAATAATTAGTAATAAAATTGAAATAAAGTAAATATTTAAGGGGGGCTCCCATACAAAAAACACAATTTTTTGTCTACTTTCGCTCTATACCAGTACGGAACCCTTCGTGCGCGAGTCCGACTCGCACTTGGCCGATTATTTATTTGGAGGTAAAAACGGTCCTATACCTACCCTTTTCCGGGACTCAAGTTATCTCGACCATAACAAATATCAAAATTGTCAGTCAACGAGAAAGACATGCATACTTCAGTCTTTCTTTCTAGTTTCTATTCAAGGGATCTTGTCAGTGGAGCTGCTGCCACTTCCTTTGCCAACACTTACAGCTAGCTCTCTCTACTAAATTAAAGTTAAATAATCATTAAATGGCTCTAATTTCAGCGTTCCGCCCTGAGAAATATTGCTTATTTCTTCAACTACTTATTGAGCTAAAAAAATAAAAATCGGTGTAGTAAAAATAACGATTGCGTTATTTTTTTCTATAAAGCGGTTTTAAGTAGGTACTAATATATTTATTTTGAGTCTGAATTTGCCCACAACTTTGTTTTTTCACGAGAGATCCGTACATTTTTCAATGACAAAAATAATCAATGTCCTCAGTCCTCACCCGGGAGTGGCCGGGAGTCATATTATAGCTCGTCTTCTGTATTTGGTTATATTTGTATATTAAATAATATTATCTTTTCAACGTTTTTATAGTCGAATGCAATATGAATATAACAAGTCAACTACCATATAAATAAGTAATAAATTATTGTGGTTTCAAGTGTTTCAACTTCAGTCACAAGTTTACTTTTTAAAATTCTTATGAACAACTTTATTCCAAAATCAGATAAGTAGCGACATCTCTGGATAAGACTTAGGAAACAGAAACCCCACTCAAGGCTCTTATATTATCATAATAGCGCTGGCTCGGCTACAATAATTTTGTAGCCCGTCGTTGTAGTAGTACATGCAGGTTTAGCCAGAGGGCGCTTAATAAATAAAAGAAAAACTTTTTATTGTTTTTAAAAAATATTTTTTATTAGCAAAATAAATTTTTAACTACTAAAAATATTTATTGTCATTAAAAGTTAATAGGATGATTTAAAGGTTTGTACGCTGTCATATCCAGGGTTTAAATAACCACCTTGTTTACATTTTACCTACTTATTAGAAAAAAAAAAATTAATAATTTAAAATATTATATCCGAGAACTATAAATTAGCAAATTGTTTTTACTCTAGGCAGGTAATAGCAGGCACATAAAAGCTGTTTTAAATGTAAGGTATAGTTTCTTCGAATATAAAAAGTAGTCTAGAGAAATTATAGAGCTCGTTTTCCTGATTACGAATATGGTCATAACTTAATTTCCCAAAAACTGTACTTATTGCAATTTGCGCAAGTTCGGCAGAGTTTAGTTTTCTTTAAATAAGTATTCTAGTTTTGTGGAACGTTATTTTTTATCATAATACACAGTCGAAGCTTCGAATATCTTCTGATTCACACAAATGCTAGTTTCAACTAATTGAAAAACTGAAAAAAGAAAAGAAAAGCATGAAATTAAATGAAACCAATGATATCTATCTACATGCACGTTACACACGTAAAACACTTTAAAATGTTGTCACTTGTCAGTTGTCACTGAGTTTTGTTTTACCATGTAATTCGCAACTTTATTTTGTCTTATCGCGCTTTATTTAATTGCGTGAAAACCGTACAACCATTTCTCGTGAAACAAAGTAACCAGTAACCTCATGAAAATCGTTTCAGCGATTTTAGTGTGAACTAGTAACTGACAGACATGCAGACAGACAGACAGAACATCATACATACCCCCTCGTCTCTGACAATTAACTCTGTGGAAAACACAAAGGTCTTCGAACTCCGCCAGAAACGCAGCTCTGTCGTCGAAACCGCAGCGTTTTTCCCCATCGTGAGTACACATCTTATATTTGTAGCAGTGGAATGCTGCGAATTTGTCCAAAGTTTCCGGTTTTTTAAAGGGCTGAAAGTTAATTATAATTATTATACTTATTAGATCACGCCCGCAACTCTGATGCACCGAAATTCGTTTTTACATTTCATTTTTTGGCAACACAAACAAATTTCATCTAAATCGGTTTGGCCGTTTAAGCGTGAAGAGGTAACAGATTACAGAGTAAGTACGGACCACAGACATAAAGATAGATACTGTATGTGTATGTACTTCGCGTGCCATAATATCGCGCTCCCAAACGACGAGCAATGCTCGTCTTTCGAAAGTCTGAACTTAGTCTGCTATCGGAATCGGACGTCAATCGGAATTTTAAAAATGCCTAAATGCCTAAAAGTGCCGTATTGTGCTGTAGAAATTCAAACAGAAACGTTAGCCTAGATAAAGGGCACTTTTCTTATCATCGGTACGTCACATTAGCTTTAAAAAAGTGGCACGCTCGTTTTCATACAAATGGAGCCACATGCGGTATCTATCTTGATCTATGTCTGTGGTACGGACAGATAAACACATATTACCAATTTAGTATTTATAATATTAGTAAGTATTTTTAATGATTTTAGTATAGGGAACGTGCAGAAATTATCACATGTGACAATAAGCAGCATCTTTGTTGCGTACGTTCCCTACATAATAGCCTATAGGATAGGACATAGGTATACTACATGACACATGATTTATCTATAATGATACTTACATCGATTTCCGCTATGGCTCTTACGCATAAAATCATTATAAAAGCTAAAGAATATTCTTTAATAAACATAATAATTGTACACGTAGTTCCTTAAAATAATATATTACGTATTGGCATTCATAAAAACTAACACTCGTAAACTTTTCATCCGTCGAAAATAATTAAACCTTAGTTTTCGAAATGAATTCTACTATGAGTGTACCACTGATTTGGTATCGACCTAAAATTTAAAAACTACAGGCCCAAAAAAGTATCAGGCGAACAACAGCTATCAAAGGTTCAACTCTAAACACAGAATAAAACGGCACCTTATTGAGAAACAAAATGCAATTAAGTCTTATCTTATCAGTCATTACTTAGAAAATTGATATGTCGTCGAAAGCCTGTTGCTTCTCACTTCTTAGTAACGTTGGTGTAGGTATATGGCGACATATTTTAGGATCAGTGGCAGTAAAATCTGAAAACAAAAATTAATAAAAAAATAAATCGACGCTATAAAACTCTACGATGCCTCTACAATCGTTCAACAGTGTAGTTTAAAGATTTGCAGAGATCATTGTTATTTAATTCAAGAAATTGTTTAAGTTGATGATTGCTGCGCATTTTAGTAATGACGCATATTAAACGAAACTTTATAGGAACATAAGTATGATACTATCAGAGAAGTTGATTCCTAGGCAGATGAGGGACCTACGTAGTTTGGTCGCGTTACGTCAAACCCAGCCGACAGATCACAATTAACATTAAATTGACATGATCCGACCAAATGACGTTGGTCTGTCAACTGCCTAGGAATCAATTTCCTCGCTGGTACATAAAATTACCATGTCTAAAATGACAGTTGTGTCTATACATATCGCAAGCGCAGTGGAACCACTGTCTCTTGTCTTGTCGGCGGTCGCGGGCGCAGACGATGTCACCCTGATGACAGTGCTGAGCTCGCCAGCACCAGTACTGGCTAATGACATCTGGTCTGTCTGGCACCTGTAGAATCACTGTCTTTTACCTGCTCCATCCAAGTAGTATCTCTGTATTTACAAAGAATGAAAGTATACGTATTTGTATCCACAGCCTATCCTTAATAAAGCGCCTAGTTTGTTAATATAATATATTTAGCTATTGCGTATAACGGTAGCAATTAAGTCAACCTAGACATCAATAATCCACCTTCAAACAGTTTTAGATAATATTAATAGTTTCTTTTCTTTTTTTTTATGAAATAAGGGGGCAAACGAGCAAACGAGTCACCTGATGGAAAGCAACTTCCGTCGCCCATGGACACTCGCAGCATCAGAAGAGCTGCAGGTGCGTTGCCGGCCTTTTAAGATAGGGTAATAGGGGAGGGTAGGGATGGGAAGGGAAGGGAATAGGGGAGGGTAGGGAAGGGAATAGGGTAGGGGATTGGGCCTCCGGTAAACTCACTCACTCGGTGAAACACAGCGCAAGCGCTGTTTCACGCCGGTTTTCTGTGAGGACGTGGTATTTCTCCGGTCGAGCCAGCCCATTCGTGCCGAAGCATGGCTCTCCCACGTCAGATTTTTCCTAATAGTCTTTACATGAAAGACTTTCTTGGAGGACTTTGCCCCGCAGTAAGACAGCAGAGACGCATAAAAAAGTTAAAAGACGCATAACTTACGCTCATACTTTGCATTTTATCCAATTTAGTAAAAGTAACAATACCTAAAAAAATAATTTTATACTCATAAAACTTTTCATTGCTATGTTAAAATAATTGTCTTACAGTTAGTAATACTTGCTTTTCACCTATAATAAACATTGTTAGCATTTCCATCGTAAACTTTTGAAGAAATTATTTTTCTTTATCATTTTACCCACTGGAATATATTTTTATGTTTTTCAATTTTCACTAGGCAGTTTTTATTACTTTAACAATTTTTATCTTAACCTTTATGTTCAATCTCAACTGAGCTGGTGTTTTTCCTCGTAACTTCAACAAAATATAATATACAATCTATTTTAATATCTACAGCGTGGAATGAAGACGAATATTTTTCTTTTTATGACATGTCTTCTTTCTACAGTAATATTATGTTCTCCTAAGCACAACACCCACTCGGTAAGTTTTATCATATTTCGGTAAATAGAAGAGCAATTTTTTGTGATTTGTACGGATAAGCGCCCCAGCGTCATGAATTTTACCATACAAAAGTAAAAAAAAGTTACGTAAGTAACATAACCAAGTCACTGAAGCCAAAAACGGCTTGGTAGATTATTATTATTTTACAGCTAACTCTATAATAATTATCACACACCCTAAAGTTTTACCATTTAGTTTTGTATGTACTATCAGAGAAGTTGATTCATAGGCAGACGGCAGACCTACGTAATATTGTCGCGTCAAGTCAAACCCATCAGACCGATCACATGCTAATATTGAATTGACATAAGCCGACCAAATGACTAAGGTCCGTCAACTGTATAGGAATCAATTTCCTAGATGGTACATTCGTTAGGCCTAAGAATAGGTATTTATTTACATTTTAGGGTTCCGTACCCAAAGGGTAAAAACGGGACCCTATTACTAAGACTTCGTTGTCTGTCCGTCTGTCCGTCTGTCCGTCTGTCCGTCTGTCTGTCTGTCTCCAGGCTGTAACTCAAGAACGGTAATAGCTAGAGATTTGATATTTTCACAGATTATGTATATCTGTTGCCGCTATAACAACAAATACTAAAAATAAAATAAAATGAATATTTAAGGGGGGCTCCCATACAACAAACGTGATTTTTTGGCCTTTTTTGCTGTCTCCAGGCTGTAACTCAAGAACGGTAATAGCTAGAGATTTGATATTTTCACAGATTATGTATATCTGTTGCCGCTATAACAAAAAATACTAAAAAGAAAATAAAATAAATATTTAAGGGGGGCTCCCATAAAACAAACGTGATTTTTTTGGCCTTTTTTGCTCTATATCAAAAATGGCAACAGGTAGGTACTTGAATTTTTCACAAAATCCTTAGTTATATATATGTACTTTAATATTTAATAATAATATTAAAATAAAATAAAAAATAAGGGGGGCTCCCATACAAAAAACACAATTTATGGTCTAATTTTGCTCTATAATGGTACGGAACCCTTTGTGCGCGATCCCGACTCGCACTTGGCCGATTTTTATATTGATACTAGAAATAAATTATATGGCATAATAACGTTCGCCGGGTCATCTAGTTATTGAAATAAAATAAATTTTCTAAACAACTACCTAACCTACATAATTTCAGCCGTGCATCGAAGCGTTCCTATGTGCTCACACTAAGAACACCCCTACTTGTGGTAGGGCTAGTAATAAGGAGATCCGACGGTTCCTCAACCCTTGTGACCTGAAAGAGTACAACTGTGAATATGCTAGGGGTGAGTTTTTTTACTTCTGTTACAACCTTGAGTAATGGCACAAATCCTATAAAACTTTGTGTAAAGCTTTAGTCACAGTGTTGCCTATTGGCAAAGTCGTAAGAAAATAAGCATGTTTTACTAGCAGTTCAGTAAGTCGCGTAAATCCTGCAAATGCCTTCATTTGCGGGAACCGTACATTTTCCGTTTTTCAAAAAGTAGCCTATATCCTTCCCTTCTACTCTATGTGAGAAATTAGATAAAAATCGGTGCAGTAGTTCGTGAAATTAGCGCATTATGTGGGGCTATGTTATAACAGCTGAAGTAAGTATAGAGAAGTTTATACTCAGTTCAGTTGTAAATCTAGTATAAACTAAGTATATTCCATAATACCGTCGTGTTACAGATTTCAAACGTGTAAATATGGCATTGTGTGAACATCTACCGCTATAGAATTCCAAACAATACCAACAATAGAAGTTCAACAATAGTGGACTAGAATAGATCACTTCTGTGAGGGTAGCACACCAAATATGTCCTTCAACAGTGTATCAGGTACTTAAATAGTTTTAATAATAGTTATAATATAATATAATAGTAATATATACTAGCTATCAAAAAAGATATGTTAAAGGCTTCGATTACACCATTCAATTTTTCCTCTTTTACATAGTCAAGTCGCACCTCAATTCTTTTAAGTTTAATCTTGTTTTCAATTCATTTAAGAGTGAGTTGCACCAACCTACTTTAACTATTACTTTAACTACTACTTTAACTTTAACCATAACAAAAAGTCAAATGAACTGTCAAATCCCTAGTAAAAGTCCATTATGGACGCCATATTTAACGATAACTTTAACTTTAACTTTAACTGCGCCTCTGGTGCAATCCACCTTAAGTTTAATTGACCCTTTTCAACAATGGTTGGTGAAATTGGTGATTTATGTTTTCAGTTATCGTCCTAATATGTTTTATGTTGACCTGGGCCCACGGACCTCCTAAAGAGCGGGACAACGAAGACATAAGTATGGGCCGGAAGGTAAAAAAAGTAATATAATTTGTTACTTGTTTGACTTAATAGTAGCTTACTAATTAAAAGATCCAACTTTGTGTAGTTAATAGCTATAGCTGTATAAGGTTCTGTCTTTCTCTGATAAGACAAGTCTGTAGTAACGCTGAAATGAGCATTTTTCCTTTACAAAGCTATGCAATGAACTTTCTCATGTCTCAAAGTGTCACAATGCAAAACTTGATCTACGTATATCGGTTTAGCTTTAGCTATTCAAGCGTGAAACGGTAACAGACAAACAAACGTACTTTCGCATTTCTAACATTAGTGCGGATTTCAGATGGGCACAAAATGGTGTGGCATGGCGAAGACCTGCAACCACGACCGTGTCCCGGTGTGCGGGGTCAGCCACGCCGGCGACGTGATGGGCTTCCGAGACCTTTGTGACATGTTCGACTTCAACTGCATCCGCCGTAGAAGTGAGTAGAGAGAGACAGCTGTTTATTGCAGTAGGAGAGAGAAACAAGTCGCAGTATGCTTTATCATGTAACCTGTACTACAAGCAACAAGGTTCGTGTACGCCTACTGGGAGCTACGTACTGATGTTCGTTACATATACCGTGTAACTCGCGCTAGGTGTTAAGAGGTTCGTGTAACTCGAGCTACATGCTACAAAGTTATTGTAGCCTGAACAAGTTACAAGGTTCGAGGCATCCTGAAGACCTGCAACCACGACCGTGTCCCGGTGTGCGGGGTCATCTACGCCGGCGACGTGATGGCCTTCCGAGACCTCTGCATGTTTGACTTCAACTGCATCAGACGTAGAAGTGAGTAGAGAGGGACAGATATATTGGGAGAAAGAGAAGAGATTTACATTATGCTACAAGGTGTGTAACGCCTACTGCGTGCTACGTGCTACAAGATTGGTGTAAGTCGAATTAAGGTTAATTCAGACCGCAACGCGACGCGTAGATGCATTTCTAAATTTGTATGGATTTGACAGATTCGCAAGTCGTCTCACGCTGACGACATCTGTCAAATCCATACAAATTTAGGTCGCGTCGCGTCGCGCCTCGCCTCGTCGCGTTGCGGTTTGAATTGACCCTTAAAAGCAACGAGGTTCGTGTAACGTCAACTGCGTGATAAATGCTACATGGTTAGTATGAACTACACGCTATAAAGTTGGAGTGCTACGCTACGTGCTACAAGGTTGATGTTACTCGAGCTACGTGCTACGAGGTATGTGTGACATGGTGAACACCTGTAACCACGATCATGTCCCGGTGTGAGCTCCAGCTACATGCTACGAGGTTATTGTAACTTGCGTTGCGTGCAACAAGGTTTGTGCAACTCACGCAACGTGCTACGAAGTGTAACTTGAGCTACGTGTTACGTTGTTATTATTACTTGCGACACGTGCGTAACATTATAATTTGTGCAATTGTAACTTACACTACGCTGGGCAGTTACGCGTAGCAGTTGCTAGAATATGTCATAGCAACTGCTACACGCAATATAATATTATAATGTTTAATAAACTATTTTTAATTGTTTCAGATTACAAGCAGACAACTTGCCCCCAAGACAAATCAATTCTCACCGTCTCTCGTCGCCCCACCAACACTTATTATGACGATTAAATTGTAATATTTTTTATAAACATAATATTTTATTTCAAAAAATATTGTATTCAATAATAAATAAACGAATGATTTTATAATTATTGTCGTGTATTATTTCACTCTGTACCTTCATTTTTAGCACAGGTTTGTAACTGTGCAACAATAAGTTTTAATTATTGTTGGACTCTTATCAAGATAGATTACGTAACATCTTTGTCAGAAAACAACAAAGGAGTGTTAAAGTAACTTTTCTCGACTTCCATAAGGGAATATGCGAATCAATTAAGCTTAATTTCCGTTCCGTAGTACATAAACAATTAAACAATCATATACTTTTTTAGAGATCATGTTATGAGTTATTTCTCAAGACTATATTAAATGACACTTAGATAGTTGATAATTATAACTACGTTTATTAGCAATAATTATTATAAGAGTTTCACATACGGCAGCTATAACATATACCTATAGCTCTGTTCACTATAACGTGTCGTGAAAATGTAAAATGTTAAGAAGACGTGTTCTAGACTTGGTTTCTAAGCTTTTTTTAAGGTTTCTCCAAGGTTTTATTGATATTTTCATATTTATTCTACTATTTATTCCATTCTTTTCCAAAACTATAAACAAACTCGCTCTTCCATGTAGTTTTATTTCTACACGTTTTTTGACTGTACTTCTGAAAATAGAACACAGTAACCACATTTCGTCGAAACTCAACAATACCATGTTGACACGTCTATTACTAGAATGTTTCTAGAATCTTCTACAATGGGGTATTTATAACGCTGTTGGCGGTATTAGAGTGCAGTAAGCATGTAGAATGGCACTTAAAGTTGTTATATTTTTGTTAATAACCCGTATTAATGGACACTTGGTAGGCGACAAGGCGTACCTTGTAAGTATGGTAGATTTTAAGAAGTTTTTATAGGATAAATTATTGACTTAAATGTCACCTATAGCTTTGTAGAAATATTATGATTGGAAGCCTCACAGAGAGAATAATATACCTACTACCGAGCGAGGCGGTAAAACTTAAGTTATAATACTTTAGGGTATGTATTATATTATATTAAAGTTCTCTGTGAATGTATCAGCGCTTATAGAGTTACTTATAACTTGTTTGTTTGTATGAGAAAGACCTCAATATTATAAATTGCCTTTACAAAAAACTAATATTAATAATTGCACAACACGTGCACATAAAATTAATATCATCTTATGCCATGTAATAACACGGTCTGAAAGACCTAAACCTACCAATAACGTTACTTTTTAGACAGAACTCAAGCGCCTCTGCGAGCACGCGTACGTGTGTTTCCACGACAAAGTCCTGATCTGCGGGAAGTCAGTCAACGAGATGAGGACTTTCCTGGACTTGTGTGACCTGTACGAGTACTCCTGTGAGCATAATATGGGTAAGAGCTCTGGCTGATTAGCGACGTGATTCTTAATCGCGCTATCGAAGTTTTATTGTGTGTATGTGTCACATATACAGATTATAACAAAACTAAGTGATAATACTTTAGAGAGACACTATGGACACATAATAAATAGAGTTCAGTGTCAAAGTAGTACTTAGCGCTGGAAGAGCAAAATTTTTTTCGTAATTTGTATGGGCAAGCGCCGCAGCGCGCGCGTCATGAATTTTCCCATACGAAAGTTAAAAATGGTGCTCTTTCAGCCCTGTTTAAGAGATAAAAAACACAAACATAAAAAAGCTAAAAGAATTAGGGCCTGCTTCACCACTTTCTGATAAAGTGCCGAATAGGCTATTGACAACTTTTTTGATAGATTCTCCATACTCGATCTGTAAAGTTAATTGGTGATAGTCGCCTATTCGGCACTTATCAGGAAGTGGTGAAACAGGCCCTTAAGGCCGTCACAGACCTAGCTATAATATATATTAATATATTTATAGCTAGGCATATTAATATACATTTTCTATACAATTTTCGCGTGACCACACACTCAGCTATAATATATATTTCTGGTCTCAGTGTGTTTAGTACGGTATATTAATATATATTATAGCTAAGTCTGTGACGGGCTTAACCCTTTCTAATCTATTACAAGGTGTGTCAAAAGTAGCTCTTTAAGCACTGCTACTTTTACATTGAACTCTATTAAGAAGAGTCGTGTAGCGACGACAGTAATTAATATCTACTTCGGTAAATGAAATAACTAGGCTTTAATATAAAATCGTAAGTGATTAAGAATGTATATTATATTATATTTTATATTTAATTATAATTATGTAAAATGAAACAAAATACTTTATAATGTTACAAAAAAAAGAAGCTATGGCTTACGGCAAAGATGTTACCAAACTTCGTAAATCTCATTAGGAAGCAATTTCCTATAATATTTACGCGCAAGCTGGCTAAGTGGCTACTTGTGATACTTCTAAATAATATGGTAGAACCTTTATAGCCATCAAATTATATTATTTTATTTAAAAATACAACCAAATAGAAAAGGCAACAATATGCAAAAAAGCTATTATGGTGACCAGTTTTTAGGGTTCCGTACCCAAAGGGTAAAAACGGGACCCTGTTACTAAGACTTCGTTGCCTGTCCGTCTGTATGTCTGTCTGTCTGTCTCCAGGCTGTAACTCAAGAACCGCTATAGCTAGACTTCTGAAATTTTCACAGATTGTGTATATCTGTTGCCGCTATAACAACAAATACTAAAAATAAAATAAAGTTAATATTTAAGGGGGGCTCCCATACAAGATACGTGATTTTTTGGCCTTTTTTGCTTGTAATCAATAATGGTAACAGCTAGGCACTTGAAATTTTCACAAAATCCTCAATTGTATGTGTACTTTAATATTAAATAATAAAATTAAAATAAAATAAATAACGAAGGGGGGCTCCCATACAAAAAACACAATTTTTTCCCTATTTTCGTTCTACAACGGTACGGAACCCTTCGTGCGCGAGTCCAACTCGCACTTGGCCCATTATTTCACAGTTCCTTTCAATATAAAAATGTGTATCATATACCTCTAATCTCTATATTGAATTTAATTGAACGTAAACAATAAGACAAAATATATTGACCAAGTGTTTCATTACATTTAAGTTAAGATTTTTCGTTTGCGTTTCTGAAGCTCTGAACAGAGTAGTAATTAGTTAGTTAGTTTATTCTCAATCTAACGATATTATTTTTAGTTTTCAGACACGTCAAAGAAGAAAAGGATGTGTGTCCCAGCCAACAGGAGCTTGGACCAGGATTAGGATAAAGAAGATATAAGATCTTAAGAACTATAGGAACAAAACACAACACAAAAAAGTTACCCCCTGACCTGACCCCTATAATTGCTTACCATCAGTATATTCGTCTACTCGTTTCCAGTCTATGTTTTCATACAAAAAATATACGATTTATAAAAAAATATTTGTTTATTTATAGTACGTTACGAGGTCTTCCCTGCATTTGCTTTATCTGCATAGCTTGGCATGTGTGGAGGGTGAAATCTGAAATAAAAGTATAATTATATGTACCATCAGAAAAATGATTTATATGCAGCTGATGGACCTACGTTATTTGGTCGGGTTATGCGAAGTCAATGTTAGTCCGCGTAGTCAATCGGCTGGGCGTGACAAAACGCGACTAAACAACGTAACACCTATAAATCAATTTCGATAGATGAAAATGTACAATCTAGTAGTTTTTTGTATCTAGAAGGATTTATATTGAGGGAAATTAGAGTAAGATTTGATAAATTATATGATAATAGCAAAATATATAGCTATACATAATATTATCACAATATCTCGACTTCTTCAGATAAAATGTTTTGATCAGGGAAATAGAATTAAAAAATCACAGACAAAAGATACGTACCATGACCCCAGTAACAATTGACTTCCATCATATGGCAGAAATCCGTGAATTTGGCAAAACCAGCTTTATCGTCGTAACCGCAGATTTCAATTCTGTTTGGCTGGCAATTCTGCAAATTCTGGCACCACTTGCTTAGACGATTGTTTCTTCTACCATTCACTGGCAAGTCCAATGACTTAGGTTCTTCGGGCTTAAATAAAAATAGTTTGAGAAAATAATTAACAACTTAATAATTGTTCTACAATATGTACTGAATTTACATGAGTTATATTTAAAAATTAGCAGCCTGATTACTAATTAGCATATTTACGCAGATAACAGATACAGAATAATTTAATGCTTATTTTATAGATACACCAGCAAGACTTTCTTGAATTTACAACAGTCTTATCAGACACATTGTCAACATAAAATACAGGCAGACTTACAAAATACGGCATCAACGCTTGCATAAGTTTTTTTTTTTTCAAATTATCGTTTTAATGTGGAATTAACATTGCTTACCTCTCTTTTATCTTTCTTTGAAATATGCTCAGCGTTTTCAGACACAACATGATCTGCTTCACTGTTAGGTGTGTCAAGACGTTCAGAAGGATTTTCGGATGCAGCATCATTTTTAGCTGAAGATTGGGCATTTTTTTCATCTACCTTAAGCTCATGAGGAGGTTGTTCAGAAGATTTTACTAATTCAACAACTGGTTCAGTAGTATGCACTTGATCGGCTTCCTTTTTGGGTCTATTTGAAGCATGCTCATTAGTGTTTTTAGAAACATGTTCAGCCACGTTTTTAGATGTTGAAGGATTTTGTTCTCCATTTTTTGATTCAGGGTGGACATTAGAATGATCTTTGGAAGGATCGTGCTCATTTTTAGATTCAGAATGAACGTGGTCTTCTTTTTTTAATGGAACCGAAGCAGACTCAGCAGCCTTTTTAGGTTCGAGTTCGTCAATCTTATAAGTGCTAGAAACACCATCTTCTATCGCCCTTTTAGACAGACGCAGCTCTTGGGAAAAATAAATTAAGCACGCAAAAAATATGGCTGGAATGAAACCATTAATTTAATTACAACTTTAAAACGCTCAAAAGATAAAATTAGATATGTTAAACTATAATTCCTTTTTTTTCAATCTTTGACAACCCCATATATAATTCCTTCATAAACTGATTTTCTCCAATAAATTATTTGTCTGTCTTTGTCTACCTAATTTTCTACAAATTTTTATTAGCAAAGTTCTTATTTTCATCCATTTTATCTTCCGCAAGAAAACTTTTAAAATAAACTACGCTCGCATTTAATTTTCCTTGAAAGGAGAAATAATTTTTCTTACAAGTGGAAAATAGAATTCTATTTATACACTTACCCCGCACTAGGAGCATGGTGCAGCGATCGACAAATAGGTCAGAGAGGAGTACAGCCACACTTATACTGTACCGAGAGGGGAAATGACAAGTCTTGATACTTGCTAATATCACAGTCTCTTTTTTCTATCCCTATTTGGATCTTAAAAAATAAAGAACAGATTTTTATGCGGTTTACTTAAATAGATAGAGATCATTCACCGGAAGTACTATCAGAGACGGACCTATGTAATTTGTTCGAATTGTGTCCAACCCAGCCAGATAATTACAATTAACATTGAATTGACATAATTCGACCAAATGACGTAGGTCAGACTGCCTATGAATCAATTTCTTCGATGGTTGAAAGAGGGAAAAAAGGGGAAAGGGTTAAAAGAAGAATAAAATGTTTATAGTAGTATTGTCATCTTTAAAGATACATAAAAACTTATTTTCATGCTTTTGATATAAATAAATACAACATTCAAAGAATTAAAAATTGCCCTTATGAAGGTAAAAATAGGGATAAGCGTTTGTTAATCATCCAACGATTTCGCTTTTTGTGATACGAGTTTCAAAATGTTTTCATTTATAAAGGGACTGTTTCCAATTTTATCTTTTCGGTATTTTCAAGCTACATTCACGCGGGCGAAACCACGCGGGTCAACTAGTTAAATTCGCACTTTAAAAAGTTTTAAAGTGAGTTGCAACTTGCTGTAACCATTACAAAAAGTCAAACCAACAGTCAAAGCTCTGGCTTAGTCAATAATTCATTAGCGTAAAAACTAAAAACCATGGTGCAACAAACGTTTGTAAAATTCTTTGGTCATTGATAAAGTTACTGCTAAAATTAAACTTAACTGTAGCTATAACTATCACCTGTGGTGCAGCTCACTATTAGAGTTTTAATTATTATTATTATTTTGTTTTTTCAAGTAAGTATCAAGTTATTCAATCCTTTAATATCGCTAGTTGATTTATAGTTATAAGTGTTGTGATTAAATTACTGCCGATACGCCACTCCGGCAAATCGCAAATTAATTACATTCTAAATCATTTCCTATTTCATTTGCTATTTTTAAATCGCTCCTTTTGACGTATGATTGTAATCAATCAAACGCTATACTTTAATCAATAGGAGAGGCACAGAATTTAATACATCTACATTTTAATGGTATAAAGGTTAAAATGTAGATGTATAAATAAATATTTGAGCAATAAAACTCTATGGAATATAAATCATTCCTAAAACAATTGAAATATAAAAATTTACAACAATTTTATAACTTTATTTGAACAAAATGCTACGCGTGATCGTCATTGGGTATATATTTTATATTTTTGCAATAATATCCATATAATACGTCAGTAATAAATGTAGTATTTTATTTTTAGGTCATTTTCTAACCAAGGTTTTGGCACACAGTGAGACAATTAAGGTAAACCTTGGTCACTTAAAGCTTTGAGTAAATAAATTAAGAACCTCATACGTATTATATATGGAGAAGCCTTTTGTCTTAGATAAATGATTGGTCTCGCGCTCGGCGCTACGACGCACGAGTTACGACGCTACGTCGTAGCGCCAAGCGCGAGACCAATCATATTAATTTATCTAAGCCTTTTGTTCTTCTCCTGTCTAATTATCTAACTCAGTTGTCCCGCAATTCGTTTATCGCGTGGGAACCGTACATTTTTCCGCAAAAAAACTGTTATGTCCCTCGTCGTCTATCAAATGGGTCCACCCGTTTAGACGTGAAGAGTTTACAGACAGACATAAGACGCACTTTCGCAATATTAATTAGTAAGGATAGTAACACATAGGTGACACGGTCAGTCTGGCATCAGTTCACTCTATCAGTCTGATCCAGACTGACGGGAGAGTGATCGTGTAACCGTGTGATTGAAGGACTGATTATTTTTCATTATGTACTTTCTGGTCATCATTCTAGTGTCAGTCTCATACTGATGGACTGAACTGATGCCAGACTGACCGTGTAACCGTACTCTAAAGATGAATGTATAAACAGAATGAAGAGGAATGCAAGATCGCGGACTTATGTGTCCACGACAAGGTGCCGATGTGTGGGATCGACTCCTGCGGCGAGATGAGGACCTTCATAGACACGTGCGACATGCATGAGTTTAATTGTGACTCCAAGAAAGGTATGGTTACTCCTAAACTACTAGGTTGATTAGATCTTGCAACAGGCAATTAATAGATGTAATTTTCTACGATTTTCTCCAGCATAATAGCTGAAAACATTCTGCAGAATATCTACTAAGCCAAAATTGGCTTTAAGATATATACTAAGGCATATTTTTACAGATTTCAAGCAACGGCCGATCCACGAATGCTGGGTGACCTGCAAGAGGGGCAGATCGTACAAAAAACCGGAGTTCAGGGCGGACTGCAACCTCAATATACGACCTAATACACATAATTAAATTCTAATATTGTTTTTAATATTAGTAACCCAACGGCCATCATCAAAATACGGTTTATTTACGGAATTACGGAGAAAGTTACGAAACTACTCAGCATCATAGCAGGCAATATTGCTCCTACGTTTTAAGATTTTAAGATTTTATTATATTAATAGCTGATTGATACCTTGATCGTGGAAAAACCAGATACAATAGCATAGCTATTGTTATCGCGGCCGCAGGTGGCCACTTGGGAGTTGATAGATAAAAGGAAACCTACGCAGAAAGGAGAGCTACGCATTAAAGTGCCCAATAGTGTGTGCGAAAACGTACACAAGAGCACTCTTTCTTCCTAAAACTGTTTGTCTCTCAAACTTCTATATAATACCTTATAATATGGAATAGATGCCAGAGCTTACAGCCGTTACCAATCCGATCATAGATTTAAAATATACAACGTTGCCTAGACTAATAACAATATTGAAGTACATTTTCTGCCTCTCAGGTGAATCGTCTAGTTTTAAATTTTATGACGAAGCTAATGCAGTAAAGAGTTCATAAAATTAATAACTTCATATTTTACAGAGAAACCCCTTCAATGGATAACCTTTATTACTTTTATCTATACTAATAATTTATAAAGCTGAAGAGTTTGTTTGCTTCACGAACTACTGGAGTGATTTTTATTTAAATTGACACAGATATAGAGAAAGGACATGGGCTATATTTGAAGGAAAATATTCCTACGAAATTCCATATTTACGTGGGTACTGGGTAGAGCCACGCAAAGCGTGTAGGAAAATACACATATTTATAAATAATTATATAACGATAACAGATAACGCCCGCAACTTCGTTTATCGCGCGAGAACCGTACATTTTTCCGGGATAAAAAGTATTGTATGTCCTTTCCCAGCACCCAAATTATCTCCGTACCAAATTTTAGCAAAGTCGGTTCAGTGATTTGGGCGTGAATAGGTTACAGACACACTTTCTCATTTATAATATTAGTATGGACGGATTTTATATATTGTGTACCTACTGAAACCCTTTTCAATAGAAAACCTTTATTACTTTTATTTCAAAATAAAGTAGCACATTATCGTCGGTTTTATTGTTATTTCAAGTTAGAACGTTTCACAAAGCGATGAGGAATAAATAGAATGTTACAATTTCGTTTATGTGTATTTTGTTTTTACACGTTTAGGCTTATAAACGCCCATGTAGACAGCGCCAAGGTAAGCGTTATATAAAAGCAATAATGTTAAAATACTCATTATTAATGTTACTGTTATGAAAATAATTCCTTTTTGAAATATATTTTCATATTATCATCAATTCTAGTAAACATGTTTTAACACAAGATTCGCCTTGTATTATAATTTCAATTATTGTGAATAAAAAGCTTTCGCATTTTGTTAAGTTTTTGTTGTGTTTCATGTTTTGACAGCGATAAGTTATAATCGATAATACAGCTATAGGGTGGTATATGATGTCCGAGCTTGGTCGTTTTTCTTTCACTCGAGCCACAGAGTTGACATACAATCTTTCTTCTTTAGGTCATTTAAATTATTAATAATTACACAATTCATATAAGCCGAATAAAGCTCTGCTCTGCGTGAGGGCCGCGCTGAAGTGAAGCGCACGCGCCCGTTCCCTTATCTCGCCCGGAATTCCGTTAAGCTATCACCTATCACCTGCTTTTATTTGTCTAGCCGACCGCGACACGGTGGCGCCAGCCTCTTGCTGCATTCTGTAGCCCCGAGACTGGACATTTAAATAATTATTGTTTTTTTTTTATTATTATTAATTTATTTTATAATTATTATTTATGCTATTATTAAATCCATATTATTTATTTATATACATATATTATATGTAAGTAATTGCACTACACTACATATTATGTAATATTATGTTGTTTCTTTTTTTACATTGTAAGATTATAAAATTATTACTTATTTATTATATTTATCTAGATCATGACTGTAATATATTATGCTGTGTGTTGTATGTCTGTCAAACACCTGGCAATCACGAGGATCCACATAATACCAGGGATCGTGGTACAGTTTCCTGTACCAAGATCATTACCTGAGTGGAGTCCTATTCAACAACTTTTCGCACTGCACTGCCTTATACCGAAGCACTCAATCCGCGCCGCACCACAGATATATTGAGTATATACCTAAGTATATATTAATGTGTTTGTGGTGGTGGTGGTGGTGTACATAGAATGTGAAATATGAAACGCAACGTTAAATTTTAAATGTAAATTTTAAATATTGTGTTCAATGCCTTTTTTTTTTCTTTTTAAATATATAATATGTGGTTAGGCTTAGTATACATGTATTTTTTTTTTCTTTGTATTTGTTGTTGTGTGCTTTGTATAATTGTGGTGTACTGTGAAGTTTGTTGAATAAATGTCTATTATTATTATTATTATTATTATTAATCGAAAATGTTTCCGATTCGTGCTAAAACTCTCACGTGAAACTGTTTAAATTATATCCAATATATTTTATTTCACTGTCAAAATTATCGAATGCAACATCACTAAAGGCCCTACTCTCTAGTAGTATATTGTTTACTACCTTGTGGTTCATCTATAAAGTATGTCACATATAAGGGGAGGACGGGGTCGACGAAGTGTCACATTTCATTTTCTTAAAATTAAATAGCGATAAATATTGAGGTGATTTTAATTTTTAGATGAAAAATTGCAAATTTGTGACGTCACACCAGGGAGGGGGAGTCTTTAAATGATATAATATCGTACTTTCATGGATGGTCCCTTGTCTTATCTTCTTCTACGCCTCGTTCTACTTTCAGCTGGAAGAAGAATGTAAGATAGCGGACATCTGCAGACACGACCAGGTGCCGATCTGCGGGATCGACGCCTGCGGAGAGATGAGGACCTTCATAGACTCCTGTGACATGCACGAGTTTAATTGCGACTCTAAAAAAGGTAAAAAAGGAAAAAGATCAAAAAATTTGGATGAAAATTACTTATAAAGTAAAATAAATTATATTAAAAAAAGGTTGGAGATATCTGAAAAAAGATCTGAACCTCTACCGCGTTGCTGTTATTATAATTTTTTGTTTTGATGTAGTCTTGCTGTATTGTTGAGTAAGATAAAGCACGCAATGTTGCTGGCTGCTGCAATTTTAAGCGTCTCCCAGACAGACGCGGGCAGCGATGGCGGCGGCGGTCAGTTGTTTGTACTGCCACCGCCGCCGCGTGTGTCTGTGTCGTTCCTAGAACTCTCAAGTCATCCAACTGACCGCCACCGCTGCCCGCGTCTGTCTGGGAGACGCCTTATCCTTTTGCGTGCGACCTGTGAAAATTTTATTTTATTTTATTTGGGTGGCTTACAGCTAACAGTATTATATTATGCTTAAAATATAGATACTTAACAAAAAGCCAATTATTACATTATGCTTAAAATATAGATAACAAAAAGCCAATTACAAGCCTCAACAGATAACTTAATTTTGCAGCAGTAGCAATAAAAACTTCGAGAAAGGTAACCAGCCTTGTAACAGTGAAAGGATCCTTGCAGGTGCAGCAAAAAGTATAGCGAGTCTACCGTGATTTTGGACCTATTTTTAGGTACTTTGCTATTTTAATCCAACATTAATACAGTTGTGATCCTGTCCGAATCATATTAAACTGTGAAACAGTATTCTCTTAAACGTCAAACGCCATAATATTAAGTTGAGTTTTGACCAATCAAAACGTGTTACCTGTACAGCTCAGTAGTAACCATTTGAATGAACCCGAATTTAAATATTTAATATTTTTTGGGATTGAAGGTAGAAAATTAAAAAATCCTTGTTAACGAATCACGTAGCGAGAGCGTGATATTCCCATCCGTCCCTACCTATATAAAGAGCAGTTTTTGTCATCGCGGGCTCAGTTCGGTTCAGCTCGTAACGAACAATCAACGTTAACGAATCTATGTTGCACCGCGCCGCGGAGTGAAATTATCGCCGTTACTCTGCGCGATAACTCATAGAACTACTTAAATTCCGCCAAGTGTGAAAAATCTGTATCAAGCAAAGAAGAATTATTGAGGGCCCTCCGAAGCTAGTTGAAGAACCAAAAGGTTAGTGAAAGCTGCTCTAAATCCTTTCTTTTATTCCCTAAATACAGTCCACTAAATTTTAAAACTCACAAATGGTATTAGAGCTACCATTTTTTCTGGTCCATTCGAACCGCATTATTCGTTAAATATCAGCTGTATGCTACTTTCCGCTACTTTCCGCTTCGTAATTGTCCCTTTGTAACTGTCACGTAAATAATTATTGTCCCGTCACTATCCTACTCCCGCTAATCTCGCTAAATCGAACATAAGATTTATTTGTCTTGTTCGTTTCCTGGTTTAAATTGTGCATAGGAAAAAATTTACTATTTTATAAATATTTCATCCGCATAATATTTTATTTCACTGCAATTACTAGGTGTTTGTGCAATCGCTGTGCTAGGTAACTGAAATATCTTCTCCGATAGATAGATATTTCATTTTATTTTAACCCGCATTACTTGGACGGCATTTGTAACGAATCCCTAAATTAATTCGGTAACCGCTGTGAATTTTTTCCATCCGCCATTTTATACAGCGTCACGGAGTTCAAATTTGAACGACGCGGCCGCGCGCGTAACCGTCAAATTGTACCTACGAGTTACGACAAACGGGCAGTAGTTAGGCAGTTGCATTTTATTTGATATTTAAACAGTTATTATTCACACAGGCATTTAAGTAGTATATTATCATCCCGCATTTTATTTTTTCTTTTTATTATATTAATAAGTATTTATTACTACATATTATATTTATTTTATCGATCGTATATTATAAGTACTTATTAGTTATTACCGCATCGCATCGCATCGCATCATCGCATCGCATCGCATTCATCATTTTATTATTATCGCCGCATCATATTTTACTTTATTTATCGTTGATTTAAGTGGGAGAGCCAAGCTTCGGCACGAGTGGGCAGGCTCATCCGGTGAAAGACCACAGCCTCACAGAATACCGGCGTTAAATAGTGCTTGCACTGTGTTTCGTCGAGTGAGTGAGGTTTCCGGACGCCCAAAGGGAGGAAACGCACCTGCAACTCCTCTAGGATTGCAGATAGTTCCCTCTCATATTATATTTGTGTAGGTGTATGTAGTATATTTATATAGAATATTTTATGTATGTATATTTTATATATTTGGTGCATATATATTATTTTATTTTTTTAACTGCAGCTGCCTACCTACCTACCCGCGCCCCGCATTCTGAGGTACCTACCTACGTCATTTACAAATTTTAACCGCCTTTGAAAGTAACATTTTATAACCGCTTTGTGCTTTCGAATTTATACCTACATTGTAATTTGTAAATCGTAAATCGGTAACGTACATTATTTCGAACTTTAAAATTAAAACATTGTTTCATAATTAATTAAAATTAGTCTTGCTTTGATTTAGTTGCCTACTTAATTTTTCTTTCAAAATGGTTAAACCGGGCAAGAGGAAGTCTAGTAAATCTTTTGAAGAAGATAATATTTCCGATACCGATAAAAATCAATTAACATTGTATTCGGTAAAGCGCGATGTTTTATTTAAGCGTATGCAAAATATTCTTGAGCTTGCCCATAAAGCCGAGACAGATACTCGACAAGTCAGAGCTTTTAGAACTAGCGCGTTAAATATTGAAACTATGCGTTCGGATTACCAAAATGTTTTGGAGGCATTTAATTTATTGCAAATGCAGATAGATCCGAATGCTAGTATTGATTACGATTCCTGGTCAGATTTCGAGGAGATGTATTGTTACATTAAACAGGTTTTGTTGGACACGGAAACGAAGCCGACGTTAACGGGGCCCGCGCCGTCATTTTCGACACGACCTCGGACCCATTTACCCCCAATAGACCTTATGTCTTTCAATGGGGACATCAAAACTTGGCCTCTGTTCTACCAACAATTTAAAAGCATAATTCACGATAACGAGTCGCTTACTGACAGTGAACGTGTGTTTTATCTGGTAGGTAAACTAACCGGGAATGCCGCTTCCGTATGCGTAGGCCTTGCGCCGACCGCGCAAAATTATCCAATTATTTGGAAAGCTTTATTACAAAAGTATGACGATCAGCGGTCGCTCGCTAGTTCATACCTAAATCAATTATTACGTTTCAGACCGCTATCCAGTACGAGTTCGAGCGGACTCGAATCATTTATCAATAATTTTAATTCTTCGGTGGAAGCGCTTAGGCAACTACAAATCGAGAACTTAACAGATTTCATTTTGTTACATTTAGCCCTTCAGAAATTAGATTCAGAAACAGTGAGATTATTCGAACATACTTATAGGAAGGAAAAGTTTCCAACCTATGAAAATTTAATTGAGTTCGTAAAGGAAAATAGCAAAGTGATTTCGCGCACTACTTGTACATTAACACAGAAGTCTAATATTGATAATCAACCGCAGCGGGGAAAAATAACCGCGTCTACTTCTCGGAGTTTAACTAAATCGTTTGTCGGTAAGAAAATGTCCGACGTACAGCGCGTGAGTCCGCCGACTTTAAAGTCCGCGGACAATTGTGTACTTTGTAATGCTAATTTACATGACAATATGTACTCGTGTGCTTCGTTCATGAAGCTTACGCCGCGGGAAAGATTTAGTTTTATAAAGCAGAAGTCGTTTTGTAATAATTGTTTAAGCGTAAAACATAAAACATTTTCATGCACGTCGAAAAATACATGCAAATATTGTAATTCGAACCATCATTCGCTTTTACATTTTAATGTAAATAAAACGGGCAACCACTTGGCCATGGTGTCGATCGAAAATAATTCTAATCACAGTAATAACGACTCTGTGACACCTACAAATAAGGTCGATAATGGTTTGCAGTATCGCGATGTATTAGATCCACAGGCAGCAAGTTCGAGTTTATGCAACTTATCATTTAAAGGTAATTCCGGATATAATACAACGGCTTTACTGGCCACAGCGAAAATACGAATTATCGATAAATTAAATCGCGTTCATTATGTAAGATGCTTGATCGATGCGGGCTCCCAGAGTGATTACGTAACTCATTCCCTTTGTAAACGTTTATCTTTATCAGTTCGTAAACAAGATCGTTTTTCTGAAGTACAGGGAATAGGAGGCATTACGCAAAAAATAATAGGGATGACTGAATTCAGTTTTGCTTCGAGATTTATTAACGACAGTCGTCGCTATACCGCACAGCCATTGGTCGTTGAACGTATTACATCACATTTGCCCGATTCGAAAATTGATACGACGGCAATGAGTCATATCAGAAAACTGCAATTAGCCGATGATGAATTTGAACACCCAGGGCCTATAGATATGCTTTTAGGTGTAAATATTTATTGTGATATTTTATTATCAAATAAAATTAAAGGTTCAAGGCCTGATATGCCGTGCGCGATCGAAACCGCGTTAGGCTATATTTTGATGGGGACCGCTCCAGTGGTCTCGCTAAATCCCGCGCCGCCGCGTACTACATGCGCGTTCTCGACGGAGCCACTTCATAAAGTCGTTGAGAAGTTTTGGGCTACCGAAGAGTTACCATCGCGGAAATATTTAAGTCCCGATGATCAAAAATGCGAAGATATTTATACTTCTACTACTGTCCGTCGCGAAGACGGCAGTTACGTTGTTGATCTTCCCTTTAAAGAAAATCCTAGCAAGTTAGGTAATTCTTATATAACCGCTAAAAATCGTTTCTTTTTGTTAGAAAAAAGGTTTGCACGAGACCCCGAGTTAAAAATAAAATACGATGATATAATTCGCGAGTATTTAGCCTCCGGTATTTTAAGTCGTGCTGCGCCTAACGAGGGAGTCTCATCGCAGGGATTTTTTCTAGCGCATCATCCAGTTGTCCGTAATGACAAAAGCACTACTAAAGTCCGCCCCGTTTTGGACGGCAGCGCTAAAACAGATACCGGGTTGTCACTTAATGACATTTTACATACCGGGTGTAATTTACAGTCAAACATATTTGATATTCTACTAAATGTGCGAGTATTTCGTATTGCATTTTTTTCAGATGTAAAACAAATGTATCTTTCCATTCATGCCAACCCATTACACTGTAAATATCAACGTATCTTATACCGCTTCGAACCTAGTGAACCGCTTCAGATATATTTATTTAACCGCGTTACATTTGGTCTTAGATGTTCACCATATCTCGCACTACGTACATTACGTCAGTTGGCTGTCGACGAGCGTCATAGATGGCCTGAGGCAGCCAGCGTGTTAGAGCGAGATAGCTATATGGACGACCTGGCTTCTTCTGCTTCTTCGGTGGAAGAAGCAGCTAAGATAGCCAGGGATCTTATAGCACTTCTCAAGGCAGGCGGGTTCGAATTAGTGAAATGGGCTTCTAATTCTCCTGAATTACTTGAACAAATTCCCGAGTCTCATCGGCAACCCAGAACCGTATCTTTTGATAATGACAGTGTGTTTAAGGTATTAGGTTTACGTTGGCTGTCGACAAAGGATAGCTTTGTGTTCGACATTAATAATCCTCCGACAACATGCACCAAGCGCGCCATACTTTCTACTACCGCACGTTTATATGATGTGCTAGGATTGGTAGGGCCTGTTATTTTATATGCTAAACTTATTATTAAAGAGCTTTGGCTTCTCAACATCGATTGGGACGAAAGGCCGCCCCAGCATATCGTAGAGCGTTGGCAACAATATTTAAATCAATTACCAATAATTAGTGATTAAACGAACTTACCTGTAGGTGAAGTTCAATCATAATTATACGAAGTGCTGCGCCCGAAGAATCAGTATAAACTCAATATATTAAACACTTGTAGTAACGCCAGGTCACACCATTGCTACACTATAGTCTATAAAATAAAGACAAAAAAAAAAAATTATCTACGTTCCTGTTACTCTATAGTACCTTCACACTTCCGGTACAATGGCAACCACCCCTGTCGTTTGGCGCTAAGCCTCATTTAGTTTAGAAAATAAAATGATGTTTCCCTACTAGGGCTTTTTGGGTGGGCGGGTTACTGATTCTTCGGGCGCAGCACTTCGTATAATTATGATTGAACTTCACCTACAGGTAAGTTCGTTTAATCACTAATTATACTTCGTGCTGCGCCCTCGAATCAGTATAAACTCAATATATTAAACACTTGTAGATGTTGAGAGATGTTAAAGGAAACATCATGTTTTAATCAATTTGATTTTTTATAGGTACTTATAAAAATTAAAAAGATTATATAAAAAAAATTTTGGAATACATAAATCAAAGAGAACAAATTATTTTAGCTAAGGCTACATTGTCATGTTCATTAACAATAGGCCGGTTATAAAATTTTGCAAATGTGGAATTGGCACTCCATCCAGCAGTCTGTCGTATCACGTTCAGACTGACGCCAAGCTTAAACGCTTTAGAAGAGGCAGCGTGCCTTGTACTGTGCGATGAGAAGGATGAAATTCCAATTCCACTATTTCCCAATGTAATAATGTTTTTGCAGGGCAAACTTCAACACGGTCATTATAAAAAGGTAAATGTAAAGTTGGCTGATTAGTTCCAATTCTGGAAGTTTTAATTAAGTCCCTAATCTTAATAACAATTTGATCATTCGAAGTAATTAATTCATTAATTTTTATTTTTGATAGTGTTTGCACTCTATGTGCAGTGACAAGGGCAAGTAAAGTGATACACTTTTTTGAAAGTTTCTCAAGAGGTAAATTTTCATTTGGAAATAAAGATCCTAAGTAATTTTAAAACTATAGCCGCGTCCCAAGTCGTATTATATTTAGGCAATGGGGGTCTTAAATTATATACACCTTTGCAAAAACTCGAAATGCGAATGTCACTAGACACGTCATTAGCAATTAAAGCGAGAGCGGCTCTATGGCTGTTAATTGTGCCATATTTACCTCCATCGTTATAAATTTTTGTTAAAAATTCTATTACCTGAGCAACCGATGGCTTGAAAAAATCAATGTTATTATTTTGGCAAAATACATACCAGCGTTTAAAACATACATCGTACTGTTTTATGGTATTTGAAGACCACCCTGCCATAGTTATTTCTAATGCAGCATCGGGAACTCCGCGCTTGAGCAACGCTTCCCTGACAATATCCCGGCAACCAGGGTAAGGTGCGTTTGAAAATTGCGATTGCTGTAACATGGTAAGATAATGTCGTTATAATCCAGTGTAAGTAATTAAATCAGAAATAACGAGGCGTTCAAACAAAGGATACCACGGTTGCGTGGGCCAATTAAGAACTACCATGATACCCGCTATACCTGCTTTATCTACGATAACTTTTGAATTAGCGATTTTAGAATAGGTAAGCGAAAATTGTGGAAACACATAAAACAATTCATGCGACCTATCTAGTATAAGCGCATTAACAGCAACAGCGTTTTAGACTCTATGCCAGACCTATTTCTGGCATTTATTATTAATTCTTGATGCAAATAAGTCTATTTGGGGTTCAAGTAAATTTTCTTTTAAATATCTGAAAGAAAAATTCGTTAGCGATCATTCAATATCGGGATGTATTTTTCTAGATTCAAAATCCACTATATAATTATCAGACGATTTGACATAGGATGCAAAAATAAAGATTTTTTGTGTCTCACACCACTGCCAAATATATTTTGTGACTTTATTTAAATGTGGATATTTAACAACACCCATACGATTAATACAGCTGTTTACGGGAGTGGTATTTTCAATTCTAAGCAAAACTAGACAAACTAGACTCTTTACCTAATGCAAAAAAGGCCGCTAATAATAATTCGAGATGGCTTATATTATTATGAAACAACATTTCTTCGTTTATAGACCAAGAGCCACTAGCTGTTTTCCCATTACATGCTGCTCCCCACCCCGTAGTTGAGGCGTCAGAATAAACCTCTAGCACTATTAGTATCAGTATTTGTCTGACAGTATTCTGTGAACAGAATGTTTGATAGAATCAGTCCACCAATTTAAGTCCGGTAATAAATAACTAATAATGAACACGGAATAGACAAGTACGCTTCATATTTTATTACAATTATTTTTTAAATTTAAAAACTTAGTACGTTCTAGTTCTTTTGTATATATTTTTAAGCTCCGATTTTATAATATTTCGTTTTTAAATCTATAATATTACCTACGAAGCAATCTTTAGTCACCAGTTTAAGGACTGTACGAATATTTTCTAATTAGTCTTTATAAATTTATTGAGATTTTTTAAATTTAAAATAAGTCTCATTTTACCATTTGGTCTGGGTACTAAAAACACCCGAGATATGAACTGTTCCGAAACCGGTCGACATTCGGAAATAGCCCTTATGTCAATAAGTTCCTGGATAACGGATGGCAAACGGATTTTTTCAAATTCAGAAACCTTATTTTCTGCTGGTTGACAATTTTGATGAGGTTTTTCATCGAATTCTATCTTGTATCCGTTTATCCAAGACAACACATTATAGTCTCGAGTTACGAGAGAAAATTAGAGAGGCGGCCGGTGTAACGTATTACGTACCTCGTTTACCGGTGACGTGTGCGTGTCACCTTGGTGCGCTGCGAGAAGTTGCGCGATGGTCCCGGACGAGACATCCCGCTCTGCGCAGCAGGCATCTGCTGTCGTGGCGCTGGACCCGGCTGCCTGCGATTCGAAGTCCTCGCCGTCCAGTTTAAATATCTAGTCGAATTCGTTGAAGTGGACGTATTATCTTTCTTAGCTTGAGATTTTAATTCCAAGCTTGACTTTGACACGGCTTTAGCATTTTTAATCGATTCAGTAAAATTCGAACCGAATAGAAATTTATCAATTTTTGTTTCTGTCAAGTGACTACGTAGGTCACTTTTTACTAATGATAGGATGAATTGTTTTCGTGTTTCTGAATTACAGTATTGAATATCACAAAATATTCTACCCACATCCATTAATTCTTTAACTAAATTTTTGTCTACCCCCGAAGCGGATAATTGCGTCGAAATTATGCGACCTAAGCCCGCCAGACCTGCAGCAATTAACTTTTGGCGATTTTCTATTGCGGCGTCTCTTTTGAGAGCTTGTTCATAATGGGCAGAATTTTTGATTTCCGGATTCAAAAGGGGGGCCGATATGCAATTACAATTTGCGGGTAATAGATATTTTTTCAGAATTTCTTTACGATTTTCCTTGCCTATTCCCGATGTCGCTATATAATTAAATCGACTTGCAACTTCTTTGTTGATATCGGGACCAAATTCAACGGAATTGGATGGATCATCTCCTAAGATGTCGTTAATATCCATCTGAACGTCTTTTTCGGCAACATCGACATTAGAAATGTCAGTAGAAGGATCTCCTGGTGGTACCAGTATTTGACTAGGTCCATCTGCTGTAGGACTAATGGTCTCAGGTATTGGTATGACCATTTGACCTAAAAAGACGTTATCACATGTACAAAATGTAAAATATACATACCCTCATTTTTGTGTAATAGCGGCGATATAGTTCCCACAATACTAATCTGATGCTTATTACACGAGACAGTGCGGCGATATACTCCGAAAGTATTCTGATGCACTTCTTTTGACTTTTTATGCAATTATTCACCATAATTATAGCAGTAGATTTTTCTCCAATTACCCTCACAAAATTATGGCAATTGCGGCGAATACGGCGAAGAGGTCTTATAACCAATTCTGATGTATTCTAAAGTCTTAGTTAATTGTGAATCTGAAATATCTGAAACAAATTCTGATAAAAATACTCACAAGTTGAATCCTCAATATCGATATCCGAACAAGAACTCGACGATGACGAATTTGAACTTGACGAGTTATTTCGTCTACAACGTTTGATTTCCTTCTCCAGTTTAGCTAGTTTTTGAACTATAATTTCAAAATTATCTTCATTGGATGCACGTTTCGCCATTTTTATTTCAATTTCAATACGTAATATAACTGAAATAAAGAAGTGTAGCGTGGCGCGGCACTAAAAAGCGAATGAGGCTTAGCGCCAAACGACAGGGGTGGTTGCCATTGTACCGGAAGTGTGAAGGTACTATAGAGTAACAGGAACGTAGATAATTTTTTTTTTTGTCTTTATTTTATAGACTATAGTGTAGCAATGGTGTGACCTGGCGTTACTACAAGTGTTTAATATATTGAGTTTATACTGATTCGAGGGCGCAGCACGAAGTATAATTTCACGTATATCGTTTAATCGTTATCTAGGAGTGGAAGTTGGTTCGGAGGTATCTATCGTCGGTTTTTCGGACGCTAGCGAAGCCGCGTACGGTTGCGTGATATACCTACACGTTGTAAACAATAATGAAGCACCGATCGTCTCGCTATTATGTTCAAAATCGCGAGTCGCTTCGGCTAAACCAAAAATAACACTCGCGCGCTTAGAATTAAATGGAATATTATTGCTTTCCCGACTTTTAAAGGAAGTGTACTGTACGATTTCAAAAAGGCATAAAATAAAAAACGTTTTTATGTTTTCGGATTCGGAAGTCGCTCTGTGTTGGTCGGTGTCGTCACCACACAGGTTCGATACTTATGTCGCCAACCGTATTTCACAGATTCAATCAAACGTATCGACAAATGATTTATATCATGTTGCCGGTGCGGATAATCCCGGGGACTTAATAAGTAGAGGCATGGAGCCAAAACTATTCATAAACAATAAACTGTGGTTTTCCGGGCCAGTCTGGTTATCGCAGCCTATAGATAGGTGGCCGCTAGTTAAGTTTGTACCTAATCGTATTGCGTTGCCGGAACAAAAAACCAAGGTACATGTATCCGCGAAAGCCGGTGACGTGGAGCACCCGTTATTAGTCTTAGCAAAACGCTGTTCTACCTGGAATAAATTACTTAGATCCGTTGTGTATATTTTGCGTTTTACGAGACGCCTTACGCGTAATGATATTATAACGGCTGAGGATTTATCTGTTGCAGAAGATAAAATAATTAGAGCGCTGCAAACTGTTTACTTTTCTGAAGATTTAAAAAATATTCTGAATGGTAAAAAATGTTCGATTAAGTTACAGAAATTATTTCCTTTTGTGGCAGACGGTATATTGCGGGTTGGGGGTCGTTTGACAAACTCATCTTTAGAATATTCGTCAAAATATCCTATTATTTTGCCTAAACAAGATCATATAGTAAAATTACTCATTGATCATTATCACCGCGAAAACTTTCATGCAGGGCCGCAGCTCCTTGTTAGTATTTTAAAAACTAAATACTGGATCATTTCAGCTAGACGAGTAGTTCTACAAATAACGCAAAAATGTAATAGTTGTTTTAGGGCCAATCCTAAGGCAACGTTTCCACTGATGTCAGATCTTCCTAAGTGCCGCTTAGAACAATCCAAAGCATTTTTCCACACTGGAACGGACCTTTGTGGCCCATTAAAAATAACACCTTATCGAAGGCGAGGTATTCAGAGTATAAAAGCATATATTTGCATTTTTGTATGTTTAGTCACAAAGGCTGTACACATTGAGTTGATTTCCTATTTAACATGTGCTAATTTCGTTGACGCGTTTAAACGATTTATATCGCGCCGTGGCCCGTGTGCGTATCTGTATTCTGATAACGGGACCAATTTTGTTGCATCGAAAACGTATTTCAATGAATTACACGAGTTTCTAAAATCCGATGACTATTATCAGGCATTCGGTAATGAACTTGCAAAACATCGTATTACGTGGAAAATGAATCCGCCTACGGCTAGCCATTTTGGTGGTATATGGGAAGCCAATATAAAAAGTGCTAAGTCACTATTGTTTCGAACGATCGGGAAGCAAGTTCTCACGTTCGAGGAGATGACAACTGTCCTCACTCAGATCGAGGCGATATTAAACAGTCGCCCGTTGTATGTTCTGAGCTCTGACCCGTCCGAGCCTCTGTCCCTAACGCCTGCTCATTTTTTGTTTAACTCCCCGTTGGAGCGGTTACCAGCGGCGGATTTGTCCAAGGAAAACACTAATTTGCTATCACGTTTTTCGTTAATGGACTCGCTAGTCCAATCGTATTGGAAAAGATTTAAAGCGGAATATTTACATAATTTGCAACAGCGCGAGAAATGGAATACTCCATCTAATCCAGTGGCGATTGGTACGGTAGTAATATTAAACGTGGATAACGCTCCGCCCTTGCAATGGCCTTTGGGGATCGTTACAAATGTCTATCCGGGGAAGGACGGTGTTACCCGAGTAGCAGAGATAAAAACAAAGAGTGGGACATACAAACGCCCGATAGTACGACTTTGCCCGCTACCGACTCAATAACTCAATTTGTTTTATAATCTTTAATTTAGTGATTAATTAGTTGTTTAAGTTGTAATAATAAATAGTATAATCCCGTGAAAACGGTACTTAGATTTAGAGGTTCGGTTACGGTAAAGGTTGTTAATTTTCAATAACTTTACTTCATAGTAAGCGATTGCACCCGCACTTGTAATTGTTAAGTTGAGCTTTATAGCTCTAGTCTGACTGCTCTTGAAGGGGTCCCTTCAAAGGGGGGGGAAATGAATGAACCCGAATTTAAATATTTAATATTTTTTGGGATTGAAGGTAGAAAATTAAAAAATCCTTGTTAACGAATCACGTAGCGAGAGCGTGATATTCCCATCCGTCCCTACCTATATAAAGAGCAGTTTTTGTCATCGCGGGCTCAGTTCGGTTCAGCTCGTAACGAACAATCAACGTTAACGAATCTATGTTGCACCGCGCCGCGGAGTGAAATTATCGCCGTTACTCTGCGCGATAACTCATAGAACTACTTAAATTCCGCCAAGTGTGAAAAATCTGTATCAAGCAAAGAAGAATTATTGAGGGCCCTCCGAAGCTAGTTGAAGAACCAAAAGGTTAGTGAAAGCTGCTCTAAATCCTTTCTTTTATTCCCTAAATACAGTCCACTAAATTTTAAAACTCACAAATGGTATTAGAGCTACCACCATTTTATATATTACATTTTGTAGTTTAAATGAGACCAGGCTATAATATCAAAGCTGAATCAAATCTGAAATAATATTAAATGAATACAGAACTGTGGTACAGGTAATTTTTTTTAGATGTCACCAAACTTTTTAGTGCAATTTTTTTTGTTTTATAACCCAGAAAATTTTTTATCTTATTTTTTTATTGATTACCTATTTTTTACCTTTTTTAAGAGTTTAAGCACTTTTAACTTTACTTACCTACTTCAAATAACGAATGAATAGAAGTCCTCCTTTATTAGTTTCACCGTAATGACTCGATTGATATCTGATAGTTGTATGACTAAGCGTTGTCCAAATACACTTGACCCCTATTTTATCGAACGACTGAGGAGTTTTCAATGAAATCCTCCCACTCAGAGATCAAGTTACACTGGTCGCTTGACTCCCACGCGGGCGCCAATACTTTAAGTTCAGCTCATACTGAAATACGCAGCATTTGAAATTATGATTTTAAATAAAAATAACCTTGTAAAGGTTTAAACAGGGGGCGCTACTGGCACATACAATAAATAATCCGACCAAAATCCGACGTGTTGCACACGTCATATCAGAATATTGACAGAAACGTTGTCAAACGTACAACAAAACTTTTTGTTTACTGTCTGTGATGGTACCGCCTCTAGCGTCAAAAAATTGCAACAATAATGTATCCTATTGAACCCACAGACATAGATCAATTGAACCTTATTTTAAGTTTTATATCAAAAGTTCTCGAGATGCATCGTGCAGCCTGCTGTTGAAAAACGAAATGTGTAATATCTTCTTATGTAACAAATAAAGTTAAATTTCAATCACGTCGCACCCAGGTGGCGTTTAAACTAAAATGAAACCTAGGTCATAGTCTAGGCATTTTATTACAATTTTGTCGGTAGCGGCCACGTGCCGCGAGGATCGGAAAGCCACCTTTAGCGTTTACTAACTGAATCACATTGTCTAGACGACTTTTTATTTCACCTCTTTGTCCTTTAAACTCTATGGGCAATGACTGTTGTAGTGACTAATTCTACCAGACAACAGTCAGACATGTAGGCGTGGTGAGGGTGACGCGTCGCCTCCCTTCAATTATATTAGAGGGGGTGTAACAAAAGTTAAAACAAAGTTATAATACACGTGTGTATGTGTCCTTTTTACAGGATGTAACAAAATACTTTAGGGTGTGTATGAGTCCCATATTTAGAGTTCACTGTAAAAGCAGCAGCGCTGAAAAAGCAAATTATTCGCTTTTGTAAGGGAAAACTCGTGACGCTGGGGCGCTTGCCCATACAAATCCCAAAAAAAAATTAGTCTTTCAGTGCTGCTACTTTCACGGTGAACTTTCTGCAAGGAACACATACACACCCTAAAGTATTATCACTTAGTTTTATTAAGAACGTAATTACTAATTACTCTTTCCGTGCTGCCACTTTCACAGTGGACTCTTAATAAGCACATGCACACCCTAATGTACTATCACTTTCTTTTGTTACACCAGCTATTTTTCTACTAGATGTTACCCAAAACTTTTAATCACAGAAATTTGTTGCTTTGTCCGTCTTCTTCTCCTTTCCTAAGACAAAAAGTTTATATATTACATACAAATCGGTAAAAGGTATACAAAACTGCTTTTAAACTATTTAAGAAGCTACGTAATTTATTAGGTCTCAAATAATTTGCTAATTTTTAACAAATCTTTTTTTTTTAGATTTCGTCCAAAAGCCAGCACACGAATGTTGGGTGACCTGCAAACGGGGAAGGAGCTTCAAAAAGGCAGTTTTCGGCATCGGATGTGACACTAAAAACTTACCTCCTCATACAATGTGATACATGAGCCAGATACTTACGACCGTACTCAGAGATATTTAACGATTAATTAGTTTAATGAATTATTATTAAAGAGTTTAGAAGTCTATAAAAGAGTTCATTTTTTTTCTTAAGTTAACTACAGAATACAGTGCGAGCATTCGTATAGCTCCTGGACTAAAAAGGTCAATGACCATTGGTGTCACCTTAAAGATATGTTTTAACTGTATCTAATATTTTTTTTGGTACCATAAAAACACAGTGATTTATAAAATTGTTTTATTTTAACACTGTAACTAATAAAAATATAAACAGACGAACATATAACCTCCTCCTTTTTGGAAGTCGGTTGAAAAACAATTTTATTGTATACGAGACAATAACTTACAAAAATGCACTTATTGTTCGAGATCACAGCTTCTTGATATAAACACTTAAAAATAAAAAGTACAAAATTAACCTAACATCACTTAAAACTGCAGTAGATACTTATACTTCTAAACTTATTCTATTTCTTTTTTATTAACTTATTCTACCTAATCAATGTTAAATTTATATTTAATTAACATTCCATTGTCTAATTTAATTTAAATACAAGTGACGTCATTAAACTTTTAACTTAAATATTATACCTTATGACAAATTATTTACTAGAATTAAAATCTGCAAAGCATTACCTATACATAATAATCAATTTAAACAATTATTATTTAAAAAAGTATTAAAAATAACTTACTATTTTGTGTGATAAACTTATTAATATTTACAAAGAATATTTACAGGCCTGAAAATATAAGAAAAAAAGTAAAATTAAAATATTCAAATTTCGAATCAATGGTCGAGGAATCCAGCATGGCTGACGAGATCATAGATTTTTTGTCGCGGAATCTTCTCCGCCTCTCTCTCTACTACTTGCATCTCTTTCTTGGTGAACCATGACTCCTTAGCCAAGCCTGCAGCAATTGAGGGGTTACTGTAGAAGGCGTGTGACTTTAGTAGCTCTGGAGGCAGCTGCGACTCGCTGGCAGCGTTTAGCTCCACTGCCGGATGGGGCTGGACTCCATTGGATAAGGGTTCCGCGTATTGGACTCCAGGTACGATTGGCTGTGAGAAGAGGAACCCTGGTCTCGCTTGGGCCAAACTCAGGATCGCCACGAGAACTGATAAGTAGAGCATTTTGACCTGCAATTAAAACATTGGTTTCAACAACTTTCGGTTTAAAACATATTTTTTTGGTTAGGCTAAATGTGCTCAATTTTAAATAAAAATGAATCTTTCTCGGCTCTACCTAGTAAACACTGGGTACTTATTATATTAAGTTTCTTACTAAAGGTTAGCTCACATTGGATTTTTAGAAATAGTGACTCAAAATCTAATTTATAATTTCCCCTTGTGTAAATAAAATTTAAATCACTACCATAAATTCAACGCTGCGTCACTTGCTAACTGACATTAGTTATAAAAAATAAAGTTATCTCTAACTTAGAAACTTAAACCATCACTACACTACACTCTATTATTGCACTATTGCTTCACATAACCTTGTATAAACAAATAGATTACCAGCGTAAGTCGTGATGACAACTGCGCGGGCGCCGGTGGCTCTACCTTTATATAACCATAGAGCAACCTTCCGTTCTGTTCCGGAACTTAGCCGCTAATTGTGATTGACAATCTTGCTAAATATGTCTGGAATTTGATAGTGTAGTGATGTTACGGACATATTTAAAAGGACGGAGCAAATTGTATAATTCCATGAAATCGATATTATTTCTAAGTAGAGTCGACAACTTATTTAAAGAGCAATTCAAAATTAGAATAAGCATCCCAATACCACGAGGAGTAAGTCTGACAACGCAATGTGTATTTTCTTGTGTAGTAAATAAAGCTCAGTTTTAAATGGTATTCATAATCGCATTATCTCTTCACGTTGCAATATGGAGTGATCCTAATTGCTAGTTTGCGATATTCGAAATTAAACTTTATTAAAACTTATAAGATGCACTATTTATTCCAAAGTTGGAATTACGATCTTACACCATGTATACGAAGACTTTTACCGAGTTTCAAAAAGGAGGAGGATATATATTCAAGTATAAGGAGTAATTTAGTGCAAATAATATTATAATTTATAAGGCATAACATCAAAATACAATTTATTTTTATTTGCAGACTTTATTCAGTGTAAGCAAAAGTGTTTTTAAAGGGCAAAGCCCAAAGGTCTTTGCGTGGGATATAAGATTCTTGTTAAAATAAATATTGTGAGGAAAAATTGTTTTATTACTTCGCTATTTTTTGTGAAATTATTATACGGTGTACCTAATATCATTAATTAATATAATCTACAAAAAAGATAATATTTTATATTATATAAATTATAATGCATAATAAATAACAATTAAAAGAAAGTTGCGCCGAAAGTCACACAGGAACCGTACAATTTTCCTTAACAAAAACTATCTTATGTCCTTTCTACTCAAAGTACCTCCTAACCAAATTTCACCAAAATCGTTTCAGCGGTTTGAGGCGTTTCCCAGACAGACGCGGGCAGCGGTGGCGGTGGCGGCGCGGCGGCGGTCAGTTGGATGACTTGAAAGTTCTGGGAACAACACAGACACACGCGGTGGCGGTGGCAGTACAAACAACTGACCGCCGCCGCGCCGCCACCGCTACCGCTGCCCGCGTCTGTCTGGGAGACGCCTTAAGTTAAAAACAGTGACCATGAAAAACGCTTGTAACGCACTTTTTTATAGTAGTTTGGATATTAAATGGATGTTTTTTTATCTGTTAAAGTTAAAAAAAATCATAATAATGTGTCATAGTAAGGTAAACTTGAGGTCAAATTCTATGTTTCAAAACTCATGTTCACTGTTTAATTGAGAATCTAACGTCGCGTTGGTAACACCTCAGGGCATACACCTGTACACTGAGGCAATGAATTATAAACCTTAATTTCATAAATATACGGTTAAATATGAACTATCGACAAACATAACATGAGTTCAAAAGTGGCTGTGAATTATGAACCTTACCAGTAAAGAAATAAAGTTTATATTGTCAGCTGTCTTCGATCATATGAGTTGAACAGTTGCTTGCCTTGCACCGTTTCCGCCTTTGAGATCACTTCCTAGCGCCCACTTCCGTTGTATATTAGATCCCATATATCACGACTCTTTGTCGGCTTTAATTACTATCGTCATAATCATCATCATCATCATTTTTAGGGTTCCGTAGCCAAAATGGCAAAAAAGGAACCCTTATAGATTCGTCATGTCTGTCTGTCTGTCTATCTGTCTGTCTGTCTGTCCGTCCGTATGTCACAGCCACTTTTCTCCGAAACTATTAGAGCTATACTATTGAAACTTGGTAAGCAGATGTAGTCTGTAAACCGCATTAAGATTTTGATGCAAAAATGGAAAAAATATTAAAAATTTTAGGGGTCCCCATAGGTACAACTGAAACAAAAAATTTTTTTTTTTCATCTAACCTATGCGTGTGGGGTATCTATGGATAGGTCTCCAAAAATCGTATTGAGGTTTCTCATATCATTTTTTTCTAACCTGAATAGTTTGCGAGAGAGACTCTTCCAAAGTGGAAAAATGTGTGTCCCCCCCCTCTAATTTCTAAAGTAGAGGCATGATAATTCTAAAAAAAATATATGATGTAGATTACTATAAAAACTACCAACGAAAATTGGTTTGAACGAGATCTAGCCAGTAGTTTTTTTTATACGTCATAAATAGTAAAGTACAACTGAAACAAAAAATTTTTTTTTTCATCTAACCTATGCGTGTGGGGTATCTATGGATAGGTCTCCAAAAATCATATTGAGGTTTCTCATATCATTTTTTTCTAACCTGAATAGTTTGCGAGAGAGACTCTTCCAAAGTGGAAAAATGTGTGTCCCCCCCCCCCTCTAATTTCTAAAGTAGAGGCATGATAATTCTAAAAAAAAATATATGATGTAGATTACTATAACAACTACCAACGAAAATTGGTTTGAACGAGATCTAGCCAGTAGTTTTTTTTATACGTCATAAATAGTAAAGTACAACTGAAACAAAAAAAATTTTTTCATCTAACCTATGCGTGTGGGGTATCTATGGATAAGTCTCCAAAAATCATATTGAGGTTTCTCATATCATTTTTTTCTAACCTGGATAGTTTACGAGAGAGACTCTTCCAAAGTGGAAAAATGTGTGTCCCCCCCCTCTAATTTCTAAAGTAGAGGCATGATAATTCTAAAAAAAAATATATGATATAGATTAGGTACTATAAAAACTACCAACGAAAATTAGTTTGAACGAGATCTAGCCAGTAGTTTTTTTATACGTCATAAATAGTAAACCTTAATCTAAATTTCATTAAATCGACTGAAATATAAAAATAAATCAAAAATATTTTAATTTCATAAAAATAAACCTTATTGCTGCTGCGGAACCCTCCATGGGCGAGTCCAACTCGCACTTGGCCGCTTTTTATCTTTTTAATCACTCATAAGTTTTAAGGTCAATCAATGACACACAAACAAATAATCATACTTAGCCTATCACTCCGTACCTACTACCTAAGAAGAACTACAACAACTATATTTAACCTATATAGGGATCCATTACTTATATAACTATATAAGTAATGGATCCCTATACTTAGGGATCCATTACTAATAATATAAAAGTGTTTTTGTCTGTTTGTTACCTCTACACGCTTATGGAGATAAATAAAGTCATGGCGTAAGGACATAGGATAGTGCGTTTGTTGTGAAAAATGTACGGTTTTCGCGCGATAAACTAATTTTGGCGCAACGGAGTAGCAGGCGTCATCTAGTAAGGTATACTTTTATATTTTTGTACTACTTACATACTACTTTTACATTTTTGTACTACATACTTACATACTACTTTTACATTTTTGTACTACATACTTACATACTACTTTTCAGAAGTGAAAGTTCCAGTTTTCTGAAAAATAGTATGTAGTATTTAGATGATGCTGATGAACAATTGAGATTAATTTAACGTGGTGTATCGGTTTTCTTCACTTTTCCCAATACTAATTGAAAGCATTGAAAATTTATTGTTAAGGTACCAATCAACCTTGATCTAAAGCCAGCTGTTACTGAGTTTAATGACATTTTATCTTGACGATTTAAAATTTAAAACAAGTCATTGAGTGAAACCACTTTTACATGACCCTCGGCAATAATGATATTTCTATGGAAATACTAGGATTTTGCATCCGTTGTGGATGATTTATACAGCATCTTCTAAGCTAGTAGGTAACTACTTTTTAAATATACTTAATTATTGTAGTACCTGGGACGCTTGACCAGTGGTCTAGAGCGTCTCTCTTAACTCGGAGGTCGTGGGTTCGATTCCCGCGTTGTTATTTCCAATGTAAAAAGTCGGTCTTGCGCCTGATCTCTCGCCAGTCGTGTTAGTCATCCGTCCCACTGGGTTTGAGAGTAAAAGAATAGAGAGTGCTCTTGTGTACTGCGCACACACCTGGGCACTATAAAATTACTCTTGCGTACCTAGTCTGGTTTCAATGAAGCCGGCCACCGTCACCGAAACCGGTGTGGGGAGTATTATTATTGGTACCTGGGACAAGAAATCAAAAATCCATATGGTTGCCGAAGCGTATACGGCACTCTTGCAATATAGTCGGCCTAGTCCAGAGGAATGAACGTCAATACGTCTGAGACCAACCAAGTGCGGGTTTCCTCATGATGAAATTGTCTTATTAGTACATGCCTCCACCCGGGCTCGAACCTGCATCCTCTCGAGTAGGGTCGGTCTATCCACTGGGCTACTGACACTTGATCATGATGATGATGATGATGATGATGCAATACGAATCGCTAACGCAACTGTTTTATAATAGCGATGTGCCCTCATGTACATGACTGGAATTAGGGTCACCTGTAATTACATTACTAAAACGTTCATTTGTTGCACCTATTGATTTGTATTATCTTAGTACAAGATGACGCCCGCAACTCCGCAACTCCAAGGGGGCAAAAATTCGTTTACCGTACTTTAGGTACCGTACTTTTCCGGGATAAAAAGATATCTTTTCTTCTATGTCCTTTTCCGGGACTCAATATTACTAGACTAGCGACCCACCCCGGCTTCGCACGGGTATAAAATATATAGCCACTGAAAAAATATTAAAATCGATTCAGCAGTTTTGATTTAAATATTCATTATTACTACCCGTGGGCCGTCGGTACCGCCGCAAAAGCTACGTCTCGAAAATTACTAATTAGCCATTATTTGTTAAAAGTAAATGACAAAAAACTGTTATTGTGGGATATCCATAAGAGATAATATACATATTATACCATCGCGGAGTTTTCTGTACAACTTTATATTGTGTACAATATTAATTAGTATAATACATTATTTTGATAAATCTCTTTTGAAAATAAATAGGGTTCAGCCCGCATTTGCAATGTAATTGTAAACGGAAAAAAAATGTAATTATTAACGACATCACATTAGAAACTCCAAGAATAACAGTATTTCTCCACTATTTAATGAATGTTATTATACTTATAAACCTTCCTCTTGAAACACTCTATCTATTATAGAACACCGCATCAAAATCCGTAGCGTAGTTTTAAAGATTAAAGGGAACAAAGGGACATGAGGGAAAAAAGCAACTTTGTTTTATACGATGTAGTGATGACGCCTGCAATTCCGTTGCGCCAAAATACATTTATCGCGTGGGGACATTTTGTGGGATGAAAGTACCCTATGTCCTTTCCCGGGACTCGAAGTATCTCTATACCAAATTTCAGCAATATCCATTGCTGAAATTTGGTATAGAGATTGCGTTGATAGAGATTAGTTCAGCGGTTTGAGCGTGCAGGGGTTATAAAAATGCACCTTCATATTTACTACTAGCTATCCCGGTGAACTTCGTGTCACTTAAAAACTTTGCCTGGACTTCTACGAATATTTTAAGACTAAAATCAGCCCAATCCGTTTAGCCGTTTTCGAGTTTTAGCACGACTTACACATTTGGAAATCCATTTTTATAATAAGATATTAGTATGGATTTAGCACCCTGATCCTGCTACTTTAATCCAACTTAAATATAACTTCGATCCAGTCCGAATACAGAACAAAGATGCACTTTAGTAATTGGTAACCACCCTGATCTGTTCAGTAGTTTTCGCGTACCCGGCGTACCAGCAGCAAACATTCATATTCTCACTTAAATTGATAGTAATATTATTCGCAGTTCGCAGTTCGTTGACCTTCCTAGTACGCGTGGGCGTTTTAATAATATTATTAACTTCGTACAAAATGTTCTGAATAACTTGATATTTCGCTGTTATAATTGAAAAGGTTTCAGACATTAGAATCTTATTGTATAGTATTTTTCTTACTTTTTGTTGCTTTAATTTCGATACGGTCTTATGTTCGTGGGATGTGTAGTGAGGTAGAATTAATTGTAGTTACATATTTTAACAAAAAAAAAAATATCCACAGCCGAACATATAACCTCCTCTTTTTTGGAAGTCGGTTAAAAATATGCTCAACTATTCGTTTACTATGTATGTAGATGACACCCACAACTCCGTTCTGGCAAAATTCCTTATGGTATGGGAACTGCACATCAGGCAATTATCATATTGATATGAATTAACAAAAATATCCGTACTTAAATAGTACAGTATGTTTTATCATGTGGAAATAGTAATGAAAATAGGAATCATTTTCTCGTTTCAAATGTTATTTTCCTTCATTATTTTTAATTAATCTGTAGAAATCTCTCGTTTCTCCCTTGGAGGTGGTTAACCATGTTTTTGGCCTATCGCAGTAGCTTGGAAAGTCACAATTTTCTGGTTTGACATCTACTTTGTCAGTAGTTTGCTTCGTCATTAGTTCAGTAATTTCTTCTTTTGCTTTTGAAGATACATTTAATTTTACTGTTGTAGTATATACAATATCAGTCATATTTTTATCTTTTATGGTCGTATTGTTGAAAACTTCATTGGAAGTATTGTTTGTTTCATTTCCAGTAGTTGTTGCATTTGATATTTTTTTCTTAGTAGAAATTGGAACTGTAGAGGTTACTAAAGTGGTTTCACTTGGCACAGTTACGTTTTTGTCTACATTACTTTTTTCGTTTTCTGTTACATTATTTGGAATAGTAGTTGCGTTTTCAAATAGTTTTGTGCTAAAATTATTTTTTTGAGTTGTTTTACTTGCAACAGTTATGTTTTTGTCTGTATTACTTTTTTCTTTATTTGTTACATTTGGATAAATTGTTGTAAGTTCAGATACTTCTGTGTTATTTTCTTCTGTTACCATTTCTGATGTAAAATTATTTCCTTTTGTATATTTTGTGATATTTGATACTGTCAATAGAGAAAATGGTACTGCTGTTGTATTTTTTGCAGTCGTAGCTTTTGCAGATATAGTCATTATGACAGTGGTACTTGAAACGATGGTACCATTCAGATTTTGATTTCTATTACATAGATCTTGGTTATCATCAGATATTTTGCCGCAGTTATTAATTTCGGAAGAATAAAATTCTAAAAAACAAATATCGTTTATAATTTTTTCATTCTCTATCATAATCATCGAATAAATGGCAAAAAATCGGCCAAGTGCGAGTCGGAATCGCGCACGAAGGGTTCCGTACCATTATAGAGCAAAATTAGGCCATAAATTGTGTTTTTTGTATGGGAGACCCCTTATTTTTTATTTTATTTTAATATTATTATTAAATATTGAAGTACACATATAACTAAGGATTTTGTGAAAAATTCAAGTACCTACCTGTTGCCATTTTTGATATAGAGCAAAAAAGGCCAAAAAAATCACGTTTGTTGTATGGGAGCCCCCCTTAAATATTCATTTTATTTTATTTTTAGTATTTGTTGTTATAGCGGCAACAGATATTCATAATCTGTGAAAATATCAAATCTCTAGCTATTACCGTTCTTGAGTTACAGCCTGGAGACAGCAAAAAAGGCCAAAAAAATCACGTTTGTTGTATGGGAGCCCCCCTTAAATATTCATTTTATTTTATTTTTAGTATTTGCTGTTATAGCGGCAACAGATATACATAATAATATGTGAAAATATCAAATCTCTAGCTATTACCGTTTTTGAGTTACAGCCTGGAGACAGACAGACAGACAGACGGACAGACAACGAAGTCTTAGTAATAGGGCCCCGTTTTTACCCTTTGGGTACGGAACCCTAAAAATGTAACTACAGTTAAGTACCTGCTTTGTTGTCGCAATTATATTCGTACAGGTCACACTCATCCAAAAAGATTCTGAAGCAATTTTTGTTCTTTTCGAAGCCGCATAAAGGTATACCGCTATGATTGCACGTCATAGCCATCATGCAGTGATTTGGTGGCTTGAATAAAACAAAATATAAATGACATGGTCTGGTTTTAGATACCAAAATAAATATTTTTACCTTACCGGTACATAGTGTTCCTGAGTAAGTTTCCAAATCATAAACGATACTGCAAGGTATAAAAAATATTTTTAATAATAATTGCTTAACTATACGTACAAAACCAGCATCTGCCTAAAAACGAATAAAAAAGAAGTAATTAGATGTTTTCGCGGTACTTACTGTATACAAATAGTTTTCGTTCTACCATGTTTCTTTCATTATTATTAGTTATTTGATCAACAAATCATAAAAGTAATTGAAAATCCCCCATAACATTATTAATTTGTGAATAGTCTTTCATTTCATTTTATGCTTATAGCATTTTTATTGCAAGTAATATTAGCTACACTATATATTTGAACGTACGAGAACAAATATAATTGCTCTTACTATCGATAATTTTAAAACCTTACTTATTAAATGCGAAAGTCTTTCACTCTGTCTGTTTTTGAAAGAAATGAAAGTTTGAAATGTGGGATAACTATTATGTTTAAATTACTTTTGTTTTTATTATTTACTTTTAAAAAACAAATGTTTAATTCTCAATGAAATCAGAATCTTTTGACACTTTTACTTTCGCTTTTCGTCTTTCGATAAACCCCTTTACTATCTTCATAACCTTTTTCCCATTAACTTCTATTTTTTCCTTTTTGAGTATAACAGTTCGCATAGTAGCTGTAGATTCCATGTTTCGTCTATTTCTGGGTCGTGGTGTGTATCTTCTTAATCCTTTCATCATCTGTTTTGGAAGGTTCACTTCTGGGGTTCTAAGCGTGGTAGTAAAGGGCTTAGGGCATTTTGGACATTCAACAGGTGGGCATTTGGTTCTGGCTGGAGGGATGTTGAAACAATCTGAGTAGTTAATCAGGACGTAATCTGAAAATAATAATCAAATTCAATAATACGATACGATAAGGGAAAAGTAGGAAAGAGTAGTCAAAGCGAAGCGAGGACGGGAGCAAATAAGCAAAGACGGGAGCGGAAGCGAGAGCGAAAGCGGAACCGGGAGCGGAAGTGGGAGCTTGCGCGAGAGTGATAGTGGGAGCGGGACCGCTAGCGAAGTGGAAACGGAAGTAGAAGCAGGAGCGAGAGTGGAAGCAGGAGTGGCAGCGGAAGCAGGAGTGGTAGCGGTACCAGAAATGCTCCTAGCATAAGCGGAGGTGAAAGTGGCTATAATATAGCCTATGCTACTGTTACCTCTAACGTTGTCGCAGTTGAACTCGTACATGTCACACTCGTCGACAAAGAGCCGTCTCCTGAAGATGTTGTCCGGACTGTCGGTGCCGCATTCCGGGATCCAGGTGTGGTTGCAGATGTCTGCCAGGAGACACCAATGTAGCGGCTGGAAAGTTATGTCTTTTGAGGGTTCAAAACACCAAAGGCAAAAACAGGGTCTTTGAAAACACGTAAAAATCTTAGACAAAAACTGATGATACCCATTGAAACCAAGCCGGCTTCGCGTTCGCAGTCATTTTAAAGGAAGACCGAATGTGTACGCAGTAATAAACAAAGCCTCTTTCTTTACTAGCAGGGTGACTTTTTATCTATTTATTTAATCTATAAAATGAAGACATAATTTAAATTTTTAAGTTTGTCAGTTTTCTTACTTTATTTGGAAAACTCTGGAAAACTCTAAACTTTTCCTAAGGGATATTTTCAAGAGCGACGATGTTGATTATCGTCCCACTTAAAAATATCCCTACTCTCGAGAATTGAAAGGAATATTCTCGGAACATTAATTACTTAAATAAACAAATCGTAACATTTTCTAGGTATCACGTTTAATTTTGTGTAGAAAGTATAATAAATATATTTGACCTTTTTTCTGTTGAATAAGCACGACCTACGCAGAATAACGGATCTAGATAAATATTCAAATTGAATTGTTTTACCATAAAAACATTATATCTATACTAATATTATAAATGCGAAAGTATCTCTGTCTGTCTGTCTCGCTTTCACCCCAAAACTACTGCCGATCTATCTGTGTACAAAATTTAATTACCGATTGTAATGAAATTTTGTACACAGATAGTCTAAACTCTAAAGCCTAAAAAAGAACATAGGCTACTTTTTAACTGGAAAAAGGGGTTGTAAGGAGGTGTTTATGCGTAAATTTGTTCAAATTAAGTTAATTTCAAAATTTCATAATAATCGCGGACAACAGCTTGTTAAGGTGACGCCGCGTTAAAGTAAAAAACCATGTTGGGTATGTTTGAGATTGCTTGTTTTCTATGAGAGGCCGGCCCGGCTTCTCATAGAAAATAAGAAATGGAACAGCAAGAAATGGAAAGGGCGTAAGCGACAAAATGGTTTTGTCGCGTAATTTAAAAACCATAAATATATTTCATATAAGCTATGTATAAATTAAAGTATATGCTTGAACCAATCTATGTACAAATTTTGGAAGCTTAAATCACTTTCCTCTGTTGGCAAAATTAGAATCCTTTTTTTACGGAGGTCTTTTTGATTGATTATTCTGTGTTATGAAAGTTGACCAAACGTGTTATGCTAAGGGTAATTCAAAGACAAAAACATGATGAATAGTGGCAATGAAATTTAATTTCTTAGCTTTAGTCATTGCTGAGAAAAATTTAAATCGCTACAGCCAGATTATCAAGGCGTCGCCTTAAATCATATACACCAAGATATTACCCGCAACTTCTTAAACAAAAACTGTATATTTTACAGGATAAAAAAAATCCTATGTTCTTTCCCGATTTTGAAAGTATCTTCATATAAGAAGTTTCTGTAAATAGATTCAACGATTTAGGTATGAAGGTCAAAGACGGTCACTCCCTTGTGCGGCTTTTGCCATTAAAATAATAACTAAAAAGTGAATTTTCACCAAGAATAAACTATAATAAAAACAAAATTATAAACTGCAAATTCTTAATTAAAAAATTGCCAACACAAAAAATAGTGCCCTCATTCATAGTAAGAACTTTAATGAACAAAGTAAAAGAAATTTAAAAGTCTCGAGCAAGAAAGAATTGTAGAGCACTCCGGTTAAGGGTTAGTCTTGACACACTTAGTTTTCTTATCTCTTTTTATTTACCAAAATATTTTCGACAGGGATGAAACTTATCTTTCATAGAGACTTTATGTTACTAAAATTATCTGTGAAATTTTCTTAAAGCGTATAAATGTGTGTAGGCTAGGTATTTTACACCAGAAAATGACAAACAGTTAACTAAAATATTTAAAGCATTATACTCCTAGATTTTTCTTAAGTACTTACTCTGATATTTTGTAAAACAATAGAAAAACTGGTGACGATTTAATTATTTATAATCTTCATCATCACGTTGGCATCAAAGCGCACGGAGTGCGCGGCCAAGTTCCAGCAGGCCGCGCGCATGCCGTGCACTATTTACACGAACGGTTTCGACGCACTTTTGACCCCCTTGTATCTCAGTGCCTATTGCGAGAGCAAAGATAAAATTTTACCTACCTAATTATATACTAGTACTTACGCAATATACCAAATTTCATAGATATAGATTTGTTAGATCCTGAAATATTTCCTTGTAAAAATAGCTAATTTTGGCACTGACTCACTGACCGGTAATCAAAATTCACTGGCCACTTCCAGTTGTCGTAGCGTTATGAAATTTGGCACACAGGTTGTTTGTTATATGTAGATTAACAAAAAATTAAGAAATTTGAGAAATTGGTCAAGCGTGAGTCGGCTCATCTATGAATTTGAGATAAAAATCGGTAATCAAAACCTCTAGGCCACTTCCAGTTGTCGTAGCGTTATGAAATTTGGCACACAGGTTGTTTGTTATATGTAGATTAACAAAAAATTAAGAAATTTGAGAAATTGGTCAAGCGTGAGTCGGCTCATCTATGAATTTGAGATAAAAATCGGTAATCAAAACCTCTAGGCCACTTCCAGTTGTCGTAGCGTTATGAAATTTGGCACACAGGTTGTTTGTTATATGTAGATTAACAAAAAATTAAGAAATTTGAGAAATTGGTCAAGCGTGAGTCGGCTCATCTATGAATTTGAGATAAAAATCGGTAATCAAAACCTCTAGGCCACTTCCAGTTGTCGTAGCGTTATGAAATTTGGCACACAGGTTGTTTGTTATATGTAGATTAACAAAAAATTAAGAAATTTGAGAAATTGGTCAAGCGTGAGTCGGCTCATCTATGAATTTGAGATAAAAATCGGTAATCAAAACCTCTAGGCCACTTCCAGTTGTCGTAGCGTTATGAAATTTGGCACACAGGTTGTTTGTTATATGTAGATTAACAAAAAATTAAGAAATTTGAGAAATTGGTCAAGCGTGAGTCGGCTCATCTATGAATTTGAGATAAAAATTAATATGTACAAGTAAATACACTGAAATAAGATGAGGAGGAAAGAAACAAATTGGTATGATTCCTTAAAAAAAGTATTGAAATCTCACCAAAAACATACCTGTTAAAACGGGGCCAAGTTCCTATTCACTAATTGTTCGCCTTAAAAAAGAGTTGAAATCCAATTCAATGCCAAGTTTAGATGCACTTCCAAATCGATCATAATCATCTTCATCAACAGCCTGATCCTAAATACTTCTAAATTTGAACTTGGCAGGTTTTCATGCTAGTAGCACTTGATAATTATTGTATAATTTTTAAATTTAAATATAAGATATCTATGTGATTAAATTAACCTGCCAAGTTCAAATTTAGAAGTATTTAGGATCAGGCTGTTGATGAAGATGATTATGATCGATTTGGAAGTGCATCTAAACTTGGCATTGAATTGGATTTCAACTCTTTTTTAAGGCGAACAATTAGTGAATAGGAACTTGGCCCCGTTTTAACAGGTATGTTTTTGGTGAGATTTATATAACGGAAACTGCATCAAAATCTGTCCATGCATTGGGGAGCTACATCCCATAGAAACAAATCCATCTGCCTGTCTAAATATCTGTTACTTTTTCACCCCTAAACCACTGAACCGATTTTACTGAAATTTGGTATGGAGATACTTTGAGTCCCGCGGGAAAGGGAATAGAATACTTTAGATAGATTAGCGTCGTCTAGTACAAAAATAAATCAAACCTACAATACCCTTCTGTAGTATAAAAATAATAATATTATTAATGATAAATTCAAGAAATTCTAGTCGGGTGCACTTCTAAACTCGATAAAAGTAAATATTTTAAACTTTCAAAGAATCTTAATTAAGAATGCTCCAACTTTTTAATTAGCAGGTCGGATGTCTGTCAGTACGAATATCGACGTTAATGACATTAAAATAAGATTCATATTAGCGCGCCTTGTACAGTGGCGGTTACGACGCTCGCCGCGTTTTTGATATGGCGAAAATGTATGAAAAAATTTGAGAAATTTTCTTATTTTTCTTATAACTGGAAAAGTTGTTTATTTTTATATAAAATTTTTAGCGGACTTTATAGAGGACTAAATATGCAACAATTTTTTTGTATATTTATTTTCCTCAGTTCAGTGTATTTAGATATTAAGGTACCTAATCAGACCCCATTTTTTTCATATTTTGCGATTATTGTGATGGTTAAAACGTATTTTATGTGAAAATTTTGTATGCGGCTGTAGAATTTTTATGGTACAGTCGTGGAGATGAATATACTGCGTGACTGGTGAGACATGTTCAATACTTGAGGACGTGATATTTGGCTATTATATTAGTTGGAAAAAAATAATATAAAAAAAGAATATCAATTGATCACTGAGTAAATGTAGCTTAAAGTTAAATAATTATTTACCCAACGCATGGACACCGCGAGCGGGAGGGGTAGTTGTGTGGTGTTTCTTTGGTAGCGCACGCCTCTGCACCGGCCGCATAGTATGCCTACTTGCCTAGCCGCGTAATTTACTTAGTATCCATGATTCATTAATTTTTGGGAAATTCAAAAAAAAATTAAGAACCTAATTTTATTACATATTTATAATGAGAATCGAGTACTGAATACTCTCCTTAAATATCGGTATTGACTCACCAGTCATGCTGTATTATCTTTCATTTGAAAACAAAATATCCTCGCAGTTTGACTCCTAATTCTTTAATAGGGTACCGGAAAATCGCTGATATTTGTAATAGCGTCCTTAACACTGAAAGTTTTCTTGTAATTAATTCATTACATAAACTTCCGTTGAGTACTTTTCTTTTAATTTGCACTGCAATATTAGCGATACTTAAGAAATTTTATAAGAAGTTATTATAGCTGCCAGCTAGGTGCAAAAACGCGTGAGTAATTAGATTTACATAGGTAAAAAATGCTGCTGTCAATTATCCCTCTTAAATATTGTACTAATAAAAATATCAACACTGTATTTACAGATATATTTTATCCAAGTCTTTCAAGCCGCTTTTGTAGCGTATCAGAGAAGGACAATTATAGGTACAAACTTTAAAATCTGTAAAAACAGTGCAATCCATATCCATACCACAGAATATTTATATTAGTTGTCCATACTAATCTTCTATATATTATATAAAATTACAAAACCTGACTTATTGACTGACTGACTGATTCATCATCGCAGAGCAAAAACTGTTAAAGTTACAGCCACGAAATTTGGTGAGCAGGGTTGTTTTATTAAGTAGACACCCACTAAGGAAGGAATTTTGGAAATTTTAACCCGAAGGGGGTGAAATAGGGGTTGAAAGTTTGTATGAAAGTCCGTCATTTCTTAATTTAGAATCTTGAAACTTTATTTTTGGGCTACTGAATAAAAATAAATAAATAAGTATTTAAGTTTTTTTGGAAATTCTACCCCCAAGGGGGTGAAATTGGGGTTAAAAGTTTGAATGAAAGACCGTCATTTTTTGAGTTAGAAACATGAAACTTTGTTTTTGGGCTATTGATTAAAAATGAATAAATACGTGTTTAAGCGTTTTTGGAAATTCTACCCCCAAGGGGGTGAAATTGGGGTTGAAAGTGTGAATGAAAGTCCGTCATTTCTTAAGTTAGAAACATGAAACTTTATTATTTGGTTACTGATTAAAATTAAATGGAAGTATATTTAAGCGTTTTTGGAAATCCTACCCCCAAGGGGGTGAAATTGGGGTTGACAGTTTGTATGAAACTTTGTCAATTTCAAACCGATCGATCTGAGACTTTGCATGCTAAATGCATGCAAAGTCTCAGACCGATCGGTCGAGATACTTTGAGTCCCGGGAAAGGACATAGAATACTTTTATCCCGGAATAATGTGTGGTATCAGCGCGATAAATGAATTTTGGCGCAACGGAGTTGCGGGCATCATCTAGTATTATATATTGTGTCCAAACTGTACTATCCATATTCCATACTCATATTATTAATGGTTCTGTCTATCTGTCACCTCTTCACGATTAAACCGGTGCACCGATTTTGATGAAATTTGACATGGAGATAGTTTGAATCACGGGAAAGGACATAGGATACTGTCTAATCCCAAAAATTTTTAGTTCCGGCGTGATAAACTTATTTCTGCGGAACGGAGTTACGGGCGGCATCTAGTTTAAAATAAAAACTTACCCAGACAAAATGTTGAATCGAACGATACGGGATGCAGACGACTAAAATATAAAAAAAAATGTAGCAACTCGGCTCAAATGTGTCGACACATAAAAAATTAACATACCACCTTACTTATTAAAAATATTTACAACGTGAATACCAGAGCCCCTAGCCAAGTTTTTTCTTTATCGCTTGTTTATGGAATCGCTACTCAAAAATGTATGAAATTGACATCCATCCAGGATTTGTTGAAACTTGCAGCATTCCCTAAGTTGAACAATACAACAAAAACCTGTTCGTACTAGTAGTTCCGGAGAAAGCGAACATAAACATACTGGTCAAATTGATAACCTCCTTTTTTAAGTCGGTCAAAAAGCGTAATCTTCTACTCGCTAGCTTTGATTTTTTTATTTAAATCTGAAAATAAAACCAAAACTCACCGAGCAGTAGAAAACAATATTTCATTGTGAAATCGATACATTATTTTTAGAGTTGTAAAGTTGGCCAATGTGTAGCAATTTCTATTTTAAAACTTTTCCAATAGTTGGTTTATCAGATTTATGTGGTAGAATCAATGCACAATTTTTATACTTTTTTTAAGGAAATTTACATACGGATTACTATTTAAATATCATAGTAACTACGTTATAATAATATATACAAGTATTATTATTTGTTTTTATAAAAGTGGGGACTTTAATGTAACTCTGATTTTTCCCTATTGTAGAGCATAATATAATTCGTGAATAGTAGAGCGAGCATGCACTAAAAAAATATTTTTCGTAACACACTTAAAAAACATTACCCTTCTGCAGAGGCGGCGTAAAGCGTAGGCGAAGTAGGCGACCGCCCACGGCCTCGCGGTCCACGGACCACGAGGTTTTTTAAAGGATTCACGAGTTTTGGTACTCAAATATTCATAAGTAAAAAGTTTTAAAAATAACAGTAAATTCTTCCTCTCAAAAAATCCGTAATCTTGCGTCATCCATCGGGGGTCCCGCAAAATATAATATTTTAGGGGGCCTCGCAAGATATCCTGTTTATCTTTTCGTCTGACTGTCTGTCTGTCTGTTACCTGTTCACGGCCAAACCGGTGAACCGATTTTGCTGATATGGAAATACTTGGAGTCCCGGGAAAAGAGATAGGATACTTTTTATCCCGGCAAAAGGTTGAGGGTCTCGTATACAATTTGGGTCAAGCGGAAGACCGGCGTTGGATACTTTAGGTGTGCCAACACTGCCGAGCTTGGTCCAATTTGCGGCTGATTTATTTAAGAATTTTTATTGTCTTTGTTTAGTTGTACTTACTTATTTATCAAAATTTAAGTTAATTTTTTTGTTGTAAGTATCTTATAGTATAGTAATAGCTGCAAATAAATAATTATTCATTCATTCATTCATTCAATTTTATACAAGATCTGCTTGTCCTCGTCTGGTACGCTAGAAAAGTCATACAACAGACAAAGACAACATACCTTGAATAGTTATTCGCTGTGTTAATTTAATGCTAACTGCTAAGTATTTGAATTTTAAAAAAACCTTTATCAAGATTAAAACCTTTCAAAAATGTCAGGTGTCCGTAACCTTTTCTCGGAGATACACGTTTTGCCGACATTAACACCAATAACAGTGGAATATTTGTCGCCAACGCAAATCCATATATTACGTAACGCCCACCCCAGAATTGATTTTTGTGGCGACACCCGCTTTCCGCGCATGCGTGGATCGTATATGCACACAGCTTAACACTCACACATACGAACTTTTGGCCTATTGATTTTTAACTTTGTGGCTTTGTATTAGAGTTTATTTTCATGTAGCAGTATTTTCGGTATTTTTAGACTGTACGTATCTATTGAGGGACAACACAGGCGCCCTCTCGCCATTCAAACTAGGCTCTGTCACGGCAGCTTTTCATTTCTGCCTGTATTTTCTTAAATATCACATACTATACGCTTTCGGAGCTATTTTTATGTACGGCGAGCTGCGGAGTTGGTTTTTGAAGTTTTTGACGAGTTTCTTGGGACTTCTGGACTTCCATTCATGGACACTTTCATAGTGTGAACCTGTAGGGGTAAAAGTGAATGAACGTTCTGTGAATAGTTCCAGTTTTTTTTTCCACTTGTAACAGCAGAAATGTGAGTAACCGGGATAATTATATAGCATTAATTAGCACTATTTATTGTAAATGTTATCATAGTTGAGTAAGTGGTAGCGGTTTTCAGGAATTTCCATCAATGGCCGATTTCTTATGACAGGTCGACCGGGTCACATGACACGAGACGTCCATACTTATATTATTTTATATGTGTTTGTCTGTCTGTCTTTTTTTTATTATTTTATTAAATAATGGGGTTTGCAGGTCGTATAGGTCCGGAAATACTCCTGGTGACAGTTCATTCCACAGTTTTACCATAGTAAATATGGTTTTACAGTGCGCGGCAGAAAGTTACGCGCTTTTATAGTTATAGTTTTATGATTTGCGCGTAAACAATTCAGTCTATTTTGATGAAATTTAGTATGGACAAGGGATACTTTTTGTCCCGGAAAATGTACAGTTCCCGCACAATAAATTTTTATGATACTCGCCACCAAAACTGTTTAATCTTATTTGATGGGCATGGAGATACTATTTTTAATCTTTTTTTCTTAATTATACCAATTCGAATTAAATAATCATCGTTAAGACAGGACAACATCTGTCGGGTCAACTAGTACCTTATAATTTAAACAAACCTGTAACTTACGGTCTTCTTCATCACCTGGCTAATACATAATATCCATTTTTTTTCAAGTAATCTTCCCGGCCCTAAAGCCTCAATTTGTGTTTTTTGTTAGGAAACCCCCTTAATTATTTTTTATTAAATAAGGGGGCAAACGAGCAAACGGTTACCTGATGGAAAGCAACTTCCGTTGCCCCTGGAAACTCGCAACATCAGAAGAGCTGCAGCTGCGTTGCCAGCCTTTTAAGAGGGAATAGGGTAATGGTAGGTAGGGGAGGGTAGGGAAAGAAATAGGGTAGGGGATTGGGCCTTCGATAAACTCACTCACTCGGTGAAACACAGTGCAAGCGCTGTTTCACGCCGGTTTCCTGTGAGCCCGTGGTATTTCTCCGGTTGAGCCGGCCCATTCGTACCGAAGCATGGCTCTCCCATAGTTTTATTGTTATTATGTATTAATTATTAAAGTATAAAGACAAATGACTATTTAGTGAATATTTCAAGTGCCTACCTGTTGCATTTATTGATTACGAGCAAAAAAGGCCAAAAATAAAATGACGTTTGTTTATTGTGAGCCCCATATAATTAATATTATTATATTTATAGCATTTGTTGATATAGCGGCAACAGATATTGTATAGCGGTTCTTAAGATACTGCTTGGAGACAGTCATCGATGTCTCAGTAATAAGGTCCCGATTTTACCCCTTTTTTTTTAACATGAGGAAATGCTTTACGCATCCCCGGCAAATTGGTGATATCGGTCGGGGTATGTGGGACTCCTGGTAGACTACCCACTAAAACGCCATGGTGCTCCACTCCTCGCTTAAGGCAGAGTTACGGGTACGATAGAACCTACCGCAACTCTACAAGCCCGTTTTTACCCCTAGGATACGGAACCCTGAAAACCATTTATATAAAATAAATACACTCGTATTAAGTTCTCAAGGTAACAGTTTTCTCCGTTAAAATCGGTCGCTTTAAAAGCATTCAGAACGTGAATTTTGCGATAATGGTTTGAAATCTTATTCAAAAGCCTCAAAATATAATGGACGCTTTTTAAATATTTTTGAAGAGTACAATATGAAAATAATAATTGGAGAGATGAAGATATAACAGACAGACAAATAGAAAGAGAGACGGACGGACAGACAGACACACCTAGTTCTTGATGATGATACACTATAAAGTGTATCGCCTGCGTCATTCTCTACAGTCCACTTAATCATGTTTGCCCTACTTGACGAGACAATCTCTACGCGCGTCATAGCCTACCCTATAGTTTCTTATTACATACTGGGTATAAAGTTGATGTATTTCTAGACTAAGGGGCTGTTTCACTACTTACTGATAAATGCCTGATAGGCTATATACTAACTATCTGACAGATAGTGTATAGAGTATCTGTAGGTTGTGCATAGCCTATCCGGCTCTTATCAGTAAGTGGTGTAACAGAACCCTAAAACCGGTATAAATAGTCAGTACTCAAGATGCATCTCGATCTCAAGATTCGGTTCAGGCTCTGTGATTGGTTGGTGGTCAAAATTTGGACCAATCACAGAGCCGCGTCTTGAGATCTTAAGTAATTACTTTATACGGCCTAAGTTTGCTTAGATTTTTATATTTTTCAAATTCGTTAAATGTGGCACAAAGGTGAGAGTTATTATTATCTATACCAGATAACGCCTGCTACTCAGCCGACATTTGTTTATCACGCGAAACCGTACATTTTTTGCAAACAAAAACTATCACATGTCCTTTCCTGGGACTTAAAGTACCTCCATATAAAACTTCATCTTAATCGGTTCAGCCGACTTCAAGTGCAAAGAGGAAACAGACAGACAGACACACTTTCACATTTATAATGTTAGTATGGATTTTCTGTTGTAAAGATATTAATTATAATTATTATTAGGACTTTAGTGAAAAGTCATAATATGACCTAAAGAGATATTATTACTTATTAGACCTAATTAGAACATTTATAAATGTGCAGTAAAAATGTGAATTTGCTCATGCTGAGTGAAGTGCTATTGTGTCAAATTGCGACCTGGCAGAGGTCCAGAAGAGGATTGGACTAAATTTTTGAGTACATGGGTTAAAGGGCAAATAAGTTTACATACCAAATAATAATATTTTAAAAAGATAAAACCGACTCCAAAATTGTACGTAATTGAGAATTAAAATTTTCTATTTCAAAAAGTACTCATTTTACGAAACTTGCAGTACTCCCTAAGTTGAACAATACCTAGTACAACGAAAAAATATACTTAAATCGGACTTGTAGTTCCGGAGATATACGAACATAATCATTAATCATATAAACATGTAACACACTTTTAAAATTTGGCACATATTTTCAGACGCTGATATTATAGATTATAGACTAACATGTTATACGAAAACTGGTTAGTTCTCGAAATACTACATACATACGGGTCGAATTGATAACCTCTTTTTTTGAAGTCAGTTAAAAATATGTCACTATATAAATTATTATATTGATGAAACACCCAATTATTGGGACTTTAAAAGTTGATACTACAGAAAAAGCTACAGTTCACACCACAGAAATAAATCAAGATATAACGTCGATACGCGTGCGTTGCTAAGGAATCGCGCGTGTAAATTTTTGCTTTGCTTTTAGTTAGAACAAATAACTTACCGGTGGAAAGAAATACCTTATTTTGACCAATTCACTTTCGTACTTCTGTTTTTACAATATTTACTGCACAATGAGGCATTTTTGCACAACCCCTCCGGTGTAATCAAGTCGAGACGTGCCCGCTGACTGAATAAACGTTCAACGAATTTTGCCAACCTGTGCAAGTTTGAAACACGCGTACTCCACCCGCTTAGCCGTTCTATCTTGATTTATTTCTTTGGTTCACACACTATTTACAAACAAAAGTCTAAGGTGTCAATATTGGATGACTGCCAACGATTGGGTATCTTGTCCTATAGTTGTAACAATAACTTCCACACAGATTTCGGTAGCAACAGTTTCAACAAAGTGAAGCCAGCAGGATCAATTTCTTTAGTGCCATGATTTTATACAATTCCTTTATTCTAATAACTCGACAGTGTATTTGTGAAAAACTTCTTCATCAGACAACGCGGTCGTGCTTTGTAACTAAACTCGAAAACGATATCATTTTTAGTTGCTCCACCGCCAATATCAAAGTCAAGACTTTTTATTTTGTGGTCTAAACAACTAGTCTACGAAGGAGTTATCTGCATTTATATAGCAACATAACGCAAACTTTACTACAAAATCACCATATCTATCGTGTAAGATGCTGACGATTGTAAGCAAATTGCGGACATCCGTCCCCAACACTTCCATTTCCCTGGGGAAATGTAAATTTTCTTCCCTTTTCCCGCTAAGGGTTCCAAATTTTAAATCATGTTTATAAATCCAGATTCAGGAGTTGAACGGTTTTTGGAGAGAATTCAATATCCACCTTATTACAAATTAAATAAATTTAAATAAATAAAAAAAAATATATATACTAATATTAAATTTTTTTCAAAAGTTACCAAAAAAGTATTGGCAGCCACAGTCAAGTAAGTTAATCGTTATAAGTTAAAACGTTCTGTACTTCTAAATACTATGGAAAGAGTATCGTCTGATGAATTGTTTCAGTCCGTCGCTTATTGAAGTTGCACGGCGTTGAAGTACGATTGAAGTGGTTTTAGAAAATGCACTCCATTTTCAAACATGCCCAGTAAACATTCCCAAAAAGGTACTTAAAAATATACTGTACTAGATGACGCCTGCAACTCCGTTGCGCCAAAACTCGTTTATCGCGCAGGAACCGTACCGTAACCGTATTTTCCCGGTACAAAAAGTATCCTATGTCCTTTCCCGGGACTCAAAGTATCTCCATGCCAAATTTCAGCAAAATCGGTTCTGCTGTTTAGGCGTAAAGAGGTGACAGACATACACACTTTCGCATATTTTGTAATATTAGTATGGATACCTACGATCGTTGTGATTTAGGCTGGCCATGGTAGTATTTTATAACGCTAGGATGTCTTTTTAGGGTTCCGTACCCAAAGGGTAAAAACGACCCTTTGGGTACGGGACCCTATTACTAAGACTTCGATGTCTGTCCGTCTGTCTGTATGTCTCCAGGCTGTATCTCAAGAACCGCTATAGCTAGACTTCTGAAATATACTAAAAATAAAATAAAGTTTATTTTTAAGGCGTGATTTTTTGGCCTTTTTTGCTCGTAATCAATAATGGTAACAGCTACGCACTTGAAATTTTCACAAAATCCTTAATTGTATTTGTACTTTAATAATTAATAATAAAATTAAAATAAAGTAAATATTTAAGAGGGGCTCCCATACAAAAAACACAATTTTTGTCTACTTTCGCTCTATACCGGTACGGAACCCTTCGTGCGCGAGTCTGACTCGCACTTGGCCGATTAATAATGGCTGTTCCTATATAGTTCCTATATATTGTTTAATGGCTGTACCCGTCGATCGTGAGAAAAACAACTTATCTATTGTTATCGCGGTTGCATGCGACCGCTTGGGGCTTGATGAATTAATGCACAAATTATGTTGTTTAAAAAATCTTATAATTAGTATTATTAGCAAACATTTAGTTTATGAAGCACGCAAAATTTGTAATTTTTATCGCTAAATAGTAGCACAAACATGATATTATAGAACATCGTTGTGGGATTATGCATGGTAACGATGATCGTATATATAGAAAAGGCAGACTTTAGCCCTAGTATCAAACCATCATAACCAAGGTCAACTTTAATTTAGTACGTGATAGAATATAAATATAAGGTCCGATTCACACTGACATGCCATCGCTTAGCTTCGAGTAAAATAAGCGCCGCGTCTCTCACAGCCAATCGTGGTCACTAAATTTAAGCTAACTTCAAAACTTCTACGAACTACTTAGTTAACCTATTACTACTTGTCTTTTTACTTAGGCATTTTGTTTTAACGCCACAGGAGCATGATAGTAATATTTTCATGCGTGTGACAGAAAGAAAGACCTCTGCGACTGAAATCAAAGACTGAATTTCATGCCTAAATTAGTTTCGCTTGCTGTCTCGCTCACATGTACCGTCGAAGTTCATGTCGAGTTATGTCAACTCAATATTAGTCGTCATCTGTTGGCTGGGTTTGACATAACGTGGCCAAACTACGTTAGTCCGCTTTCTGCCTATGAATCAACTTCTCTGATAGTACATTTGAAGCATGAAAATGGGACTCCTGGGTCAGTTCTATGCATATTATAAATCTAGGTACTGACAAAGTTGCGTACTGCTATGTACGTTGCACCTTATAATTGTATTCAGGATATGACATATAAATTACTAGTGCGCTCGACGGATGTTGTCGATATAATATCAGAAATCGGTTCAGCTGTTCTCGAGATTATTGCTTAGCAACACAATATGTTATTATATTGTTGTGTGATAACACCCTAACATGATGTGACGTCAGGGCGACGGAAGGAGGTCTGGCGCCGGGCGGCGATGACATGCCGGTGGGCGGGCCGAAGACGCCGCAGCAGATTGCCGCCCAGCGCCGCCTACAGCAGACGCAGGCACAAGTCGATGAGGTGGGTGGTTTTTTTTTAATATTTTATGTGTGTGGCAAAGGTTTGTAGGGTGTAGTCGATAGTTTTTTTTTCTTTTATTAAAGTTTCTGTGGCAAAGGTTCGAAGACCAATGTGACTTAAATGTAATGTAGTAATTTTTGATAGCATTTTATTAAAATAAGGCGAAAATGTATACGTGTTCTTTACTTTTTCACGCTACAAAAGCTATTGAACAAATTTTTATCAAATTTGTAATAGAAGTGGTTTAGAGTTAAGACTCTGGATTGACAGCGGTTACTATTTATCCCGATAAAGTACAATTCTCAAAGCGTACTGCTATAAAAATAATAAACCAAGTAATATGTCGTTAGGTATTTGTAATAAACAAAGCCTATTTCTAAGTAATTTTCCGGTTCATATGCAACCTACCTCATGTTACTTTGTATACATAATCGAAATTCGCTTCCAGGTAGTGGATATAATGAAAACCAACGTGGAGAAGGTGCTTGAGAGGGATCAAAAGCTGTCCGAGCTCGACGACAGAGCAGGTACGTGATACTTGTATACCGTGAAAGGTGGTAACACTGTTAAGTACTTGCGAAACAGTTAACAGAGTCTTGTTTGGTGTCACAGGTGTTATAACTTGGAAAATTATATTTGTGAAAATTTTAACTACTATGTTGGTTCTTACTTCAAACTTCGACATTGTGAGGACATTGTGATGTTTTATGAAATTAGAAATATTTCTAGTGGCAAATAGATGAAAAGTTGTATAAATGTAGTTTCTTAGTCGAAGATTTAATAACCACTAATCGATGGTGAAGTTAACTTGATACCATCAGGCCACTTCTGGTTCATTCGTGCCGTATGTTTATTAATGTGTATTTTTTATAATTTCAGATGCACTGCAACAAGGCGCCTCACAGTTCGAACAGCAGGCCGGCAAGTTGAAAAGCAAGTTTTGGTTGCAAAATTTAAAGGTACGAATATATTTCTTTAATCTTCATATTTGACTGCCTTAGCATAATAGGCAGTAAGTCATAAAAATAACACTCGTAGCCTATAGTCAGACATATTCGTAATACTAGTCATATCACAATAGACATAGTTCTATCTACTCTGGTAATACCATCATAATCTAACCTAGCTCTTGGCAAGTCACTTTCGTAGCACTCGTAGACAAGAGATAATAATAATATATAAATAATAATAATAGATAAAAGATTATATTAACATAGTCTTCGGCAAAGCATTCATATTCAAGAGTCAATCATCGTCGTACCACTCGTAAACAAATATAGTCATCATCGTTGCACTCGCAGACAAGAGTTACCTTGTTGCCATGGCACTCGTAGACAAGAGTTAGTTGTTATCGTAGCACTCGTATACAAGAGTTAGTTGTTGTCGTAGCACTCGTATACAAGAGTTAGTAATTGTTGTCGTAACACTCGTATACAAGAGTTAGTTGTTGTCATGGCACTCGTAGACGAGAGTTATTTGTTGTCGTAGCACTCGTATACAAGAGTTAGTTGTTGTCGTAGCACTCGTATACAAGAGTTAGTTGTTGTCGTAGCACTCGTATACAAGAGTTAGTTGTTGTCGTAGCACTCGTATACAAGAGTTAGTTGTTGTCGTAGCACTCGTATACAAGAGTTAGTTGTTGTCGTAGCACTCGTATACAAGAGTTAGTTGTTGTCGTAGCACTCGTATACAAGAGTTAGTTGTTGTCGTAGCACTCGTATACAAGAGTTAGTTGTTGTCGTAGCACTCGTAGACAAGAGTTAGTTGTTGTCGTAGCACTCGCAGACACGAGTTAGTTGTCGTCGTAGCACTCGTAGACAAGAATTACTTGTTGTCATGGCACTCGTAGACAAGAGTTAGTTGTTGTCGTAGCACTCGTAGACAAGAGTTACATGTCGTCGTAGCACTCGTAGACAAGAGTTAGTTGTTGTCGTAGCACTCGTAGACAAGAGTTACTTGTCGTCGTAGCACTCGTAGACAAGAGTTACTTGTCGTCGTAGCACTCGTAGACAAGAGTTAGTTGTTGTCGTAGCACTCGTAGACAAGAGTTAGTTGTAGTCGTAGAACTCGTAGACAAGAATTACTTGTTGTCATGGCACTCGTAGACAAGAGTTAGTTGTTGTCGTAGCACTCGTAGACAAGAGTTACTTGTCGTCGTAGCACTCGTAGACAAGAGTTACTTGTCGTCGTAGCACTCGTAGACAAGAGTTAGTTGTTGTCGTAGCACTCGTAGACAATAATTACTTCTCGTCGTAGCACTCGTAGACAAGAGTTAGTCGTCGTCGTAGCACTCGTAGACAAGAGTTACTTGTCGTCGTAGCACTCGTAGACAAGAGTAGTCCTCGGCATAGCACTCTTAGACAATAGTCAGTCGTCGTCGTAGCACTCGTAGACAAGAGTAGTCCTCGGCGTAGCACTCGTAGACAAGAGTCGATTGTTGTCGCAGCACTCGTAGACAAGAGTTACTTGTCGTCGTAGCACTCGTAGACAAGAGTTACTTGTCGTCGTAGCACTCGTAGACAAGAGCACCTGTAGGCAAGATAGTCGTAGGCAAGAGTCGTAGTAGTCGTCGTTATAGCACTCAAACCTAGACTCATTCTTTGTCTTCTAAAAAGATGGAGATTATATATTCGGCTGTACACAACAAAGTTTTGTATCACCGTAGCGCTCGTAAGTCGTAACAAATGTTAGTCTTCGTCGAAGCTTAAATATAAGATATAGTATCAGTAATACTTAAATTTAAGATATGCAAATATTTAACACGGCAACTGACATCATTTTTAGGCGACTTTCTATTAAGTCATAAAAAACTAACTTTGCAGTGATTAAATATCTTAGCAACTATTAAACTATACAAGCAACAAAAGGCTAGGATCAAAAAAACTAAAAAACGGCTGCTACTGTAAGGTATCAAATATATCAAGCGGGATCAGTGTAAAACTGGTTATGGTATCATAAAACCTACTGTGGCGACTAATTTTTCCGAGGGGATATCAAACATTCTTCACTGGCAACTATTGGCTTTCATTATAATAATACACATTTGGCAGCGATTGTTAGGTAGCTTTAAAACTGAAAATGGGTATTATAATAATGTACTTGGATATTAGAATATTGTTATAATATTATGTTGTGTTGTGTTGTGAACCTAGGTAGGTTCAAAACACAACAAGTTATAGGTTTGAGTAATTTCCTAGATTTACCAACAATACCAAATATGTAACCAAGAATAGTTTTTAGCATGTCAAAAGCTGGTTTATTTAGATTCCTAAAAATGTGGCCAAAAGTATTTTTTAGGATCTTGTTTGTATTTATTTCAGACCTTTTTTTTTAATCTCTTTTTATTTAGGGATTTTAGCACACACAGTGGCTATGTCAAAACTATCTTCTTATAATAAGGAGTACAATAATTTTGCATAATCAGAATCCGGTTCAGCCAATATAACATTTAAGATACCCATATTCATTAGAGGTACTTTAATTAAGTTGAATAACTCATTTCTTTTATGAGTATATCGGACACATTCCATCAAAATGTGTTGCACGTCTTCTGGCTTTCCACACGTTTCACAATCAGGAGAATCAGCTTTACGCATTAGATGTGCAAACTTATTTAATGGTATGTGTTCTGAACGTAGTCGGTGTGCAGCAACAATCTGACTCCGACTCAAGCCTGACCTATGGAACCAAGTTAGTGATTTCAGACCTTGGTCAAGTTTATAGACAACCCCATTTAAGAATTTATGAAAGCCTATTTACCTTTTTTTTTAATTAATATGGTACCTCAAATTAGTCGCCAAAGTAGTTTATTTACTATCTATTTTCAGTTTTTTTAAGACCCGGAATGGTACCAATTTGTCGCCGCGTTAAATACATGCCTTTAAGATATACTTAAGAAGTAGAATATTTTGCAACATGAATTTGATCTCTTTTTTTTCAGATGATGATAATTGCAGCGGTCATTGGAATCATCATTTTGGCGCTTATCATCGGTGAGTTACCACTATTTACCATTCAACTCCATTAAAAGTATTGTGGATATTTCCTATCCCCACTTAAAACCTCACAGTTACGACACATGAAAACTGAAGTCATTAAGTTTATAAGTTGAGTACTCACAGTAGATCCAAATAAGGTCCAAAAAGTTTTGATGGGCCTTTTCAAAGTACAAAATAAACCTACTTCATACTATAATTATTATTAAGAGAGTACAGTAAAAATATAGGTAGGTGAGATACTCCACAAATCTACATACTTTCGCGTACATACATTTGACAAAAAGATGCGTTTACACGGGTGATTTTTTGCGCAATTCAAATACGTTATTTTTTTAAACAATAAGTTGTTTAAAAATTGGGTAGTCTCCTAGTGAATATTTAAAGAATAATAATAAAATTTGAGAACTGAAATGAGTATATATTTACTATTTAAACCTGAAATCAATCAAATAGGAAACCGTTAAGAATACTCTTCTACATTCCTATATTTTATTATAACAAAGTTATTTATATTTTAACTTTTAAGTAAAAGTAAAGTTTTTTTCAGAAAAAAGCTCGTCTGTGTTTTATATATACCTGTATAAAAATGTTTGACTCTATTAAATACAAAGTTTGGTGTATCATGTATGGCTTCACCGTTTGTTTTACGAAACAATTGCGCAAAACATTGTCATTGTAATGGCACCTTTAGATAAACATTCATTTTTTCTTTTTCACATTTTCAGCCAACTTTGTGTGAACAAGTTTCGGTAACCGAAGTTATATTTAGCAGTAAATAATAATAGTTACAAAATACGTATGTTTTATTTTGATTATTACTTTTCTAAATTTGTTTTGGTAAGTGGGTCGTGTCGTTAGCCACACAATATAATTTGTGTTAAATTGTAATTCTGTGTTCAAAATTTTCTAAGTGGCCATCTTTTTTTTGTCACAGACTTAGCTATAATATATATTAATATACCGTACTATAATATATATTATAGTAGCTACCACACACTGAGACCAGAAATATATATTATAGCTGAGTGTGCGGTAACGCGAAAATTAGTATAGAAAATATATAGTAATATGCCTAGCTATAAAAATATTAATATAATATATTATAGCTAAGTCTGTGACGGGCTTTATAGATATCATATTTTTCTAAAAACAGAATTACAATTTATAAAATAGCCAATATATATTGGGCTTATGTGTCGCTTTGTTTGTTCTTTTGTACTTCGTTAATCTTTAAAGATTATATTTTCGTGCCTACAAAAGCGGACCTCTACCTTCAAATTCATCACCCAAGTGGTTTTTCACACAGTTTTTGTTTAGTGCTGTGTCAAATTTGTAAATTAGACACGTTCAGTGGCATCAGTATTTTTAACAAACGTGGTTTTTTTTTAGTTACAATACTCAAATTATGGTACAACACTAACAATTTGACAGTTAAAAATCTGTATACAATAAACTGTATAAAATCTGTATATTATAAGTAAAGGCATACCGCATACCTCAAATTTCAATGAAGGCACAAGCAAGCGAAGTGGAGTAATTAATTTCTCCACGCCTTTGGTCCCGTCATGCCAAATTTAGACGAAATTAAAATGCCACTGATCGTTATAATATGCGTAATAAATAATCATATTTTACTGCAATTTTCTATCTTAAAAAAAACAATTTGAATACATTATTGGAATCGTTATTTCTAAATTCAATTTTTTTTTTTCACCAGCGTGAGACGTCAGCTTTTATGTACTCGGCTTTTTTCTGCCACTGTGATTTCTTGTCTACTGTGTCGTTTCTGTCTATATCTAGAATAAGAAGACTTTCCTCCAAGAATGCAATGCTTGCCCCCACGTCCCTAGTTCTACTCTAACTTCTTTACAATTTCTGAAAAGTTTTGAAAAAAACCAAGCAATCGACTAGCAAAATATAACATCCTTTTATGTCATTGCTAGTCAAAGAAAATCTCTTAAAATATTAGATTTTTTTTTAAATAACTAGTAAGGTAGTAATTACAGCTTACTTTATTTTTCAGGTTTTTAAACACCATCAAAATGAGTGGAGCCGAGGTGAGTTACCTAATGTTAAAATATAAGATTAGATTTTTCTTAGTTTCTTTTTTTAGTTTAATTTTAATAACATGTTAACACGTATTGAAATCAAAATAATATTACATTTTTATAAAAGATACAAAGATGAAATGTCCTAAATGCATCATCGTTGCGATGTGAACTAGATAAAGATTTATAAGTAAGTACCTAAAAAAAATTAATTTCAGGTACCTATTTCAACAGAAACCATCAGCGCCATGATTTTAAAGTTTTATTAGATTTAGTGTTGTTGAATGTATTTTATCGATAATATTTCAGACACTACGTATTGCATTTCTTATCAATGTTTTAACACACGTCCTATAATCCTTTAGTCACTATCTGCTGTACCTAAAACGAAAATTAGTGTATTTTTAGAAGATCTTTCTTTATAACTGAAATATATTCTTACAAAACAAAAATGCTATTTGCTATACATTTTAGACACCTAAGGCTTATCAAAATACCTAACCATATCTCAATCTTTGAATTGTGTTCAGAAGAAGACGTATATATATTTATTGATTTATTTTCTCCGTTTGGACCAAACGTCTTAAAATGTTAGTACCTGTTTATTTTTATACTCAGTGTATTTTGTATTCTGTCGTCTAGGGAGGACTGTATGCGTCATGTCGTACAATTTTCTAATTCGTTTATGATTATAAAAAAATAGTCGCCGCTTTAAATCCGACATGGCTCGTAGCCTGACGCAGCCTATACAGTCTGTTGATTTTGATAATATTATAGTATGTACTTCGTTTGTACTATCGCTTATATTTTTGTATAGAGAATACCTTTTAGATGTTGAATAGGTACATAGGTTATTTGTAACGCTGGTTTTGTAATAGATGTTATAAATGAAAAGGAAAATTCATCCAAAAATTCGATAATCAACATTTTAACTGCTTCTAGTTTTTGAAATTACACTGATGGTTAAAAAAATCAAATTCACGGGTTTTTCTTGCTTAACCAAATTTTATTGATGAATTTCAGTGTACATAATAGCATCAAAGTGTAAGGACCACCTTTAAATTGAACTTTTGTATAAATTTTCCATTTATTTGAAACACTTAGAGTTTTTCTTATAACGAATATTAAATGTATTACATAACGAATTTGCTACGTTATATTATTGATAGAATTTGAAATTGATATCTGTATTTAGAAAATATTTATATGTGTGTAAAATTATAACCGAAGCTTGTATTAGCCGATGTACACCGCTTTTGTAGAGATGGTTTATCTACAAGATAAGATATTATCATAAGTAGAAATAGTACGAAATATATAGTTGTTTAATGGTACCGAATAATATCTTAAAATATTCAGAGTCACAAATAATGTACTGGAAAAATTATCGATGCAAGATGTGCGCATCACTATGGACTTGATATTTTATCGACATAATATTAATAAACTATGCATGATAGTTTCTTATCTTTCACTTTAGTTAATATTGATTAAAATTAATTATTCATTCATAGAGTTATGTAGAGTATGTTATTGTTGAATTTTTAGACATAGAATGTTACTATGTTTAAATGTGTGAGATATTTAGCTAATTATAAAGTGACCTTCCTTTTTGAAACACTCAAAAAAAATCTATAGAGACAGTCTCGGAATTCAGGATATTTATTAATTTTATTACGTTTACAATATTATGTTTTGTAGTATGAAAAAGTACGTTTACCGAGTTTAATTTCAAGATTTTATTCATTTTTCAAAATTAATATTTTTAAAATTAGAAAAGCAAATCACTTTTTTATATAATAAAAAATAAAAGGCAGTAAGGTAATGGAGCCAAATTATCATATTGCCGTTTATAAAAACATTTGAAGCGTTTCAAAAATTAAGGCTTAATTCACTGTAAGGTAAAATAAAATACACCAGTTCGTCTTTTTGACATAGGCTAAGTTGGATAAAGTGGAAAAGTTTGCAACGGCTTACATTAGTTTAATTAATTTTAAAAAATCTGGCCGTAAAGGAATTCCTTATTTACTCACTCACTTGAAAAAAAAAACTAGAAAACTTGGAAATTTAAAAATCGAATAATATTTAAAATCCGAATACAGTTTTAAATAAGGACCTACCTAATGATTATTATTAATGATTATTACCTAAATATCATAAATTTTATTTCAAAGTAAGGACGTTGACGCTTTTTCCTTTATCACCTATTATTACTATAATATTTAAGTTATTACTGACTAAGGTACTTATATGTAATATTAAATAACCTTTATTAATATTAAAATCAAAATGTTAACGTGTTTCGCCGTATAATTACAAAATAACAAGATATTATACATTCGAATCCAAAATATCCCTTTTTCCCCTATCAGTTAAAATTATTAAGTAAAATTAAATATTTTGTTACGTGAAGTTACAAACATTAATTTTGGAAAGCTACCCAATGTTTAAAAACTGATATTTTCTATTTAAATGTTGTTTATAGTGTGGAAAATTAGAAAATTCTATTATTTAAATTTTCAAAAAGAGCCTAAACGAATACCTAATGTTAAGTGTGCATTGATCACCTTAAAGCTAACAATTTACTAGAAAATTCAGAGACCCAGAGACAATTAGAGATTATCGCATTTAGTTGAAAATTACGAGAAAAAGCACATTTTGCTACAGATTTATTTTAATTGAAGGAAAAATGGTTTACACCTACAATGTTAGAAAAAATTTGAAAATTGGAAAGCGTCCCATAATGTTTAAATACAGTGTAGTCACGCATAATATTTTAGCGCATTTATATTTGTATATATTCGAATTGAATATCGCATATGTATTTAAATAAGTGTAGAATATAATATTAATCTAATACATAATCAATATCTACATGATACCGGTGTTTTTGAATATAGATGTATTAAAAATTTGAAAATAAACTTTATGTATTTAGTGTAATACTGTAATTATTGCTTGACGGAATTAAAGCAAATTATAACAGATAGTCTTATTTTTTAACCCATATATTGATAATTAAAACGAATAAGCTTAGGCTCAACTCACATTGGGGCAGAATGGAAGCATCGCGTCACATTTTTTGCCTATTAGCATATTCAACTCTATTGTTCCTTACTTACCTACCCTATTGTTACTTATATTTTTCATAGTTGATACTTAAATAAAGAAGAATTGAGATGAACTCTCCCATTCAGGAGAACAGTGCCTGACAGCAGGGGCATCGCCAGCTTATACTAAGGGTAGCGAAGCAATGGGGCAATATTATGGAGTATAAAAAATATTATGAACGCCTGGTACAGTCGAGAGCACGAAGCGTTACACTTTGGAAGTCTTTGACTCGATGACGAACATGTATTAAAAACGGTTCTAATATCAACAGGGCCGGCTTTAGCACTACCAGCGCCCAGGGCGAGATTTCTTCAACGCCCAGAGTGCTGATAGTGTCGAAAATTTTGGCACCCCTTCTGTTTGCCTTTAGCGCCCCTTTTTATCCAGCGCCCTGTGCGGTTGCCCCGCATCACCCCCTCCCCCCCCCCCCTAACGCCGCTACTAAATCAATAAAAATATAAAACTATATACCTACTATATTTAGGAAGGGTCAACTGGACCCCCTGGCGACGCCCTTGACTGACAGCATTTTATCGACTCAATGCATACCAACCTAGTTTAAATCTCAATGATTCCAATTACCAACAAAGAAATTGATTCATAGGCAGATAGCAGATTTACGTTATTTATAAGCTAGACGTGTCTGTCTATCTGTCTGTCTGTCTGATACCTCTTGAACTCTTCACGACCAATCCGCTAAACCGATTTCGCTGAAAAATATACTATTGAGTCCCAGGAAAGGACTCTCGGGAAATGATTTTTCCTATATATATAGATAGTATCCTATGTATGTTCTTTACATAGGATAATATTTATCGCGGAAAATGTACGGTTCCCGCGTGAAACACGAAATTTGGTCCGCGTCATCTAGTAGGTATTAGATTCGCCATCAGCCTATTAATGCTGGCATTTTACGATAGCAAGAATGCACGAGTACCATCAGCTACAGCCTATGAATCTATTTATCTTATAGTGCAATGTATTTTATTGTGCATTCTTGCTATTGTAAAATATCAGGCGTAAATCGTAATTAAAAGTCTCATGCTTAGAAATATTATTATGTGTATCAAAAAATCTTAATTCTTATTGCGCTACCAACCCTTGTCATAATAAAAGTATTGAGGGTAAAGAATACCTATTGTCCATAGTTGAATGCCACAAGGCCACAATGGCAACGCACTTCTTTCAGTTTTGTGTTGCAGTTTCATTATGTATAATCAGAGATAAGTCTTGAAATTAGATTTAGATGATTCCGTATTTTTTTTTAGAATTTTTCCACCAACAACGACCAGCGTAAAAATCTTACTTCATACGGGGCCACGCTAATGCCGCGTTTCTACTGACGCGGAGCGGAGCAAAGCAAAAGAGCTTAGCGATGCCGAATCGACCAATCACCATGCTCGAAATCTTCGCTACGCTTCGCTGTCATTCCGCTGGAATAGCACGTTTGGTCAATTCGGGCACCGCTAAGCTCCTCTCCGCCCCGCTCCGCGTCAGTGGAAACGCACCCTAAGCAGCTGGTGTGGCCCTGCAGATCCTTAAAACAAAATTTACGACCTCTGTGGGTCAGTGGTTGAGCGCGTTGGTGCCTCTCTCTAGTCTTTTTTTTTTTTTTTTTCTTTTTTTCTTTATTAATTTACTTGCCTTTAAACTATTTCTCTAGAATTCCTGATTCACGTGCATATACTTTATTCACGATATTACACATTTTTAAAACATCAACATCTGCAGGTCTTCTTCTTCTTCTTTTAAATATGGCTCCTTGGTGAATCGCCAATGTCAGAGTGCATCTGCAGGTCATGTACAAAAAATAAAAGCTAGAAAAAATCATTTTGATTGTGACATTAACGTTGACATATTGAATATTGACAGTTGACAATTGACAAATCGTGCAAACTTTTCTAAAAATTCTCTAACGTCTCGTATTTTGGTCGTATTTTTATTTATTTTTTAGTACTATCATAATATATTTTATAGTTTTAAATTAATAATAACTTAACCAATAAATGTAAAAGGTAAGTTTCCTTCGTGGAAGCCTTTGTAACACAGATTAGAGTATTACGGAGCTTTGTACGATAAAGTAACAAACTTTGAACTTTGAAGTGTCTATCAGCAAAAGGTATATTATATTGAAATATTATGAAATAATATAATGCAGGTACAAAAATAAATCACATAATATTTTCTTCCTTCTTGCTAAAAGGCGTGAAAAACTGTACGGGGACACCGTATGGTTAATCTCGCCGCGCGCCGGGTTAGTTTCCTAAGCAGTGGTAAGCACTAATAAGTTGGACTATTTGAGGCTATTGAAAAACTATATTTGACCACCAAAAAAAAAAAGATATGAACACTACAAATTTGCGATTAAAAATGTCTTTATACACTAAATTGTCTAATTTATTCCTACAACTTTCCAGGTTCCTAGTTATAATGATAGAATTACCAAGGATTACTAGAGCTCTAAGAGCTCACACACAACTTGATAAGCCTCGATGTCTGAAACCACCAACAAAAGCCTCAAATACAGCTGTTAATTTTCCAAAAAATCTTCAAAAGTAAGTAGGACCTAAACCTATTAGTCTTTCCAAGATAAAATAAGGTTGTATTATAGCTTCAACATTAATTTACATATTTACCTAAATGTGCAAAAAGAATAGCTCAGAAAGAATGCACACTTGTATCTTTTTGTCTATGTATAAAGCGTCACAAGCAAGAGAGAGGAGTTAAGGATCAATTATATAAACAACTAAACTGGGCTTTAGGCAGAAACAGTAGACTCTCACTGGAAAACAAAACATTGATATATAAAACAATCCTGAAACCTGTATGGATGTACGGAATTCAACTATGGGGGTGTGCGAGTAACTCCAACATCTCAATCCTACAAAGAACGCAGAACATTATACTAAAAACGATTTCAAAATCCCCGTGGCTCATCACAAACACGGAGGTTCATAAAAATCTAGGCATACCCACCATAAAAGAGGAGATACTGAGGTCCAAAGAAAATTACAAAAAAAGGCTGGAGGTCCACCCGAACGCTTTAGCTTCCGACCTCGTCCACCGTAATTATAACAAGCGCCTGAGAAGGAAGGACATTTTTTAAATGAAATAACTATAGTTATAGTAAACGATGAGTAATGCTATCTACAGTGGTAGAAGCACTCTACCTGCCATCCGTAGTACATCCCACCTGCTTATAGTCAAATACTGATTGCAGATTAAAATGGAAAAAAAAAAAAAAAAAAAATTTATAAAGCAGAAATATATTGCCTAACCTATATTAATAATAATAATAATAATAATAGCTCCCACACCGGTTTCGGTGACGGTGGCCGGTTTCATTGAAACCAGGCCAGCTACGCAGGAGTATTTTTATAGTGCCCAAGTGTGTGCGCAGTACAAAAGAGCACTCTCTATTCCTTTTACTCTCATAACCCAGTGGGACGGCAGACCGACACGACCGGCGAGAGATCAGGCGCAGGACCTTTTTACATGCCCATCCGACGCATGGATCATCTTACTTGTCAGACAATCAGGTGATCAGCCTGCATTGTCCTAACCAAACTTGGAAATAACATGTTTCCAACGCAGGAATCGAACCCACGACCTCCGAGTCAAGAGCCGCGCTCTGTACCACTAAACCACGGAGGCGTTAACCTATATTATTGAAAACCCCAAAATATTCGGGTATTTTTGTTTTAAATACATTCATTGTTTTATAATTCACTAGGTTTAAATCATTCAATGATATCTACAACTATATAAAACAAAATGAGAAGGACACCAAAGTTCTGCAACTGTTGGAAGAACAAAAGGAGGCTTGTAAACTTCTGACAGGCGATGCTACAGATGATATCATAAATGATGCAGCTGTTCTGACGCTGAGGATGTTCCTTGACCAGGATATTGTGATGCTCAAACATCTATCACAGCTTAGACAGACATTTGGAACTGTCCTGTCAACTACAGCAAATAAAATATGCGAGGTAAATGTCTTTTGTAGTATGACTTATCAAATCATGGGCTAGCATTTATTTTTTTTTTTTTTTTTTTAACTCCTTTAAATGTCCTGCGATCTGTCTTTTGACATTGAGCTGGATTTTATGTGTTTCATTGTCGGCGTGTATGGACCATATCCAGTGATATGTCCATTTCACTGGTTGCTCTGTTTACAGTTCAGTTTCAATACTTTCTTCACATATTTTAGGGTATTAACATGTCTTGAGGGGCTCGCCTTTTGAGCCTTTTGAATGTAGCATTAGGCTCTTTGCTCATTAGGTTTTTAGCCAGGAGGTTGGGATGATTTTGCATTCTTTTGGAGTATTTTTGTAGGGCGCTTTTTATTTCCTCTTTAACAGTTTTTACTTTCAGGTCCTTGTGGAGGTGAGTGTTTGAGATGTACCAGGGGGCACCAGTTATCATTCGCAGGGTTTTTGACTGGAACCTCTGCAGGATGGCAATGTTCGATGGTGATGCTGTACCCCACAGCTGGATGCCGTAGGTCCAGATAGGTTTTAAGATACTATTATAGAGTAGAAGTTTGTTTTCAAGACGAAGTTGTGACTTTTTGCCCATTAACCATTGAAGTTTTAGCAGTTGGAGGTCGAGTGCCTTTCTTTTTGTTTGGATGTGCTTTTTCCACGTCAGTCTACGGTCCAGATACACGCCCAGGTATCGAACGTCATCGGATTGTGGGATTTTGATATCATTTAGCTCAACTTCGGGACATGTTTCGTGTCGTAGGCTAAATGTGACATGGACCGATTTAGTTTCGTTAGCCTTTATTTTCCAGTCTTTTAACCAGCGAGATAGTTCGTCTAAATTTTTTTGAAGTTTGGCAGAAGCTCCAGCAGCTGTGCCGTCTGTAGCTACGATTGCGGTGTCGTCGGCGTATGTTCCTGTCAAGACATGTTGTGTGTGAGGTAAGTCTAATGTGTAGAGCAGATAGAGTGTTGGGCCCATCACACTCCCTTGGGGTACTCCTGCTTCTATTTTATGTAAATTGGAGAAGCCGTCGCCATGTTTTACATAGAAGTGTCTTCCACTAAGATATGATTTTATGAAAAGATAGTAATTGATGGGTAGATTCTTTTTGATTTTAAATAGCAGTCCATCGTGCCAGACTCTGTCAAAGGCCTGAGAGATGTCTAGAAATGCGGCAGAACACCACTTCTTTTCTTCAAATGTGTTGTTAATTTTCTCCACGATTCTATGAACCTGTTCAATCGTCCCATGACCAGGCCTGAAGCCGAATTGGTGTTCAGGGATTAATTTAGCTTCTGAGATTTTTGGAGCTAGGCGATTTAGAAATAAGATTTCCAGTACTTTAGATGCAGTTGGGAGAAGACTTATAGGTCGGTAAGATGTTACTTTGGTTGTATCTTTGCCGGGTTTCGGAATGAGGATAATTTCAGCTACTTTCCATTGAGGTGGTATAAAATTTCTCCGGAGGCAAGCATTGAATAATTGCGTAAGGTATTTGTATCCTGCTTTTGGCAACTCTTTTAAGATTTTCGGTGTGATTAGATCGTACCCAGGAGACTTATGAACGTCTAGTTTCCTGATAGTTCGAATAACTTCCTTTGTTTTAATTTTTTTAATTGGTAAGTCATTTTGATGAGGTAGTGAGAGCTCGTTCAAGACTTCGTTCGTCTTTGTGGAGTCGCAACCAACGTTCGGAGTGAATACTTTCGATAAGTGTTCCGCAAATACTCCAGCTTTGTCTTTGTCATTTTTAGCCCAGGTTCCATCTGGTTTTCTAATGGCTGTTTGGTGGGTAACAGGTCTTTTGAGGTTCCTTACTGCTTTCCACAGGGAGTAATCAGTGGCTGGGGTGGCGTCAAGACTTTGGAGGAAAATTTCTGTTTCGATCTGTTTCTGTGTTTCAAGTTCTTTTTTTAGTTTTTTCGCGATTCTGTTGAAGTTTGCCTTGTGTTCTGGATATTTCGTAATCTGCTAGCATTTATAAAAATATATAATAAGCATCTTGAGAAAGCACCTTCACTGACCTCCATTATACAAGTACGCTGGACCTATGATACCCAGCTGTTCATTGTGCCTATTTGAAGCGGAATCAGCTGACGTAACTTGCAAATGACTGCTTAATCATAATAATCTACCTAGCCGTTTTCGGCTTCAGTGACTTGGTTATGTTTAATTGTGTGTGTCATTATGTTTTGCTCTGATATGGCTAATATACCCAATCTTGGCAGTGAAGGTGCGAGAGCAGGATTCGCAAGTTAGGGTACCATTTACATAATTATATTGTATATTAGCGGGCGGTATTTCTTTTATGGCTTTTGTTACTTCTTGCTGGCTAGGAGGGATTACCAGTTCTTCCTTAGGGGATAAAGATGGCAGAGTTCTTAAATACTCAAGATCAGCTGATCGATCTATGTTAAGCAAGGTATTAAAGTGTTGCGCCCAGCGGTTTAGTGCTTCATCTTTAGTGACCAAGAGATTACCGCTTAAAGATCTTATTGGCACATTCACTTTATATTTACTGCCTGTCAAACTTCTTATTTCTCTGAAAAATTCCCCAAGCTGGTTCGTGTCTGCAAGATTTTGGATGTGACGAACTTTTTCCTGCCACCATTCATGTTGCTGTACTGTATTGCTGTACTAATTTTAAATTGTATAATGGAGGTCAGTGAAGCACCTTGCATAATGTTACTTAACTTCTTAGTCTTACACAATATTTACTGTAACATTAATAATTGTATTAATGTTACTTTAAATTACAGTAGAGCCTCCGGAGAGGCAAAAGTAAGACCCTTTATGGATTATCGAGGAGTCCGGATTATAGTATGCAATATTTAATTGTAAAAAAAAGCGTAAATAAAGCATCATCTAAAACAGGATTTTTTGATTTCTTCAGTGTTTTTCGTACACGTTCACGTTCTGCTAACAAACTTCTAGGAAACTTCCGAGCAATGACAGGGTAGCAGCTGTCACCTCCATCCGGCCTGGCCGCACCTGCGTCTATCGTCTGAAGCTTCGTGCTATGAGACGATACTATTGGACGATACACGCAGATCGTCCAATAGTATCGGTTTTAGCGCGAAGCACTAGGCATATTATGCGGCCGCGGCACATTTCTATAATCTGCAATTTGTCTTTTAATGTCAACGTTGAATGTTCACGTGGCGGCGCCATGATGTTAGCGAACACGCTAAAGTGACACTGTAGTTCAAGTTGCACGTATTACACGAAAGGGGATAAATAAAAGCCAGCCCGCACCTACCCTCACCCTTCCCCGCCAATCCCATTGGCCGGCCGGATTACAGCGATCACCGAACAAGCGGGAGTCCGGGTTACCGAGGCCCTACTGTATAGATATTAATCTTTAATGCAAACATAATATAATAATAAAATGTAATAACTGTATTTTAAAAAGATAAAACTGACTTCAAAATTGTACGTAATTTAAAGTTAAAACTTCCTATCTCCAAAACTACTGAAACGATTTTGATAAAACTTGCACTATTCCCTAAGTTGAACAATACCTAGTACAATAAAAAAGAATCACTTAAATCGGACTTGTAGTTCCGGAGATATGCGTGCACAAACATAAAAACATACATACATACACTTTTGAAATTTGGCACATTTGTTCAGAAGCTGTTATAGATTAACATATGCAAAAACTGGGCAGTTCTGGAAACATTACATAATGATTACATACATACGCGTCGAATTGATAACCTCCTTTTTTTGAAGTCGGTTAAAAAGAAAGATTGTATTTAAGTAATCATACAACATTTTCAGATTGTTACAAAAATATCAAGTCGGATATCAGATGAAACTAAAGAATACATAAATAGTGAGCTGATTGAGAACAAAGAGAATGTGAAACTGTGGGGAGAGAACATACAAATTCACTACATTCCATACAGACCACAGAAGAAACCTCTGGCCAAGTTAACACAGAAACCGGCAACGGCCAGTTCCTTTGTCACAGATTTCTCCATGAAATATGAAAAGAGAGATGCACAGAAAGAGACTGTGCCTCCACCAACAAATAAACCAGTTTCTAAGGTATGTTCACAGATTTTAGAAATAACTTATTTTCCTGTTCTGAGGGTATGTTATTAAGTTATGTAAGCTTTAGCAGCATATTATATGTCTAGAAATAGATATATAGATCAAAATACTTGTCTGATTTAAACAAATTGTAATAATTAATAGGCTGCAGCCTGCATATAAACTTATCTGCATTGTTGCAATTTTTAAGTTAAAAGACTAAAATTAGGAGTGCAGATGCTTTATGACGTGTAAAACCAAGTTATATCACAGCTTGTAAGCAAACCAAATATTAAGTCCTTGTATAATATTATAAACAAACCTACATTTTTGACGTGGGAGAGACATGCTTCAGCACGAATGGGCCGGCTCGACCGGAGAAATACCACGTCCTCACAGAAAACCGGCGTGAAACAGCGCTTGCGCTGTGTTTCGCCGAGTGAGTGAGTTTACCAGAGGCCCAATCTCCTACCCTATTCCCTTCCCTACCCTCCCCTATTCCCCTCCCTTCCCATCCCTATCCTCTCCTTTTACCCTATTCCCTCTTAAAAGGCTGGCAACGCACCTGCAGCTCTTCTGATGCTGCGAGTGTCCATGGGCGACGTAAGTTGCTTTCCATCAGGTGACCCGTTTGCTCGTTTGCCCCCTTATTTCATAAAAAAACATAAATTAACAAACTTACTTTTCTGTCTATTATGTTACAGTACACAAAAACCTGGTTAGAAACAAAAGTCAGAGAGGAATACAAGAATTCCTCTGGACTGTCAGCTGTGGATATTCTTCAGTCGCTCATCACTTTACTCAACTCGTCTCGATCCAACAACGAGATACAAAATGATATGTTTGATCTGCTCGGTTTTGACAAGTTTGAGTTTATACAAGAGATTCTTCAGAACAGAGAAGATATCACATCCAGTCTCAAAGGACCGCCGCCGCAGCCGACCGTAGCTGAGTGTAAGTACAAAATCAGTATAAAGAATATATTATGTTAAAACACCAGTACTATTAGAGAAATGTATTCATAGGCAGTAGAATGTTATTTGTTCGGGTTATGTTAATCTGATTTATGACTAAAATTAACTTCTATCTGATCAAATATGAAATAACATAGATCTGCCATCTGTCTATAAATTACTTTGATAGTATTTGGTATTATTTTAAACATTAATTACTATTGGTGTATGGGCAAAATATTAGTTCCAAAAGTCTTATTAACCTTGTCTTACTAGGTATTCTTTAAATCTTTATAGTCCCAATAAAAAAAGTGTCTAAGGCCCACTTGCGCCAATCTGGGTTAAAGTTAACTCTGAGTTAAACATCATGTCATCTCTATCACTGACTTGGTGAGTGACAGATATGACATGATGTTTAACTCAGAGTTAACTTTAACCCAGATTGGCGCAAGTGGGCCTTAGTCATATCATAACATAACAAAATCAGTTGCAGATGTAAAAGAAAAACTTTCATGGATTAGTTAATTAAACTTTGCTAACCCAATAAATAAAAAAAGTCTATTTTTACAGTGGCACAACTATTACCCGAGAACAAAATGCCTCAGTACCTATGTCAAGTATCAGTTCAGTCGGAGCAGGAAAAAATTATCGCAAAGCTTGTGAGGAAAGAGGAGAAAAAATCGAAGAATAAGAAAATAGAAGAAGAAGAAGAACCGGAGATAAATGTCGCTCAGCTGAGGGCTAAGAGGTTTATTTCCTGACATTTGTTAAGATACTGTTATCATGGCTACAAGGCTGATTGGCACATGGCCGCCATTTTGTAAAATGTTACTAGAGAGACAGTTGTTTAATCCTCCATTACATAAATATGATTAATGACACTATGAAGACCCATGCAACATTTGAGAATGGGTCCAAAAAAACTAGGCCTTTGCATCCATTATGGATGATTTATACAGTATTTTCAGAGCAAATATGTCTGGAACCAACCATGTACGGGTTTCCTTGCGATGTTTTCCTTCACCATATGAGTGCCCGTATTGTATACTTGAGATCAGAAAATGTCTCTTTGGTACACGCCTCCACCCGGGATCGTGCGAACCAAAGGTCTACCCATTAGGTCATGGACGCTCTTGGGCCCAAAAACTGTAGTATTTCGTGAAATAGACACTTCAAACTGTAAACATTGATATTTCAGACTTGCAGAGCTAACGAAACCGGTGGTACCATTTTCTACGAGCAAATCGAATGTGGATCCAATATTACAGAAGATATCATACTTTCAGACGAAAGTTCAGTATCCTAATGTGTATGATTCGACGATTAACGCCAAAAACTCTGCAGGTTAGAGAATCTTAGATATAAGGTACCATCAAAGATTGCAGACTTTCGGATTATGTTAACATAACCTGACTAGCATTGACTTGTGTCAATATTAGTCGTGATTGTCAGCTAGGCTTTTTCATGTTGCGACTAAATTACAAAGTAAGAGCTTGGATTCATTTCGATGCATTCTTGGTAACTACAATATGGTAAGCCGAAAGGGGGTGACTCAGGCGGTCATCCTGAACAACTTTTGGAAAATCGCGAAAAGAAATATTGATTCTCCATAGAAACTTGGTTGGTCACGTGACTTACTATGCAAAACTCAAAGGGATTTTTTTTCGGCTTAGTATACCTTATTTGAAACACCCTGTGTATAAATTATATTTGAGCAGGTTTCGTATCCGGTACGAAGCTGATATTGCCAGAGAGTGCAATACGGAAAGACACGAAAGAGTATGAAGAGGTTATCATACCTAAGAACGAACCCGTACCTTTAGAAGTGGGGAACCAAAGAGTACCTATATCTTCTATGGATGAGGTAAGAATAATATATTTTCTTTAGCAGCTTACAACTCGTTTTTGGCGTGGTAACCGTACATTTTTTCGGTATAATAAGTACCCTATATCCTTTCCCGGGACTCGAAGTATCTTCATACCAAATTTTAGCTAATTCGGTGCAGTGGTTTGGGCGTAAAGAGGTACTGCACTACACATTACACACTTTCACATTTCTAATATTATAAGTATGGATTATCCAGTTAGGATAAAATATTGTAGCATTGTATCATGTATGTAACCTCTTGACAATTTAGGATAGAAGAACCCTAGTAGATTAGCATGATGATATCAGTAGAGGACTCGGTTAACTTGGTATCACTTCCTTATCAGTTTCACCAACACAAACCTTCCCTAGACATCCACGTAAGCAGGACGTAAGGGTAGTCTTTAAATATTCGTATATTTAAAGACTAAAGTGAGCCAAATCGGTTCAGGAAAATTTTTTGGTCGGATTATTAATTACAATGCTAGTAGCGCCCTCTGTACCGACCTTTACGTAATATTTATTTCTTGTAAAACAGAACACTCTTTTTTCAGATAGGTCAAATGGCGTTCGAAAATATAAAGGAGCTAAATCGTATCCAGTCTATAGTGTACCAAACGGCCTACAACACCAACGAAAACCTTCTAATATGTGCTCCCACTGGTGCCGGGAAAACCAATATAGCACTGCTGACTGTGGTTCATCAGATCAAACAGCACATAGAGAATAATGTCATCATGAAGAATAAGTTTAAGGTAAATAAAAAAATATATGTGACTCTCGGGGACTTATCAACTTATGCAATTATAATTCGCATATGTTTAGCACGCACACAAACACCGTGCCGAAGTGCGGTCGGAATAGGGACCGTGCAGAAACTATAGAGGGCGTCGTAATTCGACAGCAGCGCCACGATGCGAGTAAAAGACGTAACTTGTGAGTGACTTTGACTTTGCATTCTCCTTGACCCTGGCTAGTTTATGAGTGTTTTTTTATGTTTTACAACATAAAATGATATAATACTTACACTCCCAAGTGGCCACATGCGGCCGCGAGAACAACGACAGATTTCCAAGAATCCGCGATCGAAATATTAAAGTTAAAGACTAGATGACGCCCGCAACTCCGTTGCGCCAAAAATCATTTATCGCGCGAGAACCGTACATTTTCCCGGGATAAAAAGTATCCTATGTCCTTTCCCGGGGCTCAAAGTAAATCCGTACAGAATTTCAGCAAAATTGGTTTAGCGGTTTGGGCGTGAAGTACTAACAGACAGACACACTTTCGCATTTATAATATTAAGTATATTTTTATAATATTAAATATAATATTAAGGGTTTCTACTTTCTACCCGTAAACAAAGAATGGAAGAGTGAATAAAAATGTATAAAGCTTATCTAGTTAACTAAGAAAATATCTGAAAAAGTAATTAATAGCATCCGTCAGCATAGAAAGTAAAAACTTGATAAATATTGCAATAAAATAATGAAGCTATGCAAAAATACTTATATTAATTACTGAAAATGCTTGTGGATTAATAAAATAAAACAAGTTCACTAAAATAAATGCTTTTATTTCAACCTTCTGCGATTCGATCGATACCATCTTCACAACTTTTGTCTGTCACTATTTTTAACTAATTTCAGTCTGGATCTCATAAGTGTAAACACCATTTAGGTATGTATTCTTTAAATAACACACAAAGACTGCACTACTAATCTTTTTCTTACTTCAAGAATCATCCTTTTGAGAACCAACACTTTGACAAGATGGTTCAAGTTCAATACTATCCTCAGTGTTGAATTCCTGGCAGGACTTCTCCAAATTATCCTTACTTTTGATGCAACTTTATGCCAATTAAATGAGCGGTGCCTATGTATGTATATCAATTAAGATGGAAGCCAGTTTGGATGTTTACTGAAAGAAAGCAATGGTTATAGGTTATGTTCATATTGTGTTCATAAAAAATGAATTTACGGTTATAATCTACAAAATTTAGTGTTTTTATTAATCTACACTTAACACTCATGGAACTTTTTAAATACTTACGTATATTTTTACCGCCTTTTATCCATTTCTTTCGTTTTTCAATAAGCAAAGCCATGTGAATATTTTGGCAGAAAAATAGTAAAATTTTACATCGTTCGATTTGCCTTTATATTTCTTTTACATCCGGGAATACAACAATACATTTCAATTCTTGAAAATACTCAGAATTTGATAAGAAATCTTCTAATTTTCCGTAGCTTCACTAGAGCTTGACAGTAAAATTTTAGTAAAAGTTTCGGCTATTCGCCACTTGTGGCAGTGTCGTCGCTCTGCACGGTCCCTATGGTGTGCGTTTTTTTCATTATGGAATTTCCGTTTCGATCGCCGCGCCCAAAGCACCCGATAAAAGCTAGCTTAAAAGTTAAAAATGCTATACAAAATCTAGTCACACCAAGACAGTGCACGTCGCACCCTGAGCCACGCCAAACCGAAGTCTGCCGAACTGAAACGACGTTAGCCGAAAGTTAGGTGTTTTTCGGTTCGGAATTTTTGATTCGGTCGCCCTCAAAGCCCGCGAAAAAAGATATGTAATAGGTTTCCATACTGTATTTTTACGCTTACAGATTATCTACATAGCGCCCATGAAAGCGCTGGCGTCAGAAATGACGGCTAGTTTTGGCCGTCGACTCCAAGGTCTCGGCATCGCGGTCAGAGAACTGACTGGCGACATGAAGCTGACTAAAAGCGAGGTGCAGGCGACGCAGATGATCGTGACCACGCCGGAGAAGTGGGACGTGGTCACTAGGAAGGGGGCAAGTGAGTTCACTTTCAAAACCCTTTAGTTCAAAACAGTCTCAAAGTCGGCTAAGTTAAATGAGAAGTTAGAGAGTCAGGAAAAAAAGCTAGTGAGTCATTAAAGTCGTTTAGACTTTAGGTTAACCACCAGGAATGGGGCAAGTGAGTTTAATTCAGTTGTAACTTTTCGGTTCAAGAATCAACAACAATTGAACAGTTTCAAAGCCCGTGAAGTTAATCGTGATCACGCCGGAGAAAGTAGTCATATACAAGAGTCAAGACTTTAACGTAATTTTTATCTGAGTACGTTTTAAAATTAATTTCAAGACACGTCTTAAATGTTTTGTATATGTTACGCTCAAAGACCGAAAACGCTCAATGAGTGGAAAAATAGCTCATGACGCGTTGTGGTCACAGTGAAACAGCCACGAAATTCGCGGTCTTTTTGTGATTGCCACAACGCTTCGTGGCCGTTTTCATGAGAGCCATAACGCGTCGTGGCTGTTTCACTGTGACCACAACGCGTCGTGAGCTATTTTTCCGCTCACTGAGCGTTTTCGGTCTTTGAGCGTAACATATAAAAAAATACGCGCAGGTGCGAAGTACCATAATATTATATAAACATTTCGCATTTCGTCTTTCTAAATTTTCATACGAATGTTATAAGTCTGAACAAGTTATATAATATGCGATTTCTTATTATATTCAGCGGACACGGAGCTAGCTTCAATTGTGAAGTTGCTGATTATCGACGAGGTGCATCTCCTACACGGCGATCGAGGGCCGATAGTGGAAGCTATAGTTGCGCGCACACTGCGGCAGGTGGAGACCACGCAGAACATGATACGAATCGTGGGACTGTCCGCTACTCTACCCAACTATGTGGACGTCGCCAGGTGAGTTATTACTTATATATTTTTATAATATGTGTGTGTACGTCTGTTACCTCTTCACGCATAAACGGCTGGAATGGTGTAGATGATATTTGGCATAAATATACCTTGAGAGAAATAACATAGATTTTTTGTACGTGTAAGTTTTCTGCGCCCCAAACGATGTTTGTGTAACGGAGTTAAGGGCCCGGGTTACCCTCGAAATTTTCATACATTCTTAATACCAAAATCATTTTCTCATACGAAAATATTTAACATGTTTGAGTTATTTTTCAGCTTAAGATAGTAATTACCTAGGGTCCTGAACAAATTTTTTTTACAAAATATTTAAATAGTAAAAAAAAAATTTGTGTTTAAATATTTTTTAGTAAATTTACTACTAAACATTTAAACACCAAAAAATAGACATAGATATTTTTTATTATTTAAATATTTTGTAGTAAATTTACTATTTATTTATATATTTTTTAGTGTTTTTGTCTATTTTTTGGTGTTTAAATATTTAGTAGTACATTTACTAAAAAATATTTAAACACAAAAATTTTTTTTTTAGTATTTAAATATTTTGTAAAAAAAATTTGTTCAGGACCCTAGGTAATTACTATCTTAAGCTGAAAAATAACTCAAACATGTTAAATATTTTCGCATGAGAAAATGATTTTGGTATTAAGAATGTATGAAAATTTCGAGGGTAACCCGGGCCCTTAAAGGTGTCATCTAGTGGTTATAAGTCCAAGCTAGCGCAATCCGTTCATCAATTTAAACTTAAGAGTGGGTTGCACCAACTTACTTTAAAGGCCGTCACAGACCTAGCTATAATATATATTATTATTAATATATTTATAGCTAGGCATATTAATATATATTTTCTATACAATTTTCGCGTGACCACACACTTAGCTATAATATATATTTCTGGTCTCAGTGTGTTTAGTACGGTATATTAAGGGCCCGGGTTATCCTCGAAATTTTCATACATTCTTAATACCAAAATTATTTTCTCATGCGAAAATATTTAACATGTTTGAGTTATTTTTCAGCTTAAGATAGTAATTACCAAGGGTCCTGAACAAATTTTTTTTACAAAATATTTAAATACTAAAAAAAAATTTTTTGTGTTTAAATATTTTTTAGTAAATTTACTACTAAATATTTAAACACCAAAAAATAGACGAAAACACTAAAAAATATATTAATAAATAGTAAATTTACTACAAAATATTTAAATTTTAAAAAATATTTTTTATTATTTAAATATTTTGTAGTAAATTTACTATTTATTTATATATTTTTTAGTGTTTTTGTCTATTTTTTGGTGTTTAAATATTTAGTAGTAAATTTACTAAAAAATATTTAAACACAAAAATTTTTTTTTTAGTATTTAAATATTTTGTAAAAAAAATTTGTTCAGGACCCTAGGTAATTACTATCTTAAGCTGAAAAATAACTCAAACATTTTAAATATTTTCGCATGAGAAAATGATTTTGGTATTAAGAATGTATGAAAATTTCGAGGGTAACCCGGACCCTTAAGGTATATTAATATATATTATAGCTAAGTGTGTGACGGCCTTAACTATAACTTTAACCATAACAAAAAGTCAAATGTGCTGTCAAATGCCTAGTAAAAGTCCATTATGGACGCCATATTTGACGATAACCTTAACTTTATCTACGCCTCTGGTGCAACCCACCCTAAGCGATGTAAAGCTACACAAGAGGTATAAGCGACGCAGATAATAGTGACGTAGTACCAAGTGAGTTAGCTGCGCTAAAAAAATTGCATTGATTTGTCATCTATCAATGAATCGATTTCTTTTATTACACGCTTTATAATATTAGCTTCAATGTAACTATGTATGTAAGAAAATCTTAGATTGTATGAAGAAAATTTTAGATTGTTTGTTTTCTATGCGAGGCTGGCCCGGCCTCTCATAGAAAACAAGCAATGAAATAGCAAAAAATGGAATGGGCGTAGCGACAAAATGGTTTTTGTCGCGTAATTTAAAAACCATAAATACATTTCATATAAGCTATGGGCAAATTAAAGTGTATACTAGAACCAATTTATGTACAAATTTTGGAAGCTTATATCACTCTCCTCTGTTGGCAAAATAGGAATCCCATTTTTTACAGAGGTCTTTTTGATTCATTATTCTGTGTTATAAAAGTTGACCAATCGTGTTATGCTATGGGTAATTCAAAGACAAAGACATGATGAATACTGACAGTGAACATTAATTTCTTAGCTTTAGTCATTGCTGAGAAAAATGGACATCGCTACAGCCAAATTATCAAGGCGTCACCTTAAGGGGCCGGGGTACCCTCGAAATTCTCATACATACTTAATACCAAAATCATTTTCTCATACGAAAATATTTAACATTTTTGAGTTATTTTTCAGCTTAAAATAGTAATTACCTAGGTTCCTGCACAAATGCCGCTGACTGGGGGGCCGCTGCAGTTTTCGTCTCAGACGGGTCCAGCGGCCCAGCACAAAGCGGAGGAGAAGGCACGGACGGGTTTTAGTGGGTAGAGCTGCGGCCAACTTACCATCCTCTCGGCCGCAGCGAGTCCCACATACCCCGGTGGTCCTTCCCCAGTGCCGCCGGGCATGCTTAAGCGCATTTCCCGTCTTGAAAAAAAAAAGAAAAAAAAAGGTTCCTGCACAAAATTTTTCTAAAAAATATTTAAACACCAAAAAAATTTTTGTTTAAATATTTTTTAGTAAATTTACTACTAAATATTTAAACTCTAAAAAATATTTTTTAATATTTAAATATTTTGTAGTAAATTTACTATTTATTTATATATTTTTTTGTGTTTTACTCTATTTTTTAGTGTTTTAATATTTAGTAGTAAATTTACTAAAAAATATTTAAACAAAAAAAATTTTTTTGGTGTTTAAATATTTTTTAGAAAAATTTTGTGCAGGAACCTAGGTAATTACTATTTTAAGCTGAAAACTAACTCAAAAATGTTAAATATTGTCGTATGAGAAAATGATTTTGGTATTAAGAATGTATGAGAATTTCGAGGGTACCCCGGCCCCTTAATACCAAAGGACTATTTATTTATTTAACATTTCAATTTGATTGAAATTTCATACTGAAGTTATTGCTTTTCTTTCAGATTCCTTCGTGTGAATCCAAACATTGGTCTGTTCTTCTTCGACTCGCGTTTCCGTCCCGTGCCGTTGGAGCAGCAGTTTATTGGCGTTAAAGACGTCGGCAGCGGCGGCATGGCTCATCTGAGACAGGTATACCGGCAAGAATCTTTTAGCGTGTAGCCAAATTAGGAAATGCCATCTTGTAAAGTAAAAACTTGATAGTTATAGCTACTAGCGATAGCGTCATTACAGTTTTATAAGGATTTTGTATTACCAAATTAAGAAAACTTACTGAATTTGTTCAATAAAAACTTCAAAGTTTAAAATCAGAACTAACGCCGTTTTATTATTGTAAAATGTCACCTGAAAGACCACTGTTTAACACTTATGGCCAATATCATCCAAGTTATATTTTGTATGTGGCTGAAATAGGTAGTCCCAAGGAGTCCCATAGAATATTTTTTATCCTGGAAAAATGTACGGTTCCCACTTCCCACGCGATATAAATTACCTATATCACACTCCACAGATACAAACAATGAACGAGATATGCTACGACAAAGCGGCCGACATGGTGCAAAAAGGCCATCAGGTTATGGTGTTTGTACACGCCAGGAACGCGACACATCAAACCGCCATGGTGTTGAAAGAACTAGCTCAAAAGAAAGGCCACCTGAAATACTTTGAGCCAGAAGATTCTGGTGGCCTCACCAAAGCCAAGAAGTCGATAAGCAGCAGTCCGAATAAGCAGTTGGCGGAATTGTTCTCGGCTGGGTTTGCCTGCCATCATGCTGGGATGCTGAGGAGTGACAGGTAGAATTGACGTATTTTATTAGATTACTAGATGACGCCAAAGGAAAAAAGAATCTCCATAATTCGCTTATCGCGCGGGAACCGTACATTTTTCCAGAAAAGTATTTTATGTCCTTTCCCGGGACTCAAAATCTCTATTCCAAATTTTAGAAAATTGGTTCAGCGGTTTGGGCGTGGAGAGGTAACAGATAGAAAGACACACTTTCGCATTTATAATTTTAGTAAAGTATAGATTTATTAGGTCATAAGCAGACGGCGGACCTACGTCATTTGGTCGGGTTAAGTCAATTGAAGGTCATGAGATCTGTCGACTCGGTTTGACATGATGCACCCGAATCACGTAGGTCTCCCATGGCCATGTTGCGTGCGCGATAAACGAATTTTGGCGCAGCAGAGTTGCGGGCGTCATCTAGTCTTATAAAATTCATGAAATGAGGTTATAAGTCCTCCAAAAAATTTATAAAAGTGGCGCAGTCGGTAGGATATTTCAATAAGCCTGTAATCTGTTTACATAATTCCAAATTGAATTGTGTGTTATTTTCAGGAATATGGTGGAGAAATACTTCGCTGAGGGCTACATAAAGGTCCTAGTTTGTACTTCAACTCTAGCTTGGGGTGTGAACTTGCCAGCGCATGCAGTTGTTATAAGGGTATGTAACATATTATTACAATATGTTATTTAACTCTAGTAATATCTAAGCGATATTTTGTTGCCAATTTTTGCTTGGACAGATGCTTAGTTGGAAAAATTACGTCTTGTTATTTGATTACAAAACGGGGACCTCAAAACGATGGCAAAAATTTTTAGCCAAGTTGCCATTGCATTGCAATTACGACGACTAAATTGAAAGACCAAAAATGTATAAACTTTGACATAGCATAACATTGCTTACACTCAAGCATCCATTACACGGTAGGTTTTGCTGTCAGTTTTACCACAGTCATGGTTGTGACTGATGGATAACCTACCGTGTAAGAGCGTTACTGACGGTTGCATGAAGTTGATCGATGAAAATCTGGATATTTTGATTTTTGCTTCATGCAACCACGAATCAGTCACGAATTTTAAGTGAATGTTGTCACATCTGACAAAATTGGAAAAAAAAATGTTTTTTGTTTTTTTTAAACTACATTTTTTCTACAGGGCACCGAAATCTACGACCAAAGCCACGGTACGTTCGTGGATCTCAGCATATTAGACGTACTGCAGATATTCGGTCGCGCCGGCCGACCACAATTCGATAGCTCCGGGACTGGCATCATCATAACGTCGCACGACAAACTCACACACTATTTGAAAGCCATGACCAACCAGTTTCCCATTGAGAGTAACTTTATTAATCTGTTGGCGGATAATTTGAATGCTGAAGTAAGTACTTTTAAATAAAGTTTTAACTAGAAAATCAATAATTACTTAACATTGTTTTAATGGAGAGAAAAGAAAATTTATGGATTTTATAGAATATTGATATAAAAAATAACTAATGAACGTTTTGTTACAGGTAGCTCTTGGTACGGTAACGAATATTGACGAAGCAGTGGAGTGGCTCAGTTACACGTACCTCTTCGTCCGTATGCGAATTAATCCACAGGTATAACATCTTTCTATACTTTTCGGCCAGAATATCCTAGGATAAATTATAAAACAAGTCGTAACTACGGCGCAGCCGAGTTTCAAGGTATTTTGATCGCATTTTACCTATGTATGTAAATGACGATCTCTGTGGCTCAGTGGTGAGCGCGTTGGTAGCTCAAGCCGGGGGTCGCGAGTTTGAATCCCGCCGACGGAACAAAAAGTTTTTCAAAGTTCCTGGGTCATGGATGTGTATTTGTGTATCACATAATAAAAATCTTAAATGTATGTATAGTTTAAATTATTAAATATATTTCCGTTGTCTGGCACCTGTAACACAAGTCCTTCAGGTACTTACCACACTGAAAAAATTACTCTCCAACTAAGTAGTATTTTTTCTTAGTTGGCACCAAATTAATTGGAATAACCTTACTATTGTTCACAAAAAATAAGGTGATTGTTACAGCGAACAACTGGACTTAGTTTTAACAACAAGCTAAATTTAATTATAACATCAAAGAGGACATTTGTTAAATTGAAGATATGTTTTTATTAAAATGACTAATACTTCTTTGAGATTATACAGCAACCTAGTCAAATTAACTATAATCTTGTATTTGGGTCTATAAAGACCGTGTATTATATTAACAGTTTATGTTTTTAATATTAACTAGGCATTTAGTTGGAGTATCCACTAGATATGTTACATCACAGAAGCTGTGAAGTAGAATGAAACAAGATAAAAGTAAAATCTACAATTTACCCATATTAGCATCAACAAATTATTATCGTTGAAGCAATAAACTTAAATAATTGCGGCAATCAATTAATGCGTTAAATTAAAAAAAAATCTTGAATATTCCGACAAACTTCTTAGTAGATTCTACTAAGCACTTGATTCGCATGTCCCCCGCCGCGCCGCGCCTTACCCTCCTAGAGAAGCGTCCACGCACGCCATTCGACCGACGACGCCATTTCTCTGAAGTGCGACTGAACACCACGCTACGCTAGTGATTTTTAATGGTTTCTGTGATTTCTTTTACACTTGATAGTGTTTCAATTAACAACAGTGGATCCCCAAGAAGATCAAGTGCATAACGAGCAAATATGCAAGCGACTTCGAGTGGCGGCAAAGAAGATATTATCAGTACCTTACCCTAATGGACGAAGTCACTGATCATTTTAAAACATGGGAGCTTCCGGAATTAATAAAGATATTTACAGGTATGTCCTCCTATATCTACGATCTAACAGTTATTTACCATATTTTCAACCAATATCGCACAGCACTCCATTCCATCATATCATATAGATTTATTTATTACATATTAAGACATAGGTAAGTACCTGCCTACTTACATTTCAAAATCCAAAATCCATAAAATTATAATTAGGCATGTAGGTATGCATGTTTTATCTATTAACTTGATTGTAGGTACTAAAAAATACCAATCTTTTAGAACAGCGCTTAACACTCGAGGCTTTGTCAGCCCTAACCAACGAGTACTTGAAAGAATTGATTCCCCTGACTGGACCAAGAGTACCTTTACCTTCACTTTTTTTGTTAATATAATAAAACCTTATTGTTTTCAGGATAACTCAAACTATGAACAAGATGAATCAAAAGACCCAGAGCCAGAGCCAGAACCAGAACCAGAAAAATACATTCTATCTCTGTGCCATATTATATTATTATAAATAAATATTTACATTAATAAAAAATACCTAAATTTGTATTATTACACAAACCTTTTCAGGAAGAAAAGGTATTGAATTAAAGTAAGATTCTTTTTCTAGTATTTTGTTAAGTGGAGGCTAGTTCTAGTAGTTAACACAGGCACGCAAGTGCCTGTGTTAACTACTAGGACTATCCTTTATTTGACAAAATACTAGAAAAGGGGTCTTATTTAAATCCATTACCTGTCATGACTACATCAACAACCATGCTTAGTAGATACAACTATTGACAAGTTGGTCAAATTAACTAAGACTTTAATTAAATTAATCAAAACTTATTTTTAATTTGACAACGGTTAATAATCACACTACACAAGATTTTACTTGAAATGAATAACTATCATTGTTAGGCTAACTATTACCTTAGTTGATTGGAACTAAGTGACTTGGTTTAATGAAGCAAAATGTTAACTGATCTGAAGAAGTTTAATAATCAGGTTGAAAAAGAGTCTTAGTTGATGGAACTGTAGGATTATTTGGATCTACAAATCAATTTAACTAATACAATAAAGTGTCATGCTTGTACTAAACAAGATATATAGTTAAACTAACTAAGCAGCCTTTATAAGGCCAGTATAGTTCTTGATAGATGGAACTAAGACAGTTTAATAAAGTTCTCTTAGTCACAGCAACTATGATCTTGGAAGGCTCATATGGGTTCATGATTCATTATAGGAATAAACAAGATCTTGGTTGAAGCAAACATATTTTTTTTTCAGTGCACAGGGCCAGACTGACGTGGTGTAAAAGCGTCCATAGATATTATTATATTATTATGTATGTCATTGGTAAACTATTCCTTAACCTTTTAACAGTTTTGCTGCTAATGCTCAAACATCACAAAGGCCTACTGAAGGCAGCCAATTTTTAACCCCAGTGTCTACTGTTTACTCTAAAAAAATACACAAAGCACGCTTTATACAATGATGCTGTTAATTTCTTAACATATCGGATATCGACACCTATATGCCATGTAAAATAAGACCCCAATCTCCAGGTATACGGGCTAACATACGCCGACGTCCAAGAGGAACCTATGTTAGAGACGAAACGTCGCGAGTTGATCACCGCAGCCGCGTTACAGCTGGATCGCACGCACATGCTGCGGTACGACGAGAGAACGGGCAACTTGAATATCACCGGTAAGTTGTATTTTGAGTTTTAAGATGTTAAGTATAGGGATGAAAATAAAATGTATTTACGAAAAGTTTACGTTGTTTTTGTTTGGTGGGTGCGTGCATGCGTTCATGTATACGCACGTGCGTGCGTGTTGATTGTTTTAATGTTTTCCTAATTTACATTATGGTATAGACGCTGCTTTTGTCATAAGTCGGTACTATCTCACTTTCAAAACTTAAATAACTTTTGATTTGCTAACATTATATTTTTTAATGAAATATTTATAGACCTGGGCCGCACCGCCAGCCACTACTACATAACGTGCGAGACGATGGAGGTGTTCAACTCGATGGTGCGGCGCTCCATGACGCAGGGCTACGTGCTCGAGATGCTCACCAGGTGCTCCGACTTCCAGCAGCTCAAGGTACAGATGTTACAGACCTGGGCCGGCCGCTAGCCACTACTACATCACGTGCGAGACGCACGACATGACAACAACGTCATGACATATAGATAGATGTCTCAAGCATTGCATAGCTGTCTTTCTGTCTGTTACCTCTTCACGCCAAAACCACTGAATCGATTCTGCTGTAATTTTCTATGCAGATTGTGTCCCGGATAACGACATAGAATACTTTTCATCCCTGAAAAATGTACGGTTCCCGCGTGATAAACAAATTTTTGTTTAATGGAGTTGCGGACGTTTTCAAGTAATGTATAACTCACTATAAAAACTTTTTCTAGGTCCGTAAAGAAGAGCTCACAGAACTATGGAGTCTCAAAGACCAATACTGCGAGCTGCGTATAGAGGACGCGCCAGAGGATATACACTGGAAGATCAATATACTGCTTCAGACGTACTTGTCTAGGGGCAGAGTGAACGCGTCGTCGCTGCAGTCAGATCTTAATTATATTAGCCAGGTGGGGATTAATTTAAACTTGATTGTTACTAGTTTTATTATTCTATTGCCGCGGCCGCATATGCGTAGTGCTTCGCGCTAAAACCGATACTATTGGAAGATCTGCGTGTCGTCCAATAGTATCGTCTCATAGCACAAAGCTTCGGACGATAGACGCAAGTGCGGCCGGGCCGTATGTGTTGTTTTTATGCCTAAATAAAAATTTCACGTTTTACTTATAAATACAGCATGACTGGTGAGACATGTTCAATACTCGAGGACGTGATATTTGGCTATTATATTAGTTGAAAAAAAATAATATCAATTGATCACCGAGTAAATGTAGCCTAAAGTTAAATAATTATTTACCCATCGCATGGACACCGCGCGCGGGAGGGGTAGCGCGGCGGCGCGGGAGCGGCCGGCCGCGTAGTAATTTACTAAGTGTCCATGATTCATTTGTTTGAAGGGAAATTTGGTCAAAAATTAAGTACCTAATTTTATTACATAATTATGATGAGAATCGAGTACTGAATACTCTCCTTAAGTATCGGTAATGTCTCACCAGTCATGCTGTATACTTAAAAAATAAGCCAAAAGCCTAACAGTTCTTTTCTATGTGGTATTTTATAGTTGCAGCCAAAAGAAATGGACTGCATGCTACGCCGAAGGGCACTCTTGCATGTCTGTACGTAATGATGTTGTCCTTTTCCCACCATAAAAATTTTAGGTATGGTCGGTCGCATTCTCTTAAACTAATCTGACAAAAGGCCTTCTTAATGTCCGAAATGACTCCATACTTGCCTTTTCTGAATAACATCAACAGCTTTGGTATAGTCTCTATTAGGTTAGGACCTCTTTCCAGACATGCGTTTAACGATCTTCCATTCTTGTCTTTACATGACGCGTCAAATACTGGTCTTATCTTTGTTGTGCCTTCTTCCTTAAAAACAGCATGGTGTGGTATATAGTGGCCTTCGTATTTATTGTCATCGTTTACAATCTCAATAATACCTGTATCCTTCCACTCCTTAAATACTTCACCATACTCCTCTAGTTTCTGCATCCCTTCCAACTTCTTCATAGTGGACCGTAATCTTTTTTGTGCTGTCTCGTAACCGGGTTCCAGCTGCTCTGGTCCTTCTTTCCAGATGAGTTCCACTTCATATCTTCCTTGTAATTCGATAATAATTCCCCCATAGCACAGGCTGCGCCTAGTTTGGGGGACTGCCACTTGTTTAAAAACATTGTCAATTTTATGGAAATAAAGATTTGTATTTGTATTTGTATTTGTATTAAATCGCCATATTTTCAGAACGCCGTCCGTATAGTTCGTGCGTTGTTTGAGATAACCCTACGCAAGAACAACGCTTACATGGCCGGCCTATATCTCAAGATGGCCAAAATGATGGAGCTCCAACATTGGGACTTCTACAGGTTAGTTCCTTAACCGGTGGTAGGACGTAATACTTTCTGAAAGTATTTGTTTTGAATTAATTCAGATAAAAAAACAATTTTCATTTTTTAAAGTGAAACTAGTTTGCGTGATGAGGGTGTTTCAAGGTCGCGTCATGAAAAAAAGGGTAGGAATTATTATAATAATAATCACAATTATAGACAGAAGTTTCACTTCTGTCGCGTATTCTGTGTACACATACTCTTCTTATTTACAGCGATATGCGCCAGTTCAACTGCTTCCCCATAGAAGTGCTGCAGAAGATTGAGTATCCCATGCTGAAGGCTGATCAGATTAGAGATATGGACGTGAAAGAGATAGGTACCTATATAACCTTTTATGCTCTATGTTCAAAACACAGATTTTAGAAATAAGACAATATTATGTTAATGGGGGCGTGGCACGCGTCGCCAAATCATGCGTGTTTACAGAAGTGTCAGTCGCACGCAAAATTACTACACGGCAAGTAGTTTGATTGATGTGTTCACTGTTCGTGTACTGAGATTATATTGTGAAAGTAGTAAATTGTAGTTGTGTGAAAGTTGGCGCCATCGACTCCATGATTCATAACATTTCTTCATATTTTTGTGTACCATCGAGGAAATCGATTCCTAGTCAGTTGACAGACCAACGACATTTGGTCGGATCATGTCAATTCAATGTTAATTGTGATCTGACGGCTGGGTTTGACGTAACACGACCAAACTACGTAGATCCCCCATCTGCCTAGGAATCAACTTCTCTGATAGTACATTGGTTCTAAACCTAACCTCGAAGACACAGCTGATCTCCATAATAATTTCAAATGACTATTAGCATTTTCGGCATCGAAACTGCCCCGGGGCAGGGCGGGCCGAATGGATACGAAAATAGCCGAAGTTAAAATTTTATCAGCTACCTCTAAACCGATCATGTTGCGGCTCGTGGATCACCGGTTTCGTTTGGCTATTTCCGTATCCATTCGGCCCGCCCTGCCCCGGGGCAGTTTTGATACCGAAAACGCTATCTATATGCCTCGTAGTTTGTGTCATATCTAACCTTTCCCCTAATAACAGTTTATATCACAGTCATCAAACGTACTTAACTTATACAACAGGTGACCTGATCCGCAACCCCAAAGCTGGGCGCCATCTCAAGAAGTGTGCTGATGAGTTTCCCCTGCTCGAAATGGAGGCCAGTCTCCATCCTATCACGAGAACTGTGCTGAGGATACGACTGTCTATTACACCTAACTTCAGGTGAGTTATCCAATGATACTGCATAACTACTTTAAAAGACTTGGAATTATATTTTAGCAAAAAAGTTGGTCCCATTGTCTGAATATGGGTAAGCTTTAAATGATTTATGAAAAATCAATCAACAAAAATTTTATTAATTTGATTTACCGTGACCATGTCAGTTCCACGATTAACTAATGAAGTAATGACACACATAGAGCGTTTGGAAACAGAATCCTACTTCTGATGGTGGGGTATTAAATCTTTAACATTTTAAGAAAGATAGTTAGCCCCACGTTGGGCGCCAACCTCAAATTTTCTGTTTTACCCAGGTGGAACGACAGATACCACGGCAAGGCGCCCGAGGCGTTTTGGATATGGGTGGAAGACCCCGATACTGACATCATGTACTACCACGAGTATTTCCTCATCACCAAGAAACAGGTAAGCTAACATTCCAATGGTTATGAATTATGATTATGGGCTATGGCTAAGTTAGAAAAACAAAATGTTGACCTACAATGATCTGTTGGCATTTGTATGACAGTGGATGGATGAACGCTAAATGAAAACGTTCGCTCTTTTTTCGTCTTCAAATGCCACTTTACAAAATGGCGGTGATACTTTTTAATTTGGCCTTCTGCCAAAAGGCCTGTGTAGAGTTTAATAAATAATCGACATGACGAGTGCTAACTGACATTTTGTATCTTATTCTTCACTATCTTAATTAACACTTTAAGAATAAAGAGAGGCAATTTAAAAGTGCCACGTTTCATTAGAATTACTTTACTTTACGATTTGAAGTGTGTGTACGTAAACAATATTTACTTCATTTTAGGTGATAACCAGAGAACCGCAAGAACTTATCATAACCATACCCATATCGGAGCCTTTACCACCACAGTATTATATACGGGCAACTTCTGAAAGGTAATATAACAGCTGTTTAGCCGCCATTTTGTAAAAAAAAGTTTTGTCAACATGGCGTCTTGGTCCTTTGAACTTGATAAAGTGTATTTTGTTTTCAGATGGCTCGGCTCCGAAAGCGTATTGCCTTTGACATTTCAACACTTGATACTACCTGAGACACATCCGCCTCATACAGGTAAAATATTATTTACTTTACTATTTAGAGGTACTAATAAGTAGTGTAGTGAAAACTCAGTGCTGCACGTAAAGAAATTTAATGATTTCTTAATTCTGGATTGCTTTAAAATCTATTAAAACTTACCATTAATTTACAATAAGAATATTTTATATTACTATCTAAACATTTACAGATCTCCGCGAACTGCAGCCATTACCAGTAACAGCGCTAAACAACCCAGCGTACGAGATGCTTTACCCGTTCTCGCATTTCAACCCGATACAGACTCAGATATTCCACTGCCTGTATCACACTGACAATAACGTGCTACTGGGCGCCCCCACTGGCTCGGGCAAGACGATAGTCGCCGAAGTCGCGATGTTCAGAGTCTTCAACGAATACCCCGGGTGTAAGGTACGTCAACTGTCAACTTCTCCTTCTTGTGTTGCTAAACGGTGGAATTTGCCAGCCACATTTTTTTAATAAATGTTTTAAGTTAGTTTTTACCATTGAAGCGTTAGAACTTTCTTGTGAATGATATAATTAAGCCTAATTGTGTTTTAAATTGTAATTTTTAGGTTGTGTACATTGCGCCTCTGAAGGCGCTAGTAAAAGAACGTATTAAAGATTGGAAAATAAGGCTCGAACAGAAACTTGGGAAGAACGTCGTAGAACTTACAGGTATGTAATATTTTACTCTTTTGCAGTTTAGACATACATGATACACCAACTAGTGCTTATATAACCATAGGATATCTTTAGATGTCTCCGTTACATAATATATTTGTGTCGGTTAAGTGACGTCACCGCTTATTATCCACAGGCGACGTAACGCCCGACGTGCGCGCGATCCGATCCGCCCACGTGATCGTATCCACGCCAGAGAAGTGGGACGGCGTGTCACGATCTTGGCAGACACGTGGTTACGTGCGCGACGTGGCACTCATCGTGATTGACGAAATACATCTGTTGGGGGAGGACAGAGGCCCCGTGTTGGAGGTGATAGTATCCAGGTGAGAGAGAGACAGATAGAGCGTCTGAAGCGTATGTGTAAGTGAGACAGTGGGAATGTATTTACGTGCGTGAAGTGGCGCTCATTGTGATCGATGAGAAACATTTACTGGGGGAGGACAGAGACTCCGTGTTGGAGGTGATAGTGTCAAGGTGAGAGAGAGAAAGACAGATAGAGTGTCTGAAACGTGTGTAAGAAAGGAAGAGCCTGCGAATTTGTAATGTCCCAATGTGTGGGTAAGCACAGTGCGGATATGCGTTTATGGCAGCGTGTACGTGAATTGCATTCGTGTGTGCGTGCAAAGTGCGTTCGACTGTGCGACCACATCTCTTTCCGCATGCATCCTAGTTATCCCAATATTAGCATTAACCTAGATTGGTTGCAAATGGGCCTTATTCTAACAGGAAGTCTGGACACTTAACCTCAAAACACCATGCTTACTTTTACTTTACCATTTCAGAACAAACTTTATACAATCGCACACATCGCGTCGTCTCCGTATAATCGGGTTATCCACTGCGCTGGCTAACGCAAAGGACTTGGCCAACTGGCTGAATATCGGCGAGATGGGGCTGTACAACTTTAGGCCTTCGGTGCGACCGGTGCCGCTTGAGGTAATAAGTTATTGAAATGAAATAATTATTTTTAAATAGGATAACATTTAACGCTTCTAGAACGTATACAAAAAAAAAACACTTATGCAAACGAAATTTTCAGGTGCACATATCCGGTCACCCTGGTCGCCACTACTGCCCGCGCATGCTCAGCATGAATAAGCCGACGTTCCACGCGATACGCACGCACTCGCCCTGCGCGCCCGCACTCGTGTTCGTCTCCAGTCGCCGCCAGACCAGGTGACACACATACACACACACACACACATATACACAACCAAACAAACGGATGCACATACTGCGACGAATACGTACATAAAACGCACGCTCGCAAGTACGGATAAAAGCACGTTTTAACTAGTGCGTGCATGTGCATGATCGTATAATACACACACTGCTGAGTACGCATTCGTGCAGGAAAACAGCTACTTAAGAATCTAGTAAATCAAATAAACTAAAACGATTACATAAACAATAATTAACTTTGATCTTCGTTTAAATCAAAGGTTTCTAACATGTTTCGTACACAACTTTAAAATTTTTGCTGGATCCGGAGAAGCCTCATTTTTGTCAGGACCAACGTCAACCCCGTCGACTCTCGCGTGGGTCCCTGGGGCTCCACCTGTGACCTGGACCTCCTTGGGAATTAATGGCTTTAACAATCATTACTATGATACTATCGTTCGAATGACTTTTCCAGTGTATAAGTCTAACAATAAATAAAGAAGAATTAATGTTCATTTTTTACAGGTTAACGGCATTAGATCTTATAGCATACTTAGCGGCAGAAGAGAATCCGAAGCAATGGCTGCACATGCGGGAGTCAGAGATGGAACAGATCCTAGCGAACATTCGAGAATCGAACCTCAAACTGACACTGGCGTTCGGTATTGGCATACATCACGCTGGCTTACACGAAAAGGATAGAACTACTGTCGAGGAGTTGTTCATTAATCAGAAGATACAGGTAAAAACATAAGTATTAGGGCCTGTTTCCCCACTTGGTGATAAGTGCCGGAAAGGCTATCCACAAGTTATCTGACAGATACTCCATATTCTGTCAGATAAGTTATGGATAGCCTATCCGGCACTTATCATTAAGGTTATGAAAAAGCCCCTTAATCATATTGTAAACTAGTCGGCCCATACTTTGTTGCGCTGAATTTCGATTATGGTGGGGTAACCTTACATTTTTCATTAAAAACATGTATCACGCTAGACGATGCCCATAAAGGCCGTCACAGACTTAGCTATAATATATATTAATACAGGGTGCAATTAAACCTTCCTGCCAAATTTTTTCCAGGGCTTAGGTATCATTAGGAGAATCCATTTAACCAAAAAAAATTGGCAGGAAGGTTTAATTGCACCCTGTATACCGTACTAAACACACTGAGACCAGAAATATATATTATAGCTGAGTGTGTGGTCACGCGAAAATTGTATAGAAAATATATATTAATATGCCTAGCTATAAATATATTAATATATATTATAGCTAAGTCTGTGACGGCCTTAACTCCGTTGCGCCAAAATTTGATTATCGCGCGGGAACAGTACATTTTTTCGGGATAAAATATCCTATGTCCTTTCTCGGGACTAAATTATTCCATGCCAAATTTCAGTAAAATCGGTTCAGCGGTTAAGGCGTGAAGAGGTAACAAACAGACAGACACATTTTCGTATTAACAATATTTTTAGTATGGACGTAACCGTCATTTTGTACCTCATTTCAGGTACTAATCTGTACCGCGACTTTAGCCTGGGGTGTGAATTTCCCAGCCCACCTGGTGGTTATCAAAGGAACGGAATATTTCGACGGGAAAAAGAAGAGATATGTGGATATGCCGATCACTGATGTACTGCAGATGATGGGTAGAGCTGGACGACCACAGGTAATCTAGGTTTAACCTTAGTTTACTGTCTGTACTGGTAGTTCACTCTAGCGTGAAAAAAATTTAGTAATAATATGTATATCCAATTATTCAAGTTCAACAAAATTTTTTTTCGCACTGAGTCATCCACAGAAGCAACTAAAAGGCTGTCGATGATAAAAATGTACTATTGGAGAAGTTGAAATTCATAGACGCGTATAGTTTGGTCGCGTTACCAAACCCAGCCACAATTAACATTGAATTAATATAATCCGACCAAGTTAAGTCGGTCTGTAAATCGCCTAGGAATCAATTTCCTCGATGGTACTATTATTAGAGTTATATTTAATAGCATTCAATTTGTTTATTTATTATCAACATTATAGCCTAAACTAAGTTTTTTACATCGTGATCACTCTAAATGACTATGGACCTATTTCACTACTTCCTGATAAGTGCCGAATATTCACCACTTAAATTGACATTACGTGAATAGCCTATTCGGCACTTTATCAGAAAGTGGTGAAACAGGCCCTATATGAACAAAATATTATTACAGTACGACAACGAAGGCGTAGCGGTGGTTTTAGTACACGACCAGAAGAAGAACTTCTACAAGAAATTCCTGTACGAACCCTTCCCGGTGGAGTCCAGTCTACTGGAGGTGCTCGCTGATCATCTCAACGCTGAAATTGTTGCTGGTTAGTTATGCGTATTGGCCTAAAATCTAAATCGCGCTATCAAAGACGACAATCTTTTAGGGTTCCGTAGCCAAAATGGCAAAAAAGGAACCCTTATAGATTCGTCAGGTCTGTCTGTCTGTCCGTCCGTATGTCACAGCCACTTTTCTCCGAAACTATTAGAGCCATACTATTGATACTTGGTAAGTAGATGTAGTCTGTGAACCGCATTAAGATTTTGATGCAAAAATGGAAAAATTATTAAAAATTTTAGGGGTAGGTACAACTGAAACAAAAAAATTTTTTTTTCATCTAACCTATGCATGTGGGGTATCTATGGATAAGTCTCCAAAAATCATATTGAGGTTTGTCATATCATTTTTTTCTAACCTGAATAGTTTGCGAGAGAGGCTCTTCCAAAGTGGTAAAATGTGTGTCCCCTCTAATTTCTAAAGTAGGGGCATGATAATTCTAAAAAAAATATATGATGTAGATTACTATAAAAACTATCAACCAAAATTGGTTTGAACGAGATCTAGCCAGTAGTTTTTTTTTTATACTTACGTCATAAATGGTAAACCTTAATCTAAATTACATTAAATCGACTGAAATATAAAAATAAATCAAAAACCTTTTAATTTCATAAAAAATAACCTTATTGCTGCTGCGGAACCCTTCATGGGCGAATCCAACTCGCACTTGGCCGCTTTTTTTTTATGAAATAAGGGGGCAAACCTGATGTCTACTGATGGAAAACAACTTACGTCGCCCATGGACACTCGCAACATCAGAAGAGCTGCAGGTGCGTTGCCGGCCTTTTAAGAGGGAATAGGGTAATAGGATAGGAGAGGATAGAGAAGGGAATAGGGTAGGGGATTGGGCCTGCGGTAAACTGACTCACTCGGCGAAACACAGCGCAAGCGCTGTTTCACGCCGGTTTTCTGTGAGCCCGTGGTATTTCTCCGGTCGAGCCGGCCCATTCGTGCATCATCTTTACTTATCTTAAAAATTCAAAGGTTGTCTGTCTGTCTGTTGTGTTATCTCACTCGCGCATGTGACAGCTTGTAAGCACTAAGCTAAAGCTAGACAACCTGCGATCGAAAGAACATTCGAGCTTACAATTCGGGCTTCAGGAACAAATTATCCATTCACAACCTGCCACCCGACAGGTTGAAAATGGAGCAATCTTTCATGTCAACTGTCGTATGAAACTGCAGTCCTAATTCCTATGTGATTCGAAGACGTGAGTAGAAGAACCAGATAACTAACATTTTATAACAAGCACAATTACTATTTTTTTTTTATAATTTAAACTTAAATTATAAAATAAAAAAATATTATCAGGCTAAGTATACATAAAATCCACATTTTTTTTATTTCAAATCATTTTCCCAGTCCTAAAGCCTAAATTTATGCAAGCAATTTTTTAACTGTTACTCACATGCTTCCATTCATGTCTTCATTTATGAATTGTAAAACTCGAAAGAAAGAATAGAAGTCCTTTATAAACACAAAATAAAATAGCGTCACTATTCAGCCTATTCAACTTATTATGCTCTCTCTCTCCCACAGGTACCGTGCAGACGAAACAGGACATACTCGATTACCTCACTTGGACGTATTTCTTCCGGCGCCTTCTCAAGAACCCGTCGTATTATAACCTCGAAAGTCTAGAACCTCAGGACGTCAACTATTATCTGTCCAACCTGGTCCAGAGCTCCTTGGATGCGTTGGTAAACGCGAAATGTATTGAAATTGAGGAGGTAGGTTTTCTGGGTGTCTTAATAACAGGCCGATCCATACTTATCTAATATTATAATGCAAAAGTGTGTCTGTCTGTCTATTACCTCTTCACGCCCAAAAAGCTGATCTATTTTGCTGAAAGGTCTACTTACTTTGAGTCCCGGGAAAGAACATAGGTTACTTTTTATCCCGGATAATGTATGGTTCCTGGGCGATAAATATAATTTTGGCGAAACGGAGTTGCGGGTGGCATTCTCTGCACTCAAAAGTATCTTCACGCTTTTCAGCACAATCGGTTCTGCGGTTTGGGCGTCAAGAGGTAACAAACAGACAGACAGAAACACATACGCATTTATAATATTAGTAACGATGTAACTTCCCTAGTATCCACACTTAGGCTAGGGTTACATGTTCAGAGGGCATCAGTTCAGTCCATAAGTCTTAGTGTCTATACTATGTGCCAGATCGATTGAGAATAACGGACATTGACCTTTTACAGGGGTTACAAACTTACAGGCTATAGGTTCAAATTATGGTATGACTAAAATAAATATGAATATATTAATTAATTACATAAAAATAACGGATATCGACGAAGCTCAGAATCAAACATTGTTTTGAAATTCCATTATTTATTTTAATTTAAGTAAATACACTTGAATCTCCATTGTTTGACGTACTGTCACTAAATTCCGATGAGCTGTCTGTGACATATATTACAAATCGAAACTGGCGAATTACTCCAACGTACACGCGCGAACACTATCCGTGAAGGAATGAAAACAAAATGGCGAACCCAAAGTGACGCACATCTGCCTGTCAGTGCTGCGTTTTCTTTCAACCAAAATGATGTAACTCGCGTTTTGCTTATTTTTGAAGAATGAAATTGGAAGTGCGTTTTATTGCTTTAAATATTGATAACTATTGTGAAAAGTGTTGTTTTGTTGCCTGCATGAACTAAAACATAAATTAGAACCAAATTACAACACATTTTTTTGCGCTGTACATTTTTTATAACATTTGGCTTAAGTGTTTTTTTTATTAAATAATTATTTTCTAAGTCACACTTTTCGACTCTCGGGTAGTTTCAAGGGTAAATGTTTGGATTCAAATATTTTTAACATTAAATAATTAATTTCTAGGTTACACCTTTCGACTCACGGTCCGTTTCAAGGGTCAATGTCCGATATTCTCAATCGATCTGGCACTTAGTATAATATACACACCTTGCCGAAGTGACGCGGCCGAAGTTCGGCATGATTACGTCAGCAATTTCAAACGAATACAATGTAACGTGACGTAATTTCGGCATGGTGTGTCATCGGTAATTTAAAATACATTGCAGGCATGGGCGTAGCCAGGATTCTATATAGGGGGGGCCATAGGTCTTTGGGGGGGGGGGGGGGGGCAGATTAAGAAAATCCTAAACTTCCAATTCGTGGTTTTTAACAATATATGAGCGTACGAGGTACGCGGTTTGTTCAACATGTTTGAACAAACCGCTCATGTTCTCTGGGAGTGCGGTCTCTGGCAGGAGGAAAGAACTATAATGCTAAACAACCTACTCTGTACCTCTGGAGTCGCATACTACGGTGATCTCGTGGACAGTGCTAGGAACTTCCGTGCCTTCAAGCGTTTTTGTCACAATTATTATTATACACAAAAATTCCAATATTAATTTAGCTATAGCGTAGTAGTCAAATTATTAACTTTTATTCCCGTGGTGCTTCCCCTTCAGTTCTTTGACTTTCGGTCATTGTAACTTTGTGCTGTCTCCCGCTTTGTTTGGGGAGGGAATCTGGAATTCTTCCTACTAAAATACATATCAGTCCGTCAGTCAACTAGTTAGAGTTTAGACGATATTCTCATTCATTCATTTCTGACCACACTGATGGACTGACCTGACTGCCAGTCTAAACATGTAACCTTTTTTTTTGATGGGGGGAAACACGTTACGTATCCCCCGCCACGCACGGGGTGGGCGACGGGGGTATGTCGGACTCCCTCCGGCTCAGTGCGCCGGAGGTTTACCGACCAAAAATTCCCCATGCCCTCCTTCTGGCCGTGGGCGCGGGCACTAAACCGAGCTTCCGCACCTAACACGGCCATAAACATGTAACCCTAGCCTATGTGTGGATACTATGGAGTTAGGGACATACATCCTTACTAATATTTTATATGCGAAAGTGTGTATGCAGTATGGCTATTACCTCCCTAGTTTTAAGCGTCTCCCAGACAGACGCGGGCAGCGGTGGTGGTGGCGGCGGCGGTCAGTTGGATCATGGATGACTTGAGAGTTCTAGGAACGACACAGACACACGCGGTGGCGGTGGCAGTACAAACAACTGACCGCCGCCGCGACCGCCACCACTCCCGCGTCTGTCTGGGAGACGCTTTAATCTGACCTATCTTTCAGGACGAGCGTACCATCCACCCCACATGGATGGGCCGCATAGCGTCCTACTACTATCTATCACATCGCACCATGGCGCACTTCGCCGCCAACCTGCACTACAACCTCGACACTGACACGCTCCTGCGACTCCTCAGCGATGCGGATGAGTACGCGACGTTGCCGGTGCGGCATAATGAAGATGTGCTCAACGGGTAAGTTTACTTAGCTTTAATGAGGGGTTTGAGCGAGTCATTTAATTGTTACTTAATTTTGATGGAGAGATGGCGACAATTTATTTTAGCACACTTGGGTAGAGCTCTGTAGGATGATGGAGCTTATGTCAAAATCTTCGTTAAAGTTAAGTAATCATTACTATCTGTCACATCGCACCAACCTAGACCTAGACACGCTCCTGCGAGTCCTCAGCGATGCGGATGAGTACGCGACGCTTAACGGGTGAGTTGGAACTTGGAAGAGATGTGGATTCGTAATGAAGAAGTTGACTTTATGTGTGTAGGAATGTTACCACTTTTAAAGCAAATAAACGAATTGATTTGAATGATATAATTAGGCACGATCGACTTGATAATAATAATTTATCACATGCCTAGAAATTATATTGCCGCGATAAAAATAATCTTATGTCCTTTGCTGGGATTCCACGTAAGTTTATATGCATCCAATACAGATCTTTCGATGGAACTCGCAAAAGTAAAGAGTAGAAACACCATGACAAACAAACAAATTAGTGCTATCTAGCTTCGATAGCGAATGTAAGAAGGCACAAATAAATATTTCATTTCAGATCCATATCTAGGGGTTGAATATTTTATGTAGTACTATCAGAGAAGTTGATTCCTAGGCAGATGGCGGACCTAAGTAATATATCGTCGCGTTACGTCAAACCCATCCAACCGATCACAGCTAACATTGAATTGACATAAGCCATCCAAATGACGGTGAGCCGTCAACTGCATACGAATCAATTTCCTCGATGGTACATACAGACTATTAATATGATTTGTTCCAGCGAGCTGTCGCAACTCTGTCGCTTACCTGTCGACTCGTTGTCGCTGGACTCGTCGAATGTGAAGGCGTTCCTGCTACTGCAGGCGCACATGACCAGGCTGCCGTTGCCCAACACCGACTACCTCACTGACACCAAGTCCGTCCTCGACCAGACCATCAGGATCATACAGGTAACTCAGCTGCTGTCGCAACTCTGTCGCTTAACTGTCGACTCGCTGTCCCAACTCTGTCGCTTAACTGTCGACTTGCTGTCGCAACTCTGTCGCCTACATGTGGACAATTTACAATATGGCGGCATTAGATCAGATTTTAGCAGAATAGAATACATTTTTGTGACGACATTGTTCAGTTACGCTAAAACAATCAACATAATAATATATTCAATGTATTTGTAGTTTCAATGATTTAATACTGCATAAATAATCAGTAATCACCAACAATTTCATTTCAGGCCATGATAGACACCTCCGCTGAAAACGGCTGGCTGTCCGTCTGTCTGTCGTGTCAGATGTTAATGCAGAGTTTGGTCCAAGCGCGATGGCCGACCGACTCACCACTAACAACACTGCCGTACATCGACTCGCAGCACTTGTGTATATTCACGCAAATGGCCCGGGATTCCAATAGGCCGTGCACGTCACTCAACGGATTGAAAGTCGCGTGGAGAAGCTATGAGAGTCTAGCAAAGTATTTGAGGAGAGAATTCGAGGAGAGTCAAATTGAACAGATATATAGGGTGAGTCTGTTAATGTTAGTTACGTCAGGGCTAATTTTTATTATCTCTTTCGTTTGTCGAATGATGTTTTGACTAACGACTAACATTAACTTGGACTGACATAAGTAGGTCTTGACTCTTGGTCTACTTGGCTTAAAAGCCTAAATAATGTTGTAAATTGAATTAGTACGTTAGTGAAACAGTAATTAGAAAACGACGAATAAAGTATAAGTTTAGACTACTAATTCGCAAAAATATTAATTTTAATGATCCGTCCCTCCGCCGCCGGCCGGCTTGGTGATATTATTCGACTTTTATTTTCAACTTTTATTATTTGAGCCGAAAGTTTTGCGTTAATACGTCTGCTCATTTTGTTTTTTTAATACCTCGATCATGGGAATCGCAGACACAATAGATTTTCAATTGTTATGCGACAGCTGGCCTGGGTGCCGCTTGGGGATTGATGGGTTAAAATTATTATGCTTTTTTTAAATTTAAATTTCAGGTTGTATGCGACCTACCAACGTTAGACATAAGGATATCTATACGCGGCCTCTGGATAGACAGCGACTGTGAGCAGGACAAGGTGATCAGACAACCGCAAACCAGGGACCAGTGGATACCTATACATGCTGACCAGGTAAACCATGTTATAAACATCTGAGAAAATTCATACTAAGAGACTTATCATAGTTAATAAATAAAATTCAATAACATGAAAAATTATAAATACTTACAATGACAATATTTGCACACTATGTTAATAGTAGAATATGTATGAACTCAAAAAAATGTAAACATCTACTGTACCATATTCTTAGCAAATAAATAAATTTGAATTTGAATTTGAATCAGACAGAGCGTTCTGCGTTCGAGCGGTCATGACACAGGAGCAATTCTATGTAACGTAATACAACACAACAAAGAACGTAAAACTGGACGCTTGACCGCGTGACCGCTCTCTGTCTGAAAGATATTTAATATTAAAATGTGTGTGTACGTCTGTCGTCTTCACGCTTAAACATAAGTTGAGAGAACTGCTAGTTTTCTATCACTAACATGATCTTTTCACAGGAGTACACACTTATCCTGGAACTGCAGCGTCGCGGCGGGAACCCGAACAACGTGATATGCCCCCGGTTCCCGCGCGGGAAAAACGAGGGCTGGTTCGCGACGGTGGGTTCCGTGGAGCAGGGGGAACTGGTAGCCCTGAAGAGGATCCCGGCGAGAGGCACTGCCCAGGTCACCGTGTACTCGCCGAGTAGACCAGGTGGGTAGACTGGGTAGACCAGTAGACCGGGTAAGACATGGAATGCCACCACACATAATATTATGTATATTATTATTATTTCATACCAGGGAGGTCGCATTGTAAAAAAGGTTGAAAAACAATGGATAACAAATAACAATATATTTTATTTTCCAGGGCGCGTGATCTACACATTATACATACTGAGTGACAGCTACATGGGTCTTGATCAGCAATACGACTTGCAGTTTGAAGTGGTAGAACCGTTACCAGAAGAGAAAGTGGACAGAGTCTATGATGTTGAAAAAGTTATCACCGAGTGAAGAATAAATTATTATTGTTATTTTGGTTTTATTTAAAACTTAGGGAGTATGGCGGAAAGTTAGTCGCGAAAGCCAGTCGCGAAAGCCAGTCGCGGCACAAAGTCCTATCCATCCATACTAATCATAGACTTATATATTACTAAGGACCGGGTCAATCGCGCGTTGCAATGATACCGATTCGTAGGAGTCAAAACGCTCCGTTTGACTCCTACGTGACTTAGTCGTCTGTGGTCCGCAGAACAAATCAGGTGGGTCATCGTATGCCTTACAGTGCCATAAAAATGCCTAATTGTGTAGTAAAAGGCTGCAAAAATTATATTAAAAAAGTTAAAAAAGCACATGGAATATCTTATCATCGGTAAGTATCACAAACTGTTTGTTTATGTAAAGAAATTATTAATTTATAATTTTACTACCGATGTCCGCCATCATCCGCCATGGCTACTGTTTTACCGAGTAATGACGCAACCCCTACGTTCCACTTGGCGTTGAAAACGATCAAAACGCTAAAAATAGGAGGCATTTTCAGCGTTTTGATCGTTTTCAACGCCAGGTGGAACGCGGGGTTCGTCGGTAAAACAGCATTCGCACGCGGCCGAATATTGTGTCGCACTACGTAGTTCAATCGATTTTTCATAAATGGCTCTCTATTTCCTTGTATGAAAAACCTATTAGCAAAATGTTCTCGTAAGCATATCCTGACATATAAATCGATGATACTAATATTATATATGCGAAAGTGTGTCTATCTGTCTGTGCGTCTATCTGTTACCTCTTCACGCCCAAACCGCTGAACCGCTTTTGAAATTTGGCATGGAGATAAAGGAGTCCCGGGAAAGGATATAGGATACTTTTTGTCCCAGGAAAATGTACGATTCCCGCGCGATAAACGAGTTTTGGCGCAACGGAGTTGCGGGCGTCATCTAGTACTTACTAATATTATAAATGTGAAAGTGTCTGTCTGTTACCTCTTCATGCTCAAACCGCTAAACTGATTTTGCTGAAATATGGTACGGTCTATGCTATGAAGATACTCTGAGTACCAAAGGGTAGGATACTTTTTATATCCTGGAAAAATGTACGGTTCCCGCGCGATAAACTAATTTTGGCGCAACGGAGTTGCAGGCATCTAGTATCAAAATTAAAGACTAGTAATAGCCTAGATTTTGGGGGGTCAATGGTCATTAATAATAATTAATGACTTGTAAGTCAAAATTAAAGACTAGTAATAGCCTAGATTTTGGGGGGTCAATGGTCATTAATAATAATTAATGACTTGTAAGTTGTAACTTGTAAGGCTGTTGGGACTCGTTGGATATAAAACCGATTCGATTTCGTCTGAAGTACTTACTTGGATTTCCTCCTATCTTCGTGGTCGTCAGCAGTCGGTACGTACGGAGAGCTCATCGTCCGAGTGGTGCAATCTCGATGCTGGCGTTCCACAAGGCGGTATTTTATCTCCCCTACTTTTCTGTATTTTTATAAATCTACTCACTAAAAGACTTCATATTGCGTATCATCTGTATGCGGACGACCTGCAACTCTATATCCAGGCAGGATTAGATCAGCTATCAGCAGCCATCGCAGAATTAAACGAGGTTTTAAAAGCAATAAAAGACTGGTGCGATAACTTTGGATTATCCGTAAATCCCGCAAAATGCCAGGCAATAGTGTTAGGTAGCCCAAGAAGATTGTGTAAAGTAGACACAGGCGCTCTTCCACCTGTTATCTACAATGGTTCTGTGATCACTTTTAGTACAAGCGTTAAAGATCTTGGTTTACATATCGATTCCTCTCTAACTTGGCAATCCCATGTTTCTAATGTGTCCAGTAAAGTCACCAATATACTACGATCCTTTTACCGGTTCAAAAATTTCCTCCCCACTCCGGTCAAGACCTTGCTGGTCCAGTCCCTTATCTTTCCTATAATCGACTATGGTGACGTGTGCTATTTAGACCTTAATGCAGACAAACTCGACAAACTCGACCGATTGTTCAATAATTGCCTCCGATTCATATTCAACCTTCGAAAATACGACCATGTTTCTTTGTATCGTTCCAAGCTACACTGGCTACCCGTACGTCAGCGTCGCTCTGTACGGGCACTATGCGTGCTATATTCCCTGCTGCATCATCCCCATACCCCCGAATATCTAGCGCCTCACTTTCAATACCGTTGCAGCAGGCACGATAAAAACCTCCGATCCACTTCAAATCAGCTTTTAAGCTGCCCATCCCATAAGTCCAGTTCCGTCCACTCTTCTTTTAATATCCAGGCTGTTCTCCTCTGGAATGCTCTTCCTCCGGAAATCAGGATGTCAAAAACCAGAGACACTTTTAAGCGCAGGGTACGTGACTTTTACTTGAAACAGTTGGCAAACTCTTAGCTTTCATAATTTATTGTATACATGAATATTCATAATTTTTTTATAAGCACGTTTATCTATAATATTATATACCTATTTAATTAATAATATATATGTATGGTTATTGGTTTTATTTATGTTATAATTTTATGTGTGATTACTTATGTATCTTAGTATAGTATAATATTATACAATATATATTTTATATAAGTATATTTAGTTTATTTGTATATAAATATATATTTACTTGTTGGTTTTTTCTTGCAAGTTACTTTTCCTCTTTCAGCACGACTGGCACCTATATAACTCTGTTCTTGTATCGCCCAAAGGTTGACTGGGAGATAATGCCATAAGGCATTAAGTCCACCTTTGTACACTTATGTGCATAAAGTTTTTAAATAATAAATAAATAAATAAAACCAACAAATAAACGTCACAATTTATTTAGCCACTAACAGGACATAAAACATCTTTTATACATATTTTAGATTCTTATCACATTATTGCAAAAAGCCCTACACTGTTTGTACACAAAACATGTGTATTTAAACAAAACATTGAATCATGATTCATGTATGACTACAAGGATCAATTTATATCCGAGCGACAGCGGTTTGGCATCTACACATTTACATAAATTATATACATACAATTAATGCTTGTGATTTCGTTGTGTAGCGGTCAAACCGCTCCTAAAATTTCTCATCTTATGTTTAAATAGTTTTAAAATGTTTTGTTCTCTCATAGGGACAAATACAAAACAATAATGTAACTAAAATATCTTTACACGCAGCATAGACCTTTAACAAGAAAGGTTAGTCACAAACCTTAGCCTAGAACAGGGCTTCCCAAACTGTGCGTCACGACGCCCCAGGGCGTCGAGACATTGTCCCAGGGGCGTCGCAATCATCCATCAACACTTTGCGTTTCAGAAGCTATGCTCAGAAAAGCAAGCGTATCCTTCACATTAGCCAGCATTGCTGGCTTTAATATTTTTCATAAAATTTATCTCTTTTAATTTTTATGCTAGTTTTGATTTGATCATTATTTCCTAATAAAAATATAAATGTCTAAATAGTGTTTTATAATACCTACGTAGGCTGGTTCTAAAGTTGGAAAGTATTTGGGGGCTGGGTTGAGGGGCGTCGTAAAGAAATGGCAAAGTCCCAAGGGTGTCACAGTAAAAATAAGTTTGGGAAGCACTGGCCTAGAAAGCTAGATATTTTATATATTATATATAATAGGTATTACAATGGCATAGTTTTAAATCTAAGCATTATATTTCTTATTGCTTTGAGAACTGTACTTATAATAGTTCTAGTGATACTCTTTCCAGTACAAAATTGCATTTTAAAATTTTGTATGTAATGTCTATTAAGCTCTATACAACACAAAGCAGATATAACACAAGTAACATTCATAAAAATGCTTTATTAGATATTCTAAGCTAGATAACGTTTGAGATCTTAAGGGCCCGGGTTACCCTCGAAATTTTCATACATTCTTAATACCAAAACCATTTTCTCATACGAAAATATTTAACATGTTTGAGTTATTTTTCAGCTTAAGATAGTAATTACCTAGGGTCCTGAGCAAATTTTTTTTACAAAATATTTAAATACTAAAAAAAAAATTTTTGTGTTTAAATATTTTTTAGTAAATTTACTACTAAATATTTAAACACCAAAAAATAGACAAAACCACTAAAAAATATATAAATAAATAGTAAATTTACTACAAAATATTTAAATAATAAAAAATATTTTTTAAAGTTTAAATATTTTGTAGTAAATTTACTATTTATTTATATATTTTTTAGGGTTTTTGTCTATTTTTTGGTGTTAAAATATTTAGTAGTAAATTTACGAAAAAATATTTAAACACAAAAATTTTTTTTTTAGTATTTAAATATTTTGTAAAAAAAATTTGCTCAGGACCCTAGGTAATTACTATCTTAAGCTGAAAAATAACTCAAACATGTTAAATATTTTCGTATGAGAAAATGGTTTTGGTATTAAGAATGTATGAAAATTTCGAGGGTAACCCGGGCCCTTAAGTATTTAAATCAAACTTCTGGCACAAACTAAGTAATTGCTATTAAAAATTTTTGTTTAAAATTAGGCTGCTTCTATCATGACAATATACATTGGAAATATTATACAGTTGTAATATAAAAATAATGTTTAAGTGCTATAAAAACTACCACAAACATAATTTTAAAATATCATCTCTGTCAAGTCTGGAAATTATTATTCACAAGATTAATTAGGAGAAATGATGACTATATTATATTTCAGCACTCAAACAATATCAAAGATTGTTCGAGTGCCGTCACTCTGTTATTGTTTTTTTCTATCTTCGTACTGTATAGCCCTATTTTCGGATATAATTTCTCGCTCCCTAGTCAATATTCCATCTAACTGGTTTGTGAAAGCATCGAAGGAGAATTTACTCTCAAACCTCTTTTTACCGGCTTCGCCAAACCTAGGGCCGAGCTCTGGGTTCATAATAAAGCTAGCCATTGCTTCGGCAAACTTTTCTGGATGAGGCTCGCACAGGTAGCCCGTCACTTGGTCTACTATTGTCTCCGTTGGTCCTCCACTATTGACTGCTATTACGGGCTTACTGTAATACATCGCTTCTAATGGGACTATTCCAAAATGTTCGTTAGATGGGGTATAAACTAAAACCTTGCAGTGATAAAGCAGGGAAACTTTCTCCACATCTTTTGGTGATTTCATAAAGGTGACTTTATCCTCTACATCGAGTTCTGCAGCAAGATCTGTCAGCTCCATGAAATGCTCCATGTTTTCTAGATTTATTTGGTCGAAGCCCCCAGCCATGATCAGATGGACTCTGTCCCATTCGGGCTCATTTATAAGCTCTTTCAAAAGGCTTAAAGCTTTTAGAGCTAAGCCTAGATTCTTCTTTCTTTCGTATCTATTGATTGAGAGAAACACAAACTTATCTGTGCCCACAGGAACAATTTCCTTCAAGCTCTTTGGTGGGGTAGATTTGAAGAAATCAGTGTTGATAGATGGGTAGCAGATGTCAGGGACATCCTTTATTTTCTGGAATGCATCTTTGTATACTCTAGCTGTGTATTTACTGTTTACGAGCACTTTGTCAGCATGAGATGTTGATAACTCCTCCAGCCAATTCAGGGGAGCTCTATACAACTTCTTTAATAAACCACCTTCGGACGTCAGCAATTTGTCTGGATGATGACAGTAGAAGACTACTCTAAAAGAGCCCCTTGCTAACTTCAAAAATGGAATACACAGGGATATTAAATCACAGAATATTAGTGTTGGTTCTTCGTTTGGAATGACGTACCAGGCTAAGTACATAGCGGCATAAACCATACGAGTGTAAGCGCATAATGCCTGAAATCTTCCGAAAATAGAACGCGGTATCCAATCGCCTATAACGTTAACTGGAAAAGTCCCATCTCTCGTTTCGGCAAAACAATGCCCAGGGTCGTGATGATTGGTATAAAAGGCTACTTCGTGGCCTTTGTTTTTAAATGCCAAAGCCGCATCTATAACCAACCGTTCTGCACCACCTATACCCAAGTCTGGATGAAGAAAGAATACTTTAACCATTTTGCAAAACTTCAATACGCATAATCTCCAACCAAGCCAACTCGAGGAGGTAATAGACAACAAAAACGTTATATTACAAAATATATTAAACACAAGAAATACAACACGTTGCAAAAATATTGATATTTTTTCGATATTAATAATTATTGACAAAATTTTGCAAAATGCAAACCAACGAATATCACTAATCACTGATCTCTATTATACAAGTACGCTGGATTGCTGATACAGACCTCCTTTTTGTGCCTATTTGAAGCGGAATCAGCGCCCCCATAGGGACCGTGCAGAGCGACGACACTGCCACAAGTGGCGAATAGCCGAAACTTTTACGAAAATTTTACTGTCAAGCTCTAGTGAAGCTACGGAAAATTAGAAGATTTCTTAACAAATTCTGAGTATTTTCAAGAATTGAAATGTATTGTTGTATTCCCGGATGTTCTAGAAATATAAAGGCAAATCGAACGATGTAAAATTTTACTATTTTTCTGCCAAAATATTCACATGGCTTTGCTTATTGAAAAACGAAAGAAATGGATAAAAGGCGATAAAAATATACGTAAGTATTTAAAAAGTTCCATGAGTGTTATGTGTAGACTGGTAAAAACACTAAATTTTGTAGATTATAACCGTAAATTCATTTTTTATGAACAATATGAACATAACCTATAACCATTGCTTTCTTTCAGTAAACATCCAAACTGGCTTCCATCTTATTTGATATACATACATAGGCGCCGCTCATTTAATTGGCATAAAGTTGCATCAAAAGTAAGGATAATTTGGAGAAGTCCTGCCAGGAATTCAACACTGAGGATAGTATTGAACTTGAACCATCTTGTCAAAGTGTTGGTTCTCAAAAGGATGATTCTTCAAGTAAGAAAAAGATTAGTAGTGCAGTCTTCGTGTGTTATTTAAAGAATACATACCTAAATGGTGTTTACACTTATGAGATCCAGACTGAAATTAGTTAAAAATAGTGACAGACAAAAGTTGTGAAGATGGTATGGATCGAATCGCAGAAGGTTGAAATAAAAGCATTTATTTTAGTGAACTTGTTTTATTTTATTAATCCACAAGCATTTTCAGTAATTAATATAAGTATTTTTGCATAGCTTCATTATTTTATTGCAATATTTATCAAGTTTTTACTTTCTATGCTGATGGATGCTATTAATTACTTTTTCAGATATTTTCTTAGTTAACTAGATAAGCTTTATACATTTTTATTCACTCTTCCATTCTTTGTTTACGGGTAGAAAGTAGAAACCCTTAATATTATATTTAATATTATAAAAATATACTTAATATTATAAATGCGAAAGTGTGTCTGTCTGTTAGCACTTCACGCCCAAACCGCTAAACCAATTTTGCTGAAATTTGGTATGGATTTACTTTGAGCCCCGGGAAAGGACATAGGATACTTTTTATCCCGGGAAAATGTACGGTTCTGGCGCGATAAATGATTTTTGGCGCAACGGAGTTGCGGGCGTCATCTAGTCTTTAACTTTAATATTTCGATCGCGGATTCTTGGAAATCTGTCGTTGTTCTCGCGGTCGCATGTGGCCACTTGGGAGTGTAAGTATTATATCATTTTATAGTGTAAAACATAAAAAAACACTCATAAACTAACCAGGGTCAAGAAGAATGCGAAGTCAAAGTCACTCACAAGTTACGTCTTTTACTCGCATCGTGGCGCTGCTGTCGAATTACGACGCCCTCTATAGTTTCTGCACGGTCCCTATTATTCGGGTAGAGAACTAAATTTGACGTATCCACAACCAATAACAACAGTTGTCATCACTAGTATTAGTTCCAAATACTCTCACTACTGCTATCAGCGCCAATATGGCTGCTTTCAAACGTCATTTTTACGTCAGATTTAGTTCTCTACCCGAATAATAGGGGCGCTGATTCCGCTTCAAACAGGCACAAAAAATTGCTGTCACTCACTTCAAAGGCTATCAGCAATCCAGCGTACTTGTATAGAGATCAGTGTCACAAATGCAAATTGCAAACACGACAACGACGACCAACGACAGATCGTCGCCTGAGTGCTAGATTGTTGTACCGACCATTTTGACCAAAAATGAGTTATGAATGCAGGATGATTAACGGACAAAAATCGATTTTATTACACTAAAAATAACATTAAATTTCCCAAACAAAAGGCCTGTTTTTTAAGTTTAAAGTTTTTTTGTTCACAGCGAAAAAATATTAATTCCCTGCTCCCATCTCGACGATTTTGTTTTTTGCGTGCTTGTTTGGTCCACCTCCAGCTATATAGCCAATCACAGCTCGCTATAGGCGTGACGTAAGCGCCCGCCATTTTGTTTCGCGATTCAGTGTGTTGCGAAGAACACTTCGTGTAGTGCACAAAAATCTCGTAAAAATATTGTTCTATAGTATTTTATTTACAAATAAGCATCTTATTATAATCTACTAATATGTCCCGAACATATTATAAAACAAATAGCACCCGAGAACCTGCCGAAATTGAACGGTAAGTACTTTTAAGCTATCTCTCATATAGCTCGTGTTTCTTCTACAGGATGTTGAGATTACGTCACCTGAGTAATTTAAAGTGAGGACTTTTTGGCGGGCGGGATCTCTTTACGCATTAGTGAGAGGACAGTCGTGATTTCTTTTCATAACATGACTTATAATATTATGTTAAACTCGACACTGGCAGAATTGTCCCCAGATATCGGTCGACGATTGCCATAATTAAGATTAAGAAAGAACCTATCTAAATTGAAACGACAAAGTAGTTTACTTGTTGTTATATTTTTTTCTTGGTAAAAGTTTAGAAACCTACGCCAAAATTGGGGGAAGGGTGGGGGTGGGGGGGATAAGGGGCAGGGGTAAACCACCCCCTTGTTTCAACACCACAACAAGAAGCCCCCCAGTTTAGGAGCTACAATCGGTCGAGTTAATTCCGTACCTGGCGGCCATACTTATAAGTTATAGGATGACCGCCGTACGCCGTAGTAGTACGGAGTTAACTCGACCGAGTTGTACTCACCTTTCAAATTTTCGGAGTTTTGAGACTATATTAATAATTATTCTATTCTCGGCAATTTGCGGAGTGTTTCTTCGGAGTGATGCCTCTCGCTATACTGTTGTGAGGGGAGAAACTAAAATTTCAATTTTGTTTAACAACATGAATCAAGGTTTTTTGACAAAAATTAAAAGTAAAAATTATCAAAATTCACTACATAAAAAATTACAAAAACTTCTTCTTCTTCGTCTACCGTGTTTACAGATCAACAAGGCTTTAAATGAACGTGGCGAGAAAAGGAACTAACGCTTCTTATACTAATAAAAATAATATAATACTTAGTCGTTCAAAACACTGTTTCTTGCACATTTCATGCATTTCATGCACATTTTGTGGCTAAAATAAGAATGTACGAGTACTTTAATAAATTAAAATTTGATACGACAATTATTTTTAAACATTCTGTACCTTGAACAAAGAACAAAATTAATGGTAGCTGGAACAAAGAAGCACTGACCGATTATTTTGCAATTTGTGCTAAGTGCAATGTAGTTTTGTTCTAATGTCCACATTCGAAATTTTTATTGTGGTATTTTGTTCCACCTCCATTTGTAAACTTTAAAATAAACCAAATCTCATCATATTTTGATTTTGAAGAAGTAGTTTTTGATTCCACTTATCATTATAAACATAGTCATTTAAGTAATTAGTCGCTTTACGCATGCATCACAAAAATAAACATAAAAACCTGTCTAGTGAAAAATTTGGTCAATGGTCTATTGGACAATCTAGCACTCGGGCGACGAGATCAAATTATTTGACCCTCCTCTTTATGTTACTTTATTTTTGACATTGACGCACACGGCTGACGGTACCAGGCATTGCACAGATTAATTATTACCTCAATGAGGCATTGAGGTAATAATACTTAATCTGTGGTACCAGGCACAAATCCATAGACAAATCACATTCCATTGAGGTAATAATACTTAGGAGTCCGCCTTATATTTTTTTATGACAGCTGATAATGTTACTCTTTCTAACTAACGATGTAGTGATTTGGGTGAAAAAGAAAGCTCATAATATCGGTGTGTAAACGTCAAAAGCCTGTAATGTTATGTCCCACTTAGTAGAACATAACAAAGGAGTAGGTCTGTATATTTCATGTTTAAAAAGTGGTAATAAAAGTGTTTAGTGAACGTTCAATGCAATTTAATATTGCGTTTTGTGGTTCCGCTATATAATAAACCATAAAAACGGCCAAGGAATGCCTCAAACACGTGGATTTAACATAACATACGTAAGTTTTCAACAACGTTGTTTGGGCTTATCAATCGGTATTTTTGTAAGCTAAAAAAGAAAATTGATAAGTATAATAATCCATTAATCATGCTATATAAGGCATTAGTGATAAAAATGTCATCAAGTAATAATTTGGCTATAAATATTGCATAGTTTTTTACGTGTATTTTAGGGATGCGCCTTACTTGAACTATAGTTTATCGATAAAAATAATGTCATGGACTAAATGATTTTTTTTTCAGGTTGAAAATGCTTCAAAATAGACGACAAACAGATATATATTTTAGACGCAAGTTTCATGCAAGTTTTTAATCCTTATTCCCTTATGAAGGCATCACAATATTGGAATTTGGAATTATCATTTCAAACGTAAGTTCGAAACAATGATTTTATTGAAATAAAGAAAGTTCTAACGGAGAGTAAAATAATTGCATGATCAACAGCTCTCACACCTCCCCCCTGTAAGTACTCAATTTGTTACTTAAAGATACTTCTTGAAATTTTATTCTCGCATTAGGTACTCTTTTTTAATAAGTAAAATGTAAAATTTTAATAAGGCTAAGGTCATAATCATTTAATAAAATAAATTTAATACCTCAATCGTCGAATTCCAGACACGATATATATTTAGTTGTTAATTGTTATGCGGCACCTGGGTTCCGCTTGGGGCTGGATGGGTTAAGCATGGAAAACTTACATAAAGCATATTGCCCCGTATACAATATTATGAATTATGTGTATATTTTATAGTATGTAGTATTATTTATTGACTCTAAACCATGTATTTTTTTCAGGTTATTGGAATGCTCTTAAAGAAGAGTTCAATATTATGGTGGTGACGGAGAGACCTATAATGAAGATAATAATTATTTTCAATTATTAATTTGATAATAAGATTGAAAGTGAAGAATAGTATTTGGTTTAGTGCTCTATGATTTTGATTGCACACACCGTGATATTGCACAATAAAATTGATTGTCTAGACTCTAGAGTCCCACTTAGGTTATTAATTATTATTATTATAATATCATTATTCAGGGGGCGTCGAAGTATCTATTTTAAGTCTTTTTCTGTATAAATTTTATTACATAATTATATTTTAATAGGTAAAGAAATGCACCTAAGCGTTTTTGGAATTACTTTAAATAAGTAGGACTGAGATTCATTCTTATATTTCTTTGATAATAATAATTGTTATTCTACAAAATAGTTGCTTAATAGTAAATAGTAATTAAGTTTAATAAAGTATAATATATTTTGTTCTTCTGTTGTGTTTTATAAAAACTGTTGATTTTATTGATATTAGCTATTACACTCCGGACAAGCTTTCGTGGCTTATGGAGTATACATATTATGTATATTTTTAACTATTTGTGTAATTATATACTTAAATATTTTGTTTATACAAGGTGCAATTAAACCATCCTGCCAATTTTTTTCCAGGGCTTAGGTATCATTAGGAGAGGTCATTTAGCAAAAAAAAATTGGGTGTTATTTTTTTAATGACATATTTTATCCCATTTAAAATCGATGCAGAACGGTTACTCGTGGCGGTGGGAATGAGCGGGGGTGACGTGGGGGGGAGGCGCGCGCGCACTCACCCGCCGGCGACGCGTAGTGCCCATTTTAATTGTGTTTTTTAGGATAACTTTCGGAAGCTATTTCTCAACATTTTAGTACTGAGTGACTATATTAAAAGAAAAATACGTGTATTTTTATTTTGAACAAGGATCAATATATCAAAATTTGGCAGGAAGGTTTAATTGCACCCTGTATTTAAGTATTTTCATACACTTAATGAATAGATAAAAAATACCTTTTCACCAAATTGAAAGCGACTTCTAATATAATGAGCATAATATATCCTAAATTGAACATGCAGGTCGAATTGATAACCTCCTTTATTTTTTATTTATTTTTTTATTTATTTATTTGTTTAAATCAGGCATCTAGGCCCATATTATAAATACCTTATAGACTAACATACATACAATTATATTAAAACTAACACTAATTCTAAACACTAAACACTAAACACGTATTGTCTGCGACGTGGGGCGCGACGTGTTCGGAAGTCGTCCTCGGAACCTCCTGTAGACGACTCCAATCGGCCAGAACTCCTCCTTCTCGAAGGTCGGCAGATGATGCGTCGGGACCCTCACCACAAAGGAGCTAAAATTGACTTTGTGGCGGGACTCCAAACGTCTCCTCCTCCTCCTCCTCCTTTTTTGATGTCGTTTAATAAAAATCTATAACATAAAATTATGGTCGACTTGGTCGATAGCTGTAGTCTAATTTTATATTTTTATCGATATACGCCATCCCTACACGCACACTACAGCAATTGCACACAAGCATAAAATGGCCACGCGCTGGCGAGCTAAGAATCCATCTATGTATACTTAATCTGTGTCACATTCAAAGGCGTTGACGTTTTTTTTTCTTCAATAATTTTTTTTAAAGAAATGTGTAGTCCTTGGAAATTGGTATAGTCCATACCAAGGTCCAAGCCATAGACTTATAATATACTGACGTAACCATTTTGTAATAATAAAGCACCACTCAGGAGTTAGATAATTTGGTGTATTACAGCTACAACGTACTTATTGTACGAGATGGTGCCTGTTTGCAATAGTAATATAATTGATACCTTTTTCGAAAAAGCCGAAATATAGCAATATAATTATACCATTTATTGATTTATAATCCCTGGACGAATGTCCAGAGTCCAGACTTCATACCTTTCTCGTAGGTATAGAGATCAGTGCCTTGCTCCAATAGTTTATCATTTGTGCAAAATAAAAATTCAACTCGAGAGAGCGCACATCTTAGACACGACTGAAGTTAGACAATCTTGTTTCACATAGACAAGTCTGTCTAACTGCAGTCTAAAGACAGTTGTGTCTAGCATGTGGCGCACACCTAAGTCAAGACTGTCTTGACTATGATGACGCAATGCATACAATAAATTCATTCAGTAGCAAAATGGAGTTCACAGAAGCTGCTGTGATAAGTATCCTAGCAGTTCGTGCAAAACGGCGCAGACAACGGAAATATTGGGTACACCCCATATACAGTCAAAGACTGTTAAAAGGAAAGTTCTATTTATTGTTTGATCAACTAAGGCTTTATCCCCGAAAGTTTTTCAAGTACTTTCGAATGAATGTGTCTACCTTTGATAATTTGTTGAAATTGTTGCAACCTTACATTACTTATCAAGACACTCATTTTCGCAAAGCTATACCGGCTTCTGAACGACTAGCAGTGACGTTGAGGTAAGTGAAACTTAGTATATTTTTATTAATAATGTTTAATCAGTTTAACATCATTAAAATTTCTTATGTCCAATAATATACTAAAATAATAAATTTTCATTCTTCATACTAAAGTAATCACAGACTACGGCCGGTATAAATAGTCAGTACTCAAGATGCATCTCGGTCTCAAGACACGGTTCAGGCTCTGTGATTGGTTGGCTGTCAAAATTTGGACCAATCACAGAGCCGAACCGCGTCTTGAGACTGGGTCGCATCTTAAGTACTGACTATTTATACCGGCCTTAGGCCGGCGCCACACATAGCACAAACATTTGAACACATATTTGAACACTTGCTTGTACACATGTGTAGCACGGGACTTTGAGACTTTGTTCACAGCTTTGTACAAACATTTGCACTTTGCCCTTCGATGTCGGTTTTTTGGCGCACATCAAAGAGCTCAAAGATCTATGTTCAAATGTTTGCTTACCTGCTACACATATGCGCAAAGTTCACTTGACACTTCTGTGTAGTCCATAGATAATACAATATATACAACCACAGACTACATGTCATGTAGTCTGTGGTTGATCGAAGTATTTTGCCGGGAATGTGAAAGAGTGATGTTGTGTTTTTGTATAATTATTTTCCTAAAATTGTGTTAATTGGGTTTTAATGTGTAATATTGGTAGGGCTTAGGGCCCGGCCGCACCTGCGTCTATCGTCTGAAGCTTCGTGCTATGAGACGATACCTACTATTGGACGATACAAGAAGATCGTCCAACAGAATCGGTTTTAGCGCGAAGCACTACGCATAATATGCGGCCGTGGCAGTAGAATATTATCCATTAAGATATTCGTTATCGTGCACAAGACGTGTGGGAAAGTGATGCATTAAGGGTCCGGGTTACCCTCGAAATTTTCATACATTCTTAATACCAAAATCATTTTCTCATGCGAAAATATTTAACATGTTTGAGTTATTTTTCAGATTAAGATGGTAATTACCGAGGGTCCTGAACAATTTTTTTTTACAAAATATTTAAATACTAAAAAAAAATTTTTTGTGTTTAAATATTTTTTAGTAAATTTACTACTAAATATTTAAACACCAAAAAATAGACAAAAACACTAAAAAATATATAAATAAATAGTAAATTTACTACAAAATATTTAAACTTTAAAAAATATTTTTTATTATTTAAATATTTTGTAGTAAATTTACTATTTATTTATATATTTTTTAGTGTTTTTGTCTATTTTTTGGTGTTTAAATATTTAGTAGTAAATTTACTAAAAAATATTTAAACACAAAAATTTTTTTTTTAGTACTTAAATATTTTGTAAAAAAAATTTGTTCAGGACCCTAGGTAATTACTATCTTATGCTGAAAAATAACTCAAACATGTTAAATATTTTCGTATGAGAAAATGATTTTGGTATTAAGAATGTATGAAAATTTCGAGGGTAACCCGGGCCCTTAAGTATTTATTCCATTACACTAAATTTAGAAATCTAAATGATTTAGTCACTAAATTTAGTGAAGTGGAATAACATTTAGAAAGCTAGGATCCTAATTAGTGTACTAAATCGGCAAAAATGTGGCTTCTAAGTTCTAACTTCTAACTGACTAAATCAGTGTTGCCAGATGGTTTCAACCTTTTATTGTATTAAAGTCAATATATTTTATGTTATACGATCTGGAATCCATTCATAATTAATTTCTAAAGTCTGCTGGTTCCAAGTAGTTCAGAAAGTTCATGATTCATAATTTTTCGTGGAGCAAAAATTCTTTCAACCATCTTTTTCGCCTTTTATTTATTTTGATTTTTTGTTGGTTTGACAGAACTGGAGCCATTATGAAAACGTCTGGCCAAAATCGCCGCGTCGTCACAACTGATTTTTAATCTGTGCAACTGATTTAGTTACTAAATTAGGACAAGTGGAATAAGTAGCTTCTAATTTGTCTTCTTTTTAGAATCCTATTTAGAACTTCTAAATTTAGTGTAATGGAATAACTACCCAGAAACGTGCTATTTTGTGTTCCCTCCAAAACTCCATCAAAAGTTTCAGTAAAGCGTCTACCACTTTACTGAATCGACTGACTTGACTTTCTGACTGTAATGACATTTACTTAGACTTTGACTAGACTTTAGACCTGATAATATGGAAAACGATGCTGAAAATTGAAATAAAAAATATTGTTTTCCTGCCATATTATATTATGCTCGACACTGGCCATGGCTAAAGCCGAAGTGCCATAATAAGAAAAAAAAAATTCTTGTCTGTGGTCAATTGTCACGTCAAATCAGTCGTCCGTCTTGTTTGACGTCCTTGCAACAACTGTGAAGTGAAAATGTATGTGAAACTCTGTGAAACATGTCTGGCAGGTTCAACATACAAGTGTTCAAATGTGTGACAAAGTCTGTGTTCAAACATTTGTGCTATGTGTGGCGCCGGTATAACACGTAAAATATATTAACTGAATTAACTTTTATAAAACTATGATTTTTAGGTGAATATATTATACATATATATAAATTTTTAAATGAAATAAAAAATTATGAGAACTTTATTAATTCGAGATAAAAATGTGCAAGGTGACAATATTCAAAATGAAATAAGCGTTCTCTGTGAAAATACAAATAAAAAAATAACCTTATAAGCGTGATTACAATTAGAAAATTTTCCCGCCTGTCATGATTTTCTTGACGGACTATAACGTTATCAAAGAACATATATATTTACCGTTATAAATCCTATATAACGTTATAACATTTACCGTTATTAAATATTAATATCAATTTTTAATGTTATTTTTAATATCGGGTAAATTTTCATAACGTTATGTATGCCCTTGAAGCAGTAACGTTATGAAAAAGTAACGTTATTTGAAGCCCTGCTTTTTGGTCGTATTATTGTATATGTTTTGACACATGTGATTAAAATTGTCAGAATCTAATTTTGAAATCTCTATTTAAAAATAAATTATGTCAGCTAGCGTGAGGCACATTCCTTATTCCATTCATAATCTTAGTGAAACCCGACGAATTTGATATAATATATTGAAACCTGTCCCATCCTTCTCTTTGCTTTGCAGTTGAACTACTGGTAGTTATGTATATTGTGGCTAGTCAGTTTTGTCGTAGATGTGCGCGCTTGCATACATTTCAAAGGGAAGTCGACAGTCGTTAGTCAGACTTGTCGTGTGTCGCATTAGTCAACTTTGTCTATTAGACGTCTTGTCTCAGATGTGCGCATCTAGTGCATTTTACCATGCCATAGTCTGTCTAACTACAGTCTTGTCTCAGGTGTGCGGTCGCACAAAGGTTTGCTTTCAAATAGGGCATCGAGCAGGTTTTCCCGAAACTCGAAAACCCGGGAAAAACCGGGTTTTTGGGATCATGAAAAAAACAGGGTTCAAAAAATGGAACCTCGGTTTTTCGAGATTTTTGGGTTTTTCGATTTTTTATTATTGTTAATATAATATTTTGAAGTAAAAGTTTTGTTTTTAGAGCGTCACAGATTAGTTGTCACAAAAATCTATACATATAATAAAATCGTAGGAAAGTCAATTCTGTACATTGAATATTTTTGAAAAATAATACTTGGGACGTGATCTACAATCGATATGGAAGCCAAAAATATAGTTTTTAGAATTTTTGTCTGTTTGTCTGTTTGTCTGTATGTATGTCCGGGATAAACTCAGAAAGTACTGAATGGATTTACTTCAAATTTTGCACGAATATTATATAGAGGTCGGGTCAACACATAGGCTATATATTATGACGATATCACCTAGGGCGGGGGGAGGAGCTCAAGTTTCAATATTTTTAGTTTTCTGCTCATATCGCTAAAACGGTGCGTTGTAGAGAAAAAATGTCCCGAACGTAATGAAAGCCCATAAAATTTCCTACAAATTTGTCCTTTACACTTTATGTCTATCTTCACTCCTTGCCATGCTATGAGCTTTTGTCTATCTTTTCTATACAAATTTCGAGTGTCGTTTGATTAACATGCTGGGAGCTTTGGCATTGGTCTTTTCTTGCCCCCCCCCCCCCCACCTCCCCAAATTTTGCTTCAAACAAAGCGGTGTTGCGGCGTTATACATCTTTTTTAAGAACAAAGTTAAAACTAAACTACACCTACGGTTTTCCAGTGTCGTTTGTTTTGGGGGGGCTGCGCCCCCCAAACCCCCCCCCCCTTATTCCTCATGAAACTTTTGTTCATAATTAAAAGGTATCGTGGAGTTTGTATTGCGTCTTAATTATCCTTTATAGGAACAAACTAAGTCATCTATACATATTGTAATAAAATTGTAAGAAAGTCAACGATATCTAAATACTAAGAAAGTCAATTCTGTACATTGAATATTTTTGAAAAATAATACTTGGGACGTGATCTACTATACTAACGCGGACGAAGTCGCAGGCAACAGCTAGTATTTAATAAATTATAAAAATACATTTGAATAATACATGTAGGTATATTTGGGGGTGAAGCTTGTTAGTACACGTAATTTTGGCCCTAAAATCTAAATATTATTTAAGCTTTGATAAGATCCAATTTTAGTAAAAAATAGTCTTTAACTTGGTAGATGCTGGCAATCGCAGAAAATCATATGTAAGTATAACCAATGTAACGTATTTTCGCATTGTTATTATTTGAATTGTAAAAAAAAACGAAAAACCCGGGTACCCAGTTTTTCATTTACTTAACAAAAACCCCGGTTTTAAATATTGGGTCCGGGTTTCAATGCCCTACTTTCAAACATCACCAACCCTATGGCAGAGGTTACACGAACAGTATTTCATCAATCTGATCCATCAATCTGATTGACGGAATACCACTGATCTCTATCGGAATACTGATGGTTTTAGAAAAGTTCATAATAAAACTGTTTTGCAATACAACAAAACAGATATTATATGGACAAGAAACACATAATATTATGACATTATTGAAGAAAGCTGTACTCTTCCATTGCTTAATCTGGTCAAATAGCTTATGATTGGTTAACTTACCCGTGGTGTTTTGCTATCTCCCTCGCTCTCATGGGAGATATTGGTTACCTTTCTCTTTCATCAGGCAGCGCTTCCGGCGACGAGGCACCTGTTCTCATAGGGGTCTCCAATGAACCAGCAAGAGCTTGCTCTTAACATAATATTATGTGTTTCTTGTCCATATAATATCTGTTTTGTTGTATTGCAAAACAGTTTTATTATATGTCCTACGAAACACATAATATTATGACATTATTGGAGACCTGTTTGATTTCTGCTGGTGAAAGAGTAGAATTGATTATTCTTATCTACTAAAAAGACGCTATGTGATTCTGAATTCAATATTTAATAAAATGTACAATGTCCTTGACCTTCTTCATTCATCCTTGAACCTCTTTAAAGCAAAAATAATGTTACTTATCCTCTAATATTATATTCCTTAGCATCCAGATTCCTTTGAAAATTTGAAGATAAACATGGTAAACACTAAAAAAGGGGAGAAAATAATTTACATAACTGGTAACCTACTACCTATTATGTTCCTAAAATCCTTCTGGTCCTCTGCTTATTATTCCCCTATATTCGAATAATTATTGTTGTCTCTTTAATAAATACAATACTAACCTACTATTTCTAGTTTTATTATTTCAATCTCCTCTTCTGAGATCGCGAAATCTTAATTATTTAACTACTCCTCATAATGTTAGTTTACGAGGTAATTTTTTATTTACTACATTAATTATAAACAAAGCCTTCTATTGTTATTGTCTAGCAGCCGTACTCAGAGTGGGACATAATTACTTAAATGTAGTTAATTCAAAGTCTTGACGCAAGCCCCCCACATTATCTATCCAACTCTTCATTCAACTGAAGGTTAGTCACAATTAAATGTCTCTGAGTGTGTTGGTAAGGAAACATCTTGCTCCTTCCGTTCTACACTCGGAGTGGGACATCAATTAGGTATCTAAAATATTGTAATTATTTCAAAATGGTAACATAAGCTCCTTACATATCTGTCAAACTATTCATTAAACCGAAGGTCACTCATAATTGAATCTCTCTGAGTATGGCAAATAGGACCGTGGTCACCTAATATTATTAGACTAGAAAACCTACTATTTTTCAAATAGTAATTGAAATGAAATAAATCAGCATTCAGCAGTTATAAATTTTGAAAATTTTCTCTTAGTAGATTCTCACTACTCTTGTCATTGTGTCAACTCATTCTGACATTGGCGATTCACTAAGCAGCCAAGTTTTTTAGAAAGAGGAAGAAGAAGAACTACTTTACAGAGTACCTCTTCTATTTATTATTATATTTATTTAGCCAACTCTTAGAGGCAACTGCGGGTCTGAATGCTACCTGTACATACCTCTTTGAAAATGTATCTGATCCCTCTTGCTACTATTGATTTAGTTGCAATTTTAATCTGACCTGATACGGTGGCTACCTGATCTCCTCAGGGTTGTGTAAGATTTATTAGTCTTTCAATATCTATAACTTACAAGACCTATTTCACGGCTTCTTATAACTTACAGGATATATTAGCTCCCTTTAATAGCCTGTTTATGTTTATAGGACTCTGTCCTAGGGCTAACTCTAGTCCACCTTGTTACTGTGCCCCTTCTAATGAAACAAAAATTTTCCTCTAGCTACCTCAAAATGTTGGGTCTTGTAACTGTCTGCCAGATACTAAGAGTACTATTAGTTGTTACCCTTTAATGTTCTCTTAGATATCTCAATTAGTGTTTCTTTGGAGAGTTCTATTATCCCTGTAAATAATATTATGTTAGTATTCCAAATAAGTAATCTTTTCTACGCTATGGTCTTGCTATTGCCCCTAGTAATCTAGTTTGTAAATTTTTACATTATACAAAAAAAACCATCTTGGCAGTATTTATGGAGCCCTAGCACAATAATAATAATATCTTTATTTCAGGCCAAATAGCCCACATTGTATCCTAACAGTTACAGATTATTACTTCTTGACAATTATTCTTTTGACTTATGACTGATTTATGTTACAACTTAGTTTTTGACCCAAGGTCTTCTCTTTTAGGTATAAATGTGCTAGGAATCCAGCTACATCTTTTCCACCCCTTTGGTATGGGTGACCCTGGATTTACCTGTTATATGCGACACCATTTTGTACCTCCTTGTATTAGTGCTTTGTATGTCTTTAATGTTTATTATACGCAGAAAATCTGAGTTCTTTTTAAGGAATGGAACCTGACCCAACTGCCCCCCCCCCCCTTAATTTTCCAGGCTATTGTTGTATTATGTCTGCCTGAGTGGGGGTCTATTGTGCAAGTCCTCATATGGGGGATAGTAATCTTAGGTGATATCTGGGTCTTAATTATGTATGTTGCCCCAAGAAGCATTGCTTCTATTGAGGAACTATTTCTTTGGCACCTTACCTGTGTTGCAGCTCCTAAGGTATTAAGGTACTATTTGGGAGATTGGTGAAAATATCCAAACTAATGGTGCTGCCCTCTTGCCTAAAGGTATCACAAAATGTTACAGCACCGTCTCTCAAGTCCCATGCAACATGCAATTGCATCATGGCTGATCTTCTCTAAGCGAGCAAGTATAGCCGTTGGGACACCCCATATTGAAAAAGGCCTCCGAGGCCTGGGGTAACAAGTGCCCTTCCGGCACGGGTATGTTATGAGACATCTAACCCCCTTGACACCCTATATCAAGAACGGCCTCTCAGGCCTGGGGTGACAAGTGCTCCTCCGGCCTGGGTTTGTTGAGAGATAGGATACCCCTTTCTCGCCCCCTATTTAAAATGGCCTTCGAGGGCTGGGGTAACAGGTGCTCCTTCAGCACGTTTATGATGTGAGACCCCCTCTTAAAATGGCCCTTAAGGCCTGGGGTAACAAGTGCACTTCCGGCACCGGTTTGTAATGAGACTGTCTGTCTACTGTACTGCTGTGTCTGTCTGGCAGAAAAGCTGCTGTTAATGTTATTTTTAACAATATAATATAATCTTGTAATTAAAATTAATAATTTTATAATTAAAACTAAATTTAATTGAACTAAATTTACAAAATCTTTTGCTTTTCTGCCAACCTTAATGTCAGTTTTAACAGGTTTAAGGAATGGGTCCCTCCCTCATCTCCTCTGTACGCTATGAGCGTCCTGTTGTATGACTAAGTAAAAGTATAGGAATAGCATATGTATGAGCAGTTTCTGACACTTTGTTATTGCTACCAAGCTGCATACATTTGCTGCCCCTATTGTCTGAGTGCCACCCTCTCCGGTGTGGTCACCAAAACTCCTGATTACTACTTCTGTTTTAGCTTGGCACCTCAGCTTGTGTCTGCAGCATCCGCTGTCAGAAAGTGGAATACCTCCTTTTTATAGAGGTTTATAGAGCTGATTTTAGGGCCTGTCACCCTGTCGCTGATGTCGCGACTCGCGGCTGCTCTAGTATTTAAAGCATGTGCCTTAATCTGTTTTCCTTGAATTTATTAGGAAAACCAATTGATAGGGTATTTGACAATGTAAACGGCTCTGAGGTGTTGAGATGTTTGCAAGTGTAGAGATCCCCCTGGGGATTGTAGTTCTCTAACAGTACAGCTATTCCTGTTTGTTAATTGACTTATGAGTCTGCTTACCTTTATGTCTTTTCTGCTAACAGAAAGTTAAATTCCTAAGGTGTCACTCATGATCATTGACCTAAGCTCACAATGCACAACCTCTTATATTTGAACCAAAATCTGTCTAGGTCTTGGAATTGATCTTGCGGCTTAAATTTGTTCAAGTTTCTATTACTCTTGAAATATTTGACACTACGTATAGTGTCACCTTGTTTAGTATGCCTAAACCTAGACCCCTTAAGTTTAGTATGGGTCCCGAGCTGCAGTCTAGTTTTCTTATTAACTACTAGCCCCCCTTCTAGGATATATCAGGGGTTGCCCTGGTTTTGAATTTTAATATTAATAATTTTGAGGGAAAATACCTAGGTGATCTGACTTTTTTTTTTTTTTTTTTTTTTTTTTTTTTGGGAATGTAAGATCCTATAATAACTATAGTATAACTTTGTTGTCACCAAGTGTATTCCCTGCGACTCTAAGCTTTCTATAGAGCAGTCCCTCCCCCGGAACTTTTATAGCTATTTCTGTTCGTGTTCAGGACCTGGTTTATTCCTTTCTACCCTGGTTATTATTGTAGGGTGAGGAAATATTACTCTTTATAATAATTTGTTTTGAATTATTTACCCTGTTAGATGTTGTTGATTATGTAGGTATTTTTATATCCTATATACTATATACCTGTCCTGTCTAAAAGTCGCTAACCCTTCTTGTGCGCCTCCTAAAGACTGTCCTAATGGTTGTAGTTTCTCCTGACTAAATAAATATTCAGCTCTTCTACTTAGGTACCTAGTGACTAAATTTCAGAGTTAGGGTTTAGATTCTGTACAGCCCAGTCTATGCAAATTCTGTATGTCTTGTTTTTTATTAATCTTTAACGCCACAAGGGTTCGAGTGGCAGAGTACGCATCTTAGGCTAGATCTATAGAGATCCTCTATACATTCTGTATCATGTTCTAAACTTGTGTGTTATTACAATTTGTTCTAGAGTTTACCAGAAATGGCTGAGACTAAGACGTTGTCTTGTATACTTGATTGAGGTGTAACTCACCTATTTCTCTAGGTTATTGACATGGTCGGAGTATCGCCAGCTTTTGTGCCTGGGGCTGAGGTCTGAACGGCCATCCTCCGAAGACCGAGGACGATGAGTTCTGACTCTCGTCACTCCACTTGTATCTCGAAAGAAACCTATCAGCTATCACTCACAGAGTTCTTTAACCACTCGCGCCACTCACCTGGCGACCGTCGTTAGGTCACACTGCTCGTTTGCTCATCACCACGTGCACCGCTTGTTTACAAACAGACGAGCAAACCAAAGTGAGATAAAAATTATATTCACTATAAATTTCTATAAAAAGGAATTGATTTAATTTTACTTTAGGTAATTTACACTAAAATTTTAACAATTTGACCGAAAAAAGGCGAAATTCGATGTTCGCCATTGCAATGAAAAAGACGCTATGAGAACAGGTGCCTCGTCGCCGGAAGCGCTGCCTGATGAAAGAGAAAGGTAACCAATATCTCCCATGAGAGCGAGGGAGATAGCAAAACACCACGGGTAAGTTAACCAATCATAAGCTATTTGACCAGATTAAGCAATGGAAGAGTACAGCTTTCTTCAATAATGTCATAATATTATGTGTTTCGTAGGACATATAATAACTGTATTAAGGGAGTTTTGCCGGGAATGTGAAAGAGTGATGTTGTGATTTTGTATTATTTTCCTAAAATTGTGTTAAGTTGGGTTTTTAATGTGTAATATTGGTAGAATATTAACCATTAGATATTCGTTATCGTGCACAAGTGTGGGAAAGTGATGCATTATCCAGAAACGTGCGATTTTGTGTTCCCTCCAAAACTCCATTGAAAGTTTCAGTAAAGCGTCTACCACTTTACTGAAACGACCGACTTGACTCCTTGACTGTATTGACTTTTACTTAGACTTTGACTAGACTAAATGACCTGACGATATTACATGAAAACGATGCTGAAAATTATTATAGGAGGAATACGGTTTTCCCGCCATATTCCTTACCTTTTTACCTTGTCTGTGGCACAACATACACATACTTTGTGTCAAGTTGCCAAAAAAGAAGAGAAAGAAGAAGAACTGTATTAAAAAAAAAACCGCCTTCAAAATCACAGTCAAAATTGTACGTAATTAAGAATTAAAACTCCGTAGGTATCTCCAAAACTACTGAACCGATTTTGATGAAACTTGCACCATACCCTAAGTTGAACAATACCTAGTACAATAAAAAAGAATTACTTAAATCGTACTTGTAGTTCCGAAGATATGCGTGCACAAACATAAAAACATACATACATACATACACTTTCGAAATTTGGCACATTTGTTCAGAAGCTGCTATAGATTAACATATACAATTACTGTATTTTAAAAAGGAAAAACCGACTTAATTGAGAATTAAAACTTCCTATCTCCAAAACTACTGAACCGATTTTGATGAAACTTGCACTATTCCCTAAGTTGAACAATACCTAGTACAATAAAAAAAGAATCACTTAAATCGGACTTGTATTTCCGGAGATATGCGTGAACAAACATAAAAACATACATTTGTTCGGAAGCTGTTATAGATTAACATAATATACAAAAACTGGGCAGTTCTGGAAATATTACATACATACGCGTCGAATTGATAACCTCCTTTTTTTGAAGTCGGTTAAAAATTGGGCAGTTCTGAAAATATTACATACTGTATACGCGTCGAATTATTGATAACCTCCTTTTTTGAAGTCGTTTAAAAATGATCAATCTATCAATCCAGTAAGTTAGACAATCAGTATTTCATCAATCTGATCAGATGTCCTAGACAAGTGTCAAAACGCTAACACTAACGCTAACTCTAACGTTACAAAATGTATGCGATTTGACATAAGTCATCGCTTCACTAGCGAATACTAATGTCAAATCCCATACATTTTTTACGTTAGCGTTAGCGTTTTGACACTTGTCTACAGGCCCAGGATTGATGGATCAGATTGATGAAATACTGATCGTGTAACCTCTGCCTTTAGAGTTTAGGCCACTAGTCTAGTGAAATTCTTTTTTTGGTCATTAGGATGCTAAAGTTGAAGCTAAGGTTTTCTAGAAACTTTCAGTTTACAACCTTTGAATATTGTACTTACATAGGAAAATGAAGAAGTAAAAAATTTTTAGTAGTATGATGTTCAATTTATTGCTTATTACAACTCATCTCTTCTTTCAATCCTCACTAAGTCTACATGGAATGTAAGTGTTGCTGACTTTGGAATCTTGGGAGGTGCACCAGCTTCGCCGTACGCCAACTCTGGTGGAATCACCAGTTTTCTCTGTTCTCCCTCACACATACCAATCAAACCCTGGTCCCATCCTTTGATGACTTGTCCGGAACCAAGGGTAAATGTTAACGGGTTTCCCCTGGGGATAGAGCTGTCAAATTCTGTGCCATCTTGTAAAGTGCCCTGTAAAAAATGTAAAAAGCATCAATTTTAGTAGTATAAAACTAAAAAGATAGTTACAAAAATGAAATTATGATCAGAGCCTGCAGGAGAAATATTTTACAGACAGCAAAATAAGTACGCCGAAGCACAATCAATGATTTTATCACATTTGTAATGTTAGGCAAGAAATATAAAGTGGTTAATTAGTTCAAAGTAATGAGCAAGAATCATAATATAATTATTGCTAACCGTATAGTGCATATGCAGAAGATCCCCCTTTTTGCTTTTGATAGGACATTCTGCCGGCCGCTTCTTCACTCCAATTTGCAGTTTCTTAGGATTAGCGTTACTGCCTATCACAACATAATTGATAACGCTGAAAAGAACTATCAAGAACAGTAAAACTTTACAGTAGGTGTGTATAGACGGTGCCATTTCGATGTTACTTTCACAACAATTATTAAGATTACAGTGTTTTTGTATAACTTTCACTGAATAAAAAATAATATTAATTTACTAATTTATAAAAAAAACCCTTTTCACCCTTTCCTTTTTTTATCTTTTTTTGTAAACTGCAATTTGCAAAGTCAAATTTAGACACAATCACACAGAACAACAAATTCCATTTCACTAATTATGACCACAGAACAAATTAAAAATTTACTCCTAGCGGAGATTATGACGTCCGCTGTTCTTCCGTCTTCGTTTCCTTCTTTTTAATTTATTTTAACAGTAGTTATATGCGATACAAATTAGAAGCTAAAGCCAAGTATACAGGTATTCACGGAGCCGGGACCATGAAATACGGTGTAAAGAAATATTTATGATTCTTGGTTGGTATATTAGGTTGGTATAGTTGGTATATTATACCTATCCATTGCTGATTACACGCAGCGAAACTCACTAAAGCACTTCTTTTGATTGTGCTCGATTGTGCGAAGCGGAGCTGTAGTTAGAACATTCAACTTTAAGCATAATGCCGCTCAATGCGCTATAAATTTTAATGCTCTTATTGGAAAACAGTAATTGTGTCCAATGACTGGTACTGTCCAATCTACCAAATTATTTACCCTACAAGAATATTGTTTTCCTGCCATTACTTGACACTGGCCTTGGTTTTATAGCCATAATAAGAAAAAAAAGTTTCTTGTCAGCTGTCAAAAACTGCGAAATCTGTCAAAATGGGAACACAATATTATATTTTGTATTGTTTGTTGTACCTAATTATTAATTAATAGATTTCTACTTTGAAAAATCCCGTAAATGTGCATTTAGATAATTCAAAAAGTATAAGATTACAGTTCAAGTCAAGTGAGTATGTAAAATGCCCAACGATGCGCCGAGTGGAGCGTCGTTTATAAATTCTGTCGGCACATCAAGTTCCGAGGAGGGTAAACAAAATGTCGACAGTTCTTTAGAGATTCCTATAATAGATTCCGAAATCAATAAAGTATGTTTATCACAACACAGTGACATGGAAATACAGGTACATATAAATGCTGGTGATATTATATGGAAAGCACTAAAGATAAGATAATGATATGTATAACAATAAATTATTGATTTCCTTCGACTATACTTTGCATTTTGTTAGCAGTAGCTCGTGCCATGGAATATCCTAAGTTTTAAAACATTCGTAAATCGTAATGAACTGTAATACAAACCACTCAAATTTATATTGGTCTGAATTACAGAATTTCAAACTTGGTTCTGTACATCCATAGATTTAGACTTTTTAATTAATTCAATGATTATTTAAAATCTGTCTATCTCATTGCTATTTTGCCACCAAATAACTGATAATATTCATAAATTAATTCATACAGTATTTAGACTTATTGTCAAGCCACATTTGTATAATACAATCAGACAAGGATATAATATTATACATTTTGATTTGTGGTTCTTTTACAATTTCAATAATTTTGTCATTTTAATTTCAGATGGAAGTAAAAATGGAACTAGAAGAAAATTATGAAAAGGAAGATTCTCAAGATAATTTTAATAATGTAGACTTTGCCTCGACATATTGTGATGTTGTGTTAAAAGAAGATAATGAATTTAGTCAATCAGGTAACAGTTACATTAATAACAATAGCAACATTTTTAATTTTTTTTATTAACTTTTTATATTATTATAAATGACTAAAATCAACTATATTACATATTATTAGTAAGTACTAGCATACAATTCAATATAATATAAGACAAAATCTTGAATTTTCAGATCAAAAAGCAACAGAACATTGTTTGGAAGTAGAAGAGTGTAATGGTATGGGGATAAGTAAATTACAATACATGATTGATGTTAATATAGTAAGAGAAGAATTTAAAAATGAAATCAATAATATTAAAGAGAGAACAAAAAGAAGAGAAAAATACAACTACTTGTGTGATATCTGTCCATACAAAGCAAAAACAGACAATGCTTTGGCGAATCATAAACAGCTTCATAGTAATCCCGGTAATGCTAAGTTGCTTGCCTGCAAATTTTGTCCGTACATTACAAATCATAGGTCTTACATAATTTTACACGAAAGAGTGCACACTGGAGACAAACCATTTGCCTGTAATATTTGCGATATGAAGTTTTCACAGACCAGATCTCTTAGCCGTCACAAAAGAGTCCACATGGGAAAGAAACCATTTATATGCGACATTTGCAATCGCCATTTTGCTCAAAAATACAATTTAGTTAAACATTTAAGAACCCATACAATCGTCAAACCCTACAAATGTGATATGTGCAGATATAAATTTACAGACATTGATAGCTTAAATGCTCATAGGCTCACGCACACTGAGGAGCGGCCATTTATGTGTGATATCTGTCAACATAAGTTCACTAGAAGAAGTTGCTTGATTGAGCACATGAAAGTACATTCCGGAATAAAACCGTACCAGTGTCTGAAGTGTGGTTGCAGTTTTTCAAAAAAAGTTAATCTAGATAATCACAATAGAATACATACAGGGGAAAAACCGTATATGTGTGATGTATGCAAAAGATACTTTTCTCAGAGGAGTAATCTCATAAGCCACCGACTGAACTCTCATCCAGATGCTAAGCCGTTCACCCCAGAAGAGGGCAAACTGTTCTTGCAGAGACCTCGGAAACCAAAGTCGAAGAAGCCTAAATTGCCACCTGATGTAAGGCCATTTCCATGTGAAATTTGTCAGCGCAAGTTCAGACAGAAATGTGACATGCAGAAACACATGCGGATACATACAGGTGAAAAGCCATATGCATGTGATATTTGTGACGTTCGGTTCACTCAAAAGTATCATTTGGTTACGCACAAGAGAACACACACGGGGGAAAAGCCCTATACTTGTGATTTATGTAATCGGCAATTTACACAGAACAGTAATCTGAATGTCCACAAAAAAACACATGCTCGGGAGGTCGTTGAATTCTTGGAGAGTTTGTAGAATATGCTCACAAGAAACTAAATGCTCTATATTTACAAAGAATGTTTATTCTGTTATAAGATCAAAAGTGGTCTTATAGAGGGTTTTAAATAGCCATCATTATATTATTATATTATGTCCTAGTCCCATTTCTTGATTTTCTTTATTCTCATATTGTTGTTTTATGAATAAAGGAAATAAAAAATGATGCAAAGGATCTTTATTCAAAACATTTTTGAGGTATTTATTTCTACCGGGTATTTTAAGATTAACTAAAGAATGTCATTTCGTTTTATAAAGTAATGCAAATAAGGATGGAATTTGCTTGTATTGGCTATTTAATTCTTTAAAAGTAAGTTATTTTTAATATAAGTAGGTACCTATGAATACTATAAAATGAGAAATGAGTAATAAATAATTAGAAACATAATAATTGTCTTGTTAAATTCTAATTTTATTTAACCTGATTACATTTAAAATTAATTATATAACGATGACCGAACATCATTGGACCGAACTTAATACACTTCATTAGGTTTAGGTCTGCCTTCACATTAAGTCGCTAATATGAAGTCGCACTAAAATGAGCCGCAAGCGTTTTAGTATGCGCTACGCTCGTTTTACTACTGCCAAGTGCCATGCCGCACTACTTGCGAGCAGGGCTTCATAACGTTATTGAATAACAGAAAAAATTTCGTTATGTAACGTTATTTTCATTATGGTAGCCAGATAACGTTATTTTATTAACGATATCTAGTAACATAACGAAAAAATATCGTTATAATAATAACGGTAAATATAACGTTAAATATAACGTTAATTTCTGGTATCAAGTATGCGACGTTGCCAGCTCGACGCTGGCAACGTCGCGTCGTGCACGGTCGGTCGGTACTCGGTGCACCAAATCTCACTCGCTCACTCGCACTTCGCAGCGTCATAACCACAAACTATATAGAATGCTAACGCATGTCATAACTTCCGAGATCCGACTTCCGATCACCAGCTTTTTTGTGCGAGATTTGTGCATTATTGTTTTGGACTTTGGAGTAAGAAATATGGGCCGTAAAAGGCAAAACACCGTGCACAGATATTTTGACATAACAGGTCAAAATGGTGCTATTTGCTTAGTTAATAATTGCCGAAAATATTTATTTATATATATTTTTTAGAATAAAAGACCGTCAATCTTATAGGCATAAGTAAATATATTTATTGAATATTTTGTTAATTGATAGATTTAAATTTTAAAAATATTTAAATGAAACCAAAACCTGTGTTATGTTTAATAGGAATAAATAAAACAAATTGAATCTTTTATTTACTGTGTTTATTTACTAGTTCTATCACCTCTTGCCAAAAAACTTCCAAATTCTCTTCAGGTATCTGGTTGAGCAGATACCTGAAAGTTATTGCCTTACTATTTTGTAGGCACGAGCAGAAAGCCAGGCCCGTACGGTGACCGCCCAGTGACACCACATTTCTTGACTCAACTCTAGACTGCTTGGCATCTGAAAATATTTTGATAGGTGAAATTTAATTATGGTTACATATATAATAAAGTTATTAATAATTATACCTACCTATACATTAAACAGCAACTAGCAAGACGATTACGTATTTGCGATAAGTAAGTACTAATTGTGCAAGATATTTATAGTTCAAGACACTTGAAATGTAGATATGGAAAATCAGGATATCGAGTATCGACTCCTCTTGGTAGAAACCAAGTAGAAACGTCGTAAAAGCAAGTTCAGTAAATATATCTTTAATATACCTATTGATGAATTTTTGTCTTGCTTCAAGGCTATAAACAAGCTATAAATATAGTTAAGTATATTTTAATCTTCGATCAAATATTCTGTAGATGCACAGTCCCATACAAAATTAAACAAGATAATGTCCCCAAGTCAATTTGTACTCAGGTAGATGTTTATAACTTGAAGTATAGGAAAAAATGTCAGAAAGTATTATACAGTTTTATCTAATTTAAACCTTAAGCAGTTGACAAAAGTATCAAATTCAACCATTTATCTTCTGGTCGAAAGGTCCAAGGCAATAAAGTTTTACCTGGTTTTACGAAAATCGAAAACAAAACGACATATATCCTAATGAAGTGCATTGAAAAAATAAACTTAACCCAATTAAATAAAGCTCACAATCGTACAAAAAATATGAGAGTTACATTCTACCGACTTTGAACGTTACTTAGCTTAGGCGGGAGTGAGCGGGACTCGCGCGAGTGTGAAAGGGATAGATGCGCACATTACAATATATTCCGTAAATTGCAAATATTATTCAAATCTCCAAATATAAATGAAATAGCCTTGAAACAAGAGAACAATTTATCGATTTATTGAAATAAATGTATATAATTTTACTGAAAATATGATATTCACTAATTATATAGGAATAATGTCTGTATTCATATTATATAATTAGTCCATTAGTCATATATATTAGTCCATAATTAGTCCAATTATTTTGTTTAACACATTCAACGCCACCACGATTTTCTAAAAGTTCCCAGTGATGCCGCGGCCGCCCTATTAAAAACGCAAACTAGGCAAGGTGTGCTCTCGGATTGCAGGATGAAATTACATGGCACACTAGGTGTGTTCACTGGCACTGTAGAGGTAAAATCATAAAGCGTTATTTAGAAAAAGAGTTTAGACTTCAAAACGTTCTTATTCATTAGTCCTTATTGAGTTACTGAAGATATATGTATTTTGTTTCCTGAAATGTTTGTGGTTTTGAACGTTTAATTATGGCAGTAAATAGTTTCCGAGGCGGAGGTAAGTATTTGGTTACTTATTTATGATTTTTTTAGACAATACAAAATGTGAGCTAGAAACAGGGTAATATGATGATGATACGATTGATTGTAAATATAAGGAGTCAGGAGTTCCGTCAGCACCTTTGCAACAATGGTAAACCTTGATGCAAAATCTGACCTTTTGGTAGTAGGTATAGTCTGTCAAGAAAGTCATGACAGGCAGGGAAATTTTTAAATGAAAAAATGAATATGAGAACTTTATTAATTTGAGATAAAAATGTGCAAGGTGACAATATTTAAAATGTAATAAGCGTTCTCTGTGAAAATACAAAGAAAAAAATACACTTTTTAAGCGTGATTATGTTTAGAAAATTTTCCCGCCTATCATGACTTTCTTGACAGACTGTATAATATGCTTAGTAACTTCACATAAAACCAAAACCACCACAATATACTTTTCATATAAATTTTGAGGAGTTCCCTCAATTACTCATGGATTCCATGGTACCAAATTCTAGAATTTGGTACCATGGAATACAAAAATTATTTTTTTGTTGTATAGGGATTAGGGCCTAACTAGTTAGACCCTATACAACAAAAAAATAATATTGAAAATTGGACCACAAAAGGCTGAGTAATCGTTGAACATACAAAAGAAATATACAGCCGAACGTATAACCTCCTTTTTGGAAGTCGGTTAAAAAAAATTAACCCACGGTCCCACCATGTGAGTAATCTAATTTCTGTACCATGATAATTCATTGTCGGAACTTGTGTCCGATACATGTCGGAATCCTATTGAACAAGCTTAATCTGACATGCTCGAGCCTATCGCAAAATCCCCTCTTAGCCTCCCTAACTATTAAAGATTTTTGGTCATACAATAAAATGTTCAATTTTTCAAATGTTCAAAATATGTTCAATTGTTCAATGAATGGTCATTTGGTATATTATGTCAGTGCTACTTATGTAGCACTGACATAATATAGGGTACAAAATGCCCCTCTTTCTTAAATTGACCTCTTTCTTGAATTAAAGATACCGTGTACCCAGATATAAAAGGTTGAGAACTCGTGTAGATGAACACACCTGGCATGTTCGCGACATTACATAATAAATTATTTTCGATAACAAAAAACATCAGGGTGCCTAGTGTGAGTTTTTTGTTCGACATTCGATCGTGAAAGCGTTTGGCGTTTACTAAAATTTTGTATGGGAGCTGGGTTCACTCCCGTGAGAATCGCCAGGTGGCGCTGTACAAATCCCATACAAAATCTTAGTAAACGCGAAACGATTTCACGATCGAATGTCAAACAAAAAACTTACACTAGGCACCCAGATCATGGAACCACTTAAGAATTCATTAGCTTACGGCACAAAGTTTATGCTCTGAGAGTTTCGATGAAAAAAACTGTGTTATCTTTGAGATATTGATGAAAAACGGAGAGCACGCCCGGCGTGCTCGCGGCATGGCGATAAAGATTAGTGTGGGCACACATGGTGTGTTAAAGGCACTGAATGTGTTTTGTATGGGACTGTGAATGTGTTTTGTATGGGGACATAGTACAGAATATTTGATCGAAGCCTACACGTGATCTACTCACTTATATAATACTCTAATCTGTGTACTCACTTGTTGGTTTTGCCTCAGCTGGATTGTTGAGTTTCCTTTTACGTGGTGCTAATATGGACTGGGATTCTTGATCGATCTGAATAAAGTAAACCCTATTTAGTCTATAGACTATAGATTACTAGAATTCTAAGTTTAATACATACAAACAAACAAACAAACAAAAAATCAAATCTTTCCTCTTTATAATAGTAGTGTAGATATATTTTGTAGACTGTAGTTAAAAATATCAACACATTTAAAAAAGGAAGCACAAAATTATATTATTGCATTTACAAAATATGTAGGTATTCACGGAGAACCGGCAGCCAGCGCACGGCGCACGTGCTGGCAATACAATAAATACAGTTGTTTACAAACCATAAATTAGTATTATTCATAGATGTATTATTTGAACAGAAATACTGAGTACTGAATACTGACCATGTCATTCTCATTATTCTCACTAGACGCCATTTTTAAGTTCTAACCGGACACGTCTACACTCGTAATTTGATTTTGTGCATACTGCTTATTGAACTGACTGATTAAAATAAGTACTTATTACAAAAAATAACGTTATCAAAGAACATATATTTACCGTTATAAATCCTATATAACGTTATAACATTTACCGTTATTAATATCAATTTTTAACGTTAATTTTAATATCGTTTAAATTTTCATAACGTTATCTATGCCCTTGAAGCAGTAACGTTATGAAAAAATAACGTTATTTGAAGCCCTGCTTGCGAGTTGTTAAGGCAGCCTTGGAGTTGTGGCATTTGCCTCCTTGTTCTGGTCAAAATAAAAAAAATTCAGTACTGACATATGTCATTTTGATAAGTGACAACTGACAGCTGTCAATAATCAAATTCTCATTGCTGTTGACTGCTGAGTGCTGTTTTTCATCGACGAATTTTACATAAAATACAATGAATTAAGTGTAGCGCGCTTAATAAAACTGGAAACCATACAAGACATTCCACATATTTTCACATAATTTATTAGGTGACCCGGTTTTTTATTACAATATAGTAGTAAGTAAAAATTGTAATTACTCATACGCACTTTCTTTGTTAATTTTGTTATTGTTTAGATTTATACAGTGATTCATCGATAATTTTTTATTTGTTACGTTACTTACATATTTAGGTACTTTTTATCCTATACATATACACATTTTACTACTAGTTATAACTACAATAAATGAAGCAAAAAATTTCACAATGATTAGCGTATTAATCATAACTTTTCCGTTTTGAAGTTTTAATTTCAATTCCTAAATGTAAAGTTGGTAGTGGTGCGTAAATGATTTACGCACGTAAATCATTTACGCACCACTACCAACTTTTAGTTTTTTATTTATTTTGTACCTGCCTAATAACAGGCTTTTCGTACCTCATATACTCTTATTACCCTCTTTTTACAGTAAATCTTTCACCATGGCTGAAAGAGAACCCATCAGTGGCTCGAGTCGAGATTATGGGGCTATAGCTGCACCCCCAGCGGTGGGGTTTGCAGACTTTAGTCCCACCGAGCTATACAATCTGAGCGAAGGCATAGCAAATAATGTCAGCAGTATACACAGCGGGCTGCGATCACTGGAGAAGATGATGAAACAAATAGGTGGCCCCAATGATAACTTGCAGCTGAGAGATAAAATGTGAGTTTTGTGTGTAGCATAGAGGAAATTAATAATAATAATAGCTCCCACACTGGTTTCGGTGACTGTGGCCGGTTTCATTGAAACCAGGCCAGCTACGCAGGAGTAATTTTATAGTGCCCAAGTATGTGCGCAGTACACAAGAGCACTCTCTATTCCTTTACTCTCATAACCCAGTGGGACGGCAGACCGACACGATTGGCGAGAGATCAGGCGCAGGACTGACTTTTTACATGTCCATCCGACGCATGGATCATCTTACTTGTCAGACAATTAGGTGATCAGCCTGCATTGTCCTAACCAAAACTGGAAATAACATGTTGGAAACATGTTATTTCCAAGTTTCGCGTGAATCGAACCCACAACCTCCGAGTCAAGAGCTCTGTACCACTAGACCACGGAGGCATTCATCGAGGAAATTGACTCCTAGGCAGTTAACAGATAATCCACTATCTATCTGTATCTTAATAATAAGCCTTATAAAAGCTATATTTAAATTCAGGTAAAAGCTAACTCTGAAAAGAACTCCAATTATTATCACAAAAAACCTTAAAACTTTTCAGACATGATACTCAGCAAAACGTAAATGGATCAGTGTCTGCCACAGCCCGAGACTTACAGAGGCTCGGTGTTGTGGTGAGGAGGGGAGACAAGCCCCAGAAGTTGCAGGTGGAGAGGCTGACTCAAGTGTTCAGAGATGCCCTCGCTAAGTACTCGTCAGTGCAGAAGGTAAAGTTCCAACTTTATTAAGTAGTAAGTACTAGATCCTGATAATCTTTCTTGGATTTCCACAAATATTCCAATACTAAAATTAGGCAAGTTAGCCTTTCTGAAATTTTAGTAAGATAACAACATTTAAAATTCATTTTTATTTACAACTAGTTGACCCGGTGAACTTCGTATCACTTTGGAAATGTTACTCGCAATTTTTCTATTATTTTTCATATTTAAAACCTTTCCTGGACTTCCCGGATCATTTTAAGACTAAAATTAGCCAAATCGGTTCAGCCGTTATTGAGTTTTTGCGTTACTAACACAATTGAAGATCCATTTATATACAATGTGTCCGACACCGGTGTCCATAGGGCACATTTTATGGATAAATTTGCTGTCAAATTTTTTCTATCTCTCTCTGTTGTAAAATGGCAGCCATTTTAATTTTTTATCTATATATAGTATCAAAGACCCGGGCTCTCGTACCAATTTTCCAGTAGTAGACCAGTACTTCTTATGTAAATGTCCTATGAACATAAAAAAGCAGAGGCGTGCACACGAATATGACACAGGGTATGCGGAACCCAGGCTGGCCCAGAGGAGTGGTCGGATAGCCTATTATATCATGGTCGGAAAAAAAATCTTAATAGCGCGATGTAGCTAGCGACGGCAATATTGTTAGCGCCATCTATCGAGAACATCGAGAATCGAGAGATCGCCGCGCCGCCGGGCGTAATCGTAAACTCTGTAATCTCCTGTGGCAGACCCCAGCCTATACGCTTGAATTCGATATTCATGTATATGTGCGTTTTCGAACTGTGCACGTACACAAAATCATAACTCACACATTAATGGCAAGGCATGCGGGAGATCGCCGCATGACTTGGGCCGGTATAAATAGTAGTAGTAATATAATTTCAAAACCAAACGTCCAATTTTAATAATTCAAAGACCAAATATTATCTACATAAACTGTGCTTAGTGATGAAATAATTTATTTTCATAAGGATTAATAGCATAAGTAAAATAAACGATTTAAATGTAGTCCAAAAAAATTCAAGATTTTTAAATAAATAAATGGTTATTGTGCCTCACTCGACATACAGGGACAGGTATAGTGTGTCGCGGACTTTTTTGTAGATATTTATAAAATCTACAATTACTTAGAACATTTTATGGTTCTATCTTTTATAATTTAGGCAGCGTACGCAAAAAAAGTAACTTTTCTGGTTGGTTTTTTACACCTTGCGTCCGAAAAACCCAAATATCTTACGAAACCCTAATTTTTTTCCAAAATAAAAATTAGCCTATGTTCAGCAGAAATAATGTACGATTCCAATGGTAAAAGAATTTTTCAAATCGGTCCAGTAGTTTCGGAGCCTATTCAGGACAAACAAACAAATAAACAAACAAAAAATCAAATCTTTCCTCTTTATAACAGTAGTGTAGAAAAAGAACCATAAATAAGCTATTTTGTATTCTTGTCTATAGAACAACATTTGATATTATATAAAAGTGAAAGTCTTAAGGTGCTTTTTCACAATGGATCATGCTGGCCCACTAGGCCACTAAAAGCCATCGCATTTTTCTCTTCTAGCAAGTGTCAGAGAAGATGGCGGCGCATATGCCGAAGCAGCGAGCTCACATCGACCCGGAGGCACTGGAGAGGCAGGCCATAGCTGATGATGAGGAGGCCTCGTTGATAGCCAATCAACAGGCTCAGGTATGTTATAAAACAATGAGGGTTGTATGGCGCTATGTAGCCTCAAAGCGCCATACAATTCTCATTGGTTTTTAAAAACTCTAGTACAAGCTGTAAATTTAAATGTGAAAAAGCAATAGCAATATGCTGTAATAATAATTAATAACTAATTTTAAAAATTATGATTTTTTTAGCAATATGTGAGCTGATTATGATTTAAAAGTTTCTTTATTTCCCTTGTAGATGTGAAAGAGGGATGTTGCCACTTGCCTGATACAGGCTAAGCCTACTTGGTAGCCTCTATCATTGTACTTTTACTGTAACTTTTGTTAATGAAATAAAGATTATTTATTTATGTTGATGATTGATGAAATATGCCCAAAAGTGTCACCTTTAAAAAAATAGATCGGAGTCAGACTGACTTTGGATTCAACCCGTTTGGATGCTACACTGCCACAGTTTTTTGTGGCATGGTTGAAAACTTAGCTATGTCCTTGTAACTCCACTTCTTCGGTGGCCTAATTGTATACTCTATTTTCAGGCTCGTCTAGTCCAATTTGAGACGAGTATGCTGTTAGAGAAGGAAGCTTACATGAACAAGATAGAAGCTGATGTGCTTGACGTTAACCAGATAATGCAGGAGTTGGCAGAGATGGTGAACACACAAGCGCAGGTTGTTGGTGAGTTGTGTTGGTTTTTATGTAGATTGTAACAAAACAAAGTAATTTAGGGTGTGTATGTGTCCTTTATATAAAGTTCACTGTGAAACCTACCAACTTGTGTTGGTAAAAATAGCATTAGCAATAATAATTAATTGTTAGATGCCCATCAGCAATAATTAAATTAATCGTCCTTGCTAAAAATACGATTGCTAATATTATCGTGCGTAGCAATGGTCTGGGATCATGATAAAACTCACGTACTCACTGTTTCGCACCGCGGTGCTAACTGTTAATAATGATTTGTTATTTTTCACTCGATGCGAAATAATACTCGACGCGAGCGGTGCGATGCGAACCGATAATTCACGATGCCGCGATTTTAGCAAATAGCAAAGCAATAATACTTAGCATGCTGTGACATCAAAATTAGCATGTTAATTAAATTAATATAAAATAGCATTAATTCCCATTACTACTACCAACCCGTAGCTTAGCAACACTTTATATCTGTCTGTCTGTTACTTCTTTACGATAAAACAAAAGGTAAGTATCGAGGAAATTGATTCCTAGGCAGTTGACGGACCTCAGTCATTTGGTCAGCTTACCTATGTCAATTCAATGTAAGCTGTGAATTGTGATTGGTTGGATGGATTCGGCTTAACGTGACCAAATTACTTAGGTCCGCCATCTGCCTAGGAATCAACTTCTCTGATAGTACTAAACCGATTGCAAATCGATATGGAGATTTTTGCCGAGTTTCAAGCTGTATAGTTTATCGCCAAAAATGTACGGTTCCTGCGCGATTATTACTGCACGTAAAGTTACAGGTAGCATATAGTTTTGTATACCTTTGATCAGGATAATAACATGCACTCAGACCAAATAAAAACTCAAGACAGAGCGCTGCGAACAACAAAGTGAAGCCGATCGAAAGTACGCCAGCTGTGTATATACACGCTTACGCCCACATACGCAAAACGAAAGTACGCCAGTTTTCGTCGTATATATCGCGACTCGTGATTTTAGAAAATAATTTGTAAACACTTTAAAATGCCGAGCTGTGTCGTGAAAGGGTGTAAATATTATATTATATTTATTTCATTGATTTTAGGGTAAGTAAGTTGAATAACATTGCAAGTTGCAACACTATCCCGCGCAGTGCGCGGCGTGCACACATGCTTAAAAAACCTGCTTCACTCGCGTTGTTCGCAGCGCTCTGTCTTGAGTTTTTATTTGGTCTGAGAACATGCATAAAAATTAAACGAGGCCGACTTAAAATCGCCAAGATTATCCTTAGCGGGCCCCTAGAGTCTAGACTCTAGAGTTCTAGACAATCAATTTTATTGTGCAATATCACGTATTTTGCTATATTATTCACCGTCTAGGGTTAGCATTGAACATGCCCGCCTTTTAATCTTATTGTCAAATAAGTTGTTCAATAAATATTGTGTGTGATATTGCGCAATAAAATTGATCGTCTAGGCCCTAGTACCTAGGGGACCACTTACTATCTAGATTCAAGAACAAATATACAAATACTCAATCCTATTTCCAGACACAGTAGAAAGTCACATAGAGGCGGCCAGCGCGACGGTAGAAGCCGGGGTAGACGAGTTAGCTAAAGCTGCAGAACATCAACGGAGTTACAGGAAAAAGATGTTTATTCTCATGCTGATCGGTATCATATTAGGCATAATATTCATTGTATGGATAATCAAAGCGTTCCGGTAGATAGGCGCTTCCATTTTTTAAATGGACGCAAACGACATGTGAGAAGGACAGGGATATATAACTTTCTTTGTCGTTTTCCGTTATCAAATTTGATATTGTAAAAGCACTGTTATGTCCAAGGCATAAGGGTGTTTGTAAACACACCATCGACATACTAATCGGTATCATATTAGGTATAATATTCATTGTATGGATAGTCAAAGCGACTATCTACCGAAAGTAGATAGTCGCTTCCATTTTTGAAATGGACGCAACCGACATAATATATGTGAGAAGGACAGGGATATATAACTATCTTTGTCGTTTTCTGATATCAGACAAAATTTAGATGTTGTAAAAGCACTCTTATCTCAAAGGCATGAGGGTGTTTGTAAACACTCTCACACAAACGACATGGGACTTATATATGTATGAGAAAGACAGGTATTTTATGTGCATAATATACCTTTCTTTGTCATTTTCTGTTGTCAGTAAAATTTGGATATGCTAAAAGCGCTGTTATGTCCAATACATAAGGGTGTTTTCAACATCTATGTGCACTTCTGAAGTGTTTTTTCATCTTTCACTGATGTATTTCTACATAAAAGGTAGAATAGTGACTGCTTACTGGTGATATTTTTTATTTCATGTCTGTTTTTATATTATTTACACACACAACGTGTTTATTTAACGTGTCTCGAAGTTAGTAAGTAGCGGACAAAGTACTATCAGAGAAGTTGATTCATAGTGTCTAAACACACTGGGTCGAAGTTACGCTGGCGTAAATTCCGCCGCGTTTCAAACGCATACAAAATACGGACGGAACGCGAGGGATGACACACTATTCCGTCGCGTTCCGTCCGTATTTTGTATGCGTTTGACATTTGCGGCGGAATAGTGTGTTTAGACACTTAGGCAGATGGCGAAACTACGTACTTTAGTCGCGTTTTGTCCAATCCAGCCGACAAATCATAATTCACAGCTAAAATTGAATTTACATAAGGGTTGAACTACATCTGGCAGCACGGAATCGCCTTTTTCCGTCGCCCTTTCTCTTTCTGTCGCTTAGAACTACCATTTGCTAGACCGAGACAGAAAGCATAATGCCGATCGCCTCGAGGATTCCGCCGCATGCTATCGCATTATGCTTTCTGTCTCGGTCTAGCAAATGGCAGTTCTAAGCGACAGAAAGAGAAAGGGCGACGGAAAAAGGCGATTCCGTGCTGCCAGATGAGGTCCAACCCTAAGCCGACCAATTGACGTGGGACCGTCAACTGCCTATGAATCAATTTCTTCGATGGTACGCCATAAATTATGCACTGTTTTAAAAATATTTTTGTGGTCAGCTTCATAGAATTAGCATTTCTATCAAAAATTACTCAAATATAATTTTCCCCGACTTTAGCTCAGTTTTTAAAGTTTTTTTTGACAGAAGCTTATCTACTCAACAGCTATATTGATTGGTTAATATTTTGCAAATTAAAATTGTTAGTGAATAGATAAACAGTCAAATAACCTTGAAAGCCGTACATAAGGTCTCTCGCGATTATTGGAATTACCCGTAGGTTTTTTATTTAACCCGTCGATCGTGGAAAAACGAGACACAATGGCTTATCTTTTGTTATCGTGGTTGCGATTGCGACCACTTGGGGCTTGATGAATTTGTAGGTAGCTGTTTAACGAGACTATAAACATGATAAAATAGTTTATTAATTATAATATTATAAAGCCAACTTACGGCAGATTATTACTAATTGAAGACATTAATGAAAGAAGTGGGTAACTAAGGTTTTGATTTTTTAAGGTTTTGATTTGATTGACCAGGAAAATTACTTGAAATAAAAAGTGGATTTTATAGCTAGATAACGAAGTAAGCCAACAAGGTTTGTTAAACTTGTAAGGGAAAATTACTCACTTCATCCTCTTATGTCTTCAATTGTAGAAATATTATCATCATCTCTTTCATACAATATATGAAGAACGAAAGAGAGCATGATATTTGTCTGGATCTGGCGCAAGTAGGGATTAAGCATGTGCCTGACTTGATTGGTTGTTATTTTTAAATTGTTTTGTTTTTTTTTTATTTATTTTAAAGTACATATTATGTGCAATATCTGACAGATATATTACAGTGCTTGGCATAATATGATATACACTGTAAAATAATGATTTAATTTGTTATTTTAAATGAATTATTAATTAAATAAGCTGCTTTGTCTATTGCATCAAAATCGGGCCGTGAGGAACATCAAAATTTTGCATTGTATTGATTAAATAGCTTTATGGCATCGACAAAAAAACCGTAAATATTTTACTGACAGCGCGTAAGGAATATACGGCCCGATTTCGATAAAGACGCGTAGCAAGAACAGTATTTCGTTAAAGGATTAAGCTATAAATACATTATAGCATAATAATATGTAGTAATATAATTATAGCTAATTTTATGCATAAATGAGATTTTTGTTGATTTTGAATGGACTTATTGATTGAATCATATAACAGTCTAATATTAGCTAGTTTTACATGAATAATTTTATGAAATAAAAATATTATTGTCATTCCTTTTTTATTATTACCATTTATCTGAATGGTTTTACTAGATGACACATAAGTCATAACCTGTTTATTTTTTATATATTTGGGGATAAGGAAATGAAAAAAAAAGAAAATCCAATAAGAATTATATACATTTATTCTATTTAAGGCTAATACACATCAGCCTCTTTAAATAGAATATACAGACAATTGACAAAAATAAATAAGACTAAGGGTCACGGTGTGACCTGACCCTAACTTAAAATTGGATCTGTTTTACAATCATAACGACTACTTGCACAAGTCGGTTGTGCCTTTTCTTTCTAACATTTGAAGATCGAAAGATATAACATGACATCAACCAATACTGGAGCAAGTAAGGTAGTTCTTATTCTTTTTATTAATAAAAATCTTTGAATGAGTGGAGAACCAGGTAAGTAACGGCTAAAAAAATATATTTTTCTGCATATAGGGCCGGAAAAATGATTTGAGATAAAAAACTGGGTTTTATGTGTAGCCAGATATATCAACCAGATGATGAAGTAGGTAAGTTACAAGGTTTGTTCAAATTATAAAGGAAAAAATGAGTAATTGTCCTTATGTTATAAAATGTTAGTTATCTGGTTCTTCCACTCACGTCTTCATTTCATAGTTTATGTTAATCAATGTTGCTATCCTTGTCTTTCAAGCGGCTTTTCTTTTCCAATGTGTCAGACAGAGATAGCAATATGGATTAGCGTGCTATTAAGAGGTATAAGTTTGTCTCTGTCACTTGACATACTCAGAAAGAAAGTGACAAAAGATTACAACAGGTTTATAGAACATTTAAGCATTTGCTAGCTACGGTAACCATTTAAAAAAAGATTATTTCCAACTATTTAATTCTGATTCCCAATCTGTATATTTCTCTCTTTTCTTCTCTGACATTTAATAGAGATAGAACGATGTTTAGTTATTTTAGTAATATCAATAAGTAATAAAAAATTGTTCCATATTTTCAAGTTACATAAAATAGTTATTATGCATCAAAAATTACAATTCAGGCAGTTATTGCTTTAATATGCTGTTTCTTTTTAAAAATATATCGTTGCTTTACACAAGTTATTCAAATATTGCTTACAGGTTTAATGTACATATTACAATGATTATATAACTCGTTTATATAAAGAAGAAGGGTTTAAGACAAATAAAGTTTTCATACTGAAGGGCCATTATCATTCTTTGAAATGTTCAGTTCATTTTTTTTATCAGTATATTGTATCTCGCTCACACATGAAGGATATAATGCGTGTGAGAAAGAGACCTACCTTGGCCCTCTTACTGATAAAAAAATATAAACAGCGTGTATACAGGGTGTAACAGAACTGAGTGATAATACCTGAGGGTGTGTATGAGTCCCCTGTACAGAATTTACTGTGAAAGTAGCAGCACTTTTTGAAAGAGCAACATTTTTTTACTTTTGTATGGGCAAATCATGATGGGAATTGCCCATACAAATCACCAATATAAAATTGCGTTTTCAGCGCTGCTATTTTCACAGTGAACTCTATACAGGGGACACATACACACCATAAAATATTATAACTTTGTTTTGTAACATCCTGTATAATATCTGCTTGTCCTTTTCTGGGACATAGGAAATATCGCACGACAGATAGAGACAGCTAGACTGCTATTTTTATCAAGCTGTTAATATCTTTATTACTAAGGGGATGAGAAAAAATACATTTTTTCACCCCTCTATCCAAATTCCAAACGCGTTATATTATTAACCAATGTGGTAACAAGAATTTTTTAATTTTACTTAAAATCTAATTCAATTATTGTCAATTTACGAAAACGGAAAGATTGCGTATTGTAACAAATAATTTTTACTTATGGCAATTATATCTTAAATAAAAATAATTTACATAATGTTCCTTTTTTAATATCAATGAATATTATTATAGAAATGATTTGGCCAAATTCAAGTAAAATGTACACTTTTATATAAATGTATTTTGTTTGAAATTGATTTGTTGGATTCGTATTATAACGAAAGCTCGTTTTTATTGTAGAGCTATACAATAAATATATTATATATAATAAACTAATGTAACAATAAATAAAAATGCATAATAGGTATGAAGATACATATTAAAGTGAAGTCTTCATACACCAAAAATAATATTTATTCGAGTGCATTAAATTTCAAAATATATTTTAACGTGGTCAAAAAAATTATGAAAAAAAATGTTGTGTTACAATAATTATATTATCCTAATGACTGCGCTATAATTTTTTTTTAATATTTATTATTTATACAAAAACATTATCTGCAAAATTAAAAACACTGTAGAGACGAATCGAATGCATTTTTGAAAACATATTTTTTACATTTTCAAGGTATTACAAGAGTTTTGTTAAAAAAAATTAGCAGTATAAACTTTTTTCTTTTCATAATAAAATTAAAGGGCCTGGATTTTTTGCTTAGTAAAATTTGGTGTAGCCATTTCAAGAAAATAAAAAAGGGTGGATATGTTATTTTGCAAGGCGAAATTTGGTGTTGCCATTTTAAGAAAACAGATGTCAGATTATATATTATTACTAAAGTACAAAATATACTATAATATATTACATTCAATGTTTGAATTCAAAGATGCAGTTGGATATGGCAGTGTTCGTTTTCTAAGCTGTACTTATAAAAATGACATATAAATCTTTTAATTTTATACAAACAATTATTACTTTCAAATAAGATTAGTATATTTTTGTTATTTTACTGACCATTGTCATGGCAAGTATTTGTTGTTTTATGCCAAAAGATGGCGCTCTTCGTTGAAAATGTTTCTAAATTCTTAAATTATTATTATTATAGGAACTGGTGTGAATAGCAGAAAATAAATAAAAGAAAAACACTTAATAACATACCTATTTTATGTGATCCAACGACATACTTCAATATTATATATTATGTTATATTATAGCAATGAGAGTCTTCGATATCCCATTTGTCACTAGGCGCTGCTATGTATAGCCTTAGGGTTAATTCAGACCGCAACGCGACGCGTAGATGTATTTCTAAATTTGTATTGAATTGACATATTTCAAAGACTTCTCACGCAATTAAAATCTGTCAAATTTATACAAACTTAGAAATGCATCTAAGCGTCGCGTAGCAGTCTGAATTGATCCGTAGGGCCAACCCACACGTACCACAACCACACGACAACTACACCACGTGGTCGGGCGTATATTTCGTATTATAAATGAACTGGACCATTCACACTCGTGTACCACATTTTGCAGTCGTTGTCGACCACTTGTCAGATACCGACCTCATCGCAACCACGGCCGACCACGTCGCAACCACATCGCAACCACGTTGCGTCGATGCAACGACAGCGCGCGCACACCAGCCGAGCTCTTCCCCCCCTTCGTTTCATTGACTTTCGTACGTAACCACATCGCAACCACTGGCGACAACGCAACCACGTCGGCATTTTGTCGGTACCACAACGCAACTACAAAAAGCTGCAGCGACACCATTCACACGTAACCCAAACCTCGACGACATTTTGTCGTTGCGATGTCGTGTGGTTGTGGTACGTGTGGAGCTGTGTGGCTCTTAGGGTCTATCATGTGAAATAGTCATATTATGACAGCCATATCGTGACAATAGTTAATGCCCGTATCTGCGTTGCGCAGAAATCCATTATCGCGTGAGAACTGTACATTTTTCCGGGATAAGGTTCGAAATTATTCCAATCGGAAGCAAATTCCAGCCTTTGTTTATATGATTCCAGTTCGAGACGGAATTTTACACCAGAGGATACTAATTTAGGTATGGTTATTTCTTCAAACTTTTACATAATAATTCAGGATAAGCTATAGCAAAAGCTTGAGTTCCAGGCATTGTATATTTGAGATAAACCGGAATTTAATTCCAGAGAATTCCAGATTTAGGCATGACTATTTTCACAAACTTTTACATTATGATTCCAGGGGGGTTATTATGAGCTCTTATATCCAGCCAGTTTCCAGCCAGTTTACAAGCCGTGTCTATGCAATGGCCTGTAAATTGGCCTGTAAACTGGCTGGATATAAGAGCTCATAATAACCCCCCAGATACCTTTAGCTTGAGTTCCAGGCATTGTATATTTCAGATAAGCCGGAATTTAATTTCAGAGAATTCCAGATTTAGGCACGGTTATTTCTTCAAACTTTTACAATATAATTCTAACATTTTTCCGGGATGAAAAGTATTATATACTACCGTAGTTTCGCCTGTCTTTGTTGCCAGACGACGTATTTCGCGCAGGCGGTGTCTATCATTTGGTTCATGTGTTTCGTTAGAGTCGTCGCTAGTGGCGATAGATCTCGGAGCATTTTTTCCTGCGACAAAAAATGGACATTAACAAAAAGAATACAACAGTTTGGGCAAGTGAAAACCACAATTAGCTGTAAAAATAGGTATATATATAATAAATTATTTATTTATTTATTTAACATTTATTGTACACAAGAAACTTATTTTTATTACGTATTATATCATAAATTTCATTAACAAAGGCTGTTTTTTGTAAGTCAAAATGGTTAATGTGAAATAACTTTATGCTTGATTGATCAATATTTGTGTTGGTATCCGTGAATATTTCGCCAAAGGTTATACTTTATAACTTTATGAAAGGTGTAATTTTTGTAAACGGTTGTTGTAATAAGTACCAAGTCCCAACATCATAAAAATGTCCTTACAATATCTAAAAAGTAACACTTTCAGTGCTGCTACTTGCTATTTTCACATTAAAGTCTACACAAGGGACACATATATAAATAATAAATATTCTTCTAATAAGAAGAATAAGAATAGTGATATTAAATATAAAATCGTATCACCCACAGAAATAGATCAAGATAGATACCGCATGTCGCGTGCCATATCGCGTTCCCAAACGACGAGCATTGGCTCGTCTTTCGAAAGTTTGTTCTTTAGTCTGCTATCGGAATCGGACGTCAATCGGAATTTTAAAAATGCCTAAATGCCTAATTGTGCCGTATTGAGCTGTAGAAATTCGAATAGAAACGTTTCTTATCATCGGTACGTCACAGTAGGTAGGAAAAAGTGGAACGCTCGTTTTTATACAAATGGAGGGACATGCGGTATCTATCTTAATCTATGTCTGTGGCCTCACCTCAAACGGCCTCAGCCTGACGTTCCTAAACCTCAGTAGGGCTTCGTAGAATTTTTCCGCCCGTTGGGCCGCGCCCTCGGGCTCCGGCGCGCCGGGCTGGGGGAAGCACCGCCACAGCTCGCGCAGGACTTCGCCTCCCGACAGGTAGATGCGCTGCAGCTCGCTCTTCACGTCAGGCGGTATTAGTTCTGTGGATGAAATCATATTTATGAAATATAAGTAACGATTACACTGAGACACTTAATGAATACTTAATTTTTTTTTTTTTTTTTTCTCCCCTTAAGCATCTGCAATCAGCTAGTTATAGCTATAATCAGATATTATCAATTATTATATTGGGTTTTATTTGTCCAAACTCCATTAAGTAAGTACAAGTTTGCTGTATTGGCCATTTCGCCCTATCTTTTGTCAATGTCCAGTATATTCCACTTTTTTAATCGTGATTTAGTATTACTAGTAATGAGGGCTCTTGCTAGTATGTTTACGTGTTCTTGTAATCTCTTTTTGTACTCGGTACTGTGTCGTTTAGCTTCCTCTTTGACACTTAGAATGTTAAGATGTTCGTGAATTTCTGTATTGCGTGTGAACCAAGGTGCATTGGTTATGGTCCTTAGGGCCTTGTTTTGGAATCTTTGCAGTATTTCAAGGTTCGAGTTGCTTGCTGAGCCCCATAATTCTATTCCATAGGTCCAGATTGGTTTCACAATACTTTTATACACTAATATTTTATTGTGTAAAGATAGCTGCGATGATCGTCCTATGAGCCAGTTAAGATTATTTAGCTGAAGATTTACTTCGTTTTTCTTGGTTTTCAGGTGTGTATTCCAGGTAAGTCTCCTATCCAGAGTGAAGCCCAAATATTTGACAGTTGTCTTGTGTGGTAGGACATCTCCATCTAATGTGACTGGCTTACAGTTTTCTTTACGGAGAGTAAAGGTAACATGGGTAGATTTAGTGCTACTGGCCTTGATGCGCCACTTTTCCATCCATTTTTGTATTTTTTCTATGTGACCTTGCAGTGTATCTGAGGCCTTATTTGGGTTTTTATCACTCGCGAGGCATGCTGTGTCATCTGCATATGTTGCTGTTTCTACGTCATCCGAAGTTGGGAGATCAGCAGTGAATATGGAGTATAGGACTGGTCCAAGTACAGAGCCCTGAGGTACTGATGCTTCTATGTTGTATATTTCTGATAGTTTGTCCTCAAACTTGACTCGGAATTTCCGATCCTGTAGGTAAGATTTTAGGATCATAAAAAGTGTATTAGATAGAATGCTTCTTAATTTAAACAATAGTCCTTTGTGCCATACTTTGTCAAATGCTTGTTGTACATCCAAGAACACCGCTGAGCAATATTCTTTGTTTTCCAGGGTCTGCCTGATTTTGTGGACTACACGATGAACCTGTTCTATTGTGGAATGTCGAGGTCTGAAGCCAAATTGGTGGTCTGGAATTGCTTTGTTCTCCTTGATTTCAGACTGAAGTCTTGTTAGTAACACCTTTTCAAATACTTTTGACAAGATGGGCAAGAGACTTATAGGTCGATAGGAGCTTGGTTGTGTTGGTGGCTTTCCAGGCTTTGGAGTCATTTTTACTATGGATACCTTCCATATGCTTGGAAAGTGAAGGACTCTCATTATACCATTAAATAGTATTGTTAAGAATGTAATGGCTTTTTTGGGTAGTTTCTTCAAGATTTCTCCGGTTATTAAGTCATATCCGGGTGCTTTCTTGTTTTTTAAGGTCTTAATAGTTCTTACTACTTCCGCTGGAGTCGTTGGTTTTATAGGAAGGCTTAGCTGTTGGTCACTGTTTATTACTTCATCGATTTCCCTCTCAAATTCAGCTGCAGAGGACTGATTTGGGGTAAATACACCTTTAAGGTATTCTGCAAATGTGTTTGCTTTGTCGATAGGTTTTTGTGCCCATGTACCATCGGGTCGTCTTATTGGCGGAATATGTTCCAAAGGTTTTTTTAGGTTTTTGGTCATTTTCCACAGGGAGTAATTACTATGTGCTGTCGCAGACAGATTGGTAAGTTTTTTCTTGAGGGATTCATCTTCAGCATCCTTAATTAATTCTCTCAATTGTCTTGCACATTTGTTGAGAGCTGTCTTGTCTTCAGCCAGTCTACTGAGATGCCATCTTCGCCTGATCTTCCGTTTTTCTTTTAGTTTAAGTCTTATATTTAGAGGAATATAATTATTGTTATGTATTTTTGTGTTTTTTTGAGGAGTAGCTTGCCAGGCAGCTTCCTGTATTTTATTTGTTATATAAAGTGCAGCTTTATCTATATCTTCGTTTGTTTTAAGTTTAATTTTCAGGTCAATTTCTTTTTCTAATATGTCTGCAAACTCATCCCAGTTAGTGTATTTATTACTTAAGGTAAGTGGTTGTTCTTTTTCCATAGGCACATTGCTGAATACACCGATGACTGCTGAATGATCCGACGACGTATCTAGACAAGATTCTAATTTAAAAAGTAAATCTTACAAGATGGCAGACGCGTACAAGATGGCGGCCGCGTACAAGATAGCGGTGCCTTACAAGATTGCGGTCGCTTACAAGTTGGCGGCCGTGTACAACATGGCGGCTTCTCACAAGATGGCTGTTCCTTACATAAGCGCCGCCACCACCGCCGCCGCGCTCACCCGCGCCGGCCGCGAGCACTGCTGCCCGCCGCTCCACGCCTGCACAAAATGGCGGCCGAGTACATGATGGCGGATACTCACGCGCCATGCTCGCGGCGTGGTGGTGCCGCATAAGCGCGCCGCCCGGGCTGAGCTCGCCGAGCGCCGCCACCGCCGCCGCCGCGCTCACCCGCGCCGGCCGCGAGCACTGCTGCCCGCCGCTCCACGCCTGCACAAGATGGCGGACGTTCACAAAATGGCCGACTTCTTACTTACGTTAGCATAAACAAAAAGACGGACGTCAAGAAGATAGTGCAAAATATTAAAATAGTCAAACAGATTAGTCACGTTTTTACACAAACAAAGTGGCGAGTTAATAAAATGGCCGATACACTTTCTACAATATAACAACATGGCGGATATCAATAAAATGGCCGATGCAAACAAGAAGGAGGATATAATTATGAAATGGGTAACAAAACGGTAAATCTATTTTGCAAAGTAAACTTGCAGCTTTAACGTTTAGTTTAAAAAAGTAAAATTTAAAACTTAAGAAGAATCCAACCGGAGAATTAGCAGGTCGGATGTCTGTCAGTACGAATATCGACGTTAATGACATTAAAATAAGATTCATATTAGCGCGCCTTGTACAGTGGCGGTTACGACGCTCGCCGCGTTCTTGATATGGCGAAAATGTATGAAAAAATTTGAGAAATTTTCTTATTTTTCTTATAACTGGAAAAGTTGTTTATTTTTATATAAAAATTTTAGCGGACTTTATAGAGGACTAATGCCCGGTTTCTGAGGTTTTTTGACTGGAGTTTATCCTTTCACTAACGTTGTTGATTGGTTAATTTTTTGACGCCAGCCAATCAAAAGCGATAGTGAAAAGATAAACTCCGGTCAAAAAACCTCAGAAACTGGGCATAAATAAGCAACAATTTTTTTGTATATTTATTTTCTTCAGTTCAGTGTATTTAGATATTAAGGTACCTAATCAGACCCTATTTTTTTCATATTTTGCGATTATTGTGATGGTTAAAACGTATTTTACGTGAAAATTTTGTATGCGGCTATAGAATTTTTATGGTACAGTCGTGGAGATGAATATATTATCTTTCATTTGAAACCAAAATATGCTCGCAGTTTGACTCCTAATTCTTTAATAGGGTACCGGAAAATCGCTGATATTTGTAACAGCGTCCATTAATAGTAATAACTAACAACAAGTCATTTACAAAATTCTGTAAAGAAACAGTTTGTGGTAAAAATACTTGTAGACAGCAATAACGTTGAATGGATCGCTTACGGCTTACCTGACATATAGACACCAACGCTGACAGAGGCGGTGGGTTACTCGTGCTCGCACTAGATTGAATGACCTGCGACGCCGGACCCAGTAAATACCTCTCCACCTGTAATATACACAACATGTTATTAATATACAAGCGGTGAGCGTAAGAGCAAAAACGAGCAAACGGGTCACCTAATGGAAAGCAACTACCGTCGCCAATGGACACTCGCATCATCAGAAGAGCTGCAGGTGCGTTGCCACTTGCCGGCCTTTTAAGAGGGAATACACTCTGTTCTTGAAGGTTTGCAGGTCGTATAGGTCCGGAAATACTGCTGGTGACAGTTCATTCCAGAGTTTTACAGTGCGCGGCAGAAAGTTACGCGAAAAACGCACAAACACAACTGCCACTCATCAAGGTGATGAGGATGGTATATTTTTCGCGTGGAACGATGGCGAAAAGTTGCAGTAGGTATGATTCCGAACAATTTCTCAGAGCACCCCCCGTGATACAACCGATAGAGGATGCAGAGTGAAGGATATACGCTCATGCGGCTTTACCCAAAGATAACACACCTTGGACAATTTCAACTCCTGTTTAATATCTGTGTCCTTATCATCCAAGTCTTCGTAATGTATCTTCTCTAATATCCTCTGTTTCTTGTTGACAGGCTCCGATTCACTTTTATCTTCTGCGTGTCTCTTCTCTACGCCATTGGTATCTTTAACACCATTCTCTAATTTCTTGTTACTATTACTACTAGTGGAGTTTTTGTTTTGACTAGCTTTGAGCACCTGAAAAAACAAGATATAGCTTTTATAATAATTATCTATACTTAATATTATAAAGCTGAAGGGTTTGTTTGTTTGAACGCGCTAATCTCAGGAACTACTGGTCCGATTTGAAAAATTCTTTCAGCGTTAGATAGCCCATTTATCGAGGAAGACTATAGGCTATATTTAATCACGCTAAGACTAATAGGAGCGAAGAAATAGAGAAAAATGTGGAAAAAACGGAAGAAATTATTTGAAAGGGCTTATCTCACGAAGTACTGGAGCAATTTTTATATTATTTGGCATAGTTACGAAGTAGACCACGTGAAGGATCATAGGCTAGTTTTTGTGGACTAATTTGTCTGTGACATTTCTATTTTACGTGGGCGAAGCCGCGCGGAACGTCTAAAATGGTAAATATTATAATGAGTAATACAGATTAAAAATGTCGGAAAACAGACAGTAAACAGTTTTTTTTTTATGTTTGATAACGTTTCTGTTAATATTCTGACATGACGTGTCGGATTTCGGTCGGATTATTTACTGTATGCTATAAGTAGCGCCCTCTGCTAAGGCCTTTTTGTAATTAATTAATATATGTATATATTGACGAGCTTTTGCCCGCGGCTTCGCTCGCGTTATGAAGTATTATTATATGAAAACTTTCATCCTCTATTTTAACCACTTGGGGTTGGAATATCAAATTTCTTTCTTAGCGGATGCCTACGTCATAACATCTACCTGCATGCCAATTTTCAGCCCGATCCGTCCAGTGGTTTGAGCTGTGCGTTGATAGATCACCATGTCAGTCAGTCATGTATATTTAGATTACATGTTTATATTCTTTGTTACATTTTAATTATTTTATAAACTTACCATTATAGAGTGTTGGTTGAACCGTTTGATCATACTCCGGGGGATGGAGCAACTGTCTTTCTCCTTATCTGCCGGCTCATCATCGGGCAATAGAGGAACTGGTTCTGTCATGTGTGGTAAATCCACCTGAGAACATACAAAATAGTAAATAAATGTTATATTGCAATTATATACAGGGTGCAATTAATCCTTCTTGCCAAATTTTGATATATTGACCCTTGTTAAAAATAAAAATAAACGTATTTTTTCTTTTATAATAACTCGGTACTAAAATGTTAAGAAATAGCTTCCGAAACTTATCCTAAATAAGTAATAGTTAAAAAAACTAAAAACACGCTTTTTATATAAAGGGTTACAAACAAACATACAAACATACAAATTGAAAAATGGAATAATTATATCAAATTAGTGTATTGTAATCGGTCCTCGATAAATCCACAAAGTTTGAACGAAACCTGGCCGTTTAAAGTGGGTCAAAATCGCGCCCAAAGAAGTCGGTTACAAACATGTTACAAACAAATATACAGGTGAAGCAAATAAAAAGCGTATAAAAACACTACAATTAATGGACACTACGCGTCGCCTGCGCGTGACGTGCCCCCGCGCGCGCGCCTCCACCCGCGTCACCGATTTTAGAGCGATCTAAAAGTCGTGCACGTCCCATAACATACCGTTAAATCTAAAGTAGTGTGCTTCATAGCAGATGCGATGGAGTGGTCGTCCATTTTCGCACATTCCCCAAATAAGTCTTTACTCGATGAAGAGGCTATACGATCCCTGGACAAAAAAATAACATCAAAATGAACATAGAATCAACTCCAATCTTTAATTTCAGTTCAATCAGTCGAAAATCTAAGAAAATTTATACAATCTTTCATCCCCTATTTTATCCCCTTAAGGATGGAATTTATCAAAATCCTTTCTTAGGAGATGCCTACATCATAGTAGCTTGATGTCTGCTGTCTGTGCAAAGTCTCAGCCCGATCGGTTTGAAAATGACGAAGTTTCATACAAACTTTCATCCCCAATTTTATCCCCTTAGGGATGGAATTTACCAAAATCCTTTCTTAGGGGATGCCTACGTCATAATAGCTTGATGTCTGCAAAGTCTCAGCCCGATCGGTTTGAAATTGACAAAGTTTCATACAAACTTTCATCCCCTATTTTATCCCCTTGGGGGTAGAATTGATCATTTCTTAGCGGATGCCTACGTCATTACATCTACTTGCGTGCCAAATTTCAGCCAGATCCGTCCAGTGGTTTGGGCTGTGCGTTGATAGATCACTATGTCTATCAGTCAGTCAGTCACCTTTGAGCTTAATATATTTAGATAAGATGCTTTTAAATAGTAGTTAGTGGATCATACTTTTCAGTTTGTTTAAAATTTACTTCTGTTCTAGTACAACTTTAGTAAATGATTTAAGTATATTTTTTTGTTCTTTAAGTCTACTCTTGTAATATAGTATCCAATTTGAGCTGTGTTAGCCTATGAAGTTTCTGAGATACTTCATATATTCTGTAAAAAAATATATATAAATTACCTATGAAAATAATGTGACTGAAAAAACTTTGTCCAAAATTCGGCTTCTGTCATTTTGTTTGGAACATAATCTATATGTTTCTTCCTTACTGCTGGGTATGTTTTGAATATTGCATCTATAATATCTTGGGTTAGGTTATATTTTAGTCCGTTACACCCATCTGTCTGTGGCTGTATGTCCGCTAGGAATGCTCCTGAGACACCTAAAATAAAAAATATTATGACTAAATAATGGATGATATTTTCGGAGTACACTGTAAAACAATTGTATCTGTTACTACATTAAAATCATAGAGCTACATGAGACAGTCCTAGTCATTTGCAGTTTTTTTAATAAAAAAAAAACTTACCAGCCTCTTGTTTAACATTAGTTGATTCAGTATAATGTTTCAAAGTTGGTGTATTCCAGTATTCTTCACTATTTATTACTTTTGTTATAACTAAATCTTCATATAGGTGCTTCAGTATGGGATGTAATGACAGTAACCTAATATCAGAAAACAAAAGATGAAATTATTCAAAAGGTAAATAAAAAAATAATAAAAAGGCTTTAAAATTATTGGCGATAACATTAAAGCTTTATGACCCAGGTTAAAATTACACATGGAATCTGTGTAGAAAAGGACCATGACCATTTTTATATGAGCCCCGTCCCCCCCCTCCAACAGATCTTTTGTATGTGTCAATAAGTTCATAAGGATCTATGGAGAGAATAGCAACCAGTTTTAACTTCATAATCAATGGGATTTGGAAATGACGAAAAAAAAGTTAAAAAAATATTTTAATCATTTTTATACAAAAATGACACTAATCGCACATAATAACACAGCACAACTCCCAACTAGGCACAAACAATTAATATTTCGCCCTTACCCCATATACCATACAATAAATAATAAAAAAAATGACCAGGACATCTCACAAACAGTTACATAAAGGGACCGTGCAGAAACTATAGAGGGCGTCGTAATTCGACAGCAGCGCCACGATGCGAGTAAAAGACGTAACTTGTGAGTGACTTTGACTTCGCATTCTCCTTGACCCTGGATAGTTTATGAGTGTTTTTTTATGTTTTACACTATAAAATGATATAATACTTACACTCCCAAGTGGCCACATGCGGCCGCGAGAACAACGACAGATTTCCAAGAATCCGCGATCGAAATATTAAAGTTAAAGACTAGATGACGCCCGCAACTCCGTTGCGCCAAAAATCATTTATCGCGCGAGAACCGTACATTTTCCCGGGATAAAAAGTATCCTATGTCCTTTCCCGGGGCTCAAAGTAAATCCATACCAAATTTCAGCAAAATTGGTTTAGCGGTTTGGGCGTGAAGTGCTAACAGACAGACACACTTTCGCATTTATAATATTAAGTATATTTTTATAATATTAAATATAATATTAAGGGTTTCTACTTTCTACCCGTAAACAAAGAATGGAAGAGTGAATAAAAATGTATAAAGCTTATCTAGTTAACTAAGAAAATATCTGAAAAAGTAATTAATAGCATCCATCAGCATAGAAAGTAAAAACTTGATAAATATTGCAATAAAATAATGAAGCTATGCAAAAATACTTATAATCTTACTGAAAATGCTTGTGGATTAATAAAATAAAACAAGTTCACTAAAATAAATGCTTTTATTTCATCAACCTTCTGCGATTCGATCGATACCATCTTCACAAATTTTGTCTGTCACTATTTTTAACTAATTTCAGTCTGGACCTCATCAGTGCAAACACCATGTTTTATGTATTCTTAAATAACACACAAAGACTGCACTACTAATCTTTTTCCTACTTGAAGAATCATCCTTTTGAGAACCAACACTTTGACAAGATGGTTCAAGTTTAATACTATCCTGTGTTGAATTCCTGGCAGGACTTCTCCAGATTATCCTTACTTTTGATGCAACTTTATGCCAATTAAATGAGCGGTGCCTATGTATGTATATCAATTATTTAGATGGAAGCCAGTTTCGATGTTTACTGAAAGAAGCAACGGTTATAGGTTATGTTCATAAAAAATGAATTTACGGTTATAATCTACAAAATTCAGTGTTTTTACGAGTCTACACATAACATTCATGGAACTTTTTAAATACTTACGTATGTTTTTACTGCCTTTTATCCATTTCTTTCGTTTTTCAATAAGCAAAGGCATGTGAATACTTTGGCAGAAAAATAGTAAAATTTTACATCGTTCGATTTGCCTTTATATTTCTTGTATGTCCGGGAATACAACAATGCATTTCAATTCTTGAAAATACTAAAATTTTTCAAGAGATCTTATAATTTTCCGTAGCTTGAATAAAGCTTGACAATAAAATTTTCGTAAAAGTTTCGGCTATTCGCCACTTGTGGCAGTGTCGTCGCTCTGCACGGTCCCTAATCCCAAACTAGGCCTTTGCCTAGTGGCTGGGGTTAGGGCGACATATTGATTTCAATGCACCGGCAATCAAAGTATCTTATTAGAATGCAGTACAGCACATAATATTGTAAAAATCATACTATTAAGAGCTTGGGTTACTTTTATTTTTTTAAAATACAAAAATAATTAGTTCATTAGCCAATATTATTTTTTTTTTTTTTTATTTATTTATTTATATCGGGCTACATAGGCCCATACAATATATACCTTAAAGACTAACATACATAAAACTTATAATATTAATCAGCACCTATAGTAATGCTATCAAGCATTTCCGCTGGAGGATTACAATCAATGTAACGCCTTAGTCCATGTACCATACAATTGAGATTATATGTGCGCAGCTTCCTACCGTTCGATTTCCGGTTAGGCACGTGCAATACCAGTGAGCAATACTATTTCTTCCTGACAAATCACGATCTATTAAAATAATAGGTAGTAATATTTTTTTTCCATTTTATTAAAATAATTGTCTATAAATAAAAACACTTGCTAGGTATTATTTGCCTCTATTAAACCTACTTTATTATATTTTGTATGTTTTTATCTATTTAGGAGTACTATGTACCGTTAAACAGATAATAATTATTGTTTATCATTAGCCTTTAAATATCCAGTCGCCAATTTTGGATATTTACAAGTCGGTCGAGTTGTATATTAATAGCAATAAAAGATGGTGTTTTACTCGGAACCCCCGCGTCTTTGACAGATGTCGCCATAGTAAAAAAAAAACGCCTACCTAAGATACTTGAACTGAGATATATTTCAAATCTGTTGGTCGATGTTTGTTTTGGGGGGACGATTTGACACACCGTCCTTTAGAAATAAGTACTATTTTTTTGGCTAATAGAGTTTAAATAAATTATTTAAAATTCATTCATAATAGGCAAAATATATGTATACTGTAACAATGAAAAAAGATTTAAAGACAATAATTGAACAGCAAATATTGTCTTAAATTAGCCCAAACACCTGGATTTCATCTCCAGCTCCCCATCGATCTGTCTTTTGAACTTCGGCAGGAGGTTCTGAAGCAACATCTTGACCTTGTCACGGTCACTGGACTGTGCTTCGGCCCCGGCGGGATTGACAAAGTGGAAAGTTGAGCATGTTCCATCGTGTAGGACCACTTGTAATTGAATCTTCGGTTTTCCCGCTGGTGAGATTTTTTGAGCTGGAAAATATTGTTTTTCATAAGTAATATAGATTGCTTAAAGTAATTTTTTTTACATGGAGAAATGCTCTTCCTACTCCTCCTATTTACTTCTGATTAATTTCGCTGTGGGTCCCAAGACAGTTTTAGCATGTCCCCTCTCCCTGAGATCATATCAATGAAGGGTTTTCTTGGTTGGATACCGCTGTCTATCCTGGCGACACAAGAGATACAGTGGTGGGAATGTGTCGTGAGCCAACACCCGATTTAAAAATGTGGAAATGCTTTACACATCCTGGCGGATTGGGGATATCGGCCGGGGTATGTGGGACTCCCTGCTAATCTACCCACTAAAACCCCATGGTGCTCCACTCCTCGCTTAAGGCCGAGTTGCGGGTATGATACCTACCGCAACTCTACCAGTGCTTAAAGTTATCCTACCTACGTTTATTTATGAGGTTGATCCTACTAGCATTAGTTGTGAAAAACATTTAAATGGTCTCATAAACATATCAACTACCTTGACTCAAATTTATTGTAAAGTAAAAATTTTAACAATTAAAGTTACTAGTAATCAGTTGCAATGTGAAAATATTTAGAAATAATTTTTTTGTGTTTACAGCATTGACAGTAAAAAGCCACGAAGAAGAGTATTATGGTTTTATACTGTTCTATGAACGATCCTTCATTACAGGGATTCATTTATTTTCAATTCAAAGGAATTTAACCTCCAGTACTCTACCTAGTAAGCTCATGGCCTTCCCCCATAAGTTTTCCTTTAGGTACGGTTATTTAAACTATTACTTACTTTTGATATCAGCATATTTGTGTGAAACAGCTACAGTATCACGGTTTTCTAACATCCAAGCCAGCCTTTGGTTCATAACATATAACGTCCCATCACCTTTTTTGTACCTTACATGGCTAACACTCAACAACACATCTTCCGAAGATGTAGTCATGTTGTGGAATTTTAATCTCTCTTATTGTAAACAGAATTTATGACTTGAATATTCCACAAAAGTAAGTTGTTTAGCTATATGAAAAACTTGTAGTGAAAGAGTTATAATGAAACCCATTCAAGAGCACTTTAAGCTCTTAAATACAATACTTTGTTATTTTTAACAAAATACAGAAAAGCTTTAAACATAAACCAGCTTAATTGATAATATTTCTGTATTATTAATACAAAACTGAAATCACAAAAAGCACATCGTCAAGCAAACCCACAGCAAACGATTTGCGGTTTCGCTGCAACTGACAAGTGACACAACGTCAATGTCAAATTCGCCAGGCTATTTATATTTTTTTTTTTTACTTTTGCAGCGGCACAGTAATCAGTATAGCAATATAATATCCTGATATTGCTATACTGTGCAGTATAGCAATAAGAAGCAGTATAGCAATATAAAAAATTATGCAGCGGCAAGGCTTTAAACTTTTCTCGTTATTTTTTTGCCTATCAAAATTTATTCCCTCCTTTTTTCGCCTATACGCAGTAGTCTACATACGCAGTACGCACACTGCACAATGCAGTACATAAACCTATAATGCATAGACGAACAAAGAGTGCGAGAGAGAAGAAAATCCTTTATGGAATTATAACAAGATGAAAAGAGAGAGGCAGTTTAATGTGAACTGTAACCCATTGAGATACTATAGCAGGAGAGAGCCTTATATCAGTGTACAAGCGTCAAAAGCGTGTAATGTTATGTCCTACTTACTAGGACATAACAAAGGAGTCGGTATGCATATTTCATGTAATAAAAGTGATAATAAAGGTTTTTATTGAACACTAGCTGTCCCGGCAAACGTTGTTTTGCCATTTAAAGTATTTCTACTTCATCAGTAATTGATACAAAATCTAACCCCCCCCCCCCTTTGTCCCCTAAGAGGGGTGGGGTGAAAACTAATGTTAAGTTGGAAAATACAATTAATAATATGACGTAAGTTCATTAAAGAAAAAATTTGATACAAAATCTGACCCCCCTTTGGGTCCCCTTAGAGGGGTGGGGGGGAAAGTTTATACACCAGATGTTGAGTTGGAAGAAGGCAAATATATCTGCGAAAACCGTATGCAAATCGGATCAGTAGTTTTCGTATTAAAGCAAAAGCTTGATACAAAATCTAACCCCCTCTTTCGTCCAGATGTTAAGTTGGAAGAAGACAAATATATTTGCGAAAACCGCATTCAAATCGGATCAGTAGTTTTCGTATGATAGTGGAACAAACATACAGACAGACAGACAGACAGACAAAAAACTAACCACAGTTTTGGCTTCTATAGCGATGTAGTAACACCCCCTGCTTATTATTTTTTCAATATCTTTAATGTACACAATTCACATTTCTACAGTTTTATTATATGTATAGATTTATAGTTAAAGAAATTAATTAATTATAATAGCAATAAAAAATAATAGTCATTCAAAACGTATTGAAATTAGGATTATAATAATGAAGCACGATAGTCTATATCAAATCAATAAAGCAGCACCCGGCTGTCGCATAACTATTGAAAATCTATTGTGTCTGCGATTCCCACGATCGAGGTAATATTTACGTGGACCCTCCGGGCGAGTCGGTGGCACTCACCCGCGCGTCGCGCCTTGACGCCCAATTCGCAACGTGCAGCAGAAATCGTAATATTTTAATTTCGCCATAACATTAAAACCAAACGTCCAATTTTAATCATTCAAAGACCAAATATTATCTACATTAACTGTACTTAGTGATGAAATAATTTATTTTGATAAGGGTCAATAGCATTATTTAAATAAACGCGTTTAAATAAAGTCCAAAAAAAATTCAAGATTTTTTAATAAAAAAATGGTTATTGTGCCTCACTCAACATAGATAGGTATAGTGTGTCGCGGACTTTTTTGTAGATATTTAAAAGATCTATAATTACTTAGAACATTTTATGCCTCTATCTTTTATAGTTTAGGCAGCGTACGCAAAATAAGTAACTTTTCTGGTTGATTTTTTACACCTTGCGTCCGAAAATCCCAAATATCTTACGGAACCTTATATTTTTCCAAAATAAAAATTAGCCTATGTTCAGCAGAAATAATGCAGGATTCCAATGGTAAAAGAATTTTTCAAATTGGTCCAGTAATTTCGGAGCCTATTCGACTCAAACAAACAAACAAACAAACAAACAAACAAACAAACAAACAAAAAATCAAATCTTTCCTCTTTATAATAGTAGTGTAGATTTTATGCTAGATATTGTTGAGTTCTATGGTTCCGCCAAATTATAAACCATAAGAATGGCCAAAGAATGCCTCAAACACGTGGATTTAACATTAAATACGTAAGTTTTGAACAACGTTTTTTGTACTTTTCAATTGCTATTTTTGTAAGCTAAAAAGGATAATATTTAAGTTTAATAATCCCTTATTCGTGCTATGTAAGGCATTAGTGCTAAAAATGTCACATTAATTACTAATTTGACTACAAAAGTTGCATAGCTTTTTACGTGTGTTTACGGATTCTCATTACTTGAACTATAGTTTATCGATATCATGAACTAAATGACTTTCTTTTCTGGATTTAAATGTGCTTCGAAATGATCGACAAATAGAAATATTCAAGAAAATAAACGCACACTACTTGTATGAAAATAAGCACAAAATGGCCACGCGATGACGGGCTAAGACTACATCTACCTATATATCCTTAATCTGTGCTGTAACCACTTTTATTTGACAGGTCGTCACAAGTCGACACGCGTTTTTGTGCCCTTTCAGTATTTGAAATTTATTGTTTAAATCGTTTGTTATTTTTAACAAATACTATTATATATAGCAATGATAACTTGTTCTGTGAGTGATTGCAGTGTAAATCATAGGAATAATCCTGAAAAATATACATTTCACAGGTAATTAATCTTCATGTCTTAATTGCTACGATGTGTTTATTTTTGCTATATTCTGTCTTTAGTTCTGTATTTCAAATAAAATAATATCAATCCTCACTTTTACTTTCATATTTTGCGTAACTAAAGGTACTATTGTTCTTAAATTACACAATTTTTGAAGAAAAATTTTTCATAAAAAATTTTTACATATACGCTAGTGCTTGAATCAAATTTATCGATATACTTATCGGTATTTAACAATAACATAAAACCAATCTAAAAATGTAATAGGTGTGTAAGAGTATTATGATATGTATTTAATTTAAGAATAAATAAAATACTAAGTGTGTTGTTTACTTTCAACATTATATTTGCATTTCTAATAATGTAAGGGCTGATTTTTCAGATAGCTTTTACCTGAGTAATAAATAAAGTAACTTTATAATGTGTATATTATTTACCCTTATAAGAACCTCATGTTATGAACATATCCGACGATTGAAAAATCACCCCAAACGACAATGTGTGTCTTAGATACTTTTCAATCGTCACCTTTTTTTCTGCCAAATAAAATATATGGTACCTAATTTGAAATAGAAAATCTGCCAAAGTTGTATATTATTTATTTCTCATAGAAACTCAGGTAAACTAACTCGAACGCACAGTGTATTTTTTGTCCAAAAAATTGGCCATGCCATTTTTATTACTTAATTTTATAGGATTTGTGATTATAAATGCAGGACGTGAGTACCTGACTGCCCAATTCCTATAGAAGAATGCAAATTAGTACTTGAAAAAAAATTCTATGATTTCCAGAAAAAAACATAGAAACAGTTATAGCTCAAAAGTTTGATATTCTTTTAAGAATTTATTAATTGGTCTAAATGGTGTCTTAAAAGCCCTACGATAGCGAAAAACATCCAGGCTTTATTTGTTCAAGATAACGTATTTATGACTGACTTTATAAATTTATGTTTTAATTTTTTTAACGTCATGTCTTTTCATATTTGGATTTGAAACTAAGACTGAAATATTCTTTTTATTGATACTTATAACCCAAAAAAATGGGATCCAAATGAGGCGTGGCATCGGAGTTATTCAATTTTATATAATTTTGGATAGGGTAGTCACCGCATAGTTCACATAGTTTAATAATATTTGAAGTAGGTTTTTATATGCTCAAAAAAAACAAAGTTCAAATGAGTAAAAAATGTTGGTACAGAAATATTGACAACCCTAAAACCATAGTTACCAAAAAAACTTTAGAAGCCTTTAACTTCGGTGCCCTTTATTATTTGGATCTAAATTTTTTTACACGAATTCTTGTACATTTAAGTAGCAATTCTGTAAAATCCAAATAATTAGAAATACGTTCATAATAAATTAAAGAAAAAAAAAACATAAATCGTAAGTAAATCTTTAAACACTTATTGAAATATGTAAATCAGGTTAAATTGTGTGTTTTTTTTATTATTGTCGATCAGAATAATCAAGAAGACAATTAAGTAAATATTTAAAAAGTTATGGCAGTTTTTAATTTTATTGAAAAAAAATTAAAAGTGTTTTTTTATTGTTCATAATAAGAAATTAACACATGTAAATACTAACAAATTACTTACATAACATTTCTGTTCAAGATTTCCAAAAAAAAGGCATGGCCAATTTTTTGGACAAAAAATACACTGTGGAACGGACTATACTATCGATAGTAAAAGATACATCACTAGCACACGCACACATTGACAGATCGAAAATCGTCACGCATTTTCGGGTTGTCAGGTGGTCTTTACGTCAGTATATTATAAGTCTATGATGCAGTATGCACAAGTTAATCTTTAAAGCCATCAGCCATAATTCATAAATAACACTGAAAAGTGAAAAGTGCAAACACAAAGAAAAATCGAAAATGTTGATAGCCATAATTAATATATTATGAAGAAAAATTGATTATATAAGGAAATTTGTATCTAAGAAAGAAAAAAAGAAAAGAATGAAAAGAAAAACGAACGAAATTCTTTACAAATATAAATGATAAAAATGAACGCACTAGTATGGAGAATTTAATATTTTGTGAACGCATGTTTAACAGACCGCCATTTTAATTTTTGAATGGTGGCAACATTCGACATTGACAATCCAAAATGCAATCATGGCGCACGGGGCACTGTGTTTGTAGAATGCTGAGAAGTTTTTACGTAAACACTTCGTTGTTTTTCATCGAAACTGCTAAATGTCTTACAACAACTTATCCATAATTTTTAACAATAATAGTTATGTATACATGTGTGACCCAAATACGAAGTTTCCACTTGTTCGCAATATCGTCTCTGTACCAATAGACACTTGCAGGTAAGAAAATCATGAGATTTGCTGTTTTAGCTTTTGTATCGTATTTACAGATGTGTACTTGATATATGATCATGTTCAGCGCCATCAGCAAATTCTAGAGGTTATATTTAAACATGGTTATATTCGTTTGTTATTGATATATACGTTTGTTCCAGATAAGTTTCTTGGTGTCATAATGTCAGAGGCGTACGCCCGTGAGATACTGCGAAGGAATGTTGCGCAAATTTGTCAAACGATAGGATGGAACGGCATAAACTCAACTCCACTTGACATTCTAGTACATGTATTAGAAAAATATATCTGCACATTGGGGACCCAGGCCAACAGATATGCTGAACAATTTAATAGAACTGAGCCAAATTTACATGACCTAGGGCTAGTTTTTCGTGATCTACACATCCAGTTGCCGGAATTGACTGAATACACCCAGTCTGTGCCTCCTGTACCACCTCCAGTCAAAACTGAAAGATTTCCTAAGTATAAAGAATCTAATCTGAACTTTCTTAAACCGGGCAGTCATGAAGTTGTCACGAGACCTATGCACGTTCATGAACACCTCCCTCCCATGTTTCCTGAAAAGGAAAGGGACACCCCACTGGTTGCAGGTACTGTTGAAATCAGGCAAAATGGTATTGACAATGGTGAGAATAATATTAGTTGTACGAGTCCAGAAATATCAGTCACGGATAGTCCAGAAAAACCAAAAGACATATTCAAACGACCCACAGATCCTGTGTCTTTGCCAAATAGCAAACGGCCGAGGCTACGAATGGATGAGGAGGAGAGAACTAGAGAAATAAGTAGTGTCATGATGACCATGTCTGGTTTCTTATCACCTGCACGGGAAGGTAAACTGCCTGAAGCCAAGCCTCCTACCATCATATCTGAAAAGCACCACGATAGACATAAGGTAAATTCACATTCTAATCCTATGAAAGTACCTTTAATAGATAAAGGTGACAAGAAATCTAAGAAAAATAAATTATTAAATGGTAAAGTAATGAAAAGTAAACGGAAAGATAAAAGTCACAAAGGTGAGAGTAGCAAATCTAAGGATAATAATAAATTGGACAGGTATCCACCTGGATATCCTATTAAAAATAAAGATGTACATCCGACACACCATAATCATGTAACGATGCCAGCGCCACGAGTGCCTCCTACTAAATCCATGCCTCCTCCGCCGATACCTTCTATGTCTACAGTACCAGAACCATTAAGACCTGTGATCAAACAAGAACCAATTGATGACTTGCGTCATGTATCAAAAATCTCAAAATTGGCAGAAGATGCCATACCTGTTCCAAGGAAAATACCTAAATCAAAATCTCCTTTGGTAGCAAACCCGCTAGCAGCACATAAAACTTTACCTCAACATCCAATTTTACCTGAAGTGGCAATAAAGAAAGAGGTCTTGGATGAGGAGGAAAAGCTGGCATCTCAGCCGGATAGATCAAAAATCAATATATTTAAAAGAATATCGAACAAATCAAAAGAAGATAAAAGTGTTTCAGAACCTGTTACAGATAAATCACAGTCTGAATCTGCTATTCCTAAGGTTCACAATTCTTCAAGTGAACCACAAGATAGTCAAAGATTAAAAACAGTGGAACCAGTAATGAACAACAATAATAGTCCTGTAGATTTGTCCAAAGAAATAGACATTAGAGCTCATGAAGTGATTGATATTGATGATGATTCATTGGATATGCATACTGTTCCACCAAGACCATCTCCAGCTGAATTCAAACCTGGATTAACCATAAACAAATCTTTGCAACTACCTTTTCCCAAAGATGTAGCTAGTGTAAGTCCAAAAATTAAAAAAGAAAAGAAACATAAAGAGAAAAAGGATAAAACAGCAAAATTGGAAGCTAAATTGAAAAAGCAACAACAACAGCTTGCATACGAAATGGTTATGTCTGACAAAAAGAAATCTAAATTAGCAAACGAGAAGGTACCAAAACAAGGAAGACCAAGGAATGAGTCAAAGTTGCCGCAAATGCCTCCCGGTTTTCCATTTTTCCCTGGAATGCCCTCTGGAAGAGGGTTAATGCCTGGTCCTGGGCTAATTCCTGGAAATGACTTCCTAGCAAATTTAACCAATAATCCTGCATTAAGAGGTTTGCCAACACATAATTTATTAACAAATCCTTTTGCATTAGGTGCATCTGGTCCTGGTCTTATACCAGGGCCAAGTTTTTTACCGGGTATTCCCAATCATCTCATGCCTATGGGTAATTTTCCTCATTCATCTCGTTCATCATCCGAAAAGATATCTCCAATGTTTCGCCGCCCTAGTTTAGAAGTTATACCTGTTGATAATAAGGAGGACAGGGGTATACATAAGCCAACTTTATTGAATAGGGACAGAGACAGGCACGATAAGCACAAATCTGCAACCATTCCAAATATTTTACAAAAACAAAAGTCTAAATCAGGTAGAGACCATAAATCTATGTATAAAATGCCACCAGTACATCCTGATATTACTATAGAATTAAATCCTCCTAAAGTAGAACCTCCTAGACAGGAATTACCTAAACAACCTATTCCAGAACCTGCAAGGCTCCCGTCACCTCCTCCTAGAGAAGTCTGGCAACCTATCCAACCTCCTGAACCTGAAAAAGAACCTGAACCCATACAAGTTCCTCAGCCACTGCAAATAAAAACAGAAAGTCCAGATGTTTCCCATCACAGAAGAGAAGACGAAGAACACTCCGAAAAGAAAAAAGATAAATCACATAAAAAAGAGAAAAAGGACAAAGATGGTATGAAAATTAAGAAGAAGAAAGACAAAAAGGATAAAAATAAAGATAAATCAGAGAAACGAAAAGATAAAGAAGAAAGGCAAGAGATAAAAGAAAAAATAAAAAAAGAGAAAAAGGAGAAAAAGAAGGATAAATCAGCTGATGGTTTAGTGCCCAAGCTTACATTGAAATTGGGTTCATCCAATTCTAATTCGCCGATGCCACCCAGTTCCCCAGATATCTATAAATTAAACATTAAACCCGTGGTCAAAAAGGAGAATGAAGAGAGTTCTTCTGTTAAGGATGAACCAGTGTCGAGAGAAAATAGCAGATCGCCTGAACTCGCACAGATATCTGCTTTAGTAACGAGACCACCCAAATCTAAACATTCGAAACACAACCACACATCGGAAGCTGACGTTCCATCTTCGTCACCTCCCCCTGGATCTCCGCCACGGAAAAATCGTCCTCCGTCAAGTCACTCCAAGTACAAGAGGATATTATTCAAACCCTTGTCAAAGAAGGGTCAAGCAGAAAATCTTGATGAGGATACTGCTTCAATGTCGGAAGAAAAACCGGCGGAGCCACTGCCCACCCCTTACTATGTGGACGAGCATGGAAACAAAATTTGGGTGTGCCCACCATGCGGGAGACCGGACAACGGCTCTCCGATGATCGGTTGTGATGGTTGCGATTTTTGGTACCACTGGGTTTGTGTGGGTATCACTGAGGAACCCGGCGTCACGGAGGATTGGTTTTGCAAATCGTGTCTTGCGAAGCGCGCGGCAATGGTTTTGGCGGGCGTTACCACCGGCAAGAAGCGGGGCCGAAAACCAAAAGGTGAAAAAATCAGAGACTGTCATTGACCGTCAGAACATTTTGTTGTTACTGCGTTTAGTTTTAATATATCCGTTCAGTGGACATGGTGTAAATGGATTGCAATTGTTGATGGATTATTGTTGAATGATATCATACAGATACATTTTCATCTTTCATAATGTTATATTTAGGGTAGAATTAAGTATAGATAATATTTGAGTATTGACATAAAATGTTGAACATGATAGTGTAGGTACTTGTAATAATTACCATCATTTTTTAATTATTGTTAATTTACTTTTAATTTCACATTCGTATAGATCAAGTTCGCGATTGGGGCGTGTTATACACGACTCGCTTGTAAACATAGATTATAATATAAGATTCTTTTTATATTGTACAAAAAACTGAATTTACTTAAGAAATTGGTGATGTATAAAGTAATGTAGTGAATATTTAATTACAGAAAGAAGGCTGGATGTTTGTTCAGCTAATATTTGAATATTTTCATATTATAATTTTAATATAACCCTGTTTTATTTTGTTGTTGTTCCTTCTAATTGATGTACAGGGCTAGCACAATCTCCCATAATTTTTTTAGCATTAAAAACTAAATTATAATTTTGCTCGGACAAAATTTATGGAGTGATGGTGCTCGTCCTAAGTGGATACATGGAGAGGAGGAAAATGTAAAATTTGATTTAGCCAGTGGCCAATTAAATCTATTGGTACTCTAAAATGTAGTGAATTATTTGAATCCTTACTGTGTTAAGTGAAAACCATTAGTAGCAGAACATACTTTTATTTAGAAAAAAGCTTACACAACAAACAAATGCAATTGATGTTGTGATTATTGAAACTGATTATAAATATATTTTTATAATACAATTCAATGTCTACTATTGTAAATTACGATCCTATCATTTTCAGACTAAAACATCAAACACCTTTCAATACTCAAGAGGTATTCTTTACATAAAAATAATATTAACAGTGAACCTTAAAGTACTTCAGATTTTACTAGGGGCAGTAGAATCGTCAGGGTTACTTTTTGGCTTTTCTTTGTTCCAATCTTTGAGACCTTCAGGTAGAGTAGTATCTTCATCTAATGAACCAGTGCCTTCAACAAATTCTTCATATGTACTCTTCTCCGGGAAGGGTCTCGCTCCCAACAGTTCAATCATGTCGTCTCTACTTAAAATCTCTTGTTTTAATAATCTCTCCGCTACTTTCTCTATATCTGCCCTATGTTTATTTAGTAGATCCATTGTATGTTGGTGAGCTGAATTGATTAATTCCCTCACTTCAGAATCTATAAGCTCTGCTGTTTTTTCTGAGTATGGTTTGTCAATCACCATTTCACCAGGTTGTGGCATATCAAAGGACACATTACCAACCTTGGCATTCATACCATAATGAACAATTTGTGCATATGCACTTTGTGTAATCTTCTTTAAATCATCCTGTGCACCAGTTGTTATTCTGCCAAAGAAGATTTCTTCGCTCACTCTACCACCTAATGTCATGCACATTCTGTCAAATAGCTGCTCCTTGCTATATAAGTATTGTTCTTTGGGTAAGTACTGGGCATAACCGAGCCCTTTTCCACGGGGGATGATTGATACCTTCAGCAGTGGGTCAGCATGCTGCAGGAACCAGCCTGCTACAGCATGACCAGCTTCATGGTAAGCTACTATCTTTCTCTCATCAGGCTGGAGTACATTAGATTTCTTCTCCATACCGGCTACCACTCTTTCGATGGCTTGCTCAAAGTTTTTCATAGTGATGTCATTTAATAACTCCCTTGCAGCAATCAAAGCAGCTTCATTACAAACATTTGCTATGTCTGCACCAGTGAAACCTGAAAACGATATACAAGTCAAATAAGTAAATAGCAAATTACTTTAGCAAAATTTTATAAGTACTAATACTAAAGCAGTAAAAACTTTTAAGTTTGTTAATCCGTCGATCGCGGGTTTATAGGAATTGCTATTGTATTCTATTGTTGTCTCGGTCGCATGCGACCGCTTGGGGCTTGTTAATTAGTATTCAGGTATTACATTTTTGTTTCTATAGAATACCCATTTAGTAAAATATGAGCACATGATTTGAATCGGTTAGTAAAGAAAGGGAACAAGTCAGTTTTTTTGCATTTTGCAATATTGATGGTAAATAACTCTTTGGGCCAACACTCATACTGTAATCAAGAAAGGGGATAAGTCAGGCCATTCAAAGACATAAATAAATGCGGATCACAAAATAAATGTAGTTATGAAACCAAACATGTCACTGACTTGTACCGTTTCTTCAACAAACTCT